>OU426981.1:145077360-146277360 GCA_911387785.2 Aelia acuminata | reverse complement strand
TTATAACGCATTGGTTTTTCGTTAAAGGCGTACGGTGCATGCGTGAGCTCAAGGTGTTTTATGAGTTGACGGAATATTTTTCTTTTTTTCTCCTATATATGTTTACTTGATTGTCTTCATATATCATATTTAGCCATTTCTTATTTTTAGGCGTAACGAGAGACAGTTAATTTCTCCATGTAAACAAAAACAAAGGTACTTAATAGGAAAACAAAAAGGCCCCTTCCCCATTTAATCCCCCCTCAGAAAATTTTAATACTGATAAAACTTACCTGATATTAAATAACACCTAATTTTCATCAAGCATGACGAAATTTATCAAAATCATTAAAGCCGTTTTTGAGATAATCGAAAAAAAAAGTAAAACTTGGAAAAAAGTTATGAAATAAAGTGCCCCCTCCGTTAGACCAATTTTGATGAAATGTTGGCTGTCACATCTTTGGCATATACATATGTCAAATACCCAGTTTGATCAAAATCTTTAAAGCCGTTTTTGAGTAAATAAAAAAAACACATGAAAATGATACAAAATTTATTAAGTAAAGTCCCCCCTCCGGTTGATCAATTTTGATGAAATTCTTACAGTCATATCTCGGGAATATCAATACATCAAATACTTAGTTTAATCAAAATCGTTAGAGCCGTTTTTGAGAAAATCGAAAAAAACGTAAAAAGTTAATAAATAAAGTACCCCCACCCTTTGACCAATTTTGATGAAATTTTTGCTGTCACATCGCGGGCATATATATACACTAAATACCCAATTTCAGGTTCGCACGGTTAATAGTTTTTGAGCTAGTCTGTTCACACACACACACACACACACACACACACACACACACACACACACACACACACACACACACACACACACACACACACACACACACACACACACACACACACACACCATTTCGCGGGACTTGGTTATTTCGACTCAGGGGGTCCCAAAACGTGTATTTCCGTTGAAAACCGGAAGTCGAAATTTTTCACGATCGCAATACTTGCACTTACTATATATTTCATATATTGGTAAGTGAAAGTAAAAAATATAATACACAGAACAAACATTTTTTAAGAGGATGTAGTATAAGCATACTGATTGATGAATTAATATAGAGGCCAAAAGGGACGAGATTCAGAAATGAAGACGGATTAATTAATGATAGGAGTATTGGTATCAAAAGTGTAGATGTGCTTACCAAGTGACAGAGGTGTCATGAACAACACACAAGGTTTAAAAATCTGGTGCGTGCGCGCAACTCACAACTTTCACTTACCAACTTACTTAGATTAGAAATTAATGCATTTTGTTAATTTCCACTTCTCAAATGAAGAGAACGGCTGTAATTATGAACAATGACCTGTCATTAAAGGCGTACTCCTTATGCATGGGCTCAACGATTTTTATGAATTGACTGAATATTTTTCTTTTTTCTCCTCTTTGTGTTTCCTTTATTTTTATCATATCTCATATTTAGCCATTTCTTATTTTTAGGCGTAATGAGAGACAGTTAATTTTTTCATGTAAACAAAAACAAGTGTACTTTACAGGAAAACAAAAAAAGACCCCTTCCCCATTTAAGCCCCCTCAGAACATTTTAATAACGATAAAGCTTACCTGATATTGAAGAACACCTTATTTTCATTAAACATGGCGAATTTGATCAAAATTATTAAAGCCGTTTTTGAGATAGTCGAAAGAAAGGTATAAATTGGAAAACAAGTTATGGAATATAGTCCCCCCTCCGGTTGATCAATTTTGATGTAATGTTGGCTATCGCATCTTTGGCATATACATACATCAACTACCCAGTTTGAGCAAAATCGTTAACACCGTTTTTGAGTAAATAAAAAAAACACGTGAAAATGGTACAACATTTATTAAGTAAAGTGCCCCCTCCAAAAGATCAATTTTGATGAAATTTTGACTGTCAATTCGCGAGCATATAAATACACCAAATACCGAGTTTAATCAAAATCATTAAAGCAGTTTTTGAGTAAATAAAATTACACGTGAAAATTGGACAACATTTCTTAAGTAAAGTGCCCCCTCCGGTTGATCAATTTTGATGAAATTTTAACAGTCACATCTCGAGCATATATATAGATCAAATACCGAGTTTAATCAAAATCGTTAGAGCCGTTTTTGAGAAAATCAAAAAAAACATAAAAAGTTATTAAATAAAGTACCCCCTCCCTTTGAGCAATTATGATGAAATTTTTGCTGTCACATCGCGGGCATATACATACACTAAATACCCAATTCCAGGTTCGCACGGTTTATAGTTTTTGAGCTAGTCTGTTCACACACACACACACACACACACACACACAGACACACACACACACACAGACCATTTCGCGGGACTTGGTTATTTGGACTCAGGGGACCCCAAAACGTGTATTTCCGTTGAAAACCGGAAGTCGAAATTTTTCACGATCGCAATACTTCCACTTACTATATATTTCATATATAGGTAAGTGAAAGTAAAAACATATGACATAAATGTTTTAGTGATAAATCCGATGGCTATCATTGTACATGCATTAAAATAGTGGTGGGTTCTTTATTGCAATATTACAACGAATCTGGTAACGTTGTACACACTAGGTACTTTGTCCATTTTTCTATTCCCCCACCACTACCTTGTACAAACACATGTATATTTCGTACATAAAATTTTTTTGAAATACTTGTTATATACCCTCCATTTTACTTTCACTTACCTATATATGAAATATATAGTAAGTGGAAGTATTGCGATCGTGAAAAATTTCGACTTCCGGTTTTCAACGGAAATACACGTTTTGGGGTCCCCTGAGTCCAAATGACCAAGTCCCGCGAAATGGTCTGTGTGTGTGTGTGTGTGTGTGTGTGTGTGTATGAACAGACTAGCTCAAAAACTATAAGCCGTGCGAATCTGAAATTGGGTATTTAGTGTATGTATATGCCCGTGATGTGACAGCAAAAATTTCATCAAAATTGCTCAAAGGGAGGGGGTACTTTATTTAATAACTTTTTAAGTTTTTTTAGATTTTCTCAAAAACGGCTCTAACGATTTTGATTAAACTGAGTATTTGATCTATTTACATGCCCGAGATATGACTTTATAAATTTCATCAAAATTGATCAACTGGAGGGGGGACTTTCCTTGATAAATTATGTATAATTTTCACGTGTTTTTTTTTAGTTACTCAAAAACGGTTTTAACGATTTTGATCCAAATGGGTATTTGATGTATGTGTATGCCAAAGAAACGATTTTGATATGTGTATAGCCATTATTACATCAAAATTGATTAACCGGAGGGGGGACTTTACTTAACAAATTTTGTATTATTTTCATGTGTTTTTTTATTTACTCAAAAACGGCTTTAAAGATTTTGATCAAATTCGTCATGTTTAATGAAAATTAGGTGTTCAATAATATCAGGTAAGTTTTATGAGTATTAAAATTTTCTGAGGGGGCTTAAATGGGGAAAGGGCCTTTTTTGCTTTCCTATAAAATACCTTTGTTTTAGTTTATATTGAGATATTAACTGTCTCTCATCACGCCTAAAAATAAGAAATGGCTAGATATGATATATGAAAAAAAATCAAGTAAACATATACAGAAGAAAACAAGAAAAATATTCCGTCAACTCATAAAACACCTTGAGCTCACGCATGCGCCGTCCGCCTTTTATGACAAACCAATGCATTACAATTAAAGATGTTTTTTTCATTTAATGAAAATTATTTGTTTGATGGGAACTAAATGAAATATTCAACAAGTACATAGAGAATTATAAAATCAGAAGACTTGGAGTATTATGCCTGCATTGCCGAATTATCACAAGTAAAAACTTTTATTTAATAATAAAGAAATTAGTTTTTTTTTTTTTTAGCAAATGAAAACAAAAATAAGAAATGAATGTGGAAAAATGTATAACTTTGAGAAGTGGCAATTAACAAAACACATTAATTTCTAATCTGAGTAAGTTGGTAAGTGAAAGTTGTGTGTTGCGCGCACCCACCAGATTTTATTATTATTTTATCATTATTCTAATTTGGTAAGATAAATTTAATATAAGTGCATGAAATCAGGGAGTATTGTGGTTGCATTGCCGAATTATCATAAATAAAAACAAAAACTTTTACTTAACAATAAAAATTGTATTGTACTTTATAGAGTAAATAAGTTATCTTAAAATTATTTAAAGCAGTTCACGATGTGAAAAACATATTGTAAAAGATAATCTTAATAAATATATTTTATTTTTTGAATTTTAGTTCCGTAATACATTTCTAAAAGAAATTTAATCGAACATTAATCATTGTCGTTTCTGGAAAGGCATATACGAGCCATAAACATCCTCTTTACAAAAAGCAGCAAAAAAAAAAAAAAAAAAAAAAAAACTCGACTATTTGTGATATTAGGTTTTTTAGCCCCCTCCCCCCCCCCCCAAAAAAAAAGAATTAGGAATCGATACTTTCAAGTTTTTGAATATTTTTAGTAGGGTAAACCATACAGTTATTGACACCTCAACTTTAATTTAAAGAAATAAGTAAACAAGTCCTAATTTTATTACAAGATATACATGAATCTAATGTTTGAAGGGTCCTCTAAGTCACCTATGAAGTAAGACTTTAACAAACTAACCATAGGGAAGATTTCAAAATTAAATCCACCGGGTGTCAATAACTAGTTTTTGCACTTTTAAAAATAAATATTGCCAAATGGTAAAACTATTGAACTTTTGACCATAAGTTATAAAAACCTCTTGAGTCTTTCAAAGGATAGATAAAGAGGAGCTATAAGAAGTTTCCCTTGATCCTATCATAAAAAGTATTTTTTTTTTTAATTTCACCACAAAAATGTAGTCTTAAGGGTGGCAATAACTGTACGGTTTACCCTACTCAATACCTTATGGAGAATTAAAAAAAAGATGTGAAAAAAGCTATTTTCGTGAATATATAAGCAATATGGTGTTTAAACATTTATCAAAACACACCAATTTCTACTCTAAGCATGTCGATAAGTGAAAGCTGTGTGTGTGGCGCACCGCACCAGATTTTTTATCATTCAACAACTAATTTTACATTGCTGAATTTATATAACTTATGAAAGAACCAAATCATATTACAGGTTACAATAACAACTTTAAAAATTTACTAAAAATATGAGGGAGAAATCTGTGTGTCATTTTATTTATTTTTATTTTTTAACAACGCGCAAAATCTATGAAGAAAGGTCAAGTTCGAACGAAAAGAAAACATGATTGCGACCTTTGGCAAGATACCTTATCGCGTTACAGATAAGGCGCGAATGTGAGATATCTCTCATACCACGGGCTAAATGCAAAACGGTCTATATTCTTCCTCGAAAGGCACGATCGATTTCAACTTCCTCGATACTTGATCCTATTCGATAAAAGAGTTATCATTTTTGGAGATTTCCTCCCTCTCCAGTTCGAAAAGATAGATCCACAACCAGTGGCGGATCCAGAAATTTTCTGAGGGGGGGGGCGCACTTTTTTTTTTTTACATTTCATGAGTAATGAAAGCCCTAATTTAAAATACGTATTGGTACAGAATGACGTTGTAAATTACTGTAAGTGTTTAAATACAATTCATTTTCAATTAGTGGAATTGAAAAATGACTTGATATAGCCCATTTTATATAGAAATAGTAATACTTTATGAGTGTCCTTACATTTCAGGGGGGGGGGGCGCCCCCCGCGCCCCTCCCCTGGATCCGCTACTGTCCACAACAAAATACCGGAAGAAGAGCCAAGAAGAAATTAAAACTTTACTGGCGACCCTTTTTGGTTGTACATATACACTTTTCGGATAGCCGACATCGTTTGCGAGTTACAGGCACAAACAAAAGCGCACTATACGATACTAAATAAACGGTGTGCAGGTACTTTAATTAAGTGAGAATTAAGTAGGTTAGAGTGCGTTCGAATGCTTCGCACGGGTCAGCTGGTATTTATTATTTCTCAAGGCCTTTTTTTTGTCGATACGCCATAACTTCCTTAATACTTAACGAGTAACGAAAAGATGTTCTTAGGTGGGTAGGTTGAAGACTTAATATAACAAGACAAAGGCATAAGAGCGTAACACCTATTGCTATCAACAGTAACAAAACAGATTAGATCACCTTTTTTTTTCACAATTGTCTTAAAGAGAAAAGGGGACGAGCTGTTTGTGAATAAGTTAGTCAGAGCTCTCATAATACAATTAAAAGGAAATCTGGTGCGTGCGCGCAACACACAACTTTCACTTACCAACTTACTTAGATTAGAAATTAATGCGTTTTGTTAATTGCCACTTCTCGAACAGAACGGCTATAAATATGTTTTTTACATCGTGAACTGCTTTAAATAATTTTAAGATCACTTATTTACTCTATAAAGTACAATACAATCTTTATTGTTTAGTAAAAGTTTTTGTTTTTATTTATGATAATTCGGCAATGCAACCATAATACTCCCTGATTTCATGCACTATGGATATTATTATATTAAATTTATCTTACCAAATTAGAATAATGAAAAATCTGGTGCGTGCGCGCAACACACAACTTTCACTTACCAACTTACTTAGATTAGAATTTAATGTGTTTTGTTTATTGCCACTTCTCAAAGTTATACATTTTTTCCACATTCATTTCTTATTTTTGTTTTCATTTGCTAAAAAAAAAAAAACTAATTTCTTTTATTATTAAATAAAAGTTTTTACTTGTGATAATTCGGCAATGCAAGCATAATACTCCAAGTCTTCTGATTTTATAATTCTCTATGTACTTGTTGAATATTTCATTTAGATCCCATGAAACAAATAATTTTCATTAAATGAACAAAACATCTTTAATTGTAACGCATTGGTCTATCATTTAAGGGTCTATCATGCGTGGGCTCAACGAGTTTTATGATTTGACTGAATATTTTTATTTTTTTCTCCTCTATATGTTTTCTTTATTTTTATAATATCTTATATTTAGCCATTTCTTATTTCTAGGCATAACGAGAGACAGTTAATTTCTCCATATAAACAAAAATAATGGTACTTTATAGGAAACAAACAAACAAAAAAGGACCCTACCATATACATACATCAAATACCCAGTTTGATAAAAATCGTTAAAGCCTTTTTTGAGTAAATAAAAAAAACACGTGAAAATGATACACTTTATTAAGTAAAGTCCCCCCTCCAGTTGATTAATTTTGATGTAATGTTGGTTATCGCATCTTAGGCATATCCATACATCAAATACCGAGTTTGATCAAAAATCGTTAAAACCGTTTTTGAGTAAATAAAAAAAAAACACGTGAAAATGAAAAAAAATTTATTAAGTAAAGTCCCCCCTCCGGTTGATCGATTTTGTTGAAATTTTTACAGTCATATCTCGGGCATATAAATAGCTCAAATACTCAGTTTAATCAAAATCGTTGGAGCCGTTTTTGAGAAAATAAAAAAAAAAACACGTGAAAATGAAACAAAATTTATTAAGTCAAGTCCCCACTCCAGTTGATCAATTTTGATGTAATGTTGGCTATCGCATCTTAGGCATATCCATACATCAAATACCGAGTTTGATCAAAATCGTTAAAACCGTTTTTGAGTAAATAAAAAAAAAACACGTGAAAATGAAAAAAAAAATTTTAAGTAAAGTCCCCCCTCCGGTTGATCGATTTTGTTGAAATTTTTACAGTCATATCTCGGGCATATAAATAGCTCAAATACTCAGTTTAATCAAAATCGTTGGAGCCGTTTTTGAGAAAATAAAAAAAAAAAAAACACGTGAAAATGAAACAAAATTTATTAAGTAAAGTCCCCCCTCCGGTTGATCAATTTTGATGAAATTTTCACAGTCATATCTCCGCCATATAAATAGATCAAATACTCAGTCATATCTCGGGTATATAAATAAATTAAATACTAAGTTTAATCAAAATCGTTATAGCCGTTTTTGAGAAAATCGAAGAAAACGTAAAAATTGGAAAAAAGTTGTGAAATAAAGTGCCCCCTCCGTTTGAGCAGTTTTGATGAACTTTTTACTGTCACATCGCGGGCTTATACATACACTAAATACCCAATTTCAGGTTCGCACGGTTTATAGTTTCTGAGCTAGTCTGTTCACACACACACACACACACACACAGACCATTTCGTGGGACTTGGTTATTTCGACTCAGGGGACCCCAAAACGTGTATTTCCGTTGAAAACCGGAAGTCGAAATTTTTCACGATCGCAATACTTCCACTTACTATATATTTCATATACAGGTAAGTGAAAGTAAAAAAAAAGACCTGGTATGTTTTAATTCATTATCATCATGTATATTATTTCTCAAGGCCTTTTTTTTGTCAGCACGCCAAAAATTCCTTAATATTTCATCAAATTTCATGAATGTGACATCATTTTAAAGCTTTCCTTAACCGCTACACCTGAAAAATATACAAATCACTCATTTCGCCTTCGATATCGATTTATAAGCACAAAAGTGCGGTTTTTGCGAGAAAATATTAGCAGAGGTTTCTAAATGAGATCAATATTTTCAGTTTTTCTAGGAGAACAATTTCGGTCATAAACATTTTTTCGATTAACACCTTCGTTTGCGATTTGTCAGCGAAAAGCTGCAATTCTCAGCGAAAATGGTCGCAGAGCTTTTTCGAAGGTGTAATTTTTTCAGCTTGTCGAGACGAACATTTTTGGTTATATACACTTTTCCGATTGTCGCACTCCTTGTGTGTGTGTGGAAAATCTACAATTTGACAACATCTATTCGTTACTTCAACGAATACACCTATAACAGTGACGCACTGTACGATACTAAATAAAGGATTTAAGTAGATCAGAGTGCGTATGCTTCGAACGGGTCACAGAGTAGAATTAGAATTCCAGGTAACTATTACTTTACGTTTAAGAAAAGACCAATGGACAGTCGACAGTCAATGTTCATGGATGAAATAGTGTGTCTACAGGCGTTGCGTAGTTGTGTAAACTACACCACAAGTTCACATGGGTCAAATCATGGCGTTGTAGTGAAAGTAAGATACCTTGTCATGTTAAGGTAGACACTTGTACATCGTCACACACTATTGTGACCCTGCCATGTGTAACACGTAAATAACGGCTTGGAAACTAAATTCTAAATAATGTTATAAACTAAATGTTTATAACAGTTGAAGAATGTCCTACGCACATTGGGAAAAGTTTGTCTGTTTGTTTGTTTAACGTCCATTTTTATGCTACTAAGGCTAATCAGACGATGCTACAATGGGAGTCCTAAATTTTGCCTATCCAGGTATAATTAGGATAGGGATCTTTAACGAGTACCTGACATCGTACAGGCTCGGGACCTCCATTTTACGTCCTATCCGAGGGACGGCATAGCTAAGGATTTTTTACTCCCATTAAAAAATCCTAGGGCTACCGCTGGAATCGAACCCGCGACCTTTAGTATTGTAACCCTTTAGTAACCACAACACTACAGGTGACCCCGAAAAGTTTGCTATTTAGTGGCCAAAAATCTGTAACTCCTGACCAAATGACGATAATCGGATAATCCTTTTTTCATTAAAGAGCATGGAATTTTCTTTATCAGTGAGAATAAAAATAAAATAAAATAACACCACTCTATGTATTTCAAATTAATTTTTATATTAATCATTTCTTCACTTTAATTTAAATAAAATAGTTTGATTGGAACAGGATTATTCATAGAGAATGAAATGAGTCAGTATCATTATCTAGCGAGCGTTCTGCTTATATACATGTAATTTAGAGGCACTTGCTTCATTTGAAAGATGTTTAAATAATTATTGTATGATGAAGAAAAAATCCAAAAAATTAAATTAAAAATACGTACTTTTTTGGTATTTTAACAGAAAAAACGATATATCCTCTATCGATCGCATTTAATCGATCAAATTATATTATGGTATTTTAGCACCACCCTCTACCACTATGAAAAAAATTGGAACCAACTATTGCTAATAAAATAATTTATATCAATTTAAATACTTTCTTTTCATAAATATCATAGTCAACGTGGATGAAATTAAAAAGCATTTTTTTATTTAATTTAATTTTATTAAGGGGTCACCAATGGTGTAGTGGTTAACATAGAAACTTCCTATACTAAAGGTCGCGGGTTCGCGTCCCGAGGTGGCCCTAGGATTTTTAATGGGAGTAAAAAATCCTTGTCTATGCCGTCCCCCGGATAGGACGTAAAATGGAGGTCCCTAGCCTGTAGGATGTCAGGTACTCATTAAAAATCCCTATCCTAATTATACCTGGATAGGCAAAATTTAGGACTCCCACTGAAGCATCGTCCGATTAGCCTTAGTGGCATAAAGTGACGTTAAAACAATCAAACAAACAAAAAGCATTTTTATCCAATAATTTATCTTCAAAACAATTTATCCTCAAAAACAATCTTCTTATTTAATACTTTTAGTGCCTTAATATAAAAAGTAAAGCTCAATATGGAAAAAAATTGAATTTATTTTATGCAAAATCTATGCTCGTCTCTCTCATATTACTTTTTTTTCTATTGAGCTTTACGTTTATACACCACTAGAATGCGATTAACTGAAGGGAAAAAAAGAGATCCAAGCTGTACTTGACTCAAACTGTGACTAGTAGTAACTTTTTGAAACGTTGTTAACAATTCAAGCCTTTATTGTTTGCCTGAAATTATGAATATAATTTTTCGGAAATAGAAATTATTTAAAACCGCAAGTAACAAAGTTACAAAATCACCCTGGTACGTAACTAACAAAACTTTACATACAGACCTCCATGTACTAACAGTCGAGCAGCACATAATGACACTATACAAACGATTTTTTGCTAATTTAAACGGACATCCAAATTCTTTAATCAGTAATA
Source organism: Aelia acuminata (assembly GCA_911387785.2). Lineage (NCBI taxonomy): Eukaryota > Metazoa > Arthropoda > Insecta > Hemiptera > Pentatomidae > Aelia > Aelia acuminata. Next base: position 146,266,472 of record OU426981.1, on the reverse strand, counting down.
TGGCTGACATAAGCACGGGTACGAGAAGACTAAAAAGGCGCTGGATGAGAGATCTGCTCTCTTAGACAACCGAGGTAATTGACTCAAGCCAGGAAGGGGGTGCTGCTGGGTGCTTTCCCTCCTCATGCCTGACATGTCATTATAACCTATTACCACCATCTCATTCGCTGATTGTCAGCACCTTGCTGACAGGTGCGGATTAATAATTAAAGTAAACAAAAAAAAAAATTTAAAACCGCATTATGACTGTAATGATCAAGTAAATTCCTGCAGAAATATTTTCGAAGCGCTACAAGCACCTTTCTTAATTTATTGAATATAGTACAGTGATTCATTAAATATCTCGAAATAAATACATGAAATAGACCATTTTCATAATCATGGCACATTTCTAATGTATCACACCTTAAGTGCAAGTCCTATAAATCTAAAATTCAAAATTTTCAGTTGACCAAGTTTAAGGATTTGAACTTTAGTATTGTAGGTTTCTATGCTAACCACTACACCAATTCAATTCTTCAATCCTTTCGATCCTCTCTTCAATTCTTTCCTACAAATAAACTTACAATCTATGGTGTCTGTTCGCATATACCAATATATCGTATTTATAAAAAAATCCATATTAATTTTAATTTATTAAAAGATAATATACAAATTTTGGTACCTTTCTTTCGTCGAGAATCTTTTTTGTTCCACAGAAATTACTGCAAACTCTACGTTACAACACAGGTCTCCCAAATATCAAGGTTAAGCGTTAGAAATGGATAGGATTTGGAGAATTGGAAATTAAAAGATTTAGGTGCGGAAATAAAAAAAAAGTTTAAAAATATATCAATGTGTGAAGTCAAACAGAAAAAACTTTAAAAAATATAAATATTGTTATATACACACTAAGTCCTTTGTTACCCCCCTTGATCGAAGGAAGGAAGAAGAAAGATAGCCAATGTTTGAATTGCAAAACTCCTCTGATAGTTATCTCGTAACAAGCGCCCTCATTGTTGTCATAGTTCTTTGTCACTCGCAGGATGTAGCTAAATATATATACATATATATTTGGAAGGGTTATGACTTAAACAGGAAACAATTCAGACATCTAAAAACATTCGCTTTCTATTTTAGGGAAAACCCTCACAAGACGAAATTCCATTTTAATGAAGAGTTTTAAATATCTTCGGTACCGTTATAGAAAGTATAGAAATTGGAAAAAATTGCAAGAATTCTTAAAAATTTTCGTTTTACTTTCACTTACCTGTATATGAAATCTATAGTAAGGGAAAGTATTGCGATCGTGAATAATTTAGGCTTCCCTTAATTCCTTAAGTTTTTATAATTCTATATTTAGTTGTTGAAAACTTCATTTGTTACTATAGAAACAAATAATCAATAGGTATATATTATAAAGCAATGTGTACAATTTGCGTGCCGAAAAGGCTCAGAAACAACTCCACATACGATTATGAGATTTATGTCAGTGTGTAACTGTATGTGCCCTAACGGAGAAGGTTTCAGTTTTTCTCTTAAGGGTGTGAAATTGAAGAGAAAAGGACTGGAATTTTAAGCCTCTCGCAACATGTAATTAGCCAGGTGAGAATGACTTACGAGTTTATGAATGAAAAATTTAGTTCGTGCTGCAGACCACCAGGAAGCGCTAGGGTGTGTTTCACTCAATGTTTATTGTTCATTCATTCCGTTATATTTGTAAAGGTTATATATTTTGTCAGCTGTTCTTTTTAAATTACTTAAAAATCAAGCGAAAATAATTAGTTTCACCTTTTATTTTAAAATAAATTATTGATTTTACATATCTGCAATCAATTGGAAAACCGACTGGATACTTTACAAAATTAATTTTCTCATAAGAAGATTAATTGATAAACACATTACATTTAATCAATATCTAACATATACTTAAGTAAATTTAATGCAATATGAGTCAGCGAATAAAAACTGACATAAAACAAAAAAGAAAAGCTGAATAGACTGATTATAAACCGAAAATAACAAGTTTGAAGTGTTCTTATTGTATGTAGTTATGAAAAATGGTTTTATTACTATGTATGATGAGCATTACAGTTGACAAAATGATGAATTGACTCCAATAATACAATTTTTTCAATAAGGTTTTATCACCGCTCATAGTTCAGGATAAAAAGAAATATGATGAAAAAATTGTGCCCTCATGATATTTTGGTTTTCACTTAGTAACAGTAGTAAGATTGGAGAAGTGCAGAGTTCGGCCAAATTAGCGTGGGGGGGGGGGGTATATTAAGGGAGGTTGAAGTGGAAGAAAGGTCTTACAAAAAAAGTTTCTATGAATCTTTGGTATTTTCTAAACTTCTGGATCTAATGGGACCATCACAGTAGTCGGCGCTTAAGTTGTACTCCAAATATAGTTTTTTTAACTAATAATCTAATAACTTATCATCTGCTGACTGCTTGGAATGGGCTTATAGGATTCATAATCACAGAAACCATCAAAAACGATGCATGACTCGACAAAGTTGCAGCAAAATGAATTGTTCATCCACCATTTTCAACACCCTATAAAGTATATAGGGTTCCTTATTTGGGCGGACACTGCAGATCTCGAATCTTAATATTGATTCAATGTTAAAATTTTCAAGAAAGTGCTAATTTTGTTCTATATTTCCTTTAATTTTAAAGTTTTTCTGTTATTAAAACTGCCACACAACTACCGGAGCGAAGCCGGGCACCCTAGCTAGTATCCAATAAATATGAATGTTTCAAAACACGTTGAAAACTCTTCTCCCATGAGCAGAAAGCCTGTATTATAAAGAATGGTGTCATTAAAGCAGTACTGAACATCCGTGGGTTCAATGTGCTTTATGAGTTGTCGGAATATTTTTCTTTTGTTCTCAGGAATAGCTTTATTCAATTTTTTCATATTTATCTATTTCTTATTTTTAGGAATAACAAGAGACAGTTAATTTCATATAAACAAAAATAGCCCCCTTCCTCATTTAAGTCCCCTCAGAAAATCTTAATGACGATGAAACCTACTTAGCCGTTGCTCATCCTTCAATTTGACCAGCCACGTTTCGCATCCGAAGAGGACCGTTGGAAGAATATAAATCTGGTGCGTGCGCGCAACACACAACTTTAATTTACCAACTTACTTAGATTAGAAATTAATGCGTTTTGTTAATTGATACTTCTCAAATGAACAGAACGTCTTAAATTATGAACAATGGTCTGTCATTAAAAGCGTCATGCGTGGGCTCAACGTGTTTTATGAGTTGACTGAATATTTTTCTTTTTTTCTCCTCTATAAGTTTACTTGGTTTTTATCATATCTCATATTTAGCCATTTTTTATTTTTAGGCGTAACTAGAGACAGTTAATTTCTCCATATAAACAAAAACAAAGGTACTTTATAGGAAAAAAACAAACAAAAAAGGCCCCAAACCCCTTCAAAAGAAAGCCCCCTCAGAACATTTTAATAATGATAAAGCTTACTTGATATTAAAGAACACCTAATTTTCATTAAACATTACGAATTCGATAAAAATCGTTAAAGCCGTTTTTGAGATAATCGAAAAAAAGGTAAAATATTGGTAAAAAAATTAAGAAATAAAGTGCCCGCTCCGTTTGACCAATTTGAATGTTGTGAAATTTGGCTACCACATCTTTGGCATATACATACATCAAATACCCAGTTTGATCAAAATCGTTAAAGCCTTTTTGGAGTAAATAAAAAAAACACGTGAAAATGATACAAAATTTATTAAGTAAAGTCCCCCCCCCGGTTGATCAATTTTGATGAAATATTTACAGTCATATCTCGGACACATAAAGAGATCAAATACTCAGTTTAATCAAAATCGGTAGAGCCGTTTTTGAGAAAATCGAAAACAACTTAAAAAGTTATTAAATAAAGTACCCCCTCCCTTTGAGCAATTTTGATGAAATTTTTGCTGTCATATCGCGGGCATATACTACACTAAATACCCAATTTCAGGTTCGCACGGTTTATAGTTTTTGAGCTAGTCTGTTCACACACACACAGAACATTTCGCGGGACTTGGTTAATTGGACTCAAGAGACCCCAAAACGTATATTTCCGTTGAAAACCGGAAGTCGAAATTTTTCAAGATCGCAATACTTCCACTTACTATATATTTCATATATAGGTAAGTGAAATTAAAAATCTGGTGCGATGCGCGCAACACACAACTTTAATTTACCACTTTACTTTGATTAGAAATTGACGTGTTTTTCAAATGCCATTTACCAAAGTCACACATTTTTCCACATTAATTTCTTATTTTTGTTTGTATTTGCTCTTTAAAATACACTAAATTTTTTAAAAATTAAATAAAAGTTTTTACTTGTGGTAATTCGGCAATGGAAGCCTTATACTCCAAGCCGTCTGATTTTATGTAGTTGTTGAAAACTTCATATAGTTACCATGAAACAAATAATTTCCATTAAATGAACAGAACGGCTTTAATTATGAACAATGGTCTGTCCTTAAAGGCGTACCCCGCATGTGTGGGCTCAGCGTGTTTTATGAGTTGACGGAATATTTTTCTTTTTTTACCTCTATATGTTTACTAGTTTTTTTCATATTTCATATTCAGCCATTTCTTATTTTTAGGCGTTATGAGAGAAAGTTAATTTTCCCATAGAAACAAAAACAAGGGTACTTTACAGGAAAACAAAAAGGCCCCTTCCCCATTTAAACCCCCTCAGAACATTTTAATAACGATAAAGCTTACAAAATACTAAAGAACACCTTATTTTCATTAAGCATGGCGAATTCGATCGAAATAATGTCAGCCGTTTTTGAGAAAATCGAAAAAAACGTAAATGGGGAAAAAAGTAATGAAATAAAGTCCCCCTCCAGTTGATCAATTTTGATGAAATTTTTGCAGTCATATCTCGGGCATATAAATCATCAAATACCCAGTTTTATAAAATTCGTTAGAGCCGTTTTTGAGAAAATCGAAAAAAAAACCTAAAAAGCTTTAGATTAAAGTAGCCCCTCCGTTCGACCGTTTTTGATGAAAACATTGCATGCATATATAAACCAAAAACCAAATTTCAGATTCGTATGTTTTGTAGATTTTGAGCTAGTCTATTCTCTCTCACACAGACACACACACATAAACACACACACACACACACACACACTGAACCTTACGCGGGACTTATTTGGACTAAAAAAAAAAAAAAAAAAAAAAAAAAAAAAAAAAAAAAAAAAAAAAAAAAAAAAAAAAAAAAAAAAAAAAAAAAACTGTACCACTACAACCCATGGAGGGTCTTGGGGTTCAGTACTATGTAAGGAAGAGCACTGTTTCTTGGTCAGCGGTCGTGCAAGGAGGTGATTTGACCGCGATCACGCTCAACAACCAATAAATTTGGACTCAGGGGACCCCAAAACGTGTATTTCCGTTGAAAATCGGATGTCGATATTTTTCACTATCGTAATACTTTTCCTTACTACAAATTTCATACATATGTAAGTGAAAGTAAAAATTTTGTTCATTCGAGTTTTCTATTTTCGGGAAAGAATGCGTGGTAATTTTGCTATCGAAAAGTAGCTTGCATTTCGTCTTCGATTTAATTTTTTCATGTACATGTACAGAAATATTGTACATGTTCGAACGTATTCCACGCTAAATTAATATTACCGTAACCGCCCCTATTTCTGCTACTAACCATATTTTTCGTTTAATCTGTATTCATTACTAGACCAAGAAAATATTTTCTTTGTCCCAGTCCACTAAATGTAGAAATTAACACAATTCCCTCAGGCAATTCATCAATTTAAAAGGTCCTTGCTGATTCCTGAGTTCATCCCGGAATTCCCTCAGCCTCTTCTAAATATAGGGATCACATAACCTTCTTCATGCTAATACGAGACAAAGGGAGAGGTCTTGCTTCCGTTTTAAAAATGAAAAATATCATTGCATTCAAATGGTTTAGGGTTTTTTTCCTTCCCTTTTTTGTTAGGTTTTATAAGTACGCACAATACAATAAGTACAATATTATTAGTATATTTAAAAAAAAAGAAAGTTAAAAACAATTATGGGGTCACCTGTGGTGTAGTGGTTAGCATGGCAACCTACAACAGTAAAAGTCGCGGGAACGCATCCCGCGATGACCCTTGGATTTTTTAATGGGAGGAAAAAATCCTTGGCTATGCAATCCCTCGGATAGCAAGTAAAATGGAGGTCCCGAGGCTGTACGTTGTCTGGTACTCGTTAAAGATACCTACCTAATTATACCTGGACAGGCAAAATTTAGGGCTCCCACTGTAGCATTGTTCGATTAGCCTTAGTGGCATAAAGTGACGTTAAACAAACAAACTAACAAACAATTATAAATCGTCTGCTATCATTATTGGAGAGTGAACGCTCACCATGCAAAACTACAGGAGCTGAACACCAAAACTGTTTTTGTCTTTTGTTATTGGGGCTAATAATGCATAATACATAACCCTGAGTCCATCCATGAAACAAATGGTTTAGGGTTTTTTTACTTTCACTTACCTATATATGAAATATATAGTAAGGGGAAGTATTGTGATTCGACTTCCGGTTTCAACGGAAATACACTTTTTTGGGTCCCCTGAGTCCAATTAACCAAGTCCTGCGAAATGGTCTGTGTGTGTGTGTGAACAGACTAGCTCAAAAACTATAAACCGTGCAAACCTGATATTGGGTATTTAGTATATGTATATGCCCGCAATGTGACAGCAAAAATTTCATCACAATTGCTCAAAGGTAGGGGGTACTTTATTTAATAACTTTTTAAGTTTTTTTTCGATTTTCTCAAAAACGGCTCTAACGATTTTGATTAAACTAAGTATTTGTTCTATTTATATGACCGAGATATGACTGTATAAATTTCACCAAAATTGATCAACCGGAGGGGGGACTTTACTTAATAATTTTTGTATCATTTTCACGTGTTTTTTTTTATTTACTCAAAAAAGGCTTTAACGATTTTGATTAAACTGGGTATTTGATGTATGTATATGCCAAAGATGTGACAGCCAACATTTCATCAAAATTGGCCCGACAGAGGGGGCACTTTATTTCATAATTTTTTTTCCAATTTTTACCTTTTTTTCGATTATCTCAAAAACGGCTTTAACGATTTTTATCGAATTCGTCATGTTTAATGAAAATTAGGTGTTCTTTAATATCAGGTAAGCTTTATCATTATTAAAATGTTCTGGGGGGGCTTTCTTTTGAAGGGGTTTGGGGCCTTTTTTGTTTGTTTTCTTCCTATAAAGTACCTTTGTTTTTGTTTATATGGAGAAATTAACTGTCTCTCGTTGATTTCTAATCTAAGTAAGTTGGTAAGTGAATTTTGTGTGTTGCGCGCACGCACCAGAATTTTCTACGTTTTGGTACGTTTTATAGGTATGTAGCAGGGATAAAAAAAAAAAAAACTACGTAAAAAATTAATCTAATTATATTAATTATATTATTAGTATATAAAAAAAAATGTTGCAAACAATTATGCGGTCACCTGTGGTATAGTGGTTTGCATGGCAACCTACAACACTAAAGGTCGCGGGTTCGCATCCCGCGATGACCCTTGGATTTTTTAATGGGAGTAAAAAAACCTTGGCTATGCAATCCCTCGGATAGGACGTAAAATGGAGGTCTCGAGCAATGTCAGGTACTCGTTAAAGATCCTTACCTAATTATACCTGGACAGGCAAAATTTTGGATTGTAGCATCGTCCGATTAGCCTTAGTGGCATAAAGTGACGTTAAACTTAAAAACAATTATAAATCGTCTGCTATCATTATTGAAGTTCGAACGCTCACCATGCAAAACCACAGGAGCTGAAGACCAATAAATAAATAAATAATAAATAAACAAATAATAAAAAAAAAAAAAAATAAAAAAAAAAAATAGTGATTCTAAAAGTGTAGTCAAAATTTATGGCCGTCAGGTTATCTCATCAAAGTTGTTGAGTTGAAGGCATCATTAACTGATTTAGAGAGTAAACACCTTTAATTAGTTCTTAAACACCTCGACAGTAAAAGTCTCTTATCTGACTAGACTCTGATTTATCTTCACTCAAAAACTTTGTACATAAATAAATCACTATCAAACAATATAAAACATTTTTTTACTTTCACTTACCTATATATGAAATATTGCGATCGTGAAAAATTTCGACTTCAGGTTTTCAACGGAAATACACGTTTTAGGGTCTATAGATTGGGGAAATTGACTTAGAAAAACAAGAAGAGACCGCATCAGAAACGAGAGGATTAGGGAGGATCTAAAGATATGCCCACTCCAGAAAACAATTGAGACCCGCCAGCTCAAGTGGTTTGGACATGTCTGTCGCATGGAACACCACAGAGACCCAATTAAAACAATGGACGTCCGACCATTGGGCAAGAGGCCCAGAGGTAGACCCAGGAAGTCCTACTTGGGCCATATCGAAGACATTGGGAGACGGAGACAGAAGACGGCTGCCGAAATGAGGATCATGGCAAGGGACAGAGATACCTGGCGCCGTTTTCTAGAGACACCCCCACGCTGAGAGGCAAATGGGTGGTAGAGAAAGAAGAAGAAGATTGGGGAAATTGTGTGTGTGTGTGTGTGTGTGTGTGTGTGTGTGTGTGTGTGTGTGTGTGTGTGTGTGTGTGTGTGTGTGTGTGAACAGACTAGCCCAAAAACTATAAACCGTGCGAACCTGAAATTGGGTATTTAGTGTATGTATATGCCCGTGATGTGACAGCAAAAATTTCATCAAAATTGCTCAAAGGGAGGGGGTACTTTATTTAATAACTGTCTACGTTTTTTTTTTCGATTTTCTTAAAAATGGCTCTAACGATTTTGATTAAACTGACTATTTGTTCGTCGTGTTTCATGAAAATTAGGTCTTATTTAATATCAGGTAAGCTTTATCATTATTAAAATGTTGTGAGGGGGCTTAATTAGGGAAGGGGCCTTTTTTCTTTTCCTATAAAGTACCTTTTGTTTTTGTTTATATGGAGAAATTAACTGTCTCTCGTTACGCCTACATATAAGAAATTGCTAAATATGCGATATGATACGAATAAAGAAAACATATAGAGGAGAAAAAAAAAAAATATTCAGTCAACTCATAAAACTCGTTGAGCATGCACGCATGCGGAGTACGCCTTTAATGACAGACCATTGTTTATAATTAAAGCCGTTCTGTTCATTTGAGAAGTGGCAATTAACAAAACGCATTAATTTCTAATCTAAGTAAGTTGGTAAGTGAAAGTTGTGTGTTGCGACCATGCACCAGATTTTTTTGTTATCATTATTATTTTTAAGATGCTTTTAGTACTTTTCAATTAGTCAAGAATAGATGTATCCATTTGTTCCTTTAAAAAAAACAAATCGTCCTTGGTCTTATCTAACATTATCAGCAGAAGGCAGGAAGTAACTAATAGACGAACATTGAATTTTTAATATAACAGTTTAGAAATTTGTTACAGTGCACGCAAAACACAATTTTTACTTAACAAATTCCTTATTTCGATTCAAAATGGGCGCGTATTTTTTTTAAATGCGTAAATGCTATATTGGGGTAAACAGGGAACAAAGAAATCTTTTATAATTTTTTTTTGTGTGTTAAGACTTTCCAGTGCAAATCCTATTTTATCAAATTACTATTCACTTAGCCGGAAGTTAACTTTTTCCTCTAGTATATTTTGTTTTTATTTTCTAAACAAGCAGTCCCGGCTACGCGTCGCTGTGGCTCAGTAGCTTTGCGTTAAATTAATTATATCTAGTGTCCGACCGAAACCAAAATTTTAGCCGAAAACGAAACCAAAACCGAATTTCGGACAGAGACCTAGTTTCGGGCCGAAACCGAAACTTATTTACGTGTCTAAATATAATACATATAAGTGTGTAATATGTCTAGTTTAGATATAATATCAATGAAAGCTTATAAAATAACTGTAATTTAACTCAATTATTCATTTAATAAGTGAGCTGGTATACAAGAGTGGAAAAACAGGTGTATTAGTTAAGTTATAGGATCGAATCCCCTCCTTCCTAGTACGGCTGGTCCCCATGGGATGTTAGACCATACCTCCTTAACTAGTACAGCCCTAAAAGTTGAAATAATCTTGAAATAACAGGCTGATATTAATAAAAATTCATATTATTATGTATAAATAATAAATAATATAGTAAATCTTTCGATAATAAATCCGATAGAATACAAAATGACGGCCTATTGAATACGTAAAGCTGTATGTCAGAAGCTATTTAATCCACTGAGTCAGTTTTGGTCTCAAATGTTAGTGGATTTAATCTAGTTTGAAAATGTATAGAATATTTTTTGGCCGAAAACATCCTTCTTCAAGGTAAAAATTGAGACAATTTTTTTGGATGTTATTGGTGAACCGCTGGGCTGCCAAGTTGAAAAATTGGTTATGCATCTGATTCCCATTCCATACGAGAACAAAGACCAAAACCTTTAATGCAACTTTTATTGAAAAGGTTACTGACTAAAATATTTTTTTTCAATTATGAATTGAATCTGGGGACGTGTCGACCAATTTAAGTTTAAGTATTTAGAATATATATTCTTATTTATGTTACTTAATCGTTTTTTTTTAGAAAACAAATTTCATTAATAGTGAGGAGATGTATAAAGCACAAAAAGGTTCTTAACGCTCAAGGTAAAGAATAAATACTCTTCTTTACACTTAACTTAAAGAATTCTGTATCAAGAGCATGCTTTCATTACATGTTAAGACTTAATGTGATTTAAGAGGACATTTCTGTTTGTCACTCTAAAATTTTTGTGTTCACACCCAACTAAAAATTTTCGATCAAGTAAAGTACCAGAAGAAAGAGAAAAATCTACGTTCTACCGAAATACAATACAAGAGTAATTAACTAAAATAACAGATAATTCCCACTTTTAAATTCAAGGGTATTAAATGCCATGAAAGAGACCGAGCTTACAAGTTGAAATCGTGTAGTCCTACTTCCTTCTTGGAGATATCAGACACAGGAGCTAGTTTCGGCCTGGCCGAAGATTCGGCCAATTTTTGTCCAAAACCGAAACTGCGGCCGAAACCAGGTTTTTCGGCCGAAACTGGCCGAAACCGAAACTTCGGTCGTCACTAATTATATCCTATTCTCTTTAATACAGTCAAATCAAAATTCACTGATAAGGATAACAACATTTCAGCTGATCTGAAAACCGAAGGGATTTAAAAAAGAACTTTACGCCATATTTAATATTGTAACGAACTTAGAAGGGTTAAAGTTTTTATTTTTTACATCAAAGTGATACACAATGACCATTCATTTAGCACTTAGTGAATTATTTCAGCAGAGGCGAGATTAATATAAATAACACAGATGTAAAAGGATATATATAAATAAAGATGAAATTCTATTTGTTTGATCTTAATAGAAATCCATACCTTTTGTCCTGAATTCTCAAAATTTCGTTCAGTGGTTCTTTGATACCACACATGTCCATATTAAAATTGCATAACTTCAGCCAATCTCTGGGTATATTCATTATTGTTGTAAAAATCTTTTTGATCTCGCTTTACTTTGGTTTTTACGAAATCGACCGTTTGAGTCGATAAAAGTCTCCCTTTATAGATTTTATAGATTTAAAAAATGAAATTCTCCGGGTGAAACCGGTATATACAGCTAGTCTGTAATATAGAGAAGATGTGAGGTTAGAAGACGGAATAATTAAATACACATATCGGAAAGCGAGTGCGCTGGTTCTATTGACAAAAATCGCATGTTTTTGCTTGTAATTCGCAAACGACGGAGTTAATCGGAAAAGTGTATATAACCAAAAAAGTTCGTCTTGAAAAACTTAAAAAATTACACCTCCGAAAAAGTTCTGCGACCATTTTCGCTGAGAATTGCAGTGAGCATGTTTTTCATCAGAAAAACTTCTTTTATACTCAAAAGGTGAAGTGCAATTGTATCACTTTATTTAATAACTTTTTAAGTTTTTTTCGATTTTCTCAAAAACGGCTCTAACGATTTTGATTAAGCTGAGTATTTGATCTATTGATATGCCCGAGATATGACTGTAAAAATTTCATCAAAATTGATCAACCGGAGGGGGGACTTTACTTAATAAATTTTGTATCATTTTCAGGTGTTTATTTAATTTACTCAATAACGGTTTTAACGATTTTGATTAAACTGAGTATTTGATCTATTGATATGCCGAGATATGACTGTAAAAATTTGATCAACTGGAGGGGGGACTTTACTTAATAAATTTTGTATCATTTTCACGTGTTTTTTTTATTTACTCAATAACGGTTTTAACGATTTTGATCAAACTTGGTATTTGGTGTATTTCTATGCCCGAGATATGAGAAAAATTTCATCAAAATTGATCAACAGGAGGGGGGACTTTACTTAATAAATTTTGTCCAATTTTTACCTTTTTGATCGATTATCTCAAAAACGGCTTTAACGATTTTTATCAAATTCGTTATGTTTAATGAAAATTAGTTGTTATTTAATATCAGGTAAGCTTTATCATTATTAAAATGTTCTGAGGGGGCTTAAATGGGGAAAGGGGCCTTTTTTGTTTTTCTATAAAGTACCTTTGTTTTAGTTTATATTGAGAAATTAACTGTCTCTCATCACGCTTAAAAATAAGAAATGGCTAAATATGACATATGAAGAAAATCAAGTAAACATATACAGGAGAAAAAAAGAAAAATATTCCGTCAACTCATAAAACACCTTGAGCTCACGCATGCGCCGTACGCCTTTAATGACAAACCAATGCGTTATAATTAAAGCTGTTCTGTTCATTTGAGAAGTGGCATTAATTTCTAATCTAATTGTAAGTAAGTTGGTAAGTGAAAGTTGTGTGTTGCGCGCACGCACCAGATTTTTTTTTCTTACCCTAGGTCTGGGACACCCAATATATGAAAAGCCATTACAGAGGTTTTAAACAAATAATTTTCAGTTTATTAAAGTTTTACAGCACTGAGGATGTCCGAATGGCTGAAAAAAATATATGAAAAAAATATTACCTAAAAAAATATACATATTATCGGAGAGAGAATGCTACGCATATTACTCATAATGATTGCACTAAACAAATAAAAAACAACACTAAAGAAAGTTTTTTAGACATTAAAGCTAACAGGACAGTTTCATGGTCAGATCAGCTGTTGAGGCTCTGGAGTGGGGAGTTCGTAGGAGAAGGTAGTGTCAGTCAGTTGCCGGCTGTTGTTGAGTGCAGTCGCGTCGCAGCGTTTCTTGACCGTTCTTTCGAGTGTGTTTTCTTGCCCTGACTGTGTCTGTGCTTGCAAGGTAAGCTACCTCAGGTTGTATGGTAATAATGCATGCACACATATGTGTGTAAAAATAAAAATAAAAATGTAAAGAAAAAATGAATGGATGTTTGAACATGTCACACTCGGATACAATCTAAGTACATGTTTTTATATAAACATGCTTCTACTAATTATATACTTGGAAACGCATAGATCAAACAAGGAGGTGATCTATGATATAAAATATTGTTAGGTTAATTACAGTTCATTTTGCGAAGTTTACTCTATAATTATTTCTCTTTATTTAAAAAAATTGAGGCGTTTGGTTTCAAAACCGGTTACATACATTTTTTCCAAATTCATTTTTTTTTGCAAGTTTTTAATGTTAGAAATAATGTGTTAGACGCGGTTTTTTTAAAAAGACGTCTAGATCCTTCGAAAATCAATACTTAAAGATTCCATTTCTTATCAAAAGTGGTTCCATCCAAGTTTCACTTTTCAGAATACCTTCAATTTTTCGAAATCCCAAACGGTATCCATGTTTCCAAACAGTTGGATGATGTTGATACTCTAATAAGAAAAACATTATGGAGAAGACTGGAGATCAATAGGTACCCTAGAATTCTACGAAGTTGAAATGGACAGTACAATGTCACCTTTCCAAGTAAATATGCATGATACCAATAAAGATGTGGGTCAATATCAAAATTTAAATGAAAATTTGTATATTTAAAAAATTAAAACTATGTTATATTGTTCATATTAAATAAAGAGATTTGTTTTTAAAAAATCTCTATTCACAACTTAACCAAAAATTGATATTTTCTTATCAAAGTCATGTACATCCAATATATTTTTTAATGTTAAATGAGATTTAAAAAAGAAAATGTGATAAAAAGTTGTCAACAATTTTTTTAAAGTTAAATGTTAGCAAACCGACGAAAAAGAACAAAAAAATTTGTTAAATCGATTAATTTTTTTAATTGATCTTTTTTTGATCAGTCCTGAAAAATTGTTGGAAATGTTGAATGAAAAGGCGGTTTTGAAACCAAACGCCTCAGTTGAGGTTTTTTTCTTGTTTTTTTTTTTCCCATAGCTCCTTATGATTATAAAATTTCTTGAATCAATCTACCTCCTCCTTGAATAATAAGCCTTTTACTGCATTTAACTAAATTTAAAAATTTTAAGGTGTATTGAAAAAATGTAATTTTGTTGAATGAGTGTTCTGTTAAGTTATCGGTGAAGGGGCTCAGCTCTTTCTTGAATAAACTTAAATTCTAATACTTAATCCCAACATTTATATAATTGTTGCCATCGTCTTGGGATATTTGCTGGACTGAGGCAATTAAATAGTGGATTTAACAACTGTGGTGGTTTATCGAAAAAAGAATTGTGCCTCTTGGTTAAGTATTCTCAGATTTTTGGGTAATTGAATTACTTGTTCTTCTGAGGTCCTCATTCGCTGCATATAAGTTCCTTTGACTATTTTCCTTGTAATTCCGTTTTGAAAGGATTGTAGATTTTTCACAGTTGATTTGCATATATGCTTGAATAGTGGTGCACCGTACAATAGCGCTGGGCGAATTATTGATGTGTACACTAAAATTTTTAAGCGTATCGATAAACTCGTAGTTGTAAGTATTTTAGTCTTAATGTTTTAATTTTTCTGTCAAAGTGTCTCAAAAAATTTAGATATCTGTCGAAGTTTACGCCGAGATACGTCAGTTTTGTCGATAGTTTAATAAATTTATTATTTATGAAAAATTCTTTAGGAGTTAGCAGCTTTTTAATTTATTTTTTTCTTATATCAGCATTTTTTTTTATTATATTTCTGAGAGAGAATTTACTATTACTAAAAAGATAAATAAATAAAATAATAATAAAGTATAAAATACTCTGTAAATCGTTGTTTTATTTAGAGTTGGTTTCGAACTGATGATTTTATGAGGATATTGACCCAAACATAATCTTAAAATGCTATTTCATTAAATATGATAACATTAAAAATTTATAGACAGTTAAATTCA
Organism: Aelia acuminata; assembly: GCA_911387785.2. Classification (NCBI taxonomy): domain Eukaryota; kingdom Metazoa; phylum Arthropoda; class Insecta; order Hemiptera; family Pentatomidae; genus Aelia; species Aelia acuminata. The sequence goes on along the minus strand of OU426981.1, from coordinate 146,251,178 downwards.
TACCTTTTCTTTGAATGTTAACGTAAAATTAAAGTGGGTGCAATGGGAAAAGTTAAAAAAAAATCAAATTGTTTATTATTATTTATTTATAATGATATGAATTTATTAAAATAATAATATACGTCTTATATTAAAAGTAAAAAAAAAAAATTACCTCTTATTGAAATTTTTAATGATTAATTTATTTTTAAAACAGTTATATACATAGCTTATGTTTTAATGTTAACATAACAATAAAATGGGTTCAATAATGAAAGTTAAAAAAAATAATCAATTTATTTATAATGGATAATTGATATGAAATTATTTAAATAATATTGCTGGTCTCATATTAAAACTTAAAAAAAAAATAAAAAATCCTTTGAATAAAACAAATAAATAAGTAAAATAACAATTATTTATACCTCCTTTTAAAATTGTTGATGATTAATTTTTATTATTTATATATATATTTATTTTAAAAGAATGTCTATTTTAAATCTAATTTATAATTAATGATGTTTATTTTATATGTTTACTATTACTTGTTATTATTCTGTTTCATTTTTATTTATATTCTGTAAAATTATTTTTGTAACTGAACTCCACTTACCTGTCTCCACCCCGGAGACGCTTTTTGCATAAACATTAGGATATCAATAAAAATAATCATTATTATTAATATAATCAAACGGATATGAATGATATTGCGTATACACACCATTTGGGGAACAGTAACACATTTATCTCTGAGACCCTATAAAAAAAATGTTTCCCCCTCTGTGGGACCTACAGAGTCGACGCCTTCTGTATAGAATTATTTAAATGATAAACTTTTATTTTAAGTTATTATTTCATTATCAGGTTAATAATGTCAGTTAAAAATGTTTTATTTATTTATATACTTCGTATTATCAGATTCTTATTTTATACCTTAATTTTACTCATATATTTGTTTCGTATTTCGTCTTTTAGTCCTGATGAAGAATCACATGTTTGAGTCAAAACCTAAGATATTTAAATAAATAAACTAAAGAAAAAGTTTTTGACTGAAGTTCCTATTTATCAATCATCCTAAGAATCTTAAAATATTATTATTTCTCAAGGCCTTTTTTTTTGTGTCGGTACGCCATAACTTCCTTAAATTTCATGAATGAGGCATCATCTTAAAGCTTTCTTTAACCGCTACACCGGTAAAATATTCAAATCACTCACTCGTTTCGCCTTCAATTTCATGTTATCCGTAACCGCGGTGTTTGCGAGAAAATCTAGAGAATAGAAAAACGCAGAGGTTTCTAAATCTTCTAATATTTTCAGGATTTCAAGGAGAACATTTATGGATATATACATTTTTCCGATTAACCCCTTCGTTTGCGAGTTGTAAGCGAAAAATTGCAATTCTCGGCAAAAAAAAATGGTCGCAGGGCTTTTTCGAAGGTGTCATTTCTTTCAGGTTGTCGAGACGAACATTTTTGGTTGTATGCACTTTTCCGATTGTCGCCATCATTTGCGAGATACAAGCAAAAACGTGCGATTTCAGAGAATCAGCGCACTCGCTTTCCGCGAAACCGATGCGTGTATTTAAGTTCAGTGACATCTATGTCTGTGTAAAACAAACCCAAATTGTATGTTGATACAATTTCAGATGACCTTATCGTAACTTCAAACGTAGTGTTCAATGAGTGAACAATTTGGGTGGGGGGATGGCCGAGTGGCTAAACGCGTTTGAAAATACGCGTTGCCACTGACAACCGGACAGGTGATTTGAGAACCAGGAGATAGCAAGTTCAAAACCCGGAGCCAGGGGAAATTTAATAATACTCCCCTACCCTCTCCCCTGGCCCGGGAAACCCCGTATAGCCTAAATGGCGAGGAAGGGGTAGACCCAAAAAAAAAATATGGTGCATGCACGCAACACACAACTTTCACTTACCAACTTAGATTAGACATTAATGCATTTTGTTAGTTGCCACTTCTCAAATGAACAGAACGGCCTTACTCCGCATGCATGGGCTCAACGATTTTTATGAGTTGACTGAATATTTTTTCTCTTCTTTTGGGTTTTCTTTGGATTTTTATCATATCTCGTATTTAGCCATTTCATATTTTTAGTCGTAATGAGAGACAGTTAATTTTTCCATATAAACAAAAACAAGTGTACTTTACAGGAAAACAAAAAAGACCCCTTTCCCATTTAAGCCCCTCAGAACATGTTAATAACGATAAAGCTTACCTGATATTAAAGAACACCTTATTTTCATTAAACATGGCGAATTTGATCAAAATCATTAAAGCCGTTTTTGAGATAGTCGAAAGAAAGGTATAAATTGGAAAACAAGTTATGAAATAAAGTGCCCCCTCCGGTTGATCAATTTTGATGAAATGTTGGCTATCATATCTTTGGCATATACATACATCAAATACCCAGTTTGATCAAAATCGTTGAAACCGTTTTTTTTTCTTTTTTCGGTTGTATATTGACCTAAATTTTTTAATTTTATTTCTTACCTCTGGTACACCAAAGTCAGGTAAATTCATCGATTTTACTAATTTGATATAAGCGATCGCATGACGAATTTGCTTGTTTTTATAGGTTGCTGATTTGAAATTCCAGAGGCATTCGTGTGATTTATACACTAGTATAAATTTAATTGTTTTTTTAGAGCTCCATTTAGCCATTTTAAACTTAATAAATCACAAAAAGATTGAGACCGGGGATAAATCGCACTACTTACTATGTTTACTTCACTTTGACTGATCGCACCGACCCACAATGGGACGAATCGCCAATCTAGGTGGAAATAGTTATCATCAACGAAATGAAAAAATCATGTCAGTCTATTGAAAACAATAGTCTAGCTAAGGCATTTACAAATTATTAATCGCTTGAAGCAAATATTAACAGAACTACGGGGGTATGAATACGGTAGTTCTCTCATAATGCTTAGTTAGCTTATTTCCAAATTATATTGTAAAACCAATAAAATCGATGTAACATAATTCGTTTTCCCAAACTTAAATTTTAATCTTAGTTAGGTTTATCTTTGGGTAAAGTGTTATCAAAATTATTTTTTTAATTACTAAAATTCAGAATATCTTGTTAGATAATACCTTCGATTATCTCACCATTTAAGTGATAGTCTTACTTTACATTTTTTTTTTTTTTTTTTGGCGTTTTTATAACATTCCTTTATTTATGTAATAAAATAGGCTGTGATAGAATGGAGTGCATGGTTAAAAATTTGGGAAAAAGCAAAGAAAAACCTGAGTTTATGGCGATCATTTAAACAATGAAAATGTAATTTTAATATTTTAAATACTTGATCATCAGTATAGGCAAAAATCCCTAAACTTCAACAAATAAATAAAAGAAAAATATTTTTATTTTTTTCAAAATCTATGTAGCTACCCAAATTTGATATTACCTTTAATGAAGAAAAATATTTTGGATTCTCAAAGTATTTGCTCGATGATTTGTTCCCAGAGAATATACCATACATATAAAAAAAAAATTCAATTTGTATCTTTAATTTGATAACCCGAAAAAAGGATTTTTTCATATCTATTAGTTACAATCCAATAAAAAAGTTTATGTTACATCCGAAAATTGCGAAGAGGGTTTAGAAACGATCGTTTAAATTTATAAAAATTATAAAAAAAGTAAATTAGAAAAAAATGTTTTTTTTTTTGTTTTAATTGAAAACATTTTTTAAATATCTTATCTTCACAAAGATTTAAGGTATGAATGTATGACAGGCTCACGTATTGAATTTTCTTCCAGGAACATTCTGAATATGCAATCGGTATGTATAAAATACATAAGCAAGTAAAAAAAAAAAAAAAATCTAAACTGAAATGCTAATATCCTAAACAAACATAAACTGATAAGAAGATATATTGAAGTTGACTTTGTTATTTATGGTGCTATAGCTATTAGAGACATTTGCTACACTCAGTTTTCAATGTCGAAATTTTCCCAAGAGTTTTAACATTCTCCAACTAACCGAACTGTATTTATTTTTCATCTGAATTCACTTCTCAATTGTACTGTTTATATGTATCTGTGAATGTTTCCGCGTTTTATGATACGAAATCAAAATATTACTAATTTTTTTTATTTTTTTACCGATTGAATTCATAAATAAAATAAGCACTTCCTAGTGCTACACATTTATTAAAATAAACAATTGAAATGGTGAGTGAAAAAAAACCGATGATGTTCAACTTATTCATATTTCGTGAAAGAAAAAAGAAATCTTAAATTGTAATTTTTATGATTTGTTAGTTTCTCTTAACGTCACTTTATTTATGCCGCTAAGGCTAATCGGACGACGCTACAGTGGGATTACTTAATTTTGCCTATCCAGGTTTAATTAGGATAGGGATCTTTATCGAGTACCTGACATTGTACAGGCTCGGGACCTCTATTTTACGTCCTATCCGATGGACGGCATAGTTAAGGATTTTTTACTTCCATTAAAAAATTCTATGGCCACCTCGGGACCCAAACCCGCGATCTTTAGTATTGTAGGTTGCCATGCTAACCACTACATCACAGGTGAACTTGGAAAAATGCATATAAAAATTTAATAAATGTTAACAGCATTTCTCACATCCTGATAAAAAAAAAAAATCTAAACTGAAATGAAGATATATTTACGTTAATAATGTTATTTACGATGCTTGAATTGTAACGGACATTCAGAAATAGTTTATTTTGAAAGTGTTGACCTCAATAACTTCGTATTGTAACGTTAAATCGTTAAATAAAAAATGTGGTGCGATGCGCGCAACACACAACTTTCACTTACGAACTTACTTAGATTAGAAATCGACGTGTTTCGATAATATGTAAACGCCATTCCTCAATTTCACACATTTTTCCACATTTAAGTATATACTAATATTTGTATATCTCCCTAAGTTACAGAGGATTTGTATTGCAAAAATTGAAAGTTCCCAGTACTTTTCGATTTATTTTTGCTTATTTCGTTTTTTGAGGGACCTAATTTCATCAATAGTTGAGTTTTTTTTACTGGTTCCTTGTTTTATATTGCGAGTTGCTTTTTGTAAATATATCGTGAAGGTGAATAGATAGGATTATTTACGTCTCTTATGCCTTTCTGGAAATCAAGAACGATTACTGTTCCTCTAAAATCGCTTTATATTTTTTCAAAAATTTATCATTTTTGAAGAACAAAAGTTTCTAGACTAAAATATACCTATATTAATTATATACTTATATATAATATAAGTATTATCTTATACCATATTTTTACACATCTGCGATGCTTCAAAAATTTTAGCATCACTTATTTACTCTCTTAAGTAGAATTCATCAAATACCCGTCAACGAACTTATAACGATCAGTTTGATCAAAATCGTTAAGCCGTTGAGTAAAAAAAAAAAAATCTGGTGCGTGCTCGCAACACACAACTTTCACTTACCAACTTACTTAGATTAGAAATTAATGCGTTTTGTTAATTGCCACTTCTCAAATGAACAGAACAGCTTTAATTATGAACAATGGTCTGTCATTAAAGGCGTACTCCGAAAGCGTGGGCTCAACGACTTTTATGAGTTGACTGAATATTTTTCTTTTTTTCTCCTCATTATATTTTCTTTATTTTTATCGTGTCTCATATTTAGCCATTTCTTATGTTTAGGCGTAACGAGAGACAGTTAATTTCTCTATGTAAACAACAAAAACAGAGGTACTTTATAAGAAAGAAGGCCCCCCCAAAAAAAGCCCCCTCAGAACATTTTAATAATGATAAAGCTTACCTGATATTAAAGAAAACCTAATTTTCATTAAACATGACGAATTTGATAAAAATCGTTAAAGCCGTTTTTGAGATAATCGAAAAAAAGGTAAAAATTGGAAAAAAAGTCATGAAATAAAGTGCCCCCTCAGTTGGACCAATTTTGATAAAATGTTGGCTTTTACATATTTGGTATATACATACATCAAATACCCAGTTTCTTCAAAATCGTTAAAGCCGTTTTTGAGTAAATAAAAAATATGTACACGTGATATTGGTACACAATTCATTAAGTAAAGTCCCCCCTCCGGTTGATCAATTTTGATGAAATTTTTACAGTCGTATCTCGGGCATATACATACATCATATACCCAGTTTGATCAAAATCGTTAAAGCCGTTTTTGAGTAAATAAAAAAAACACGTGAAAATAATACAAAATTTAGTAAGTAAAGTCCCCCCTCCGGTTAATCAATTTTAATGAATTTTTTACAGTCATATCTCGGGCACATAAGTAGATCAAATACTCAGTTTAATCAAAATCGTTAGAGCCGTTTTTGAAAAAATCGAAAAAAACCTAAAAAGTTATTAAGTAAAGTACCCCCTCCCTTTAAGTAATTTTGATGAAATTTACGCAGTCACATCGCGGGTATATACCTACACTAAATACCTAATTTCAGGATCGCACGGTTTATAGTTTTTGAGCTAGTCTGTTCACACACACACACACACACACACACACACACACACACACACACACAGACTTGGTTATTTAGACTCAGGGGACCCCAAAACGTGTATTTCTGTTGAAAACCGGAAGTCGAAATTTTTCACGATCGCAATCCTTTCCCTTAATATACATTTCATATATAGGTAAGTGAAAGTAAAAAAACAAAAAAATCTGGTGCGTGCGCGCAACACACAACTTTCACTTACCAACTTACTTAGATTAGAAATTGACGTGTTTTGCTAATTATCATTTCCTAAAGTCACACATTTTTCTACTATTATATCTCATTTTTGTTAATCGCTAAAGCCGTTTTTGAGTAAATAAAAAAAACCCGTGAAAATGATACAAAATTTATTAAGTAAAGTCCCCCCCTCCTGTAGATCAATTTTGATGAAATTTTTACAGTCATATCTCGGGCGTATAAATACATCAAATACCGAGTTTGGTCAAAGTCGTTAAAGCCGTTTTTGAGAAAACAAAAAAAAAAAACACGTGATAAGGAGACAACAGTTATTAAGTAAAGTGCCCCCTCCGTTTAATCAATTTTGATGAAATTTTTACTGTCGCAACACGGGCATATAGATACACCAAATACCGAGTTTAATCAAAATCGTTAAAACCGTTTTTGAGTAAATAAAAAAAAATACGTGAAAATGATACAAAACGTTTTAAGTAAAGTCCCCCCTCCGGTTAATCAATTTTGATGAAATTTTTACAGTCATATTTCGGGCATATAAATAGATCAAATACTCAGTTTAATCAAAATCGTTAAAGCCGTTTTTGAGAAAATCGAAAAAAACGTAAAAAGTTATTAAATAAAGTACCCCCTCCCTTTGAGCAATTTTGATGAAATTTTTGCTGTCACATCGCGGGCATACACCTACACTAAATACCCAATTTCAGGTTCCCACGGTTTATAGTTTATGAGCTAGTCTGTTCACACACACACACACACAGACACACACACACACACACACACACACACACACACACAGACCATTTCGCAGGACTTGGTTATTTCGACTCAGGGGGTCCCAAAACGTGTATTTCCGTTGAAAACCGGAAGTCGAAAATTTTCACGATCGCAATACTTCCACTTACTATATATTTCATATATAGGTAAGTGAAAGTAATAATCATAATTTCCTATTTACTTTTATGTTCCAACTTATACTGAAAAATAAAGTTAACCTGTTAAGTACGGAACTTCGTGACCTTGAATTGTAGTTATATAGGGTTTAGAAAAACAAAAAAAAAAAATCTGGTGCGTGCGCGCAACACACATCTTTCACTTACCAACTTACTTAGATAAGAAATTGACGTGTTTTGTTAAATATTATTTCCAAAAAGTCACACATTTTTCTACATTCATATCTTATTTTTATTAATCGTTAAAGCCGTTTTTGAGTAAATAAAAAACCCCGTGAAAATGATACAAAATTTATTAAGTAAAGTCCCCCCTTCGGTTGATCAATTTGGATGAAATGTTGGCTATCACATATTTGGCATATACATACATCAAATACCCAGTTTAGTCACAATCGTGATAGCCGTTTTTGAGTAAATAAAAAAAGCACGTAAAAATGATACAAAATTTATTAAGTAAAGTGCCCCCTGCGGTTGATCAATTTTGATGAAATTTTTACAGACATATCTCGGGCATAGTAATAGATCAAATACTAAGTTTAATCAAAATCGTTAGAGCCGTTTTCGAGAAAATCAAAAAAACACCTGAAAATGTTACAAAAATTTTTAAGTAAAGTCCCCCCTCCGGTTAATCAATTTTGATGAAATTTTTACAGTCATATCTCGGGCATATAAATACATCAAATACCCAGTTTGATCAAAATCGTTAAAGCCGATTTAGAGTAAATAAAAAAAACACGTGACAATGTTACAAAATTTATTAAGTAAAGTCCCCCCTCCGGTTAATCAATTTTGATGAAATTTTTGCAGTCATATCTCGGGCATATAAATAGGTGAAATACTCAGTTTAATCAAAATCGTTAGAGCCGTTTTTGAGAAAATCGAAAAAAACCTAAAAAGTTATTAAGTAAAGTACCCTCTCCGTTTAAGTAATTTTGATGAAATTTATGCTGTCACATCGCGGGCATATACCTACCCTAAATACCCAATTTCAAGATCGCACGGTTTATAGTTTTTGAGCTAGTCTGTTCACACACAAACACACACACACACACACACACAGACACACACACACACACACAGACCATTTCGCGGGACTTGGTCATTTCGACTCAGGAGACCCTAAAACGTGTATTTCCGTTGAAAACCGGAAGTCGAATTTTTTCACGATCGCAATACTTCCACTTACTATATATTTCATATATAGGTAAGTGAAAGTAAAAAAACATGTGATTTCAAATCCCAGACCGTTTGTTGGAACAAAATAAGCGGTTGGAACGAACTGTTTGGGTCTAGATCTTTCGAGCCTAGTCCCCCAGACGTGGAACTGTCCACCTTGTTCTGGAACATTCCAGACCTGGCCATTTACGACTATATATAAGGAGGGAGTGACTGGGCCTGTAGAGTTAGTCTTATTCTGTACCTTGACTGTGAAGCTCAAGATATATGATTGTGTCTTATAACGTTATCATTTTTGTAACATGATTCAAAATTTGAGTTGTATTAATTCTTTGGCATTAATAATTGTATATCTTTGTTTAATTTGTTTTGTTCGCACCCCGCCAAGTGGCCCTATGATTTTTAAAAGGGAGTAAAAAGTCCTTGATTATGCCGTCCTTCGGACCAAAATTGCGTTCCTAAGCCTATGCGATGGATTAATCCCTAACGATCACTACCCTAATTATACTTGGATATGCAAAATATAGTAGCAAAATATAGCATAAGCATAATAGTCCAGGAGCTGAGGGACAAAAAGGTGCCTTGATTTGAAGAAAGTTTTTTATCTTATAGCCTGAAAGTACTCGTTTCATAGACAACAAATGTGAACGTCTGTCACCTAAGATCGGTTGCCATCACATTTTATAGGCAAACAAAACTTTAAATTTTCGAACTTCTTTAAATTTAATCGCAGAGAAAATTCTGTTTATATTTTCTTTGTTGTTTTGTTGAATATTGAATTTTAAATCGTTAAAATAAAGAATACGTGGCAGGCAGAAGACATGATAGACAGTTTCGATAATGTAAAGACAAGTTTATCACAATTAGGTAAGCAAAATTTGAATGTTACATCATATTTAGAAGGTGATAACATATTATCAACTGAGATTGAATGAAGTAACAATTTTCAAAATCACACACAGAGTCACCACACATAGTTATTTTCCTATAGTTAATTTCATATTAATATCATAAACTTCGCGAAAATCCATTATCCTTTAATGAATTGGAAGTCCGATGATAAGACAAAATAAAATAAATGTATAATTATCCCACATATATTATTTCACAAAGCGTAAAAATCGGTTTTTCATCAATTATAAGGTCCTACCGTGCTCAAATGCCACGAATGTGGTATCGTTGGATTCAGAATTTCACGGAGCTTTTGCGAATTGCATTCTCAGTGTCCATTTTTTGGTCCAAAATAAAATATGGACCTAAACGTACTGACTCAACAGATCGAAAAGAATAAAATTGGGTTTTATGGATTGCGATACGAGCATTAAGACCCAGTTTAGTTCATTAGAACTAAACTGGGGTTTGCGTTTTAAAGCCCTAAAACCTATCATTTCTGAGATAACGCCTGGGTTAGGCGCCTCCGCCGCACGTAGTCAACTAATTATTGTATTACGTTACAGCAAATGCTAGGACCTGTCGTGTTTAGGTTCTAAAAATGTTGTTTCGTCTGATTTAGACTTAATTGTAGCGTTGGAAAATTGCACTCTCACATTTAGCAATTACAGTATACTCCCACTTTACCGGTTCCCGTTTAACCGACTCTTCGGATAAACCGATGGACGCTGTAAAAGATAAAAATTCTTTTTAAAATCCTTAAAAACATTTATAATTTTGTCATATTGTCAATAAAAAATTTTGTTAAAATTTGTATTATGTTGCGGTTCGATAGATCTTAAATAAATTAAAATGTAGGCAAAAAGTCTTTTGTTTTATACTTTCACTTACCTACATATGAAATATATAGTAAGGGGACGTATTGCGATCGTGAAAAATTTCCACTTTGGATTTCAACGGAAATACACGTTTTGGGGTCCCCTGAGTCCAAATAACCAAGTCCGCGAAATGGACTGTGCGTGTGTGTGTGTGTGTGTGTGTGTGTGTGCGTGCGTGCGCGTCCGCGTGCGTGTGCGTGTGTGTTGGAACAGACCAGCTCAAAAACTATAAACCGTGCGAACCTGAAATTAGGTATTTATTATATGTATATGCCCGCGATGTAACAGCGAAAATTTCATCAAAATTGCCCAGAGGGAGGAGGTACTTTATTTAATAACTTTTTACATTTTTTTCGATTTTCTCAAAAACGGCTCCAACAATTTTGATTAAACTGAGTATTTGATGTATTGATATGCCCGAGATATGACTAAAAATTTCATCAAAATTGATCAACCGGAGGGGGGACTTTACTTAATAAATTTTGTATCATTTTCACGTGTTTTTTTTATTTACTCAAAAACGGCTTCAACGATTTTAATCGAACTGGGTATTTGATGTATATAAATGCCAAAGATGTGATAGCCAACATTTTAGAGGAGAAAAAAAGAAAAATATTCAGTCAACTCATAAAACACGTTGAGCCCATGCATACGTAGTACGCTTTTAATGACAGATCATTGTTCATAATCAAAGCCGTTCTGTTCATTTCATGGAAATTATTTGTTTCGCGGTAACTAAATGAAATTTTCATCAAGTACATAGAGAATTATAAAATCAGACGACTTGGAGTATCATGCTTGCATTGCCGAATGATCACAAGTATAAACTTTTATTTATTAATAAAATAAATTAGTGTTTTTTATAGAGCAAATGAAAACAAAAATAAGAAATGAATGTGGAAAAATGTGTAACTTTGAGAAGTGGCATTAAAAAAACGCATTAATTTCTATTCTAAGTAAGTTGGTAAGTGAAAGTTGTGTGTTGCGCGCACGCACCAGATTTTTTTATTTTTTACCGAACTCCAGTAAAACAAATCTCTTCGAAGTAAAATTGATCTTGAAACAAAATCCGTATCCTCCATTCATTTCATTAAAAAAGAAATAGCTTCCTATATTTTGACAAGAAATTTCGTCAGTTGACATTAAGGTGCGTATAAACGAAAAAAAATAAAAGATTTGTGAAAACTGAATAAATTGATAGTGTAAATTTTCTTAAATTGTTAAATAAAATTGGCCCAAAAAAGGTTTCTTTAATTAATAACTATATAGCCTTTGTAAAATAGGTTGTGTGTTGCATTTGGGTTTTATCGAAATGTAGAACTTATAATAATATATTTTGCTGGTTTTTTATACACTTTTCCGGATTGACCGGCTCATTCACTTAAACGGCAATGTATCCGTTCCGACGAGGAGGGATAAGCAGGAGTCTACTTTAGTCATTGGCGGATCTGAGGGGAGGGGGGTCCTATGGGGGCTGGAGCCCCTCCCTTCGGAAAAATTTTCGTCATTTTAAGATAGAATTATTTTCCTTAAAGTAAGGAAGCAAGTTAAAGAACAAAAATGCGCCGAACAGGTAGAATTTCAGTTGTAGGAAGGTGAAAAAGCTGATCGGCAGATCCAAATGAAGGGCTGTGGGGCTGCAGCCTCCCCCCATTAGGATGCAGCCCCCCCCTTTAAAATCGGCTGGATCCGCCCATGACTGTAATCCAAAATATATATAAAATAAATAAAAGCTATTTATGGTGATTCATAGTAACATAGTGATTCATTAGAACTTTGGTTTTATCAACTTATCTTTTTTATAACGGGAATTTCAAAAAACTAAAGTATCGAAATAAGAAAAATGAATTTCAATTTTTTCTACGCGGGCTTTATGACACATACACGTTCCACGTTTTTGGGCCAGGCGTTTTACACCTCTAAAACTTTGGTTTTGGTGGGTTAGGCCCCTCAGCTTCACGGGGCTACTTATTGTTTTGTTGCCTCTCCATGGATAGAAACCTATTTGATGTCATTCTTACCACTTAGAAGACTATCTTCCTCTCCATTGTCAGAAAAATAACCGTAAAAAGCATCTTATGAACTGTTTTTGAAAAAACAAAATCAGTAGGGAAGTTAAAATCAGAATGTAGAAAGATTAATTTCCAAGACTATGCAACATTCTTAGTGATTTCATATATTCCAGGAAGATTACAGGAAACTTTTTTGGAGAAAAACGTCAGAAAATGAAGTTCTTCCTCAACTATTAAACAGAAAAATAATTTATTCTTCCTTGCTGTAGAAAAAAAAATTTCACCTTAAGGCCCGAGTGGTTGGTGGAGAGGGGGGGGGTACGAACAAGCAAAAAAAAAAAAGTTCATTTCATAGTTATGTTAAACCTAGAAGTAAAATAAGATACAAATCTTCGTGCGAAGTGCTTCGCACGGGTCCACCTAGTCTTATTATATTTCCGGTGGATTGAGGATACTTCGATTATGAGGATGAAGGTACCTTAAAAAAAAAACTAGGTAGAGGTAAATAAGCTAGGTAACTAATAATAAATTAACTATTTACACGGTGTCCAGAAAGAGTATTCGGGTTTTTGTTACTGTGAAATGATAACAGGTTTTTTGGCCCAAGAACTTCAAGAGTTTAAGGATATAACTCTAGAACATGGTTTCAGCAAGACGTGGCCACTTGCCATACTTCAGACATCACTTGCTACGGTAAACGAATTATTCCAAAACAAGGTGATTTCTCGTAGAGGCACCATTAGCTGGCCTCCCAGGAGTCCTGATCTCAGTCCTCTTGACTTCTTTCTGTGGGGATACCTGAAAAGTAGGGTATACGAAAAGAAACCGACGAATCTAACGCAATTGAAGCAAAATATCAGAACAGAACTGACGGCAATTTCAGGAACAATGTGTCAACGCGTTTTTAGAAATCTGCGTTCGAGATTCGAGGACTCCCAACAGCGTTATGGTGGACACGTAGACAATATTGTTTTTTTTTTAATAAATTTCCATTTCATTGCGTTTACATAAAACATAAACATCCTACTTGATATTCTATATTTGAGATTTTATTCAACTTTCAAACCCCGAATACTCTTTTTGGACACCCTGTATAATAAATATAATTCAATATAATAAAAGTAACCAATAATAAAGGTAACTAGCTAGGAAAAAAAACCATAATAATTAAGGATCGAAAATTTACGTGTGCGAGAGCTAACTAGAACTCGCGGGGACAAAGTCGGGTAGTGGTAGTTAAGCGGGTTGTGGATCTAATTGTTCCAATTATCTTCTTATTAAATAAACCAGAGGACTTGAAAATGTTTTTTATTTTTCAAAAAATTCACTTCAATTTTACTTGTTTATACAAAGTAAGTCGAAACTTTTAAGTTTTAACACAGAAATGTTTAAAAAATAATAATCTCAAATAATTCTTAAAAAGTGATAATAATTTTATCTTACAGGAGGGCCTTAAGTACTAAAAATATCATTTTACAGAGTGAAAATCAAAGAAGTCTGTTAAAATGTGACCAAACAAGGAACTGTAGATTTAATGTTTTGTCTTGTAAATCTGAATTGCTTGAGTAAAAGTAATTTAAGATTGTAGCTAAGGCGAAGAAATGAATATGTGAGTGTCCAATAACGTTATGCACCTGTGCAAATCATCTTAAAAGAATGTGCAATGTGTTTTTAATGCGTTTGACCTTTACAATAGTTATAGATTATTATTTCTGAATTCATATATTTTTTCTACGACTATAGATATTAAAATATTTAAAATAGCCATCAACTTGAAAAATTTAGTAACACTTAGAGTATTCAAATTTATATCATAAAGAGAACATTTCTCGTAAGCAGTTCTTTATTGTTACTTCTCTTCCAGGCGTTTTTGATTATTGTTCAGTTAACAGATCATTTCGGTTATCTGGGACGTTTATGAAAGTTCATGAGAAGTTCGAGAAAGTTCATGGGACTTTTGTCTCGAATATTTTTTAGGACGCTGGTCAGTGTTCAAGCCTCAAGAACTGGTTTTATAATAGCATTGTACGTCCTTGATTTTAGATTTATCGGTAATTAATAGATTTTTTATTTTACTCTGTGCTATTATATCACAGCTAAAGAAGGATTTAATGTAACCGGTAATACGAACGAAATTCTTCAAGTTGGGCATATAAGTATATAGGCGATTAAGTAAGAAAAATTAAATCTTTAGTATATACAGTCGACTCCGTTTAATTGGGTAATCGAATAATTGAGACCACCGCTTAATTGAGCCATTTTTAGTAAAACGGGATCAAATATAGGTAAAATATCACCGCTTTATTGGAACAAAACATCGGCTAATTGGGCCAAAACTTTCTGCAAGTTAATGTAAAAAACTATGAGTCCCGGTGTCAATCGAATAAACTAAGTATCTGAGACCACGCCTGTTTCTCAACCAGAAGCAAGAAACTGCATCAAAAAGGTTAGTCGTTTTTTTTTTTTTTCAAAAAAAAGGAAATGAAGAAATTCCACAATGAGTGTGACATTGCACACTTGATTCTTACCTGATAAAAAAATTGACGTAAAAACATGTTCTGATTCATTTCTTATTTCGTCTTTATCAGTAAAATTTATACTGTACACAAACAGTTATTTTAATATGTTTCATTTTGTATATTTCTTATATTAAAACACCTATTTAATAAAAATACATTTTAAGAGTTAAATTAATCTTATTATTTTGAGCCCATCATTAAATTAATAGATGAGAATAGGTACACCTAAATGCACCTATTAACTGGGTTCCCCCCAAATATGTCTAATGTATGACATCAATTATCATACATGTAAGGTAGCCCAGTGATTAGACGTATTTAGGC
Organism: Aelia acuminata; assembly: GCA_911387785.2. Classification (NCBI taxonomy): domain Eukaryota; kingdom Metazoa; phylum Arthropoda; class Insecta; order Hemiptera; family Pentatomidae; genus Aelia; species Aelia acuminata. The sequence continues at coordinate 146,235,759 of OU426981.1, read as the reverse complement.
ATTTTTTATTTGCATTTACACCTGTATTCATGGTTCTTCGCTTTATCGTGTCCTCCGCCTAATCGGGACAAAACAAATTTTCCCTTTATGTCCTAATAAAATTTTCACTTTATGTCGACTGTATTGGAAAGATAGATTTTTCGATTCATAAATAAATAATCATATAAATGTTTAATCTCAACACTCGATCAAGATTGTGACGGCAGAGTTTTATTCGAGTGGTTTATGAAGTTATGAGTAATCAGGAATGAGTCGTTCACTTGACGATTTGCGTAAAGAACAGAATCAATATTAACGACTCTAATTGGCGACGAGTGATTTCGATTTATTGCCTAGAGTACAGTTGCGCATGGTATCGTTATTGACAGCAATTTATTATATAATGGAAATATTGTAACGTTAAACAAAAACAAAAGACAAAAGATATGGTTTAGAATGGTTTTTTACTTATTGTTGTTTTATTACGAAATAACAGCTGAAACAAACTGTCATAGTTTGTTCGAGAACCATCTAGCCCGGGCCAGAATATTCTACGCTCGTTTTTTTTTTTACACATACATAGATGTCACTGAAAGAGCGCACCCTGGAAAACGCCACATACTTATTTAAATACACATATCGGTTTGAGGGAAGCCAGAAAAAAATTAGATTCTATTGACTGAAATCGCATGTTTTTCCTTGTGGCTCATAAACGACGGCGACAATCGGAAAAGTTTAAACTACCAAAAATGTTCGTCTCGACTAACTGAAAAAAATGACTTTCGATAAAGCCCTGCGACTGTTTTCGCTGAGGTTTGCAGTTTTTCGCTTTCAACTCGCAAACGAAGGAGTTAATCGAATAAATGTATATGACCGAAAATGATCTCCTTGAAAACCTGAAAAGATCGACACTATTTAAAAACCTCTACTAACAAACCTCTATCACTAAAACCGCGGTTTTTCGCTTACAACTCGCAATCAAAGGCAAAATGAGTGATTTGTATAATCTTCCGGTGTAGCGGTTAAGAAAAGCTTTAAACTGATGCCTCATTCATGATATTTGATGTACAATGTACTATGGCGTACCGACAAAAAAAAAATGCTTTGAGAAATAATATAGTGTATATGATACGATAAACTTGAAAATATGTCCCATTGAGATTATATTATTTTTGTGAAATTGCTAATAATTCAATTGCATCCACTGGTTAATAGAAGACCTCAGCTTGTTACTCAAGAATTTTTATCTCAGTAACAATTTGTTTATAGACCTAAATTTAAACTTAAAATGTCAATATCTATCTCACTCACCTGTCCCAAGGCTCAAGTTGCTGACTTTGATGGCGGAAAAAAAGATATATATTCTTTTATTTATGACCTAGTTTTTTTTCATACTTGTTAGAAGGTCTTAATTATTTGGTTTTACGGTATATTGCTATTTTCGTATTATAGAAAAAAAGTTATGATCCATAATCTACCTGTCCCATAGATGCAACCTATCTCCCTCACATTGTTTTGAAATCAGGTCTCAAAACTTTTGAAAATTTTATTTCATTATAATTCATTGCTGGTAACATTGTAACAGATTCCAGTCTCAACAAGGATAAACTTTTTCACAGAAGTTCTGCTCTCGTTTCCTCGTGAGGGTGTTTTTATCTGTTAAAACAGTGAGTGTCGTTTCATTTCCTATCTCCCTCACCCACTGATATTTCCTAAAAGGTGAGTTTGATTCACGTTATATTACGGTTAATTTGTAGGTTTAAAAGGGATTTCAATAACACATAAATATTGTTCATAAGAGACTGACATGGAATGGTCTACTTTAATATAACCTCAAAAACCTATCTCCCTCACTCGTGTGGAATGAGGGAGATAGACTTTGAGTTGAGTTTAGTAAAACCTGAACTCTAAACTTATTTAAATATTTAAGGGAATTTCATTTTCAGGTTTCTTTAGAGCACTTTTAAATAATATTTAGAGATTACAAAGACTTAATTAGTTGACACGTATTCGTTTTGTTTGTTTAAGGTCCCTTTATGTAACTTAGGCTAGCCGGACGATGCTACAGTGGGAGTCCTAAAATTTGCATATCCAGGTATAATTAGGATAGGGATCTTTAACCGTACCGAGTACCGGACATCGCACAGGCTCGGGTCCTATATTTTTCGTCCTATCCGAGGGACGCTTTTCGCTTTCAACTCGCAAACGAAGGGATTAATCGAAAAAATGTATATGACCGAAAATGTTCTCATTGAAAACCTGAAAAGATTGACACCATTTAGAAACCTCTACGACCATTTTTTCGTAAAAAACGGGGTTTTGCGCTTATAACTCGCAATCGAAGGCGAAATGAGTGATTTGTATATTTTTCCGGTATAGCGGTTAAGGAAAGCTTTAAAATAATGCCTTATTCATGAAATTTGATAAGTTATTAAGGAAGTTATGGCGTACCGACAAAAAAAAGGGCCTTGAGAAATAATATATATATATGTTTCTATGAAGGCATTTTTTGTAAACACCATTAGCAGTCTACCTTCTAACAATTTGTGAAAAAAAATCATTGGAAAATGTTTTTTTTCGCAATGAATTTAGAACAATGAAATTTGCATGAAATGGGAGAATGACCCATATATATATATATATATATATATATATATATATATATATATATATAAGTATATATATTTGTTGTTAAACTATTTATTTTTACATTCATTCTACATACATAGCCTTGAAACCCTTGGCTTAGATATATTATTCAAAGTAACCTGTCTGGGTTTCAAATGGGCTCGAAAATATGGGCAAATGCTTACGTAGAAAGAGTCATAATAATGCATCGCCGATGTCAAAATAAACGCGCTAGAAAAAAATTAAAGATAATAGAGAGACACTACCTCTTCTATATGCAGTCAAGGTTCTTCCCAAAGAGGTAGAAAAATAAAACAATATTTCATTCTTAGCCATAATCTTATGAAAAGTGAACCTCTATGTGAACTTTCTTCAGTTTATGTCATGTTACACAATCTGTTAGATGTGGAAATACTTTGCAATAGCCTACTATTATACTAAAAAATACAAATTTATTTATGTGATTTAGAATAATAAAAAAAACTGTTATTTTCAGGCTTCCTTGTGTGAAAAAAAAATGCAATGAATATACATATATATATATTTTTATCAATCATATATAATGGTTGATATACTGGTCATATGTACTGGTGTATGTCGTATATATACAATCATGGCTCATTCGTCTAGAGATCAAAACATTAAAAATATTAATGTGATGAAAAAGTTTGGCAAATAATAGCAATAATTAATTAATGTCAAGTATAAAAAAAAAATATAATATCCCCATGTAGCATCGTCCGATTAGCCTTAGTAGCATAAAAGGACTTTAAACAAAAAACAAAAAAACAGATATAGAAGTATAAATTCATCGAACATGATTGTAATATATAAAAATATAAATATTAACACATATGTTAAAATAAATGCATATATAAAACATACAATAAATAAATGCTCATAAAGCATAATTATTTTTCATTTTTAACCATTATAATTTATTATAATTTAAATTATTAAATTTAAATTATTATAATTTAAACAATAACTAAATTTTACCAATTTAGATATTGATTGTTTGTTTAATTAATATCACTCGGCTGTCAAGGCTAATTGGACGATGCTACAGCAGGATAAGGAATATAATTAGGAAAGGATCTTAAACGAGTACCTGACATCGTACAGGCTCGGGACCTCCATTTTACGCCCTATCCGAGGAACGGCTTATGCAAGGTTTGTTTTGGTTTACATCTCCCAAGTTCCCTTTATTTTTTCCCCTATGATATTCTCATTGATTTTTCCACTATTTTTACTTTCACTTACCTATGTATGAAATATATAGTAAGTGGAAGTATTGCTATCGTGAAAAATTTCGACCGGTTTTAAACGGATATACACGTTTTGGGGTCCAAATAACCAAGTCCCGCGAAATGGTCTGTGTGTGTGTGTGTGTGTGTGTGTGTGTGTGTGTGTGTGTGTGTGTGTGTGTGTGTGTGTGTGTGTGTGTGTGTGTGTGAACATAATAGTTCAAAAACTATAAACTGTGTGAACCTGAAATTAGTTATTTAGTGTAGGGATATGCCCGTGATGTGACAGCGAAAATTTCATCAAAATTGCTCAAATGGAGGGGGTACTTTAATTAATAACTTTTCAATTTTTTTGCGATTTTCTCAAAAACGACGGCTCTAACGATTTTGATTAAACTGATTATTTAATGTATAAATATGCCCGAGATATGACTGTAAAAAATTCATCAAAATTGATCAACCGGAGGGGGGACTTTACTTAATAAATTTTGTTAATAAATAAGTTTTTATATTTAGTAACGATTGTAGTTGTAGTTGGGTTTTAACGATTTTGATCAAACTGGGTATTTGATGTATGCATATGCCAAAGATGCGATAGCCAACATTTCATCAAAATTGGTCAAATGGACGGGGCAATTTATTTTGATGTGTATTAAAGAAAATTATAATTTGTAATATTTTTTTCTTTTAAATATCAAATAATGTAATTTCGTGCATGAAAACTTCAAAATTTAACCAGTAAACCCCAAAACGTGCAATTTCATGCAGTATAAAACTTCATTAAAACATTCAATTAGGCTTGATTCGGATAAGTAACTTGAGTTCGCTCTATTCTGACTTTTCATAAAAAGATGCCATTGCACTGGAATCCGAGCTCTAATTATAAATAAACAAATATTGGAAGAGAAAAAATTCATTATTAAATTGGAGAATGACATGCGAACAATGCATGCAACAAGGAAACGTGCATTGCGAGGTTGGAAAACCTTGGAAGCGCCAGGAGAAGCACGAGCATACAATATTTAAAGAACTGATTAGTACTCCAATTGTTTAGTTTTTTTTTCGTACTCGTAACCTTTCTTCTATAGGTAATTACATAAGTAATGATTTCGGGTTCACCTGTGGTGTAGTGGTTAGCATAGCAACCTACAATACTAAAGATCGCGTCTCGGGTTGGCCCTATGATTTTTTAAAGGGATTGAAAACCCTTGGCTATGCCGTACAGTGGGGTAAGATTTCAAAATTTCATTTTGCCTTTTTTTCCTGTTGAATAGCTATTGCCATTTATGTGAAAATTTTTGCAGGGCACAGCCGTAGCGAAAAGAAAAATACCGTAAAGTTGACTCCCTCCAATTTATTAAAACATTATAGAATCGCGTCCCCAAACACCTACAAAAGCATGTTTTAAATTTAAAATGTATTATGGTTAGTGTAATACTCTATGAAACTTTGCAGTTTTCGACAATAATTCTGCTTTACCTGTTTTTATCCTATCAAAACTGTCTTAATATCAGTATGAGGTGAATAGAAAGGCGATTAAAGACAGGGGTTTCAATTATTTCCCATAAAAATTACACGACATTAGCTGACAAAAAATCTGGTGAGTGCGCGCAACACACAACTTTCACTTACCAACTTACTTAGATTAGAAATTGACGTGTTTTGCTAAATATCATTTCCCAAATTCACACATTTTTCTACATTCATATCTTATTTTTATTAATCGTTAAAGCCGTTTTTAAGTAAATAAAAAAAACACGTGAAAATGATACAAAATTTATTAAGTAAAGTGCCCCCTCCGGTTAATGAATTTTGATGAAATTTTAACAATCATATCTCGGGCATATAAATACATCAAATACCCAGTTTGATCAAAATCTTTAGAGCCGTTTTTGAGTAAATAAAAATAAACACGTGAAAATGATACAAAATTTATTAAGTAAAGTCCCCCCTCCGGTTAATCAATTTTGATGAAATTTTAACAGTCATATCTCGGGCATATACATACATCAAATACCCAGTTTGATCAAAATCTTTAAAGCCGATTTAGAGTAAATTAAAAAAAACACGTGAAAATGTTACAAAATTTATTAAGTAAAGTCCCCCTTCCGGTTAATCAATTTTGATGAAATTTTTACAGTCATATCTCGGGCATATTAGTAGATCAAATACTCAGTTTAATCAAAATCGTTAGAGCCGTTTTTGAGAAAATCGAAAAAAACCTAAAAAGTTATTAAGTAAAGTACCCCCTCCCTTTAAGTAATTTTGATGAAATTTATGCTGTCACATCGCGGGCATATACCTACACTAAATACCCAATTTCAGGTTCGCACGGTTTATAGTTTTTGAGCTAGTCTGTTCACACACACACACACAGACACACACACACACACACACACACACACACACACACACACAGACCATTTCGCGGGACTTGGTCATTTCGACTCAGGGGACCCCAAAACGTGTATTTCCGTTGAAAACCGGAAGTCGAAATTTTTCACGATCGCAATACTTCCACTTATATATATTTCATATATAGGTAAGTGAAAGTAAAAAAAAAGAGTTGTTTTTGTTAACAATGAATCTGGTACAACTGAATCGTGTTCTTAAATCGGAAGTAGAGGCATTTAAGACATTTCAAAGGTTGGGGATATGGCATAAAACCCTAAAATGTTTATACCATATTTGGGAGATGGTATTTATTTTAGCCCTGACGAAGATCCATATTTTTGGATCGAAACGTTGATTATCCCAATAAAAAATGTTTTGACTAAAGATCCTGACAATTTCATTCTTTGAGATTAGAACCCGTTGAAATAATATTTTTATTTTATTGATTGGTTGAAGTTTAGGGATTTTTGACTATACTGATGATTGCGTATTTAAAATTTCATTTTGCTTGTTTAAATTATCGCCTTAAACTCAGTTTTTTAATCGTTTGTTTCACATTTTAAAAAGGCACTTCATACAATCACTGCCTACAGTACTATGTAGAACCAATATTTTTTGAAATTCGTTGGTAGCTATAAATTTTTTGCTTAAAATAAAATCGAAAGATAGCATAAATAAATATACCAGTGGTGTAGTGGTTAACATGGCAACCTACAATACTAAAGGTCGCAGGTTCGCGTCCGACGGTAGCCCTAGGATTTTTTAATGGGAGGAAAAAATCCTTGGCTATGAAATCCCTCGAATAGCAAGTAAAATGGAGGTCCCGAGGCTATACGTTGTCTGGTACTCGTTAAAGATTCCTACCTAATTATACCTGGACAGGCAAAATTTAGGATTGTAGCATCGTCCGATGGCTAAGGATGTCGTCTCTCGGATAGGACGTAAAACGTAGGTCTCGATCCTGTATGATATCAGGTATTCGTTAAAGATCCCTATCCTAAATATATATGGATAGACTAAATTTAGGACTTCCACTATAGCATCGTCCGATTAGCCTTTATGGCATAAAGTGACGTTAAACAAACAGAACAACGCTAGTTGATCCATTATAATAGCCCCTGGCGGTTAAAAAATCGAAGCAACGTTAACATCGATATCTGTTAACGATACTTGGTGACAACACATTTCGATATGGAGAAAAAAAAAATAAACAAGAAATGAAATCTTGTCAATCTATAAAACCTAAAACAGAGATCTTCAGGCATACGATAAAATAACGGAGATGTTATATTTTAAATCTAGAACCTACATCGCTAGTGGACTGTTGTGGGTTCGATGTTGTAATATGCAAATCGAGGTGTCACCTCCAGAGCAAGACTGGTCTGGTAGCTTCGGGGGAATTCCTCTCCAAGGCTTGTACCTTCCAAATTCAGACTTCACGTATCCTTTAAACGAGTATGTAATCATACGTCAAACATTTTCCATTATTTCTTTTTTTTTTTTTCATTCATTCATTCATTAATTTAAAAGAAGAGATGTGTTTTTGTACTAGGATGACCTTTTTCTGTTAGTGACTGCATTAGGAACTTTTGCACAATTTGTCTAATTTAAAGATAATTTATTACCTTCACTTACCTGTCTATGAAATATATAATAAGTGGAAGTATTGCGATCCTGAAAAATTTCGACTTCCGGTTTTCAACGGAAATACACGTTTTAGAGTCACCTGAGTCAAAATAACCAAGTCCCGCGAAATGGTCTGTGTGTGAACAGACTAGCTCAAAAACTATAAACCGTGTGAACCTGAAATTAGGTATTTAGTGTACGTATATGCCCGCTACGTGACAGCAAAAATTTCATCTAAATTGCTCGGCTTTCACGAGTTTGATCATACTGAGTACTTGATGTATGTATATTCCAAAGATGTGATAGCCAACATTTTATCAAAATTGACCAATCGGAGGGGGGACTTTACTTAATACGTTTTGTATCATTTTCATGTTGTTTTTTTTATTTGATCAAAAACGGCTTTCACGATTTTGATCAAACTGGGTATTTGATGTATGTATATGCCAAAGATGTGGTAGCCAACATTTCATCAAAATTGGTCAAACGGAGGGGGCACTTTACTTCTTGACGTTTTTCGTTTTTTCCAATTTATCGATTATCTCAAAAACGGCTTTAACAATTTTCATCATATTCGTCACGTTTGATGAAAATTATTTGTTATTTAATATCAGGTAAGCATTATTAAAATGTTCTGAGGGGATTATAGAGCAAATGAAAACAAAAATAAGAAATGAATGTGGAAAAATGTGTAACTTTGAGAAGTGGCATTAGCAAAACGCATTAATTTCTTATCTAAGTAAGTTGGTAAGTGATTTTTTTATTTTACGAAATCAAAGATTCTGTATTAATGAGAAAAAAAAACCTGTACTACAGCTAACATTGGGTATTGGGTTCAGTATTGAGTAAAGAAGTACTGTTTCTTGTTCAGCGGTCTTGCAAGGAGGTGATTTGAGACGTATCACGCTCTACCGCGAGTCATTTCCCCCTTAATTTTTCAAATACCGTCACCGATGATTAATAAATAAAAGCTTCTTTTAATGTCACTTAAGTTACAATGGCTAGCCGGACGATACTATAGCAGTGGGAATCCTAATTTTTTCCTATTCAAGAATAATTAGGACAGGAATCTTTAACGAGTACGTGCTTTCCTGTATCTTTTACGTCACCTCCAAAGCAGGGAATTGCCAAGGATTTTTTACTCCCATTAGAAAAAACCTAAAGCTACCTAGACCTTTAGTTTTGCACTGTACTGTACCACAGGTGACCCCAATTTATTAAAAACCCCAGTTTTATTAATACTTTGTATTTTTGTATATTTTATTTAACACTATACTTATTAGAAGAACGCTTCCCAATTTGAGACAAACCATAAAAACTGAAAAAATCGAGGAGGTTACTGTACCAAAAATGTAACCATATAAATCGATCTTCAGCCCAAGACTCTGCATTTCATCGCTCCTTATATATAATCTGAGTCAGAGCAGTCCAGAACGGTCTCGACAAGCGTAGAAGGTTCTGGAACAGTCACAAAAATGTTACTAGAACAGTTTTTTTCTACAATAAGTCTAGAAAACTTTTAAATAATATGTTTTGAGTTTTTTTTTTTTCATGTGGCAGTATAATATTTCTTATTGTTTTCGATGTTATTAGCTCCCCGTCCTGATTCCTTTGGATTCCCTCTTTAGTTGTGATTATATGCTTTTCGAAATTTAGAAAACATGGAACAACACGAAATTTATCTACTAATATTATAATAGGTATTATTATGTACTGCATATCCCGGTCTCACCCGTGGAATCTCATTTTTCTAATAAACGTGGAAAATTCTATAAACAAAAAATACAACAACAATAGCACTAATAGATTATTATTATTATTAAGATTCAAAGCTTTAGGATATACCATATTTTTAGTTTTACCCTCTAGGTCATATATAATTCTTAATAGGTCTTAGAGGTACCTGCTCTAGAGTATGCAACGTTCATAGGAGATATATATTCCCCTGGAACCGTCAGAATTTTCAATAAAATTTAAAAGGCTTCAATATCCTATTCGTTTGGCTTTTGTCATGACCATAAACAAATCCCAAGGGCAAACAATGTCCACTTGGACTTTGAAAATCCGTGTTTTTCCCATGGGAAATGGCATACCTCACGTGGGCATCGCCTGCTCACGTGTATGGAAACCATCAAATCTTTGGTTTGTGTTAAAAAAAAAAAGAGGTTATCCCAAAACATTTTGAACAAATTAGTACTTGAATAAATAAAAATTCTTAATTGTATTATGTAAAAACCTCTTTAAGAAGAGATTTCTTATCACTCAAATATATTGCTAAATTAAAAGCTTCAACACACCACCCTCCTACCGAACACTTATTTTCCGAAGGGTCGGGAAATCGAGGTCTCAAAGAAATTGAGAAAAACGCCAATCATAAGGACATATATGACGTTAACCAAGATCGGCATGATCCTGAGAAATATTAAACCCGTCGCTAAACTAACAATACCAAGTTGAGGTAGTGTTAGGCCAATAATCAATAGATCAATGGCTGAGGTTACCAAAACTTACCCGGTAGAAGTTCAGTCATCCTTTTTAAAATTAATGGAAAAATATAGCAATTTCGAGTTAGTTTATACCGATGCATCAAAAAAGGGCGATAGTGTAAGCAGCGCTGTGAGTTGTAAACACAATCAGCTCCTTTTTAATCAAACTACATTGAAATATGAGATGTAAAAAATAAAAACTTTAACCTTCCTATATTCTTTACCAAATACTTTTAAATGGTGTAATGCTCTATTCTCAATCACGTTGGATTTTGATTAGCTGAAAGGTTTTCATCTTTATTAATGAATATTGGTAAGACTGTATTTGTTTAAAAATATTAGGATATAACTATTGAGCCACAGCAACGCGTGGCCGGGTCTGCTAGTTCATTATATTAATTTCATATATTAACTTGATATAAGCCGTTTCTGGTAACCCCCACCCGCCTTAGAAAAGCGGGAGACCAGGAACGTAGCATAGTCTTCGCAAATGCGACCCGACCTGGGCTGGTAATTGTACTCCTTTGAAATCAAATGACACATCACTGGGGACAATGGGGGTTCCAGGCATGATGGAGAGACGTAAGGGCAGAAGGGGATGATCAAGGACGTGATAGATTTCAATTAACCATATAAACAGTCCGGGTAGTTTCCATAAATCAATCAGGTACCAAATCTCAAAGAACAAAGAAGAAATCCAGTGGCGAAAAACAATGAGAAAAGCTTGGGTCAAGAAAAGTTCGTTAGAACAGAAGAGAGTCAGGAGCGAGAAGCGATTAGCGGGAAGACGCGCACTCGTCGGCCAATAACTCGAAAAGGACTCGTGCAGCCTTAAAACGTGTACCCCGGTCCATTCCGAAGGAACGGCCTTACCGGGCCTTGTTGGCCTCTTCAAAATCTATAAAATTACATTTTTTTCGACTCAAACGGTCGATTTCGTAAAAACCTAATGTAAAGCGAGATCATAACGATTTTTATAACAATAATGAATATCAGCTGAAGATCGTCTGAAGTTATGCAATTTTAATATAGACAGATGTTCGCACCTGGTACGGAAGAACTACTGAGCGAAATTTGGAGAATTGAGGACAAACGGTATGGATTTCTGTAAAGAACAAACAAACAGAATTTCATCTTTATTTTTATAGATTATTAATAATTGTGAATATTACTTCGGTAAACATGTAACAAAATGTGACATACATATGTTGGGCCGTACGATTACGCACTAACTTTCAAATAGCATTAACTCCGGATCGGCCTTTGCTGACTTGTCGAAGTAAAAGGTCAATGAAAGAAATATTGAGGATATTCCAAGCACGTTCCACCTTCAATATTTATTCCGAACAACGAGCTTCACCGAGCCGGTATACAATAGTCCGTCGGTAGCTATTCTTTGCATAAACATAATGCAAATGGAGAAATAATGTATATGCCTAAATAAAAATCTTAATAAATAATTTATTGATTAAAGTAAGTAAAGTAAACTCGAAATAAAGCTACGTACAAACTTGATATAAAACTAGCTTATTGTTTTTACTTTCACTTAAATACATATATGAAAAATCTGGTGCGTGCGCGCAACACACAACTTTCACTTACCAACTTACTTAGATTAGTAATTGACGTGTTTTGCTAAATATCATTTCCCAAAGTCACACATTTTTCTACATTCATATCTTATTTTTGTTAATCGTTAAAGCCCTTTTTGAGTAAATAAAAAAACCCCGTGAAAATTATACAAAATTTATTAAGTAAAGTCCCCCCTCCCGTAGATCAATTTTGATGAAATTTTTACAGTCATATCTCGGGCATATAAGTACATCAAATACCAAGTTTGATTAAAATCGTTAAAACCGTTTTTGAGTAAATAAATAAAACACGTGAAAATGATACAAAATTTATTAAGTAAAGTCCCCCCTCCAGTAGATCAATTTTGATGAAATTTTTACAGTCATATCTCGGGCATATAAATACATCAAATACCAAGTTTGATCAAAATCGTTAAAACTGTTTTTGAGTAAATAAAAAAAACACGTGAAAATGATACAAAATTTATTAAGTAAAGTCCCCCCTCCGGTTGATCAATTGTGATGAAATGTTGGTTATCACATCTCTGGCATATAAATACATCAAATACCAAGTTTGATCAAAATCGTTAAAACCGTTTTTGAGTAAATAAAAAAAAAATGTGAAAATGATACAAAATTTATTAAGTAAAGTCCCCCCTCCGGTTGATCAATTTTGATGAAATTTTTACAGTCATATTTCAGGCATATAAATAGATCAAATACTCAGTTTAATCAAAATCGTTAGAGCCGTTTTTGAGAAAATCGAAAAAAAACTTAAAAAGTTATTAAATAAAGTACCCCCTCCCTTTGAGCAAATTTGATGAAATTTTTGCTGTCACATCGCGGGCTTATACATACTCTAAATACCCAATTTCAGGTTCGCACGGTTTATAGTTTTTGAGCTAGTCTGTTCACACACACACACACACACAGACACACAGACACACACACACACAGACCATTTCGCGGGACTTGGTTATTTTGACTCAGGGGATCCCAAAACGTGTATTTCCGTTGAAAACCGTAAGTCGAAAATTTTGACGATCGCAATACTTCCACTTACTATATATTTCATATATAGGTAAGTGAAAGTAAAAATGTAGTAAGGAAAAGTAAGAATAATAAAAATTTCTTTACTTTTTTGGGGAATTCCCCGTACAAATATAGTTAGCCACACAGCACATATAGAACAAAATAATACTTAGCTTCTGATCTAATAACATATTAAAGCTTAATTATTTATTTAAAATAATTAAAGTTTTCTTGTTTATATTAACAACGTAAATTATACGTCACATAAAGTTAAATTTTTATATATATGAAAATTTCGTATCCCGATGTTTGCCAAGAGTAAAATCAGAAACTACTCAATCGATCTTTATAAAATTTGGCTCATTGTGTGTAGTTTTGTTGTGTAAGCATGACCATGATTGTAAGGGAAAGTATTGCGATGGTGAAAAATTTCTATTTCCGATTTTCAACGGAAATATGCGTTTCGTGGTCCCCTCAGTGCAAATAACAAAGTCCCGCAAAATGGTCTATGTGTCAACAGACCAGCTCAAAAACGATAAACCTTATGACCTTAAAATTGGGTATTTGATGTAAATATAGGGCCGCGATGTGACAGCAAACATTTCATCAAAGTGGGGTAGGCACTTTATATCATACATTTTTACTTTCACTTACCTATATATGAAATATATAGTAAGTGGAAGTATTGCGATCGTGAAAAAATTCGACTTCCGGTTTTCAACGGAAATACACGTTTTGGGGTCCCCTGAGTCGAAATGACCAAGTCCCGCGAAATGGTCTGTGTGTGTGTGTGTCTGTGTGTGTGTGTGTGTGTATGTGAACAGACTAGCTCAAAAACTATAAACCGTGCGATCCTGAAATTGGGTATTTAGTGTAGGTATATGCCCGCGATGTGACAGCATAAATTTCATCAAAATTACTTAAAGGGAGGGGGTACTTTACTTAATAACTTTTTAGGTTTTTTTCGATTTTCTCAAAAACGGCTCTAACGATTTTGATTAAACTGAGTATTTCATCTATTTATATGCCCGAGATATGACTGTAAAAATTTCATCAAAATTGATTAACCGGAGGGGGACTTTACTTAATAAATTTTGTAACATTTTCACGTGTTTTTTTTATTTACTCTAAATCGGCTTTAACGATTTTGATCAAACTGGGTATTTGATGTATTTATATGCCCGAGATATGACTGTAAAAATTTCATCAAAATTGATTAACCGGAGGGGGGACTTTACTTAATAAATTTTGTAACATTTTCACGTGTTTTTTTGATTTTCTCAAAAACGGCTCTAACGATTTTGATTAAACTTAGTATTTGATCTATTTATATGCCCGAGATATGTCTGTAAAGATTTCATCAAAATTGATCAACCGCAGGGGGCACTTTACTTAATAAATTTTGTATCATTTTTACGTGCTTTTTTTATTTACTCAAAAACGGCTTTCACGATTGTGACCAAACTGGGTATTTGATGTATGTATATGCCAAATATGTGATAGCCAACATTTCATCGAAATTGATCAACCGAAGGGGGGACTTTACTTAATAAATTTTGTATCATTTTCACGGGGTTTTTTATTTACTAAAAACGGCTTTAACGATTAATAAAAATAAGATATGAATGTAGAAAAATGTGTGACTTTGGGAAATGATATTTAACAAAACACGTCAATTTCTTATTTAAGTAAGTTGGTAAGTGAAAGTTGTGTGTTGCGCGCACGCACCAGATTTTTAAATTTGGGAAACATTAAAATTTTGATTTACTAAATCGTAAATACCCTATCATATCGCCTTCAAAACTTATTTACAAAATGCAACTCGCAGTAAAAAAAAAAAAAAAAGCGGTAAAAAAAACTCAACTGTTGATGAAATTAGAATTTTTTTTTAACCCTTAAGAAAAGAAATAATCAATAATGAATTGAATATTACTGAGGACTAGAAATTATAAATACAAATTATATCTTATGAGGGCAGACAAAAATAAGTAAATAAATTATTTTTCAAGGCCTTTTTTTTGTCGGCACGCCATGAATTCCTTAATACTTCATCAAATTTCATGAATGAGGCATCATTTTAAAGCTCTTCATAACCACTACACCGGAAAAATATACAAATTACTAATTTCACCTTCGATCGCGAGTGATAAGCAACCGCGGTTTTTGCGATAAAATTAAAATGTTCGTAGATGTATGGTGTCAATCTTTTCAGGTTTTCAAGGAGAACATTTTCGGTCTTATACATTTTTTCGATTAACCCTTCGTTTGGGAGTTGTAAGCAAAAAACTACAATTCTCAGCGAAAATTGTCGCTGGGCTTTTTAAAAGGTTTCATTTTTTCAGTTTGTCGAGACGAACATTTTCGGTTATTCACACGTTTCCGATTGTCGCCGACGTTTGCGAGTTACAAGCAAAAACATACGATTTCAGTCAATAGAATTAGCGCTCTGGCTTTCCGTGAAACCTATATATATATTAAGTACACGATTGTACTTGCCTGATCCTGGTTTTTTTACCCGGAATATGTCTATTTATAACAAACCCACCAACAAACAATCACAGATGACCATAACGTAACTTCAAACATAGTGTTAAAAGAGGTCTTGTAAACACGTAAGTACTATGTAAATATGTAGATAACTTATGTTTCAAAACATAACATAAATAATCTACAATTTAAACACCACTATTCGTTACGTCAACCCTATCTAAGTCCATGACGCTACGATTAATTCATTTAATTCAGTACGTTAGAGTGCGATTGGTTCACATCGGTGGGCTAGTAAATAAATAAATAGTAAATAGTATACATATAATAGCTAGTAAATAAATAAAATAGTAAATAGTAAATCTATGAAGTTGTTAAATGATGTTTGCATGTTTATCAAAATACGTCGATTTCTAATCTAAGTCATATGGTAATTGTAAGTTGTGTGTTGAGCGCATAGTACCAGATTTTTACTTTCACTTACCTATATATGAAATATATAGTAAGTGGAAGTATTGCGATCGTGAAAAATTTCGACTTCCGGTTTTCAACGGAAATACACGTTTTGGGACCCCCTGAGTCGAAATAACCAAGTCCCGCGAAATGGTCTGTGTGTGTGTGTGTGTGTGTGTGTGTGTGTGTGTGTGTGTGTGTGAACAGACTAGCTCAAAAACTATAAACCGTGGGAACCTGAAATTGGGTATTTAGTGTAGGTATATGCCCGCGATGTGACAGCAAAAATTTCATCAAAATTGCTCAAAGGGAGGGGGTACTTTACTTAATAACTTTTTACGTTTTTTTCAATTTTCTCAAAAACGGCTCTAACGATTTTGATTTAACTGAGTATTTGATCTATTTATATGTCCTAGATATGACTGTAAAAATTTAATCTAAATTGATTAACCGGAAGGGGGACTTTACTTAGTAAATTTTGTATTATTTTCACGTGTTTTTTTTTATTTACTCAAAAACGGCTTTAACGATTTTGATCAAACTGGGTATATGATGTATGTATATGCCCGAGATACGACTGTAAAAAATTCATCAAAATTGATCAACCGGAGGGGGGACTTTACTTAATAAATTTTGTACCAATTTCACGTGTACATATTTTTTATTTACTCAAAAACGGCTTTAACGATTTTGAAGAAACTGGGTATTTGATGTATGTGTGTACCAAATATGTGAAAGCCAACATTTCGTCAAAATTGGTCCAACTGAGGGGGCACTTTATTTCATGACTTTTTTTCGATTATCTCAAAAACGGCTTTAACGATTATTATCAAATTCGTCATGTTTAATGAAGGTTAGGTTTTCTTTATTATCAGGTAAGCTTTATCATTATTAAAATGTTCTGAGGGGGCTTTTTTTTGGGTGGTGCCTTTTTTGTTTGTTTATTTCTTTCTTAGAAAGTACCTTTGTTTTTGTTTACATGGAGAAATTAAGTGTCTCTCGTTACGCCTAAAAATGATAAATGGCTAAATATGAGATTTGATAAAAATAAAGAAAACATAAAGAGGAGAAAAAAAGAAAAATATTCAGTCAACTCATAAAACTCGTTGAGCCCAAGTATGCGGAGTACGCCTTTAATGACAGACCGTTGTTCATAATTAAAGCCGTTCTGTTCATTTGAGAAGTGGCAATTAACAAAACGCATTAATTTCTAATCTAAGTAAGTTGGTAAGTGAAAGTTGTGTGTTGCGAGCACGCACCAGATTTTTTTCTTAAATTTCTATTACTGTAACTCAATAAGTACTTTTCGTAAATTTTTAATGCCAACCCATAAAAATATTCGCCGTCGTTGAAAATATGGCAATATTTCTATAAAAAAATATTTGATTATTTTCAAAGAGGTTATTACTTTCACTTACATATATATGAAATATATAGTAAGTGGAAGTATTGCGATCGTGAAAAATTTCGACTTCTGGTTTTCAACGGAAATACACGTTTTGGTGTCTCCTGAGTCCAATTAACCAAGTCCCGCGAAATGGTCTGTATGTGTGTGTGTGTCTGTGTGTGTGTGTGTGTGTGTGTGTGTGTGTGTGTGTGTGTGTGTGTGTGTGTGTGTGTGTGTGTGTGTGTGTGTGTGTGTATGTGTGTGTGAACAGACAAGCTCAAAAACTATAAACCGTGGGAACCTGAAATTAGGTATTTGGTGTAGGTATATGCCCGCGATGTGACAGCAAAAATTTCATCAAAATTGCTCAAAGGGAGGGGGTACTTCATTTAATAACTTTTAACGTTTTTTTCGATTTTCTCAAAAACGGCTCTAACGATTTTGATTAAACTAAGTATTTGATCTACTTATATGCCCCAGATATGACTGTAAAAATTTCATCAAAATTGATTAACCGGAGGGGGGACTTTACTTAATAAATTTTGTATCATTTTCACGTGTTTTTTTTATTTTCTCAAAATCGGCTTTAATGATTTTGATCAAACTGCGTATTTAATGTATGTGTATGCCCGAGATATGACTGTAAAAAATTCATCAAAAATGATTAACCGGAGTGGGGACTTTACTTAATAAATTTCGTATCATTTTCGCGTGTTTTTTTCATTTACTCAAAAACGGCTCTAACGATTTTGATCAAACTGCGTATTTGATGTATGTGTATGCCCGAGATATGACTGTAAAAATTTCATCAAAAATGATTAACCGGAGGGGGGACTTTACTTAATAAATTTCGTATAGTTCATTTAGTCAAAAATGGCTTTAACGATTTTGATCAAGCTACGTATTTGGGGTAACGGCCTTTTTTGTTTGTTTGTTTTTGTTTCCTTTGATGTATCTTTGTTTTTGTGAATATGGAGAAATTAACTGTCTTTCGTCGCGCCTAAAAATAAGAAATGGTTAAATATGGGATATGATAAAAAACAAGTAAACATATAGAGGAGAAAAAAAGAAAAATATTCATTCAACTCATTAAACACGTTGAGGCCACGCATGCGTAGTCCGCCTTTAATGACAGATCATTGTTCCCAATTAAAGCCTTTCTGTTCATTTAATGGAAATTATCGGTTTCATGGTAACTAAATGAAATTTTCAACAAGTACATAGAGAATTATAAAATCAGTCGACTTGGAGTATTATGCTTGCATTGCCTAATTATCTCAAGTAAAAACTTTTATTTAATAATAAATGAAATTAGTGTTTGTTATAGGGCAAATGAAAACAAAAATAAGAAATGAATGTGGAAAAATGAGTAACTGAGTGAGAAGTGGCATTAACACAACGCATTAATTTCTAATCTAAGTTGGTAAGTGAAAGTTGTGTGTTGCGAGCACGCACCAGATTTTATTTTATTTTCTGATAAAAATAAGGCAAAATGCAAGTTAAGTTTTTTTCTCTATCATTCCTCTGACTAATTCAAACGATTAATCGCTTGTTCCTTGTAACGACGTAGAATTAAACGTGGACCACCCCAGTAGTACCCTGACACAATCGCAGACATTTATCCCAACTAGGTTCACTGGCGATTAGATGAGTCATGTCCCATCAGATTTCTCCACATCGGGATGCGATACGACTTGGAGGTGATAAGAGTTATCTTTTTGGGTCGAACATCTATCTCACGGATAACCGAGTGCCTTATCCACGGGCTGGTAATTATTTCTTATCAATTATAGAAGAGAGAGAGCCATCGAAAATTATTTCGTTCGATATAAGCAGAACCAATTCCAATTCTCTTCTTATCTCTTGTCTGTTCTAGTTTACAAACCTGGTTGACATCATAAGGATGGGAATAACTTTTGAGAACCATCATGATTCCTATGTATTTTTATTTTTTTTTAAACTGATTCCACTTAATACAGGTGGGGACTTCCCCCAATATTTTCGCAATGGGGATCTAATTACGCTCTATCTGAGACATAAATTGAATAGTTTTGAAAAGATCAACTACATTTAATGTAGGAGGTAAAATGGAGGTCCCGAGCCTATACGTAACAAGTAAACATAATCAAAGGTGAAACTACCAATTGTCTTTAGTTCCAGCGAGAAAGATGAGAGCAATTTTTCTAACGCAGAAAGTGACGAGAGTCTAAACTTCTATCTTCTTCTATTGTCATTCTATTTTCCTTTAAAAGCTGTTAAAAACCGATTCAAAATTATTATAGTGCAGGTTTTAATAACAATAATATGTGTCAGGCAGTACTTGAACGAGATGGCTAAACAACCCCACCTTCTAGGCCAACCTGCCCCACATAGGGGGTTAACTGGCATACTGTGGATTAACGAATTCTTCTATTTTATATGATCTTAGTATTAAATATTATGTTGTGAAAAAAATACTTGAAGTACTCTAATACTTGGAGGCTACAGTGGTATCAGCCCTACTGGAATTATATTAACAGGAACGACTCAACAATCGAAAAAGTGAAAACTGTTGCCAACCAACCCCGCTCTCCCCTATATTTTTGTTCAATAAATATTCTTTAACCCACAGAAGCGTTACAATATAATTAAAATTACTTATTATTATTATATTATTATTTGTAACGATGTTTTCTGAGTAAAACTATTTATTTTCCTAAAATTCAATATTACACTTATTCATAGCAAAACGTGGCAGGGTAAAGCCAGTCAATTATGAAGAAAAAAAATAATAATTAATAACTTCATTTGTAGTTTATACTATAAAAGATAAAGCACCATAAATCGATATGAATTGATCGATATTAAGCGAATATGGGTCGGCGATAGAAATCATTGGCCGATCCCAAAATGGCGAGAACTTAATGGCAACTTCCCAAAATGACAGCGCCATTATTCAACTCTCAAAATGAACCGAAGGGAAATTTATCGCCATTGCCGGATAGCATCACTTCAGCTTATTATACATACATCAAGCAATCACTGTCAATAGAATAGGTGGCTTTAAAACAAAATTTATGCAGCCTGTTTCTGAATACATCAAAGGAAAATAAAACATTTCTTAATAGCCACGGGCAGAATTCTAAGGATAAAAATTTAACGGTTCTGCAAGAATATTGTCACACCTTCCTGGGTTAAAAAAATTTTATTCAAAGAAAAATAATAATTCTTAATGCCACACAAATTATTAAAACACAAATACTAGACAGGTTACAAAAATTATCACTATGTAACACAGAAACAATCATATGGCTTGAGCTTAACAACCGAGTCTAACTCTCCAGTCCATCTCTCCTTATATATAGTCGTAAGGAGAACAGTCTAGAACCTACTGGGCCGGCGTAGATGGTACTCGACCATCGTATTCACAAACATGTGCTATGACAGTTTGTTCCAACTGTTAGTTTGTTCCAACAATTCTAAACTATATTTTTTTTTATTGTTTGTTTGTTTAACATCACTTTATGCCACTAAGGCTAATCGGACGATGCTTCAGTGGGAGTCTTAATCCTAATCTTTAACGAGTCCTGACATCGTAAAGGCTCAGGCCTGCATATTACGTCCTATCCGAGGGACGGCAGAGCCAAGGATTTTTTGACTCCCTTTAAAAAATCCTAGGTCCACCGAGGGACGCGAAACCGCGACCCTTAGGATTGTTGGTTACTATCCTAACCATAACATCACAGAAAATGGTTTTGTAATGTGAAATAAAATCATTTGAAGAGATGAGAGATGGTCAACTGTTCTTCAATTATGATAGGTTAAATGATGGTCAGGATTTTCAGTTACAATGATATTTATTATGGTAAGCCAACGTTTCGATCCAACTTGTGGATCTTCATCAGGGCTAAAAGAAAACAAATATATGAGTATCTATGCTAGAGGGTGACAATAAATGGATACATTACAGAACTGATAATAATATAAAAGATGGTGTATACATGAATATTAAAATAAGGGGCTGGTTAACAAGATAAAATAGAATCTGATATTTACCTACTGAGTCCAGGTGGATACTAAGACTAAAGGTAACCCACCTAATAAAGGTACCCACCTTATTCTTACCTTTAGTCTTAGTATCCACCTGGACTCAGTAGGTAAATATCAGATTCTGTTTTATCTTGTTAACCAGCCCCTTATTTTAATATTCATGTATATACCATCTTTTATATTATTATCAGTTCTGTAATGTATCCATTTATTGTCACCCTCTAGCATAAATACTCATATATTTGTTTTCTTTTAGCCCTGATGAAGATCCACAAGTTGGATCGAAACGTTGGCTTACCATAATAAATATCATTGTAACTGAAAATCCTGACCATCATTTAACCTATCGTTAAAATCATTTGATATAATGATATTACATGAACTGTTTAATTCTGAACACATTTATTTTATCTTACCTCTTCACTGTACATTATTGTCAATAATAAAACAATTAAATAATAATACAATTTTTTTTAAACCCCGAAAAGTCGTGGAAACAAGCAATAATAATGAAATATATTTTTTTAAACTTCATTTTTATATTCACTCCTTTCTTATAATAAAAAGACAATCAGCGAATCTGATGACTCAACACATAGAATAACATGGCCTGATAGGCAAGGGTAAGAAATATAAAAGAAGATGTTTTTCACTTGATAAAAATTTTTATTATTATTTAATAGTCTCATTATTGAGAATTGCAATGATTAAACTTTTCATGATCTGACAATAATAGAGAAATATAAAGAAGATATTTTTTCACTAAATGTTCCTATTTACATTATAAATTAAGAATCTTTTAGTTAATATAAGTAATATTAATATACTATTATTGGATTTTCTATATCTCTGAAATATTCTTCGATATTGAAAATATTTTCATAACTCTATATAGAAAACATACGAAACATTCGCAATTTTTTTTTTTTTTATTTAGTCCCAAATATTGATTTGAAAGTTGTCTTAAGCTTCAACCGGTTAATTTGGGGACGCATACTGGAATCCGGGTTACGCTTTTTTTATTTTTCTGATAAAAAAAAATTAAGGGTAGGTATAGTTTAAAAGCAGGAGACAGTAAAAAATGAAAGCTTTTTGCCCCAAATCTGATACCGAACTCACCTGATCACTCGGCAAAAAACACCAAAAGGTAGAGGCATAGAGGTTATCTCTCTAGACCAATTAACCCCAACATTCTTTACGGTTACTTATCAGAAATGATTTAACATTTCAGGTATTTGTATTAATTATCCAAATATTATACTATCAGACATTAATATAAACGTTTTAGCGGACCTTACACTGTCAATAATTTTGACAATACTGTATGGTATTGACAATAATATTGATCGTGTTAGGCGAAAATTTGAGTATTGATGGCGATATTGATGAAAATCTAAATATTCTGATTTCGGAGCCTCAATATCCGAAAGTTAAAGGGGATATTTATTGTGGGAGGGAGCGCATCTTGAGTTCTCGCAATCGAGCGCACCATAAGGTCGGGTTGGTCTGCTTACAACTTTTATTATATCTAGTGAAGTGGTTCTGTATTATAATAGTATTAATTATACATACTGATATAATATTTGGAAAATTATTTAAAACACTCATTGTAATGTAGTCCCGTAAGGTATAAGCAAGAATTTCAAAAGTTTCAATTATAGCATCGCTGATAGTTGCAGGTACATGATGACAGAGAATTTAGAGCTAAGTACCTTAGGGTTAAGGCTAATCTCTCTTTAACAGGGAAGCATTCCGTCAAGTGTGTTCTGCCTTCTCAAGAACGGTTCCTGCGTTTTTAATAATTTTATGAACGTCTTTTCTTTCATTGTGAAATAATTGTGAAAATCTTCTGCATCTGTCAATCTGATTTCTTTCAGCAGTCTCGTATGAGAATATTCTTCACGTTTATTCAACCATCGATTTCTTTGAGCTCGTCGAATACTTCCGAAAGCCATAATTATGGCTAAACAAGCTTTCTTTTTATTGTTCGTGTTCAAACAGTAAATATCAAGAAAAATCACTTGGAAAGACCTTACCTGAATGGAGGAAACAAACGCCGTGAGATAATTTATTGATATATTTATTGTTAATAATATGGACTATCTAAGGTGTGGCTATATTGACGGTGGGCCCTCTCAAGGCTAAACGACAGTATTGACAATATTTTGACAATTCTGATATTGACAATATTATTGATCGTGTAAGGTCCGCTTTTGTGCCTACTGATATAGATCAATAACATACAGCAGAAATAAAGAAATAAAAAAAAGGCGTTAGGATAAAATAAGTCAGTGTTATAATGACGTGGTCGAAAAATATCAATCGTTAGTCAATTTTTACAGTCATATCTCGGGCATATAAAGAGATCAAATACTCAGTTTAATCAAATCGTTAGAGCCGTTTTTGAGAAAATCGAAAACAACTTAAAAAGTTATTAAATAAAGTACCCCCTCCCTTTGAGCAATTTTTATGAAATTTTTGCTGTCACATCGCGGGCATATACATACACTAAATACCCAATTTCAGGTTCGCACTGTTTAAAGTTTTTGATCTAGTCTGTTCACACACACACACACTGACCATTTTGCGGGACTTGGTTAATTGGATTCAGGTGTATTTCCGTTGAAAACCGGAATGCCAAATTTTTCACGATCACAATACTTCCACTTACTATATATTTCATATATAGGTAAGTAAAAGTAATAAAGAAATAAATGAAAGTTTTCTATTTCTGATAAAAGTAGACAAACATATCAAATTATTGCAGAAATTTAATATTACACTAAAAATAATCGTAACTTCGAAATTAACAGACATATCCAGTCAATATGGATCGTAGCGAACATCGTCACAAAAAATATTTAAAGCCAACTAATATTCTTTAAGGGAAATAGATGCAAGCACACCTTAAAATGGAATATTATTATTGGATAACACGGTCGCATGAACACAAACCGGAAATGTGAGGGCGTTAAACTGTATATTATATTATACATACACATAATTATCCCTAGGTTTTTTTTTAAATAATAAACACACACACACACACACACACACATATATATATATATATATATGTATAATCAAGTTGAGTTTTAATAATAAAAATCTGGTTCGTGCGCGCAACACACAACTTTCACTTACCAACTTATTTAGATTAGAAATTGACGTGTTTTGTTAATTGCCACTTCACAAAGTCACAAATTTTTCCACATTCGTTTCTTATTTTTGCCGTTTATGAGTAAATGAAAAACACACGTGAAAATGATACAAAATTTAATAAGTAAAGTACCCCCTCTATTTGATCAATATAGATGAAATTTTTACTGTCACATTGCGGGCATATACACGCTCTAAATACCAAGTTTGATCAAAATCGTTAAACCCGTTTTCGAGTAAATAAAAAACACACGTGAAAATGAGACAACATTTATTCAGTAAAGTACCCCCTCAGGTTGATCAATTTTCATGAAATTTCTGCAGTCAAATCTCGGGCATATTAATGCATCAAATACTCAGTTTAATCAAAATCGTTAGAGCCGTTTTCGAGAAAATCAATAAAAACGTAAAAAGTTATTAAATAAACTACCCCCTCCGTTTAACCAATTTCGATGAAATTTTCGCTGTCACATCTCGGGCATACACATATACTAAATATCCAATTTCAGATTCACACGGCTTATAGTTTTTGAGCTAGACTGTTCACACACACACACACACACACACACACACACACACACACACACACACACACACACACACACACACACACACACACACACACAGAGACCATTTCGCAGGACTTGGTTATTTGGACTCAGGGGATCCCAAAACGTGTATTTCCGTTAAAAACCGGAAGACGAAATTTTTCACGGACGCAATACCTCCACTTACTATATATTTCATATATAGGTAAGTGAAAGTAAAAATCTTTCGATTTCCTGAAAATAACCATACTTTTGGTCTCCTTGGTTTAGTTTATTTTTGAAATTAAGAAAAATATTAGCATAATTAACTAAAAGGAAAAAAATCTGGTGCGTGCGCGCAACACACAACTTTCACTTACCAACTTACTTAGATTAGTAATTGACGTGTTTTGCTAAATATCATTTCCCAAAGTCACACATTTTTCTAAATTCATATATTATTTTTGTTAATCGTTAAAGCCGTTTTTGAGTAAATAAAAAAAACCCGTGAAAATGATACAAAATTTATTAAGTAAAGTCCCCCCTCCCGTAGATCAATTTTGATGAAATTTTTACAGTCATATCTCGGGCATATAAGTACATCAAATACCAAGTTTGATTAAAATCGTTAAAACCGTTTTTGAGTAAATAAATAAAACACGTGAAAATGATACAAAATTTATTAAGTAAAGTCCCCCATCCAGTTGATCAATTTTGATGAAATTTTTACAGTCATATCTCGGGCATATAATTACATCAAATACCAAGTTTGATCAAAATCGTTAAAGCCGATTTAGAGTAAATAAAAAAAAACACGTGAAAATGTTACAAAATTTATTAAGTAAAGTCCCCCCTTCGGTTAATCAATTTTGATGAAATGTTGGCTATCACATATTTGGCATATACATACATCAAATACCCAGTTTGATCAAAATCTTTAAAGCCGTTTTTGAGTAAATAAAAAAAACAAGTGAAAATGATACAAAATTTATTAAGTAAACTCCCCCCTCCGGTTAATCAATTTTGATGAAATTTTTACAGCCATATCTCGGGCATATAAATACATCAAATACCCAGTTTGATCAAAATCTTTAAAGCCGTTTTTGAGTAAATAAAAAAAACAAGTGAAAATGATACAAAATTTATTAAGTAAACTCCCCCCTCCGGTTAATCAATTTTGATGAAATTTTTACAGCCATATCTCGGGCATATAAATACATCAAATACCCAGTTTGATCAAAATCTTTAAAGCCGTTTTTGAGTAAATAAAAAAAACAAGTGAAAATGATACAAAATTTATTAAGTAAACTCCCCCCTCCGGTTAATCAATTTTGATGAAATTTTTACAGCCATATCTCGGGCATATAAATAGATGAAATACTCAGTTTAATCAAAATCGTTAGAGCCGTTTTTGAGAAAATCGAAAAAAACCTAAAAAGTTAATAAGTAAAGTACCCCCTCCCTTTAAGTAATTTTGATGAAATTTATGCTGTCACATCGCGGGCATATACCTACACTAAATACCCAATTTCATGATCGCACGGTTTATAGTTTTTGAGCTAGTCTGTTCACACACACACACACACACACACACACACACACACAGACACACACACACACAGACCATTTCGCGGGACTTGGTCATTTCGACTCAGGGGACCCCAAAACGTGTATTTCCGTTGAAAACCGGAAGTCGAAATTTTTCACGATCGCAATACTTCCACTTACTATATATTTCATATATAGGTAAGTGAAAGTAAAAATCTGGTGCGATTGGCGCAGCACATACCTTTCACTTACCAAGTTACTTTGATTATATATTGACGCGTTTTGTTAAATGCCATTTCTCAAAGACACACATTTTTCCACATTCATTTACTTATTTTCGTGTTCGCCAATATGATCTTAATGGTTTAAATTTATAGTCTAATTTAAACAGAATGTTAAGGAAATGTAAATTTTAAATAAAATTTAAGTGCCAGACATTATATCGAAATTATTTTACTTTGAGAATTTAATCTTCCTCTTAAACCCGTGTTCTAAAATATCTGCATAATAGCAGTGCATAAATTAACACCCTGGGTGAACGGTCTAGAACCCTCGGTACACTCTCTTTAAAAAATCCTAGGGCCACTGTGGGACTCGAACTCGCGCGCTCCAGTGTTTTAGGTTGCTATGCTAACCACTACAACACAGATAACCCCGTTTTCTCGTTTATTAAAATATTTTAGCAAAATTTTTCCGCAGTTGGGTGTTTCCATAATATATGAGAAGGTTATACCTCCCGCAGCCCTTTAATACTCTACGAAGTCGCTACTCACTTAGTGATACATTAAATTCTTGGGGATCAACTGTGGTGTGGCGGTTAGAATGGCAACCTACAATACAAAAGGTCGCAGTTAATTGGAGTAAAAAATCCTTGGCTATGCCGTTCCTCGGATAGGACTTAACATGGTTATCCTAATTATATCTGGATAGGCAAATTTAGGACTCCCACTGGATCATCGTCCGATTAGCCTTAGTAGCATAAAGTGACGTTAAAACAAACAAACGTAAAATTCTCCCACTACTTCTTCCTTAGATTACTAACACAGCACGTCTGACCAAGCAAGGTAATCGCAAACGTCATTAATATTCCTTCTTACGTGTATCTCTTCCAAGTCTTCCGCTACGATGACGGCAGATCGACACGGTTTCCAAAGAAGTCCTCTAGTTCGCACTCATTCTTTGACGTAAATCTTAGGAAGGAACTCCCATGGCGGGATGGAATATATATTAGTAAGGTGAACAAGACATCTATTATTAATGGTTGTTGGCGAGCGCGTGGCCGCAACTTCTCAGAACGATCCATGTTACAACTATTTATTATGCCTGTCCTCATATATCGTTTCAATAAGCCGTGGCAAAAAAAAAAAAAAAAAAGTATAGGTTTAAGATAAGATCGATAATCTGCATATTTACGTCAACACAACTCCGTCAGGAAAGATAACATCTTGTGTTATACTCCCACCTACGTATAAGTGTTTGGCACGTAGTTTTGTGTCAGACTAAAATATTATGACTAATATTAAATTTTTATTTGCCTATATAATAAGCATATAGATGTAGTTATGTAGTACAGTACATATGGAGAAGTCCCGTGAAATGGTCTGTATGTGTGAACAGACTAATAAAAAAGACTATAAACCATATGAATCTGAAATTGGGTATTTGATGTATGTATATGCCCGCGATCTGACAGTTTACAAAATAATTAAACAGTTTACAAAAATTATCACTTTGTACACAAAAATAACCATGTGACTTGAGTTTCAAAACGATACTAACTCTCAAGTCCATCGCTCCTTATATTTAATAATTAGAAGAACAGCCTGGAAGTTTCGGAAGGTACTGGAACATCGTAGTCACAAAAATGTATTATGACAGTCTGTTCCAACGACATATCTTGAACTATTCTAAACCACGTTTTGTGTTTTGTTTCACGTTACAATATAATTATTTGTAACGATATTTTCTATTTAAAAATCCGCCGGAATATATATATTTTCCTAAAATTTAATATTAGAGTAATTCACAGAAAAGCGTGGCAGGGTTAAGCTAGTCAATTAAGAAAAAAAGAAAAATAATATTTAATAACTTCATTTGCTGTGTATACAGTGTACTGTATAGTACAGTACATACGGAGAAGTCCGAGGAAATGGTCTGTATGTGTGAACAGACTAGCCCTAAGACTATAAACCGTATGAATCTGAAATTGGGTATTTGATGTATGTATATGCCCGCGATCTCTGGCGGCAAATCTAAGCGGTCTCCGTTAAAAAATCTGAAACAGTTTTTAAACGGAAGTGATCCTTTGAAAATGGTTGTTGAGCTGCTAATTCACGAAATAAAATCACAGCTTTAGGCTTGGAAAACATTGACACAATGCGCCGCTCAGTGGTTAAAAATCGACTATTTTCGGAAAAAACATTGTCAAACCCGATCTGTGAGCCGCCAAAAAATAAAGTTGATATTATCATAACCACGATTGAATTTCCTATAAAATGTATAGGTTTGTGCCCCGATTAACCGGCTATTCGGATTAACCGGCAGTGTAAGGAAAATAGAAAAAAATTATACATCAATTTTCGACTCGAGATCGGCTAGTTTAAACACTTTTGCTGTTTTATGCTAGTAATATCCTTGATAGTACTTGCAATATCATTTTATTTCATAAAAACACTTAAGTTAGGTAAAACAAAAAAAAAATCATACATAGGAACTATCAATTATTTTTGTCGTTATGTTTTAATTCTTAACTATTAAATATATATCATATTAAAATATAAGATTGGGTTCATCCGACTTTAATATAATTTTGATAGGAGATGGTGTGATAGACTGGTCAATATAGATTTAATAACTGCAACTCTATCTGTGAAAATTCAGATCCCTTATTCACGCTAAATAATAGCTGAACTATTTTTTTATACCAATTTTCTAAAATCAAATTGCTGCTTAAAAATGAAAAGTGTAGTCAGTAGTAGTGGTCATGTTAAAAAACTTATTATTAATAATTTCCAAATTCATTCTAAAATCACGGTAGGTGAAAAAGTTGATTTATTATCGACCTAATAACGATTCAGACTGACTTTATAAATGATACTACAGACCTGGTAAGTAAGGCATGATGTTTTACTAAACGATTAGTAATAACCTAATTCGAAGCACAAGCTCCGTAGCGAATAAACTGCACGAAATAGCATAGGTATTTCAATAGAAAAAAAAATTCCCACATGTACAGACGCAGTTGGACGCAGCTAGAATATGTTTTAATATTTCCTTCAATGTATCTTCTTCTTAAAAAAATGGATTTTAAAACTGCGCTCGGCTGCGCTTGAAAAATATGGATTACCAAAAAAATTTTTGTCTTAATTTTATTGCATTTATTCGGGATTTAATTTCTGGGTTAAAACATAGATCAAATAGCATCATTTTTATGCTAGTGTAATATGTGAGATCACTTTTGATGATTATGAAGGAAAATCGCTCTAAGAAACAAAAACGCGAGTTTTAAAAATTATTATAGTGTTATAAATTTTCCATTGAAAAATAAACTTTTTCAATGATCGATTTTCAAAGGGTCCTAACAAGTTTAAAAATCAGAATATCTCCGAATAAATTGATGGAACGTGTCAGGTAATTATTCTATTAATTAATAATGAAAAGAAAAATAATATTCCAATACCTTCAAAAAATAGGTTTTTTCCGCCTTTCAACCACTGTGTGCCGCGATATCAAGTGAAGGGGCAGTTTATTTAAAAAAAATTATCTCATTTTCAGGGTTATTTTTTTCGACTTTCTAAAAAACAGCTTGGTCAAACTGGTCATGGTTAATAAGGATCAAGTATTCTTTAATGTCAGTTTTATCACCACAGAAATGTCCTGAATGGCTATAGATGGCGAACGAACTTTTTTTTGTTTCCTATAAAGTACCAGATTTTGTTTATATGGAGAAATTGACTGTATTGTCATTACGCCTAAAAAAAATAAAAAATAAATATGAACAAATATTCTCTCATAGAACACGTTGAGCCAACGCATGCGCAGTACACTTTTAATGAAAGTCAATTGTTGACAAGTAAAGGCGTTCTGTTCGTGGAAAAGAGTCGTCAACTTGTTTTGGAACATAATGGAAATTATTTGTTTCCATGGTAACTGTATGAAGTTTCCAACAACTAATAGAATAATAAAATCAGACGCGATGTGGTCAAACAAAAATAAGTAAAAAATTGTGTGAATTTGAGGAATGGCGTTTAGATATTGATCAAAACACTTCAATTTCTAATCTAAGTAGGTTAGTATGTGAAAGTTGTGTGTTGCGCGCATTGCACCATATTTTTTTCCTCAGTTAAATATTTTAAATCACATGAATAAATTTGTGCATCTTGTATACGAGTATTTATAGTCCAACAGTAGACTATTCACATATCTAGCATATTATGTAACATAACATAAATTAAAGTAAGTTCACATAGAGGTTCACTTTTCAAACGATTATGGCTAAGAATGAGTTTATTTTTCTACCTCTTTGGGAAGAACCTTGAATGCATATAGAAGAGGCAGTGTCACTTTAGTATCTTTCATTTTTTTCTAGTGTCTTTATTTTGACTTCGACGATGCATTTTTACGACTCTTTCTACGTATGCATTTGCCCATATGTTCGAGCCCATTTAAAAACAAGACAGCTTACTTTGAATAGTATATCAAAGCCAATATTCAAGGTTATGTAGAATAAACAGTATAACAATCTATATAAATAAAGATGAAATTCTGTTTGTTTGTTTGTTTATTTGTTCTTTATAGAAATCCATACCGTTTGTCCTAAATTCTCCAAATTTCGCTCAGTGGTTCTTTGATACCTGGTGCGAACACCCGTCCATATTAAAATTGCATACCTTCAGCCAATCTCTGGGTATATTCTTAATTGTTATAAAATTCGTCATGATCTCTCTTTACAATGGTTTGTTTTACGAAATCGACCGTTTGAGTCGAAAAAACGGCCTTAAAATTCATTTTATAGATTTTGAAGAGGCCAACAAGGCCCGGTAAGACCGTCCCTTGGGAGGTGTCGAGTTCTGGGATTTTTAAACCATATGTTTTTTTTGTTTTTTTAACATTACAATACGTTTATTCACATGTATGGTAAATTCATTTTTTAAAAATGCCTCCTAAGAAGCGAGCTTCAATAGGAGTAGTGAGCTCAAAAGCTAATAAACAACGTCAAATACGAGCAGCTGAAACTCTCGACGAACATCAAAATAGGATTGAACAACAGAGGCTTAGACAGGCGGAATCGCGGGAAACTGAGTCTGCCCAGGAATACGAGGCCCGCCTTGCGCCACAGAGGCTTAGGCAAGCCGATTTGCGAGAAGCTGAAACTGCAGGGCAATATTTCTGTTTGTTTGTTCTTTATAGAAATCCATACCGTTTATCCTAAATTCTCCAAATTTCGCTCAGTGGTTATGACATATCTCCAATGCAATATAGTCAGCATTGAGAAGGTTATAAGTGGTTAGACAGTGTGTGATATAGTGTGTGAATAAAAGCATTTTTATTTTCAGAGTTTATTGTTATTTATTTGATACAAGCTGTTCTATCTTCTTCTTTGATACCAGGTGCGAACACCTGTCCATATTAAAATTGGATAACTTCAGCCGATCTTCAGCTGATATTCTTTATCTTAACAAAAATCTTAATGATCTCGCTTTACAATGGTTTTTTTACGAAATCGACCGTTTCATTAGAAAAATTAAATTTCCCGGGTGAAACCGGGACATACATCTAGTAAATATATATAAAGGTTTTCAATTTACCAATTTGAAGTATTTTTCAATATATTTAGCTAATTGATCATAACTTCTTTCTAATTCTTACTAATTCTAATTTTAGACCGGGTAATATCTTACCAAAGAGAAAATCATTTACTTAAACGAAAGCAAAAAAGAATACTATTTTCGTTACATAATAAATCGCGGACAATAACAATTCCATGCGGAACTGTACTCGAGCCATTAAATCGAAATCACTCGTCGCCAATTAGAGTCGTTGATATTGATTCTGTTATTTACGCAAATCGATAAGTGAACGATTCATTCCCGCGCACTGCATAAGATTTTTTTCCTCTACTCACTCGGATATGGGTCAAATATTTTTCGACCTAAAACCACTAAAAAAAGTTTGCTCGAAATCGGTGTCCTATCAGTTGTGCGCGCCCCCATGGCTGTAAACTCCGGGAGCTGAGGGCTAAAAAGGTACCTGATTTGAAGAAAAAATTTTTTTAGGCTGAAAGTACTCATTTCATAGACATCAAATGAAACGTATGTCACCTCAGATCGGTTGCCATCAAATTTTATAGGCGAACAAAATCGACATTTTCAATTTTTCGCTAATAACTTGAAACGATTTGTCGCTGAAGAAATTGAGTTCTTTCTAAAATGAAAGGACATTAAATTTCGCGTCGAATGAGGTCGCGCATTGCACCATATTTTTTCCTCAGTAAAATATTTTAAATCACATGAATAAATTTGTGCATCTTGCATATTTATAGTACAATAGTAGACTATTCACATATCTAGCATATTAAGTAACATAACATAAATTTAAGTAAGTTCACATAGAGGTTCACTTTTCAAACCATTATGGCTAAGAATGAAATATTGCTTTATTTTTCTATCTACCTCTTTGGGAATAACTTTGATTGCATATAGAGGTTGTGTCACTTTAGTATTTTTCATTTTTTTCTAGTGTGTTTATTTTGACTTCGACGATGCATTTTTATGACTCTATCTACGTAAGCATTTGCCCATATTTTCGAGCCCATTTAAAAACCAGACAGCTTACTTTAAATAGTATATCTAAGCCAATATTCAAGATTATGTAGAATAATTAGTATAACAAAAAAATATATATAGTTTTTTAATTTACCAATTTGAAGTATTTTTCAATATGTTTAGCTAATTGATCATAACTTCTTTCTAATTCTTAGTAATACTATTTTCGTTATATAATAAATCGCGGACAATAACAATTCCATGTGGAAGTGTACTCTAGCCAATAAATCGAAATCACTCGTCGCCAATTAAAGTCGTTAATATTGATTCTGTTATTTACGCAAATCGATAAGTGAACGATTCATTCCCGCGCACTGCATAAGAATTTTTTCCTCTACTCCCTAATGGAATCCTCGGATATGGGTCAAATATTTTTCGACCTGAAACCGCTAAAAAAAGTTTGCTCGAAATCGGTTTCCTATCAGTTGTGCTCGCCCCCTTGGCTGTATAGTCCGGGAGCTGAGGGCTAAAAAGGTGCCTGATTTGAAGAAAATTTTTTTTAGGCTGAAAGTACTCATTTCATAGACATCAAATGTGAACGTATGTCACCTCAGATCGGTTGCCATCAAATTTTATAGGCGAACAAAACCGACATTTTCGAAATTTTCAATTTTTCGCTAATAACTTGAAACGATTTGTCGCTGAAGAAATTGAGTTCTTTCTAAAATGAAAGGACATTAAATTTCGCGTCGAATGAGGTCCTCACAGTTAAAATCGGGTAAGTTTTTTCGCCAAAACCGATTGTCAATTTAGCCACTTTAGCGGAAAAATGAAGCCGCTAGGCTTTCATGTTCCAAAGCCTGCAATTAAAAGAGGGTTACTCCAAATAAAAAATGTTACGTATAATAGTTGTAGAATATTGAATCCTGTGTAAAACGAACTCATTAATTTTAAAATTAGTCCGCTCCTGTGGAGGCAAAGTAATTAAAACTTGAACGTATTTAGCGCCTGGTGGTCTGAAATCCGCGAAATTTTTTGGGATTTTTTTTTCAGTTTCTCGTATATGATTCGGCAATTACAAATCACAAAGGATTTCTTTCTTCTTACTATAAGAGACTTAACTATTGCAAATAGAATGATATATTTTACATCAGTTTAGTGTTTTCGGGTTTCGGTACATCAAAAATCTGTAATTTTTACGATTTTGGTGTAAACCGTGTTCCAACGCCTTTAACTCATAACACCTAGTTTAAATGAAAAATGTTTTTGATAAATGTTGCTGAGCATCAAATTTAGCAGGCAATAAGCTCCTGTACACACAGCATTAGCTAAACCCTGCATGGAAATATAAATGAAAATGTGAGATTATTCGTAATGGGTACTTCCTGCTAAGACTTCGGGTTTTGAAGTATTAACCATTTTGAACTAGTTAAACAACCATCCTCCATCTGTTAAAATAAAAGATAAATTTTGCCAAGTACCTACCTGTCTAAGTAGTTATTTTTATGAATATTTTATCAAATCCCCTGATACTTCGACGCGAAATTTAATGTCCTTTCATTTTAGAAAGAACACAATTTCTTCTGCGACAAATCGTTTTCGAGTTATTAGCGAAAAATTGAAAAACACAATGAACTGGTAATTTATTTAGAAAAAACAATACTGTCTAGGTGACCACCATAACGCTGCTGGAACTTCTCGAATCTCAAACGCAGATTTCTAAAAACGCGTTGACAAATTGCCGTCATTTCTGTTCTGATATTTGCTTCAATTACGTTAGATTCGTCGGTTTCTTTTCGTATACCCTACTTTTCAGGTATCCCCACAGAAAGAAGTCAAGAGGACTAAGATCGGGACTCCTGGGAGGCGAGCTAATGGTGCCTCTACGAGAAATCACGTTGTTTTGGAATAATTCGTTTACCGTAGCAAGTGATAAGTCTGAGGTATGGCAAGTGGCCCCGTCTTGCTGAAACCATGTTCTAGAGTTATATTCTTAAACTCTTGAAGTTCTTGGGCCAAAAAACCTCTTATCATTTCACAGTAACAAAAACCCGAATACTCTTTCTGGACACCGTGTATATAGTTAATTTATTATTAGTTACCTAGCTAATTTACCTCCTACCTAGTTTTTATTTTTTTTAAAGGTACCTTCATCCTCATCATCGAAGTATCCTCAATCCACCGGAAATATACTAAAATAATTATACATTTATTTTATTTTGTCTTATCATCGGACTTCCAATTCATTAAAGGAAGATGAATTTTCGGGAAGTTTATGATATTAATATGAAATTAACTATAGGAAAATAAATATGTGTGGTGGCCTCTGATTTCGAAAATTGTTACTTCATTCAATCTCAGTTGATAACATGTTATCACCTTCTAAATATGATGTAACATTCAAATTTTGCTTACCTAATTGTGATATACTTGTTGTCTTTAAATTATCGAAACTGTCTATCATGTCTTCTGCCTGCCACGTATTCTTTATTTTAACGATTTAAAATTCAATGTCCTTTCCTTAACTCCAACAAAACAACAAAGAAAATATTAACAGAATTTTCTCTGCGATTAAATTTAAAGAAGTTCGAAAATGTCGATTTTGTTCCCTTATAAAATTTGATGGCAACCGATCTGAGGTGGCATACGTTCAAATTTGTTGTCTATGAAATGAGTACTTTCAGCCTATAAGATCAAAAATTTTCTTCGAATCAGGCACCTTTTTGGCCCGGACTAGTAGTAGTATTAGTTAGCGGACTGGTAGTATTATGTTCACCTGAAGCGCATGGAACAGAAGATAATAAATAGCATTGCAACAATGTTAGCAATAACAATTCAGCCATATGATAAATGGAAGACATACACAATGATGACAGGGTAAATAGAAGCAGCTGAGAATATCCGCAACCTCTAAGGCTCAAGGCCGACTCTCAATCCTCACACACACACCAGTCATTAACAACAATGCCAAACCTTTCACAGTTATATCATCCAGCATTATAAATAATATAATATATCTGAATATCTGCTTTCAAATATGTAAATTATCGTCATGATAATACCGGGTATTATAGAAGCGAAGCTATAGAAAATATAAAATATTCAAAACGTTGTGGAAATGTCTTTATATATATATATATATATATATATATATATATATATATATATATATATATATATATATATAAATATCTTGTCCCGATGTTTGTCGGAGATAAACTCAGAAAATACTCAACCGATCTTTATAAAATTTGGCTCATCGTGTGAAGTTTTGTCGAACTTAAAAGATAGGATTTTTTTTATCTCGATTATTGCCACAATATTTCTTAATATAACTCTACAATTGAATGTTATTTTAAATAAGTTCTATAAATTTCCAACAGATGGCGTTGTAAGTCGATTTATTGTACAGTGGCTTGATAGAGACAGTGTGGTCAACCTCCTGTATCCGCCATCTTGTTTTCAAATGAATAAATGCTTCTACCAGCCCAACAACGAATTTCCACATTTTAACTAGCATTTTTGACTCAAAATTGTCCTTCTTTGTTTGGATCTATTCAATTGATTCCTAGAAATGCAAAAAGACTTTTTTTTGTCTAAATCAATCCACTAGAAGGGGTGTAAATAGTTAAATTGGTCAACAAATTTTTGTGTGCTGTTGAGTAAACAGATAATATTTAAGACCTTGTTTTATTGATAATATTTACATATTTTTCCATGTGATGAATACTTTAGTTTACTATTAATATTCACATATTTTACACGATGATAAGACCCAATAAATGATATATTTTAACACCAATTTCGATTCAGAAGCTCGCCAATTAGTAATTTTATTAAATTACGAGACCTTAGTTTCATTAATCCAAAAACAAATTATGATATATATTTCTTATCTTTTCAAAAACAATAAATAAAAATTTGAGAAATCAAATAAAAGAAAAACACATAAAAAATTTTTTTTACATTTTACAACACAAAAGAAAAAAAAAATTAACCATATTTTGTGCATAAAGCCTTAATGATCTCTTTCTGTTATTGATAACACATAAATAATTCTTAATTGTTTGATGTATTTCCAATTCATAAATATAATTAGTTAGCATCGTTTTGATATCATTGAAGATCAATGGTAGTAAAGTTTACTACCAGTATAGTTTAAATTTACTGCAAGGTTTAGTCAAATAAATTTCAAAGGTCATAAACATAAACATAAATGAATAAATTACAAATAAAATACGTATTCAGGAAAAAAATTTAAGGGAGCGTTAAGGAACAATTTACTTTTCAATTTACACTAAAATAAATACTGAAAGGCAGAAATTGTGAATTCAAATAATAACAAAATAACTTAACGTTCTATCACATTCATAAAATTGAATTTTTAATATACAGCATGGTTAGAGGTTTCTCGCGCTTAGTGGTCGGTTTTGATAACCCGTTTCAGATTTTACAAAGTCTACTGGCATGTCCATTAAACCAGTTAGGAATAATAGCTCTCTTCTTCTTTTAAAAACCCAGCTAATATCAGTTGAATAGTCCCTGACATTTATATAATAATGCGAGAAGTGTAACAATCGTATTTCAAATTCAGACATTTTTTATAAACTTTTCGTCTTTACGTTAACTTACGAGAGAATGAATCTATTAGTTATACATTTCAATATGTCACTTAAACTTTGTAAGCTCCAAAAGTTATATTACTTCACTCATTCGTTTGCTACGACTGTAACAATAAAAATAACGCAAAAAGGAGTGGAGTGTTATCTTTGTAAATAGATAAGATTTGCCCTTTTCCTTAGATTACGTCCTCGGTCACTTCCCCTCTGGCAGACGTTCGGCGAGATAATTTTATTTATTTATTTTTAACACCGCATAGAACAATGTTGGATATTACTTCGGATAAGCAACTCCGAGATGGCTGCCAGCGTGAGTAAAGAACTAGGTATTCCGATCACGCCCTACCCGATATCCACGAAACAGTTCGGGTTTACCGAGAGTTCCCGAGCAGATGTAGTAGTTTATTTGCTTGTTTTTTAAAAATATATTATTGTCCTGTTTAAATGGGTTCAAGTTAAATGCACATATAAATGTAAAAAGTACAAATAAATTAATAATATAAGAATCCAAGTATTCCTAACAACCAGATTATCATCTTTTTGTTATTTCAAGAAAAATTGGTCAAACGGAGCGGGCACATTATTTCATAATTTTTTTCCAATTTTTACCTTTTTTTCGATGATCTCATAAACGGCTTTAACGATTTTTATCAAATTCGTCTTATTAAATGAAAATTAGGTGTTCTTTAATATCAGGTAAGCTTTATCATTATTAAAATGTTCTGAGGGGGCATTTTTTGGGGGGGAGGGGGTGGGGGGGTTGGGGCTTTTTTTGTTTGTTTGTTACCTATAAAGTACCTTTGTTTTTGTTTATATGGAGAAATTAACTGTCTTTCGTTACGCCTAAAAATAAGAAATGGCTAAATATGAGATATGATAAAAATAAAGAAAACATAAAGAGGAGAAAAAAATAAAAATATCCAGTCAACTAATAAAACTCGTTGAGCCCAGGCATGCGGAGTACGCCTTTAATGACAGACCATAGTTCTGTTCTGTTCATTTGAGAAGTGGCAATTAACAAAACGCATTAATTTCTAATCTAAGTAAGTTGGTAAGTGAAAATTGTGTGTTGCGCGCACGCACCAGATTTTTTTACTATAGATATAATTTGATAAAGGAATATAATGTATGAAAACAATAGGAATAGAATGGCGACAAGTGAATATATGGGTTTAATTGAGAAATATTTACATTTTTATATAATTTATTTATTTGTTTATATTATTGTATTGTAACGTTAAATCGATAAGCAAAAAAAAAAAAAAAAAACATATGGTGTAAACTCCCAGACCGTTTGTTGGAACAAAATAAGCGGTTGGAACGAACTGTTTGGGTCCAGATCATTCGAGCCTGGTCCAAGAAGACGTAGAACTGTCCACATTGTTCTGGAACATTCCAGGCCTGACCATTTACGATTATATATAAGGAGCGAGTGACTGAACGAGTTAGTATAAGTCTGTGTCTTGACTGTGTAGCTCAAGTCATATGCTTGTGTATTATAACGTTATCATTTTTGTAACCTATAATAAATATTTAAGTTTTATTAATTCGTTAGCATTGTAATAACTGTATACTTCTGTTGAATAAATATTTGTTACCCACATAAGTGTTACAGTATTATTGATATTTACATTATTTAAAAAAAAAAAAAAATGTTTATCTGAGTATTTTGAGTGAAAGAAAAAGAGTTTGTTTGGGTTAGCATTTGTATTATTGAATCCAGGATATTTATAGTTTATATTTTGTAAGCATATTTTTACTATTGACATTTTGTTAATTATATTGTAACACTTTTGTGGCTTAAACAATTTTTATTCAAAGAACATAATGATTTCCTATGCTACACAAAAACCAAATTTCGTAATAATATTTTTTTTTTATATCCTTCAATATCCCCAAATGGTTAAAAATGCTTGTCACAAGAAATACATCACGTTCATTCCTGTTCAGTAGATGAGTGTTGACTATCTATTTCTATATAAAATTCTAAAAAATCTCATGAAAGTTTTACAATCATTCCCTATTTCACAAAGAGTTGTAATTAATATTGTAACACTTATGTGGATTAAATAATTTTTATTAAACAAAAATACCGATTTTCAATGCCACACAAATTATTGTAACACAAATATTAAAACAGGTTACAAAAAATTGTCCCTTTGTAACACAGAAATAACCATATGACTTGAGCTTCAGAACAAGACTAACTCCAGTCCATCGCTCCTTATATTTACTCTAAAGAGAACAGCCTCAAAGGTTCTAGGCCGGCGTAGATGGTACTGGAACATCGTAGTCACAAACATGTACTATGACGGTTTGTTCCAACAGTTAATTTGTTCCAAAAACAAGTCTACAACTATTCTAAACCATATCCTTTGTGTATTGTTTCACGTTACACAATGTAAGTAAAAGTAAAAAAATGTCAGATTTCTCTCTCGGTAAATGGTATTCATTTCAAGAAGTTCCTTAACATCTGTAGAGTAGCATCTGTTAATAAATGAGACCGACCCTATGGCGTACAGGTGGCTCGCCGCTCGGTTCCCAAGGGCATTACTCAACTTGGATTATGGTTTATTTATTTATTTTTATTATCATTCATGGTTCTATGATTTCAGCAATAAGTTAAAAAAAAAAACTATCCCTCGGTATGATTCCATTTCCTTTAATACAATCTAAATGAATGCTTAGGGGAAAAAAAACACAGTATGTTGATGTTTATTTTAAGATGTGTTTATTTATTATAAATACCTTTGTAAAAAAGAAAAAAAATCTTGTGAGATATTGTTAAATATAGGTTTTTACTTCTAATAATTCGGCAATGCAAGCATAATACTCCATTGCGTCTCATTGTATAATTCCCTATGTAGTTGTTAAAAATTCAGGTAGATACCATGAAACAAATAGTTTTCATTAAATAAACAGAACGTCTTTAATTTTAAACAATGGTTTGTCATTAAAGGTGTATTGCGCATGCGTGGGTTCAACGTATTTTATGAGTTGACGGAATATTTTTTCCTTTTTTCTCCTGTATGCGTTTAGTTGATTTTTTTCATATTTCATATTTAGCCATTTCTTATTTTTAGGCGTAACGAGAGGGAATTATTTACTCCATATAAACAAAAACAAAGGTACTTTATGGGAACATCACACATACATACATACATACATATATATATATATATATATATATATATATATATATATATATATATATATTGACACTGTTTAAGAAAACGAGATGTGAAGTTGCTTCCTTGCTTCCTGGCCTACTTCTCAAGGAGATCGCCTGCCTTTTGAATGCCTTTTCCTCTCGCTAATTCCTCTCTATCAATAAGGCTATTATATATTATTATATTTGCCAGTATTATTTATAATAATTATTATTTAGATAGTAATAAATATTCATTTATATAATGGCTCTTTAGAAAATATTATAATGTTTCCCAGCCATAGCAAGTTCTTACCTTGTGATTTTTTAGCCAACAGGAAATTATTAAGCTGTGAAAAAAAGTTTGCCGGTTCATTTTTACCTACTAGTATCTTATTCGTTTATTTATTTTACCTATTTTTTTTTCTTTTTTATATTATAACGTGAAACAAAAAAAAAAAAAAAAACATATGATTTTGGTTTGTTACATTAAAAAGAGTTCTCTAAATTTCTCGTTGGAGCAGTTACCTAACTGTAGTACATGTTCTGGATTGTACGAGAATCGTCTAGGCTTTTCAAGAACCTTCTACAATGTTCTATTTCAGGTTAGAAGCTTAGTCGCGCTCTGATAATCGGATCACATGGTTATTTCTGTGTAACTGTTACTTTTTGTATAGAATCAATAGTTTCGAATAGCCGTAGACATTTATAAAAACAGGTTTAGGTTATATTAATAATTTTTAAAAAGTGTACATGACAAGATTTTTGAGGTCACTATTAATTTTCGTTCCTGGCGTTCAAAAGAAAAAATAATAACAGGTTACCGCATCGGTACCTAGGAGGTATTGCAGGAATTAAAAACAGATGTATCATCTTAAGTTAACTTGAAATATCGCAAGTAAAACCATGGTTTGATACCACTCAGTGCCATGGTTAACTGGTACCCACAATACCCACTTTACCCGTTGCATCACCAAGAAGTACCCTACATATTAGTTAGTATCGCAGGCTAAGGATGACTGGCAACCTGCACGGCGAGACCTCCAAGGTCGGTTCCAAACCCCGCCCTCTGGAACTAGTTCTCTACGGTATTCGGTCGTTTTATATCTAAACAGTGTAACGTAGCAGTGATTTCGAAAGTAGCCGTTACCTGTATAAAAACAATTTTTTTTTAAATATTTCACGTCCACATGAAGATGATTACAGCTGAAAATATATCAATTTCGAGTTATACACACCGTTGGAATCAGAATGACAAAACCAGAATGTATAGTATTCCCACGTATATTGTAACCTTTTCCACGTCAAATGTGACCATTTCCATGTCAAATGCAACTTCCAAATAATTTATAACCTTATAAATTTTATAACCTTTTCCAAGTCAAAAGTAACTTTTTCGGGCTAAATGATTATTGGGATTACCTGTGGTTAGCATAGAAACTTACAGTTCAGTTTAGTTTTACGAAGTTTTTTCAGTTTAGTTTTTTAGTTTGTCGAGCATATGTAGTCAAGATAAAATTATAAGTACAAACGTAGTACTTGTGTGTATATTATTAAATTGAATTATCCTTTATGATTATTTATTTAAATTTTTCTTGAAATAACAAAAAAGATAAGGATATAAGGAAGGTTTGGGAATATCGGAATCTTATATTAGTAATTGTTTTTTGTTTCTTTAACGTCACTTTTTGCCACTAAGGCTAATCGGACGATGCTACAGTGGGAGACCTAAATTTTGCTTATCCAGGTATAATTAGGATAGGGATCTTTAACGAGTACCTGACATCGTACAGGCTCGGGACCTCCATTTTACATCCTATCCGAGGGAAGGCCTTGCCAAGGTTTTTTACTACCTTTAAAAAATCCTAGGGCCACCGTGGGACCATAAGTACTATGGGTATGATGATATTGATGATGAAGACCCATGAATGAAAATAACCAACATAATCTACAAATTAATAGATTAGTGGCATAAAGTGACGTTAAAAAAACAAACAAGTATCTTTATTTTAATAAAATAAATTATTTAACTATATATATATAACTAGCATTCCCCGTCGCGGCTTCGCCCGCGAGCCTTTAAGATCAATTCTATGATCATTCTTGATATTGATTTAATATAATATGTTAACTGATGTTAAGGAGATTTAGTAGAATCGGAGCTTCCGGTAGGTGGAATGTTGGAGGGGGAAGTTGCCGTCTCGGTAGAAGATAGGGAGGCGCACAATGGAGAGAGTTCACTTAAACCGCCGAAACAAAAAATTGCTTACTCCTCGTGAACGCTTCATTTTTCGGCTTTAAAATATGGTTTTCGACGCTCTGTAAGGGCTTTCGAGTTAAACTCGTCGTATCAAGATCTTTAAAATGAGTCCAAATTAGATATTTTTTCAAGTGCAAAAATAGGTGTCCGTTAGAGTTAAACGACAATTTCGCCATTTAAACCCCTTAGGGGTTACATTTTTGAAATTCCTTTCTTAGTGGTTACCTACATCGCGTTTAAAATATAAATTCCGAACTTCAAGTTTATATTATTCGTAGTTTTTGCTCTGCGTTGATTCTGTCAGGCAGGACAAAGCCTCTTATATATATAGAGATGATAGAGATCGAAATAAACACGCACCATCCCCAATCTTGGGAATCACAGTGTGCATAA
This sequence comes from Aelia acuminata, assembly GCA_911387785.2. Taxonomy (NCBI): domain Eukaryota; kingdom Metazoa; phylum Arthropoda; class Insecta; order Hemiptera; family Pentatomidae; genus Aelia; species Aelia acuminata. The sequence continues at coordinate 146,192,022 of OU426981.1, read as the reverse complement.
ATTGATTACCACTAATATTTAAATAACCAGTAGCCATATTTTATGTAAATGTCTATTTTAATAATATTGTAACGTTAAATCGATATTCAAATAAAAAACATATGGTTTAAAATCTCAAAAATAAATTTCCGTTAGAGTTAAACGACAATTTCGCCATTTAAGCCCTTCAGGGGTTACATTTTTGAAATTCCTTTCTTAGTGATTAACTTCATCGCGTTTAAAATCTAAATTCCGAACTTCAAGTTTCTATCATTAGTAGTTTTTGCTCTGCTTTGATTCTGTCAGTCAGGACAAAGCCTCTTATATATATAGAGATTAAAGAAAGAAATCCTAAAAAAAATTGAAATAATTTTATTCAAATAAAAACTTACAATTGATTCGGGAAAAGCTAAATTTGACTTGAAAATTGTTACAATAGTATGCTCACAATAATATTAATACAAAGTCCTGTTTGTAAGGCACAATTTAACATATTTAACATATTCTTTTATGGAGAGGATGATCTTGTTAACACAAGTAGAGGGCTACTTTTGAGTTACAGTTAGTACCAGGGGTACTAACCCTTCCTGTTGTAAACTATTTGTGATAAATTTTCCCTAGTCGTAAATTGTGGGTACATAGTAAAATTGAGAATACAGTTGAATCTTCACACTAGGGTGACGGGATGGACGAGTGGGCGAACGCGTCAGAAAATACGCGTTGCACATGGCAACGTATGATTGAGAATTTAATAATACTCGGCATCAATCCCCCACCACTCCCCTGTCCCGGAAAACCCCGTATAGCCCAAAAGGCGAGGAAGGGGAGGACCAATAATAAAAAAAAAAGAAAAAGTTTTTTGAGTGGTTACAATCTTCTTGCAGACGTGCGATATAATAATTTTCATTACACTGCACGGAAATTAACTAGTTTCGATGCATGCAAACAGTACAGAAAACAGCTGTTTCCCGTTTACTTCTAAAAGTGCACCGAAAATTTACACGTGCGCGGAAAATTTATAAGTGCACTGAAAATTTTCGGTGTACTTGTTATTTCGTTTACCGGCCACCAGTAGCGCTTGCTGATTGTATTAAGAACAGCTGTTTAATGGAAAATTGAAATCAAGAAAACTGAAAATCCATCGATTACAATTAGTTTTTGTGTCATAAATATTTTCAAAAGTTGTCTGTTTACTTAGTGCTTTGAAGAAATGGCATTGCCCGATGAATTAAAAGTGGCAGATGGTTTACTCCCATACTTAATAAACTGTACAGTAAATGTTAATTTCAATTTCTAAAATTCTTAGAACCCTTATTTATTTCAGTATTTTATTTAATTTGTATTCAGCATTTGTTGATCAATAAACTAATCAAACAGTATACTAGTGTTTGAAATTATAATTTAAGTTAATTAATTATGTTAGTTTGAGATTTCTGTTATACTTCCAGTTTGCAGTGTAATGAAAAATATCGTTCATAACACGTACCAAAAGTGCTTTTCCCGAGCTTACTCAAACTATTCCCGTGTTTTGGCTACGCCTCACACGTGAAATTCCGTAGCGCACGGGAAAACTTTCGGTACTAGTAATGAAATATACTATTACAGTGCCTTAACCTTAAGGAGGTTATACGGTTACACGGTTATACTTTTTAAACGAAGTTTATAACAAAACGATGCTCCGCTTTTTAAATGCTGGGACGATCAAATTAATCTCCTTACTAGGTCAATTTTTTTATTATTCTTTAATTAAAAATGTTTTATTTCACTTATTAATCGCATGATGAGTAAACTAAAAAAAAATTAGCTAACAGTCAAGTAACTGATTCACTACTACTACTAGAATAACTTACTAACTCACCACTTTATTTACTGTTGAACTGCCAATTCATTACTTGAGTACTTGAGTACTCATTATTATCTATAATTCATAGAGTGCAAACCGGCCTATAGATGGAGAAACAAAAGCTTTATTTTTTGTTTTTTTCGTTCTGTTTTATTTTGTCTGTTGTTTTATAAAGTCTTAATTAGGACTGAAGTAGCTACAGCATCAGATATGATTGAAATCAAGGTATTCCTATTGTGTTGTTCATAATTCACTGTCAAACATATTCTCAAACTGGATAGAACTGGAAAAATCGAGAACAAACCTTCCAAACAGTAATATTTCGTCATTTGTAATCGCACCTATCGGTGAAGCAACGTTCGGCTCCAAAATTCGTTCCCAACCTTAAGTTTAAGTTAAATAATATTTTTTTTTTGTTATGTTTGTTTAACGTCACTTTGCGTCACTAAGGCTAATCGGACAATGCTACAGTGGGAGTCCTAAATTTTGCATATCCAGGTATAATTAGGATAGGCATACTTAGCGAGTACCTGACATCGTACAGGCTCCGGACCTCCATTTCACGTCCTATCCCAGGGACGGCTAGCCAAGGATTTTTTATACACATTAAAAAATCATAAGGACACCATGGGAGGCGAACCCGCGACCTTTAGTAATGTCATTATAGTAAGATACCCAATCACTGTCAAAAATACTCGTGAACTGGATAGGACTGGAAAAATCCAGACCATACCTACTTCCTATGTAGATTGTCGCTAAGTGATAGGACAGTTCTGTCCATTTATAGCCTGATCCAGGTGGGAGTAAAGTGTAACAATGATGCCATTGTTGGAAACGACATTAGCCATTTGGTAGAGCTGAGTTTGGTAAGGTAGGATCTGAATATCTTACTTCAACCAAATGAGGGTTAAAGTTACGGGCATAAATTTTCTTGTCAACTAAACCGAAACCACCCTGCATTCAAATTATTTTAGTTCGTCATGGACATAGTTGAGGGTTAAAGTAAAGAATAGATGTGTTTAAATTGTAGATCATTTATTTTCTAAAACATAAGTTTAAGGTATTTACATAGTATTTGCAGGACCCCTTTGTTTGTTTATTTAACGTCCGTGCATGCCACTAAGGCTAATCAGACGATGCTATAGTGGAAGTCCTAAATTTTGCCTTTTCAGGTATAATTAGGATAGGGATCTTTAACGAGTACCTGACATCGTACAGGCTCTGGGCCTCCATTTTACGTCCTATCCGAGGGACGGCATAGCTAACCATTTTTTACTCCCTTTAAAAAATCCTAGGTACACTACGGGCCGCGAACCCGCGACCTTTAGTATTGTAGGTTGCCATGCTAACCACTACACCACAGGTAACCCCTTAATTATATTTAAAGTTCTATATTAGATATGATTTCAAGTACTATTTAACGTATGCAAATTTCCTATGATTGTCGCTTAAAATATGATGGTCCTATGGTAACATTCAACAAATAAATTTAATCTTTTGTTTGTAAATGGACATACAAGAAGTAAAAATAAATTAATAATATGGGGTTGCATGTGGTGTTGTGGTTAGATCTTGGTCGAAATTCGTATTCTTTTAATTTTTCTTGCGTTTTTCTTTTCTTCTGCAATTGTTTGAACGGACGCAAAATTGAAGTTCCGAGCCTGTACGTTACTCGTTAAAGATCCTTATCCTAATTATAACTAAATAGAAAAAATTTAGGACTCCCACTGTAGCATCGTTAGTTGGTTGTTTTAGTATGAAGGCGTAAAACCTCTTGGTCATAAACGCCACTGTAGCATCGTCCGATAAGTCTTAGTGACATAAAGTGACGTCAAACAAACAAACAAAATCAATTAATAATATAAGAATCCGGAATTCCCAAACCATCCTTTTACCATTTTTTTTATTTAAAAAAAATTAAATAAATAATGATAAAGGATAATTTAATATCATAATATACACATCTGGTATAGGCGGGCGCAATCGAATATAGGGTGCGCTAGTAGTTTTGCAAAATGTCGGAAAGAACGGTGTTAGACATAGTTGATGTGATAGAGATAATTGGTAATTTTAAAAGACCATTAATTGAAAGGCAGGCTATTCTTGATGCAAACCACATATTTACATGTGGAATAATATCTAAAAATTAAAAAAACAGTTATTTTACAAGCCTCGTGCCTTTAAACTAGCAATCTTAAAGGACTGCCCCATCAAATAAAAGTGGAAATCAAATTTATTAATAATAATAAGCAATTCATTGTCATTGTACATGTAAAGCTGGTAGTTCTGGTAAATGCAAACACATCATTGTAACTTTACTCGACGTTTTTCGGTTAGTAATAACATTAATTACCTATTCACTCAATCATTGTTATGACAGCTTTGATTCTTTGTCATATTATTTATTTATTTGACAAAACTTTCAGGCTTGGCATTGAAAACATGGAACAATTAAGCACAACGGATGTAATAGAAAAATGGGGAAAATTAAAAAAGAAAAACAGATCTATGACACTATGGTCTCAATGTTATTTGCATAAAACTAGCATTTTGGAATAATAAAATGTCAAATACTAATATTTACCTGGATAAATATAGTCTCTTTCTTTAAAATAAAAACTACATATCGTCATATGTTTCGAAACAGGCTTATCTATTCTTAATTTTACAATCCACTCTTTAAGAAGCTGTTTATTTTTTGGAAATAAAAGGGAATGACACTTCTTTTGATTTTCTAATTGAACACTGAGGGACCGAGCAATACCTATTAGATATTTTTCAAATGATTTTTTGCTCAATCGGGTTTTAATTATGGAAAAATAAATTAAAAACGCCAAAAAACCCTATGAATCCCAGGTAATGGCCCCGCTTTTATCCCCGTTTCTCTAGTTCTTGCAGCGCCGTCGCAGAAGCAGCACCGTCGCTTGCGCCCGCCTATATGGTTACAACTCAAAATATATCGATTTCGAGTTATGCATTGCTTTCGAATCAGAATGATAAAACTTACAATTCCAGAGTATTGTCACAATAGTAGTTTTTCGTTCGCATAAGGGGCAATTTACCCATTCTTTTATGGGGGGGGGTGGTCGTGTTAACGCAGGTAGAGGGCTAGTTTTGAGTTAAGTTTAGTATCTGTGGTAATAACTGTCCCCATAGTAAACTATTTGTGATCGAAGACTATTTTCCCCTAGTCGCTGTTTTTAGGTACATAGTAAAATTGAGAATCCAGTTGAAACATCTGATTATAAAAAAAAACAAAAAAAAAAGTTTTTAGATTTCTAACCATTTTCTTGCCGATGTGCTATGTTAAACGTATTTATGTATTCTATTCTTATTATAGTTTATTATATAATCACAAGTATAACCAATTGTTATAAAGGAAGATAGGTGAAAATAATCTTCCCAATATCATCTATTGAAAAATTACATAAATTTTTATATAAATATGGTAAAACCGTCAACGTTTCGGATTATTTATCCATCTTCAGGGAATCTTTTTTTTGTGGTATATTTTCATTTTCTATTACAAAATGTGTATATATATAAAAAAAAGTCAGTCATATAAATTTAATAAAATATTTGAACAAAATGAATACATACATATTTTGGTGGCTTGGTCACATCATATTTTCTGTATTTCATACATATTTCTATTATAATGTAAGGTCACATTTTTGTTATGAACAGAATATTTTACACTTATTTTACATTAAAATTGCTGCCGCATATACAAATCTAATATGTCCTTGTCCCATCTAACTATTGCTTACTGAACTTTGTCCTTTTCTATCCATGTATTTAACCAACTAAATGTTAAAGTAGTTATTTTCTGTTTCCATATCTATTTACTTTTTTATGTTTAAATTTTTTATAATATCTGCTTAATGGCTATTTATTTTTATAATAAATGATATTACGCAAGTAAATGATATTGGGAAGATTATTTTCACCAATCTATCAAATTTATTATAATTTATGTTTTGTTATCAAAAAATTAAATTAATGGCAATGTACTAGAATTTATGAATTAAAATTCAGGTAAATGATCAAGGTAGTGATTAATTCGACGATGAATGAATTATGTATATGTGCTATTTAAGTAAATTGCTAGGATATCCCGAAACGTCGAATATAATGTAAGATCATAAAAAAAAATAATTTTGTTTGTAATTTTACGACACTTTCTGCTATTTTGGCTGGTAGGACGATGCTACAGTATGAGTTCTAAATTTTGCCTATCCAGGTATAATTCCTTTTTAATTCCTTTTCTCGGACTGAAAAGGAAACAACTTAACAAACAATTTGAAATATTATCTAGGTTACTCGACAGATGTTCGAAATTATCAATAACAAACAAAGTTTTTTTATTTATTTTTTTTTTTTTTTGGGACTTCAAGGCTTCCACTGAAGCCCTATACTGCCCATACCAACACCCATGGCACTGGGTGATACTTCTCCTACGAAAGAAAAGCACCACCCAGGGCGGGACTCGAACCCGCAGCTCCGGCATGGGAGTACGGCGCTTTACCGCACAGCCACACCGGGCCCCAACAAACAAAGTTACTATTTACAAAGTACTAATACGACCAGTATGGACATACGGGATAGGACTATGGCCGCAAAACCCTCAAACATCCAAAGGATTCAGTCATTCCAGTCCAAGGTATTGAGGAAAATAGCAGACGCAGCATGCTATTTGACAAATGCCTTACTGCACAAGGACCTGAATATCCCAACAGATATCGATACAGCCACACAATACTACAAAAACTTCCGCCAAAAACTAACTTTTAACACTAACCCCTTAGCACAGACACTAACATCAAACATAAACCCTTACATTCCACCCCGACGACTTTTGAGGCGGTGGCCGAGAGATATGCTGACTTAGAATAAAGTTAGCAATTCATCCAATAGGATTTCAACCGATTTGCTTTTTGCTAATTTGCTGATTGCAAATCACACCAATATGACACATTTTTGGATTTTAAATAAAAGAACAGATATAATTAGGATAGGGATCTTAAATGAATACCTGATATCGCACAGGCTCGAGACCTCCAGTTGCACAGGCTCCTGTATGTCCATACTGGTCGTATTAGTACTTTGTAAATAGTAACTTTGTTTGTTATTGATAATTTCGAACGTCTGTCGAGTAACCTAGATAAAATTTCAAATCGTTTGTTAAGTTGTTTCCTTTTCAGTCCGAGGAAAGGAAAAGGAATTATACCTGGATAGGCAAAATTTAGAACTCATACTGTAGCATCGTCCTATTAGCCAAAATAGCAGAAAGTGACGTAAAATTACAAACATTCTTAAAGGGTGGCGCAGCCAAGGATTTTTTAATCCATTTAAAATATCCTAGGACCATCTGGGAAGGTACAAACCCGCGATCTTGTGTTTATCAGTCGGTTATATTAACCATTTCACCACAGGTGACCCCATAATTCCTTAATCATTATTAGACAAAAACATGAAAACATGAAAAACATACATATCACGGAAAGGAAGCTACTATCTATCGAATTCCTTTGAGCATGAATGATTCATAACATCTTTTCCTAGTCACCTCAGATAGACTCATTAAAATACAACAAAAACAAAAAGATGTCAACACGTGTGTTTGTGTCAACTATACATCGTAAACACATTAAAACTGTGTTTGTTCTAGAATTCTTCTGATTAGCTGACAATTAGAAACCGTCAGCGTGTAAATATATATACTTTCGTTAAAGTATTCTTTATTTTTCTTAGAATAATTGTATCTGCGTGTTCTGTATTCCTGATATCGTGATAAGAAGATAATGATCACAGATTAGGGGTAATGCCAATTTCAAAACAAATTATAAAAATGTCTGTATTAAGAAATTATATTACTCGCACAAGGACTCGAAAGAAACGCAGAAACGAAATAAAGGTCTCTGGGTCACTGCCGTTTCAACCTGCGACGGGCATTGTTATTTGGATGGTTGGTACCACTGGCGTCACCGCCGGGGGGGGGGGAGGTACAGGGGGACTCCCAATATTTTGGAAGGAGGGGATTCTGCCCCCTCAATATTTTGAAAGGAGAGAACCCAATGTAAAAAATTAAATAAAAATGCGATTTTACGAATTTATCCGAGTTTAACCAATAAAATCTCTCTATATATAAGAGGCTTTGTCCTGACTGACAGAATCAACGCAGAGCAAAAACTACTAATGATAGAAACTTGAAGTTCGGAATTTAGATTTTGAACGCGATGTACATAACCACTAAGAAAGGAATTTCAAAAATGTAACCCTTAAGGGGCTTAAATGGCGATATTGTCGTTTAACTCTAATGGAAATCTATTTTTGAGATTTTAAACCATATGTTTTTTATTTGAATATCGATTTAACGTTACAATATTATTAAAATAGACATTCACATAAAATATGGCTACTAATTATTTAAATATTAGTGGTAATCAAATTGTGCACACTGTGATTCCCATGATTGGGGATGGTGCGTGTTTATTTCGATCTCTTCTGCATATATTTAAGAGGCTTTGCCCTGACTGATAGAATCAATGTAGAGCAAAAACTACTAATGATAGAAACTTTAAGTTCGGAATTTAGATTTTAGGTAACCACTAAGAAAGGAATTTCAAAAATGTAACCTCTAAGGGGTTTAAATGGCGAAATTGTCGTTTAACTCTAACGGACACCTATTTTTGAGATTTTAAACCATATGCTTTTTTTTGATGTATTAAATAGACAATATCATTAAAATAAACATTCACATAGAATATGGCTACTGATTATTTAAATATTGGTGGTAATCAAATTATGCACGTTGTGATTCCCATGATTGAAGATGGTGCGTGTTTATTTCTATATATATATATTATCTCTCTCTCTCTCTCTCTCTCTCTATATATATATATATATATATATATATATATATATATAAGAGGCTTTGTCCTGACTGACAGAATCAGCGCAGAGCAAACTCTACTAATGATCATACCACATCCTTCAACATTAAGCCTTAAATAACTCTCCATTTTAATGTATAACTGAGACATAAATTGACAAGTTTTAAGAGGCTATAAATAACTTTAATACTTAAAATACATCGTTGGAGAATGAATTAAATGTATCAACAATTGTTTTAGGGGTTATTATTTCAACTTTTAGCCCCTCGTATTTCTACCTACCCAATGTAGAGAATTATTGAGCCGTCCCCCCTAATAGTTTGTTGCTGGTGACGCCCATGGTTGGTACAACATGAGGATCAGCCCAAAAAAAAATTGGATGGTTATTGAGGTTTCAATGGGAAATTAGAAGAATTTGGATGGAAAATAACAAGGACATGTTGGATATTGTTAAATTGGAGAATATAGTAGTCCTTGGAAGAAAAGGTGTGAGTGACATATTTGAGGAAACTCAAGTCATGTGTCACTCTTTTGAGTTGTTAAGATTTAATGACAGCAATCAGTTTAGATAATTAAGTGTGTTTTAGGCGGGAGTGTCAAGATACTGTAACACTTATGTATGTTTAGATAATTTTTATTAAACAAAAATAATAATTCACAATGCTTGAAAAATGATAAAAGCTCTTACTAACATAATTAAGAAGGTAACAAAAAGTATTAAACTTTATTTAACATAAAAAAACTAAAAAAAAAACAAAAAAAAACACTACCAATTCAAAACGTTTGATAGACAGGAGGCGCCTTAAAGTGAACTGGCTAAAGGCTAAAGGAACTGGTTGAAAAAAGAAAACTGGGCGAAATTTGAAGAATTTAGGACAAACGATATGGATTTCTATACTAACATAACTAAGAAGGTAACAAAAAGTATTAAACTTTATTTAACATAAAAAAACTAAAAAAAACAAAAAAAAAAACACTACCAATTCAAAACGTATGATAGACAGGAGGCGCCTTAAAGTGAACTGGCTAAAGGCTAAAGGAACTGGTTGAAAAAAGAAAACTGAGCAAAATTTGAAGAATTTAGGACAAACGATATGGATTTCTATAAAGAACAAACAAACAGAATTTTATTTTTATTTATATAAATTATATTATATTTATATTACGAATAAGTAAGGTACCTCATAAATCGCTGTCAAACATATTCGTGAACTGGATAGGACTGGAAAAATCCTGACCGTACCTACTTCCTGTGTAGATTGTCGCTGAGTGATAGGACAGTTCTGTCCATTTATATCCAGTTCCAGGTGGGAGTAAAGTGTAACAATGATGCCATTGTTGGAAACGACATTAGCCACTTTGTAGAACTGAGTTTGATTAGGTACGATCTAAATATCTTACTTCAATCCATTGAGGGTTAAAGTTACGTGCATAAATTTCTTGTCAACTAAAGCGAAACCACTCTGGATTCAAATTATTTCTTACTACATCGGATTAGGTACTCCAATATGACAGCTGGCATCAGTAAACAATAAGATATTTCTAAACTATTTAAATAGAACTGGCTAAAGGCTAAAGGAACTGGTTAAAAAAGAAAACTGAGCTTCAAATATTAGTCGAATATATAAGCGTCTATGATAACGATTTGGAATATCTGATTCTTATAAGAAATGTACTGTTTACACAAATTCGTAAGACTAACGAACTAGGCAGGAAACGTTTAAGTAAGTATCACTTGCATTGTAAATATCTTATAGCAGATTTCTTCATAGTTAATTAATTATTTACGAATTGAATGGTACTTACGTATTAGATGGTCGGTAACTGTAAGTGCCCCTGAAATCCCTGATATTGATAACGCCAATTTCTTTTTACCGTATTATCATCAATTATTATTATCACCAGTGCTCACTCACTCACATATCGGCGCCAAAGTCCATGTAGGACCTTGGCCTCCTTCAACAGCTTGCTCCATTCGGCTCTGTCTGCTGCAAATCATCTCCAGCGATGTACTCCTAAAGCCTTTAGGTCTGCCTCTATATCATCAATCCATCGTAGTTGAGGCCTCCCTCGCCTTCGTCCACCTCCTGGCTTCCCGTAGAGCAGCTTTTTCGGGATTCTGCTGGGATCCATCCGCTCAACATGCCCCAACCATCTTAATCGACCCATCTGGTTATATGAGACGATATCTCCTTCCCCGAACAATTACTGCAGTTCCTTGTTGTTTTTAATTCTCCAGGCATCTCCAGTTTTCACTGCACCGAATATTCGCCGAAAGGCTTTCCTCTCCCAGACTTTTAGAACTCTTTTGTTTTCTGCTGTTAGGGTCCATGTTTCGATACCATAATTAACATTCGGCCTTAATACGGTCTTGTATATTAGCAGCTTTGCTTGTCTTGAGAAGTTATTGAACTTCAGGGCCTTTTGTAAACCCCTTTGGCAGCGCTCTTCAGCAGCGATTCGGGCTTTTATATCTGTAATAGTCAGATTATCAGTGGTAATTAAGATGCCGAAGTACTTGGATACCTGACAGGCCTATAATCGGTACTCTCCCAGCTGTATAGTCCGCTTTTCATCACATATTTTCGCGGTCTGCGTATACACGGTCTTCTGATGATTAATCTCAAGCCCGATTTCCTTTGCAGCCTCTAGAAACTCTTCCACTGCTCCGGCCAGAGCTTGCCTTGTTTTAGCTGAGATCAGTACATCATCCGCAAAAGCCATACGCTATCATATATGCTATCAACATATAGTGTTAATAAGCCATACAAAACTGTTAAAAAAAAATCTCAAAATAAACGACGCGAACCACAGTTATTACTAAGATAAGAAATTAACAACGAAGGGAGTACAGCGGCCTTCCAATATTTGGAGCTAGTGTTTTATTATGAAATTACTGAAAAAGAAAATAAATGCATGTACGTATCGAAAAAGTTTATATGAATAAAACGAAACGAAAACTCCTAAGTCATCCTTTAGTTGCAATAAGAAAAAAAAATCTTTGAAAATATTCTTCTTAGAAAGTGAACAAAAAAAAAAAAAAAAAAAAAAAAAGCAAGCACTGACCAAGGTTGTCCAGATGAAGGTCATAGCTTGCCATTGCATCCACAGCCGAGCGTGCCCAAATTATTTCCCAACTAGATTTGTGGTGTATTTAATCTCTACATTGGCGGATCAAGGAGTGTGCTCTAGGGGCTTTAGCCCTGGTTATTTTTTGTTATGACAGAATATATCTTTAATAAAAGTAAGGGAGTAACGTAGAGGACAAATATGCCGAACAAGTAGAAAGTTAGTTGTGGGAAAGGAACATTACGGTAAAACTCTGGTGCGATGCGCGCAACACAGGGCTTTCACTTACCAACTTACTTTGATTAGCAATTGAAGTGTTTCGTTAAATGTCATTTCTCAAAGTCACACAATTTTCCGCATTCATTAACCTATTTTTGTTTGTATTTGCTCTTTAAACTACACTAATATTTTTTCATTATTAAATAAAATTTTTTACTTGTGATGATTCGGCAATACAAGCATAATACTCCAAGTCGTCTGATTTTATAATTCTCTACGTAGTTGTTGAAAACTTCATTTAGGTACCATGAAAGAAATAATTTCCATTAAATGAACAGATTTGGCAGTCAAAATTTCATCGAAATTGATCAATCTGAGGGGGCACTTTACTTAATAAAGTTTGTCCCATTTTCGGGTGCTTTTTTTTTTTTTACTCAAACACGGCTTTAACGATTTTGATCAAACTTGGTATTTGACAGCCAACATTTTATTCACCGTAGTATGAAAATAAAAACTTTTATTTATTAACAAAAAGTTTAATGTTACTATAGAGAGTAAAAAGGTGATGCTCTTATTTTTGAAGCATCGCATGTGTGTAAAAATGTGGTATAAGATATAGGTATATTTTAGTCTAGAAACTTTTGTTCCATAATAAATTTTTAAAAACAATATAAAGCGATTTTAGAGGAACAGTAATCGTTCTTGATTTCCAGAAAGGCATAAGAAAGGTAAATACACCTATCGATTCACCTTCACGATGTATTTGCAAAAAGCAGCTCGGAGTAGAAAACAAGCAAGCAGTAAAAAAAACTCGACTGTTGATGAAATTAGTCCCTTCATAAATAAATTAGCAATAATGAATCAAAAAGTGCTGAGAACTACCAACTTTTTCTATACAGATACTCTATAACTTATAGAGATATTCAAATATAAGTATATACTTAAATGTAGAAAAATGTGTGAAGTTGAGGAATGGCGTTTACATATTATCGAAACACGTCGATTTCTAATCTAAGTAAGTTCGTAAGTGAAAGTTGTGTGTTGCGCGCATCGCACCAGATTTTTTAAAATTAGTTTTATTACTTTGGTTTCCCACGAATATTTCGCTTATTACCACAAGTACATACATGAAATGGGCATAAGTATGAAATTAAGACAACTATATGTTATTTGTAGAGACCGACCGAAGTTTCGGTTTCGGTTTCGGCTTCGGCCAGTTTCGGCCGAAAAACCTGGTTTTGGCCGCAGTTTCGGTTTCGGCCAAAAATTGGCCGAATCTTCGGCCAGGCCGAAACTAGCTCCTGTGTCTGATATCTATTAGAAGGAAGTAGGACTAGACGATTTCAGTTCGTAACCTCGATCTCTTTAAGTAGTAAGTATCTGTTATTTTAGTTAATTACACTTGTACTGTATTTCGGTAGAACATAGATTTTTCTCATTCGTTTGGTACCTTTACTTGATCGAAAACTTTAAACTTGTGGAGACAAAAATTTGAGAGTGACAAACTGAAATGTCCTCGTAAATCACATCAAGTCTTAACATGTAATGAAAGCATGCTCTTCATCCAGATTTTTTTACGCTAAGTGTAAAGAATAGTATTTATTCTTTACCTTGAGCGTTATGAACGTTTTTGTGCTTTTAATCATCTCCTCATTAATAATAAAAGTTTGTTTTCTAAAAAAGAGATTAACATAAATAAGAATATATATTCTAAATACTTAAACTTAAATTAGTCGATATGACCTCAGATTCAATTTAAAATTGAAAAAAATATTTTAGTTAGTAACCTTGACATTAAAAGTTGCATCAAATGGTGGTAGTAGGTTTTGGTCTTTGTTCTTGTATGGAATGGGAATCAGATGCAAAACCAATTTTTCAACCTTGGCAGCCCCCTTTCCCCCTGCGGTTCACCAATATCATCCCAAAAACTTGCCTATAAATTTTCAAACTAGATTAAATCTATTAACATTTGAGACCAAAACTGACTCAGTAGATTAAATAGCTTCTGACATACCACTTTACGTATTCAATTGGCCGTCATTTTGTTTTCTATCGGCTTTATTATGGAAAGATTTACTATATTATTTATATATAATAATATGAATTTTTAATAATATCAGGCTGTTATTTCAACTTTTAGGGCTGTACTAGTTAAGGGGGTATGGTCTAACATCCCACGGGGACCAGCCGCACTAGGAAGGAGGGGGGCGGGATTGGATCCTTAACTTAACTAATACACCTGTTTTACTACTTTTGTGTACCAGCTCACTTATTAAATGAATAATTGAGTTAAATTACTGTTATTTTATAAGCTTTCATTGATATTATTGCTAAACTAAACCTATTACACACTTATATGTATTATATATAGACACGTAAATAAGTTTCGGTTTCGGTTTCGGTTTCGGCCCGAAACTAGGTCTATGGCCGAAATTCGGTTTCGGTTTCGGTTTCGGCTAAAATTTTGGTTTCGGTCGGACACTAGTTATTTGTATTTGTTCTTTTAACACTACAATTGATTCCCAGATTTTGAATAACAAGTTGAAACGTTTACTTATTAACATTTTGTAAGTGATTTTTTTTTTTTTTTTTTTTTTTTTTTATACAACTCTACAATTATACGAGCGTTTTTCTTTTCTTAGGATTGGTTTGTAATGTTCCGAGGAAGTCTCACGTGTCTAAACTTTTCCTTGTTCACACAAGGCCAACGATTGATATTTTGCAAGATAGCATTGCAAGATATACAGTACCAGTCAAAAGTTTAGACTCACCCTTAGATTTTGTAAAATAAATAAATAACTTTTAAATAATTTATTTTTTGAAGAGAAAAGATTTGGCTCCGCCGGGAGTCGAACCCGGGTCTCCTGCGTTACATGCGAGGATGCTAACCGCTACACCACAGAGCTCGGCTCAAGGCAGAGCAAATCCTTCCTCTTCACTGATACCTACTCACCCCTATCTCACAAGTTTTGCGAGTAGTAGCGTTGTTTGTCCACCTCCCGCTACTACTCGCAAAACTTGTGAGATAGGGGGTGAGTAGGTATCAGTGAAGAGGAAGGATTTGCTCTGCCTTGAGCCGAGCTCTGTGGTGTAGCGGTTAACATCCTCGCATGTAACGCAGGAGACCCGGGTTCGACTCCCGGCGGAGCCAAATCTTTTCTCCTCGAAAAATTAAATTATTTATTAGTAATAAAATATAAAAGTGTTTTAATGTACTCAATAATGAGCAGTATGATGAAAAAGTAATGTTCATAACACGTGGTTAGCCACAATTTAAGATTGGATTAATTAAAATAAATAAATAACATTTTATTTGTTGAACAAATAACAACTATAATTTTATTTTTAATTTATTTATAACTAGCTGTATATCCCGGTTCCACCTCGGGAATTTGGAAAACAATGAAAAAAGCCATGGGTCAAAAAAAGTTCGTTAGGACAGAAATGAGATTTTTTTCGACTCCAACGGTTCATTTCGTAAAAATCTAATGTAAAGTGGGATCATAGCGATTTTTATAACAATAAAGAATGTACGCAGAGATTGGCTGAAGTTACGCAATTTTAATATGGACCTGGTATGAAAGAACCACTAAGCGAAATTTGGAGAATTCAGGACAAACGGAATGGATTTCTATAAAGAACAAAAAAACAGAATTTCATCTTTACTTATATAGATTGTATTCGAAACAATCATATAATTTTTAAAATGTTATCTCTTGAGTTACAATTATTTTTGGAAGCTTGAAGATAGTGAATTAAATACAAGTGAGTCTAAACTTTTGACTGGTACTGTGTATACATGGACTTTTGGATAACTACAAAAAATTAGCAGCGAATCTACATCAAATTGACATTTTCTTACATGAAAAAATCGCGTAACGTACAATATTATAATTTGTAAAAATTTAATTTACCTTAGGGAGTTAATACCTGAAGCTCAAATTATTTCAAGCTATTAAGGTAAGAAAAAATATGGTATAAGATAATCTTTAATTAATTATATATAGTTTATAACCTTTAGTTCCATAATAGATTTCTGAATGCAATATATAGTGAATTTAGAGGAACATTAATCGTTTTCCGTTTCCAGAAACGCATCAGAGACAAACTTTACTACGAGACGTAAATACACCTTCTATCAATTCACCTTTATAATAGACTCACAAAAAGTAACTTGCAGTAAAAAACAAGCAAAAAGTAAAATAAACACGACGACTGATGAAAGTAGTTCCTTTAAAAAAAAGAAATCTGGTGCGTGCGAGCAACACACAACATTCACTTACCAACTTACTTAGATTAGAAATTGATATGCTTTGTTAATTGCCACTTCTCGAAGTCACACAAGGCCTTTTTCCAAGAAGAAGAAAGAACATTTTTCCAAATTCGTTTCGTATTTTTGTTTTTATTTGCTCTATAAAAAACACTTTTTATTTTTATTATTGAATAAAAGTTTTTACTTGTGACAATTCGACAATGCAACCATAATACTCCAAGTCGTCTGATTTTATAATTCTCTATGTAGTTGTTGAAAACTTCATTTAGTTACCATGAAACAAATATTTTCCATTATATGAAAATAAATTAAATTAAATTTCCATTAAATAAACAGAACGGCTTCAATTATAAACAATGGTCTGTCAGTGAAGGCGTACTGCGCATGCGTGGGCTCAAAGTGTTATATGAGTTGACGGAATATTTTTCTTTTTTTCTCCTCTCTATGTTTACTTGATTTTTTTTCATATTTCATATTTAGCCATTTCTTATTTATAGACATAATGAGAGACAGTTAATCTCTCCATATAAACAAATACAAAGGTACTTTAAAGGAGAACAAAAAAAGCCCCTTCCCCATTTAAGGCCCCTCAGAACATTTTAATAATGTTAAAGCTTACCAGAAATTTAATAACACCTAATTTTCATTAAACATGACGAATTTGATCGAGTTATGAAATAAAGTATCCCCTCCGTTTGGCCAATTTTGATGGAATGTTGGCTGTCACGTCTTTGGCATATACATACATCAAATACCCGGTTTGATCAAAATCTTTAGAGCCGTTTTTTAGAAAATCGAAAAAAAATAAAAATTGATTAAATAAAATGCCCTCTCCGTTTGACTAATTTTGATGAAATTTTTGCTGTCACATCGCGGGCATATTCATACAATAATTACCCAATTTCAGGTTCGCACGGTTAATAGTGTTTGAGCTAGTCTGTTCACACAAACACACAGACCATTTCGCGGGACTTGGTTATGGACTCAGGGGATCCCAAAACGTGTATTTCCGTTGAAAACCGGAATTTGAAATTTTTCACGATCGCAATACTTTTCCTGACTATATTTTTCACAAATAGGTAAGTGAAAGTAAAAAAATGCCCAACATAAAACCACTTCGGTATTGTAGAATCATATACTGTACCGTCTACGATCGTACAATGTGAATAGAGTGATAATATAATCTACCGCCAGATTTTATTTAATAAAATATAGTAATAAATTATTTAAGAGGCCGCAGGAAGGTCTCTTAAGTCTGGATTCGACCGACTGATTATTTTAAAGAATAAATGATTATCACAACAGGACTCGAAGAGATATGTATATAAATGAACAGAGATTAAACTGACCGAGAGGCTAGAGAAGAGTTATTACAAACCATTTAGTTAAGCACGTTCGGCCTTAAAGGTCACCTGCCCGTATTTTCCCCTCGATTAATCGCCAGCTTGGAACAATCTAGTTAACTCTTCCCATCTTGTAGACCTGTTCTCAGCATGGTCTAGTTATAGTTTATCTAGTATAGTTTGTAGGTGATAACCAGGGATAGGATTTATATGTAATAAAACTTTCAAAATATATACATAAATATGGACGTACATTTGCAAATATATGAAATGAAAATATGGACTGAAAATTAAAATATTTAAAAAGTTCAGTATTCACATAAAAAATAAATATACAGTTAAAATACTTATAAAATATCAAAATAAAATAAATGTAGTTTTAATAAAACTTCTCATATTTACCATAAAAAAACGTTGCAAATAAGATGGATTCTAAGATTTTATTCGGAGAATCTAAAACGATTCGGTCGAAATAAAGCTATGTATTTGCTGAACGATCTTTCCATGTGTGCAGCACAAAATGAGCAATTTTCTACGTTTTCAAATGCCGTAAAACCAAAAATCGTTGATCCATTAAACAAAAAACCATTTAGAACGCACACACATGCACTTCTAAGTCTCAGAAGAAAATATTTAAATACACTAAAATCTCATCCCTAGTAATGTAACTTGGTTGTAAATGTTAGTACTGTTTTTTTTTTTTTTTTTTTTTTTTTTTTTTTTTTTTTTTTTTTTTTTTTGGTTGGCGCATTAGGCCTAATGAGACCTTTGGCCGCGCAGTGTGGTCTTCTTACAGACATTTGTTTTGCTTGCGGGAGTACAGACAGCCTGGAGGGGGTAGCCCAAACCTCACGTTGCTGAAAGCCATAGTCACCATGGTGCAGCGGCAGACTGATAGATACAGACCATAGCTCCATAACCAATCCCATTGGGGCCAATTTTGCAGTGTCCTTCCCACCGATGCACAGTGGGACGAATCGCCAATCTAGGGGGAAATAATTCTGGAAGCGACTTATTTTATGGTTATGTTTGTAGAAAATTGCATTTAAGCATGAATTAATAAATAAATGTCAAAATAGTGGTTTTTGGCCATGGTCATCAGAAAAAAAAAAAAAAAAAAAAAAAAAAAATTAGAAACCAATATAAAATTATTTAGATAAATTGTAAATAATGGAGTAATTCTATTTATATTTCTTTATTCAATTTTCAATTATTCAAGAAGAAAAAAAAGACATTAACTGTCAAATACATTTTTAAAAATTTATTTATTAAATTCTAATATCGAAATGTAAAAAAAAATGTTTTTCATTCCGAATCATCTGAATCTGATGGATCTGGATCCATCCATCTGAATGCATACATCCGGCGACTTCAATACAAATATTCTATCCAATTCTCCCAAAAAACAGTTCATTTTAGACCTGGTATGTTCCCTGAACCTATTTATTGTTCGTTTCGAGTCGAGTAATCATGCCCAATCTTTCCTTACTGATATCGATCATATTTTCGAGGACTTTGGTCAACAACTAGTATTATACTCATAAAATCTGTGAGCGACGACTTACATATGTACTTAGCCACGACTTAATACGTATTTCCAATGATCTTTCGAATCCTACTTTATTTCTAAAATATATATCTTGGAAAAACCTAGATTACCTGACAGCAGATGAAATAAATTTATCCCTTGATCTACTATCCCGTTGTATAGGACCCATCTATTCCTATGAATCAATTGACGACACGGTAGAATGCCTTACATCCAATCTCGTTGCCATCCTAAAATAAATTGAACCCCTTAAAACTTGTACCTTCAGATGCTCCCTAGTCCTTGGAATTAACACAGATATTCGGGAAATATTTAAGAAAAGGATGATTCCAGACGTATCGGAATAATCTTCCGGTATCTTACGGTATACATTCTAGACCTGGTATGTTCCCTGAACCTATTTATTGTTCGTTTTGAGTCGAGTAATCGTACCCAATCTTTCCTTACTGATGTCGATCCCCCACTACTACACCACAAAATAAAGACTTTTTTAATATTTACCTATGCGAGAGGTAATTAGATAGGAAAGAAAAAAAAACCCGAAATATACATTTCATCTATACGACCGTGCTGTTCCCACATATTAAAAATATCGGATCTTAATAATGACACGTTAACACCTGAAAAAAAAACACCGTACCATACATTAGCAGGAATAAGAAATGCGTAATGAAAAATTTGTCATTATATAATGTTGATTGTATTCTGTGAAAATATCTGTCTATTTATCTAAGACGTTATAGATTTTTAGCTATCGCATTTTTATTAATAAAAATTAAATAAGTATTAGTTTAAAGTAAGTAGCTTACTAAGTTGACTACTGGAAATAAAGAAGGGTACTATGTATCCTTAAGTGTATCACACTTAAAAAGCCAAATAAATATAAACTTACTTGCCGAATCGTTTTCCATACCGTGTTATAATTTTTTTTCCAAACCAATATGAAATTCGCTGATCTATGTTGCCGCTTCATCAATAAGATGTTCAAATTATCTGACTTATTGTGACGAGTGTGGCGTGTTTATTCTTTTGTTATTCCGTTGGTATTTGTTTTAAGGAATTAATGGTTTGTAGATACCTAAGGTACACTGTTGTTTTCATGCTTTATTTCTTTCTTATTCCTAGAAAGGAAAAAATCTTGCTATTTGCTTTTAAATGTTGTACGTATGGTCATCGAATCTCGTTTTTTCATAGCTTCGGAGATTGCCGTAGTGTATTCCAATGAAACTGGTTTTCTATATATCTATAAATTTCATTAGCACCTCCGTATTGCCTAAAAATATTAAAAATATAGGCTCTCAACAATGAGAGATTTATACCTTTAAAAAAAGCGCACACCTTTATTAGCAGGTATTAGCAGTTCATAACGAATACTTTATTTCTATATAGTGTGGACTATATTCCGTATAAATATCTCGGTGTAGATCGGTGTAGATTTTTAGTAACCCCTTTTTTTATAAGAAAAAAATATAGCTTATCGACTATTGAAAAGAAAGGAGGATACTCTGTATTATATCCACATTTAAAGAACCAAGAACTTATATAAACTTAATGTCTGAATCGTCTTCTATTGCCTAGCATAAATTTTTTTCAAAAAAACACGATCCATTCTATGATTCTATTGATTTTCAATAGAATTTGGAAATACGCTGACTAAGCATTATGAGCGAACTACCGTATTCAAACCCCCATTATTCTGTTAATACTTGCTTAAAGTGATTAATAATTTGTAAATGCCTTAGCTAGACTATTGTTTTCAAGAAACCGACAAGATTTTTTCATTTCGTTGATGTTAACTATTTCCGCCTAGATTGGCGATTCGTCCCACTGTGCGTTGGCGTCAGCTCTCTCGGGTTCAAGGACAGTGACAAACTGGTCTAGGTCCAAGGATTATGGTAGCCCAGAGTCAGCAGGCCCCGAGGACCTATATTTCTTTCCCTGAAGCATACCGTCCATGGACCAAACCTCCGGGCGGTTACTGACATCCTGGAAAACCACACCACGATTCTCGATGAAATGTTAGTAATGTAGTGTAAGTGATTTATTTGAGGAAAACTTTTAATGATACACCAAGATGGGCACAACGCGAAATGTTTAAAAAACAAAAAAATACTCAACTGTATCTTAGATTGTTGTATTTCTAAGGAAAAAATTGATGAATGAATTGAACTGAATTCGTTTAGGCCTTTTGGCAAAAAAGTTGCCTTAAATGGCAGGAACGGACTAAAACTATAAGTTGACCTAGGAATTTCAGAGCCGAATTTTAGGCATGCAGGATAACCTCTTAGAGGATTTTGGTAGAACAATATTCGATTGATTGAAGAATTGGAGGATAGGGGATGTGCAAGAAGCCGCAGATGGAAAACTACGATAGAAAGGAATTGACGAGATTCCGCCATGTGCCAAAATTGCAGACTAACAGAACATCAAAGAGTTTTTTTTTTTTTTTTTTTTCGGTTGGCGCATTAGGCCTAACAAGACCTTTGGCCGCGCAGTTGATATTCTTACAGCAGCACGGACAGCCTGTAGGGTTTGGCCCAAATCTCACGTCGCTGCAAGCCATGGTCACCATGGTGCAGCGGCAGACTGCCCATAGCCCCATAACCAAATTTGACAGTGTCCTTCCCACCGATGACGTCAGCTCTCTCGGGTTCAAGGACGGTGACAAACTGGTCTAGGTCCAAGGATTATGTATCATAATCCTGCCCAGTGTCAGCAGGCTCCGAGGACCTATATTTCTTTCCCTGAAGCATACCGTCCTCGTACCAAACCTCCGGGCGGTTACTGATATCCTGGAAGACCACACCACGATTCACGATGAGATACACGGGTAAGGTACATTACTCCTACGCCCGGTCGGTGTAAGTCGCCTCCAGTAGACTAAAGGACCTTACACATCCTTGGGTGGGGGTAGTTATGGACCGCGTGGCCTTCATTGGCGGGTGATCACCCATCCAAGTCCCTGCCCCTACATCAAAGAGTATTTGAGATGCTAAATATGACTGAAAGGACGAGATACTATAATGATGCCTGAGAAATAAGGGGATCTCACTTTGGATCTGATAAGGAACAGAGAATTCGCTTTGGATGATGTTAAGAAGCATGCTACTGTCATGACAGTGCGAACCACACCTTCGAACAGCCTGTACACTGTTAGGCTAATCTAAATAATACACGAAATCGAACAGGTACTTTATCTGTTCGTCTGTGTGTTCGGGGATAGCGCTAGTGTCTCTTGAGTTAGTTAAGATAAGTTTCTAGACCTTATTTGAGCATTTATTTTGACGTTGCTTTTATCGATAATAAGTTAAAGCAGAAATGAGAACAGCCGCTAATTCCAAGTGAGCCGTCTCCGAAATGAAAATTATTGTATTAAGGTGCAAGGCGCGGTCAGACATCATTGTTCGCTCGAATTCACGTTTAAGTGTAAATAGTTGTTCGTTGTACGCCAGTACGGAGATGTTCGGAGGATTACCTATTCGAGGATGATGTTCGCAAAGTGTAAAGGCACCTCTAAGGGTCTGGCCACACATGTCCGCACCGGATCCGCACCGTAGCAATAATACAGGTTATGTTCAGAATATTTTTAATTTAACTTACATATTACCTTTAGTTATGCCTAAAGTGGCCTGTGTCTGACATGTGTGGCTTGAACTTTAGGCATAACTAAAGGTAATATGTAAGTTAAATTAAAAATATTCTGAACATAACCTGTATTATTGCTACGGTGCGGATCCGGTGCGGACATGTGTGGCCAGACCTTAAAGGTGCCCTTACACGTTCGGTTTTTTCACCGTTCCGAGCCATCGGTTTGCACGAGGGAAAATGGAGGGGGAAAAACCGTCGGTTTGAAACGGGGGCAGATACGTCCTTACACGTTCGTTCCATTCCGTCCGTCCAACCCTTGATTCTAATAATTAAAAATATTTTAATTCAAATAAATTTTCCAATTATGACTCATTTGTGGTTTTTTATGCGTTAATTTTCTAATTATTTTTCTAATAAAAAAACAACAAAAAAAACATTTTATGAAACCATTTGCAAGAAGTCCGTGTACATTGATCCATCATACAAAAATAATTGAAAATAACTTTTATTAAAATTTAAAATTCTATCCCAAGAAATTTGTACATATGTTGAGGGGAAAAAATGCAATAATTAATAATAAAAGCAAAGATAATGGAAATTGTTTGAATTTCATGTAGCCGAAGGTAATCTTATGTCTAAAATACATTCATTAAAGTTTTTAATGTTATTTTTACTTTCACTTACCTATGTATGAAATATATAGTAAGTGGAATTATTGCGATCGTGAAAAATTTCGACTTCCGGTTTTCAACGGAAATACACGTTTTGGGGTCCCCTGAGTCCAAATGACCAAGTCCCGCGAAATGGTCTGTGTGTGTGTGTTAACAGACTAGCTCAAAAACTATAAACCGTGCGATCCTAAAATTGGGTATTTGGTGTAAGTATATGCCCGCGATGTGACAGCATAGATTTCATCAAAATTACTTAAAGGGAGGGGGTACTTTACTTAATAACTTTTTAGGTTTTTTTCGATTTTCTCAAAAACGGCTCTAACGATTTTGATTAAACTGAGTATTTGATGTATTAATATGCCCGAGATATGACTGTAAAAATTTCATCAAAATTGATTAACCGTAGGGGGGACTTTACTTAATAAATTTTATATCATTTTAACGTGTTTTTTTTATTTACTCAAAAACGGCTTTAAAGATTTTGATCAAACTGGGTATTTGATGTATGTATATGCCCGAGATATGACTGTTAAAATTGATCAACCGAATGGGGGACTTTACTTAATAAATTTTATATTTTATGAATTTTAAAAAAGAAATTTAAATCACTTTTATTTAATTATATCATTTACATTTCCATCGGGAACAATGTTCGTCCCTATATTGAGGAAAATAAACTTAAATAATATGTAATGAAAACATCGATAATTGCATTTTTTTTGTAGTTCACGAAGATGACACATTCATATTTGAGGCGAATATTCGTAATAATAATTTTTTATTTTAATCTTGTACATAAAATAAATTTATCAATGTTTATTAAATTATTTTTCGTAGAGAAAACTAAACTATTATAAACATAGCACCAATAATGTTCTTAATTTAAAGAGCAAATAACCGACGGTTTGGAACGGTGCGTCCTTACACGGTCGGTTCAGTCCAATACAACCCGACGTTCCTGAATTCTGTCTCCGACAGGTTGCCCGGACTTCGTTCAAAATCGCCGGTTTTTGCCCTTACACATTCGGTTTTCGGAAAAAACCGAATGTGTAAGGGCACCTTAAGAGTTGATGAAGGCTGCACCGAACCTCAATTTATAAGTTTTTGATACGGAAGATGAAAAACTCTTCATGAGTTTTTATTTGTTCGAAGAATTGCTCTATTCCGTAAAGACCTTTCATAGAACAGGTAAAACGTTCATAATAACAGTTTCGAATCCCCTGGGTCAGTTATATTTTATTTCTAAAGAGCGCCAAGGTGAGTGAATTCTGACACTCCCTTTTATGTTATTACATGGGAGCAATCTCTAATTAGCAGTTTACGTTAAGGATATCTCTTAATGCATAAGAAACGTTTTTTTTTTTTTCACTTTTACAATAATCTGAATTGGTGACATTGTCGGATTTCTCGACCGACCGATTCAATTATTATTGAAACTTACAGACCGCATTTATCATAAATATTCAGCTCCAAGTTAAAAGCAAACAAAACAAAGTTATATAATAATTTAATATTTATAAACCTCGATTTACAATTTAAATGACCTATGCTTTGTTTTTCTGTTTCAGTGATTTGCCGCCAGCTGAGAGAATGGTAAGTTAAAAATCTATCTCATATATATATATATAATTACCGAAAGCTGTCTTTTACTTTTAGTCGATACGCCATATTTTTCTGAATACTTAACATCGAATTCGATATATGATGAATATGATTATAGTATCATTTTGAAGATTTTCTTAAACTCCACTCGGAAAAAATAATATCGCACTGGCTCGTGACATTCCATTTTAAAATACGTAATTGAGAAAAAATTTATGAAATAAAGTGCCCCTTCCGTTTGATCAATTTCTATTACATTTTTGCTGTCACATCGCGGACATATATCTACATACATCAAATACACAACTTCAGGTTTGAACGGTTTATCGTTTTTGAGCTTGACCGTTGTCCGCGGTATTTGGTTAATTGGACTCAGTGGACCCCAAAACGTTTTTTTTCCGTTGAAAACCGAAAATCAAAATTTTTCACGATTGCATTAATTTCCCTTACAATAAATATATCTCATACATAGGTAAGTGAAAGTAATAGACAAACAACCGAGAAAACAATTTTAGCCACCCAAGAATAGACAGGCAGCGCTATTGTTTCACCTGTTCGCCAACAACTGTATCAGGGGGGGAGGGGGAGGGTTAATTGATAAAAAATTTTATTTTCTTCTTTTTGTTAGGAAAAATCACCCAAAGCTTTAAAAATAAAAAATTAATATAGGGGAGAGCGGGGTTGGTTGACATAGGGGGCAGGTTGGCCATTGGCTTATAGTTTCCGTCACACCTGTTGTGAAGGCCCCACTATTGTACCATGTGTCCCGCTCGACCTCGGGAGTCTTGCCCTGAGTTGTCAATCCGATGCTAACAGTGTAGAGAAAAGTGTGCTTCATTGATTGATTTTACAACATCTAAGTAAATTTTTACATGTTTAGTAAATTTGGTTTAAAGGAATGGCAAAACCGGCCGATTCTATTCTGTTCACATGGCCCCAAACTCGTTTGAAAAACCTAACCTTTCGACTAACCAGTTTCTTATTTGATTGTTCTCCCCTGTCCTGGCAGCCATTTGTCATATTATCTCTCCTGTGGGGTTAGTTGGTTCTCTTCAACTGGGGTTTGTTGAAGCAGTAGCAATTCAGAAAAGCAAGGTAAACATAAACAAAGGTGAAACTACAAATTGTCTTTAGTTCCAGCAAGGAGGATGAGAGCGATTTTTCTTATGCAGAAAGAGACAACAGTCTAAACTTCTATCTTCTTCTATTGTCATTCCATTTTCCATTAAAAGCTGGTTAAAACCGATTCAAAATTATTATATCATTATAGTGCAGCTTTCAATAACAATAATATGTGTCAGGCAGTACTTGAATGAGATGGCTAAACAACCCCACCTTCTAGGCCAACCTACCCCACATAGGGGGTTGATTGGCAAACTCTGGATTGACGAATTCTTCAATTTTCTATGATCTTATTGTTAGTATTAAACATTATGTGGTGAAAAAAATACGTGAAGTACTCAAATAGTTGGAGTTTACAGTGGTATCAGCCCCGTTGGGATTATATTAACGGGAACGATTCAACAATCAAAAAAGTGAAAACTGTTGCCAACCAACCCCGCTCTCCCCTATGCAAAATAAACTTTATCGAAATGTGTACGTATTTTTAATAACCAGGGATTGGATCTTTATGTAATAAAAATTTCAAAACATGTACATAAATTTTGATGTTTATTTGCAAATATATGTAACAAAAATATGAAAATATGGACGTTAAAACAAACAAACATTTAAAATACTTATAAAATATCAAAAGAAAAAATGTTGTTAACAAAATTTTGGGAAACTTTAAGGCACCCATATCAAACTTCTTCATCTCTACCATCAAAGACGTTGCAAGTAAGATGCATTCGAAGGTTTTCTTCGGAAAATCGACGATTCGGTCAAAGTAAAGCTTCGTATTTGCTGAACTATCTTTCCAAGTCCGCTGACGTGCTGGTTTTAAATTTAAAAGCATTCAGTTTTAAGTTCAACGGCCAAATCTTTCTCGGGCTTTCCTCCTTTGTGCTAGCGTGTTAAATTAAATTAAAACAAACTTCTATTTTTTCTTTTACAACGGTCCCGTTGTTTCCCTTGGCTTCATTTATTTTCTCATTTATAACAACTATATTTTTTTTCACATTAGAAATTAATGCATCCACATTTGGAAATAATCCCCTGACCGTTTCAGCAACGCGTTTTTTTTTTATTTTCCAAGAAATGTTTTAATTCCTTCTCTCCTGTACAATTTATTTGTTCTAGGTATTGATAGGCGGGCGCAAGCGACGGTGCTGCTTCTTTCATGAACTAGAGAAACGGAGATAGAAACCGGGCCAGTACCTGGAATACATAGGATTTTTGGCGTTTTTAATTTATTTTTCCATAATTAAAACCCGATTGAGCAAAATATTATTTGAAAAACGTCTAATAGGTATTGCTCGGTCCCTCAGTGTTCAATTAGAACATCAAAAGACGCGTCATTCCATTTATTTCCAAAAAATAAAAAGCTTCCTAAAGAGTGGATTGTAAAATTAAGCATAGATAAGCCTGTTTCGAAACATATGACGATATGTAGTCTTCATTTTAAAGAAAGTGACTATATTTATCCAGGTAAATATTAGTATTTGACATTTTATTATTCCAAAATGCTAGTTTTATGCAAATAACATTGAGACCATAGTGTCATAGATTTCTTTTTCTTTTTTAATTTTCCCCATTTTTCTATTACATCCGTTGTGCTTAATTGTTCCATGTTTTCAATGCGAAGCCTGAAAGTTTTGACAAATAAATAAATAATATGACAAAGAATCTAAGCTGTCATAACAATGATTGTGTGAATAGGTAATTAATGTTATTACTAATCGAAAAATGTCGAGTAAAGTTACAATGATGTGTTTGCATTTACCAGAACTACCAGCTTTACACGTACAATGACAAGAAAATTGCTTATTATTATTAATAAATTTGATTTCCACTTGAAGCACTAGTTTGAAGGCACAAGGCTTATAAAATAACTGTTTTTTTACTTTTAGATATCATTCCACATGTAATTATGTGGTTTGCATCAAGGATAGCCTGCCCTTCAATTAATGGTCTTTTAAAATTACCAATTATCTCTATCACATCAACTATGTCTAACACCGTTCTTTCCGACATTTTGCAAAACTACTAGCGCACCCTATATTCGATTGCGCCCGCCTATAGTTTTTATGTTGTTATTTATTTATTTTACAAAACTAAGGGTGAGTCTAAACTTTTGACTGGCACTGTATATGTAAAAATATTTAAAACCACAAAACATGGAAAATAAAAATGGTTTATATAATGGTAAAAACCATTTAGGATGCATAAACGTACATTTCTATGCCTAAGAAAAAATATGTAAATACATGAAAATACCATCCCTAGTAATGACAGATTCCCATATGGCAGACATAACACGGTATGCCCTTCGGATATAATTCGTTCAATTGTTGAGATGAAGATGGTATCAATGCTAGAAATAATTGCCAACAGCGGCGAGGTCACTTTCTGCATTGGCTCTCGATTCCGATCAAACTATATTCAGACAGCTGTATCCAATGGAAACAATGGCATCCAACATAATAAACAGTTGCTAATGCTATTTAATTGACGATCTAACACAAATATTTGCTTTCTTAGTTGTCATTGTTTTGTTTTTTAGTATTTTATTCTTCTCATTTTTAGTTCCTTATTTGTTTGAGGCAATTCCAAGTCAAATCATCCAGCTAAAGTTCAAAATTTTACCCCTTCCCCCCTCAGATTTTGATAAACATTTGTAGGTATTAAATACATACAGAAATAAGAAAAAATGCCAAATTTTACCCAATTCCAAACAAGTAGTTTCATAATTATGGTCGTTTGAACGTTTAAAATATTTGAAGTTCCGATTACGACTTGAGCGTTCCATACAGAATCGGATGATTCGCGGGCGCAATCGACTATAGGGTGCGCTAGTAGTTTTGCAAAATGTCGGAAGGAACGGGGATAGACATAGTTGATGTGATAGAGATAATTGGTAATTTTAAAAGACCATTAATTGAAGGGCAGGCTATCCTTGATGCAAACCACATAATTACATGTGAAATAATATCCAGAAGTAAAAAAACAGTTATTTTACAAGCCTTGTGCCTTCAAACAAGCGATCTTAAAGGTCTGTCCCATCAAATAAAAGTGGAAACCAAATTTATTAATAATAATAAGCAATTTTCTTGTAATTGTACGTGTAAAGCTGGTATTTCCTTTAAATATAAACACTTTACGTTTTTCGGTTAGTAATAACATTAATTACCAATTCATACAATCATTGTTATGACAGCTGTCATTTTCATGACAGCTTAGTTTCTTTTTCGTATTATTTATTTATTTGTCAGAACTTTCAGGCATCACATTGAAAACTTGGAAAAATTAAACACAACGGATGTAAAACAAAAAGGGGGAAAATTAAAAAGAAAAAACAAATCTATGACACTATGGTCCCATTGTCATTCTCGTACATGGATAAATATAGTCACTTTCTTTAAAATGAAGACTACTTTTGGTCATATGTTTCGAAACAGGCTTATCTATTCTAAATTTTACAATCCACTCTTTAGGAAGCTTTTTATTTTTTGGAAATAAATGGAATGACACGTCTTTTGATTTTCTAATTGAACACTGAGGGACCGAGCAATACCTATTAGACATTTTTCAAATAATGTTTTGATCAATCGGGTTTTAATTATGGAAAAATAAATTAAAAACCCTATGAATCTCAGGTACTGGCCCGGCTTCTATCCCCGTTTCTCTAGTTTCAGTCAAGAAGCAGCTTGCGCCCGCGAATACCATAGACATTAGAGAGATTTCTTTTCATCACAGAAAAAAAAAATTCTCAAACAAAAAAATTAAGATTTATTCCAAGTTGTAAAAAATTCATCGAAAAATTCCATGAGCAAAAATCTCTCTCCAACCAGCCTAATAAACTAAATATCAATAGAAAGAGGATAAAATTTTCTATCTAATGATGAAACAATATGAGTGGGTTTGTTGGGTTGTTTGGATGAAATAATATGAGTTTTTCTTATCCATGTATAAGTAGGATGGGGATCTTTATCTTTTATTCAATACGAAGCAACCATCTACCAGGTGTGTAAATATGAAACCGGAATTTTTCAAATAGCAAATAAGAGTTGATTGTGTAAAAATGATAGATACTTTTTTATTCGAATTACTGTCCTTCGCTATCTATGCATTTTTCCCATCATTCAGGCAATTTGTGGATTCCCCGCCAAAATAATGCTTCCTCTTCTGAGTCAAACCAATCACTTAACCAATTTCGTACATTTTTATAAAAAGTGAAGCGCTGCTCAGCTAGTGCGTGTCCCATCGATGCAAATAGGTGGTAATCGGATGGGGCCAAATCTGGTGAATAAGCCGCATGCGGAAGAATTTACCGACCAAACACTTGGATCGTTTCCTTGGTCCGTTTAGCCGAATGTGATAGGGCATTTTCATGGAGCAAGATCACTTTGTGTGTCCTTTCTTGATATGGTATTTGGGACTTTTTGGCGCAAATCTTTATTCAAATTTATCATCTGTTGTAGGTAGCGTTCCGTATTAACAGTTTCCCCAGGTTTCAGCAGCTCATAGTAGGTAACACCCATCTGATAACACCAGACACAGAGCATTTTCTTCCTCCCCGAGCGATGCCGATGGTTCACCAGGAGTTACCCAGGATTTTTTACGCTTAGGATTCTCGAAGTAAATTCAGTTTTCATCACCAGTCACAATTTGATGAAGAAATGACTTTTTTTCTGTACCTGGCGAGCAGCATTTGCCATGAGGTTTTCCGAGCTTCCTGCTGCCTGTCATTCAGTTGGCGAGGTACCCATTTTCCGACCATCTGGATCTTTTCCATGCCTTTCAAACAAATGGAGACAGACGGTGTCACGTGTAATAATTGTCCAACAAACGCTTCCGAATCAGCGTTTTCAAAGTTTTTTTTTTGTGATTTTCCACGGTCTTTGTTTCTTTTATCGAAATCCATCTTTAAATTTTTTGAACCAATCGAAACATTGAGATTTGCCAAGGGCATGCTCCCCGTAAGCTTCATCAAGGAAACGGAAAATAAATGCTGTCCGCAAATCTTGATTTGTTGGCACAAAAGTCGACATGTTCAACGCCACTAAAAACACGGTTATAGAATGAAACTGATGTTGGTATCAATTGGATCTCTTTAATACATGTAGGCAAAAGCAGATAACACCATTGACGGATTAGTTAGAAGATTATATTGACTGCTAACTCCTATAATTGGCGAATTCCGGTTTCATATTTACACACCTGGTACATGCTTCTGTATAGCAACTTAACTTATTTGCTGCTAATTTTTATTTTATTTTTTTGATTGATGTCACTTTGTACCACTAAGCCTAATCGGACGATGCTACAGTGAGAGTCTTAAATTTTGCCTATCCAGGTTTAATTAGGATAGGGATCTTTAACGAGGACCTGACATCGTACAGGCCGTCCATTTTACGTCCTATCCGAGGGCCACCGCTGGGCGAGAACCTGTGACCCTTAGTATTGTAGGTTGCCACGCTAACCACTATACCACAGGTGGCCCCACACTAGATTTTCATGAGTTACATTTATTAAAACTGTTATTGGAAAAACATTGGTTACTAGTCATATTAGAGCCATATTTTTTTAATTTGTGATATGAATTTTAGAAACTTTCTATATTGCAATGCAAATCTTTAAAGGAACTTCTAAACGAACTAATTAATCTTGATGTATATTATGTTATTTTTTGCCATCCACTGCATCAAAGGCAATGTAATGGATAATGTGTTTCTTATGAAAGTGAATACTGGAAGGTGATTTTAGTCTTCCGACGGTCTTTCTAACACTGCTCTTAAGTTAAAGTGGAGTGGACCCGTCTTATAAGGAAACTAGGCGAGCCCGGCCACGCTCTGCTGTGGCTTAGTGATATCAAATAAAAGTATTTCGGAGAACATAAGATTTACCCATAAAACATCAATAAACATAACAGCTTACTTTCCATAGTTCTTTAATAGGAAAATCAAGAAAAACGTTTAATTTAAAAATATCAAAACATTATATACAAAGTTGCGACACTCTACTATCAGGAGTGGATTGATTATTTAAGAGCATATATAATCAGAAATAAGTGGAGTTTGGATTTTCACGTCATATATTATTTCAAAAATCTGTGGCTTAATGTGAGTAACCTTCCATAAAATAATCATAAAACAACGATAAAGAAAATTACGTCATGAAAGTTCATAAATATTACGATTAAGAGGCGGATGTACATTTGATAAAAAAACTTAATTATATCAATCTACACTTTTTTCAATAAAAAAATAAAATTATAGGAAGAATGATCAATTAAACTAGCACACTTTATTTGCTTACGTTTATACATTAAGTTCATATACAAAATTCTATATGAAAAGTTCTAGTCAAAATTAAACTACACTTCCCTAGAAAACTCGTAAAAGTTAGATGCGTAATTAATTTTTTTAATTCATCCTTCTAATTTTTTTTTCGTCGAAATTTGGGGGGGGATGATCCCCAATACCCCCCCCACTGGGACCGCCACTGATTTCCGATGTAGATTTGCACCTGCGCTGTGGCGCATCAAGCAAATTTGGTCACTGTTGCTTTTGACTATGACTTTCTTGATGCATTATAATTTACTAAAGTAAGAGGTCTCTTGGCCACCGTCGTTTCAGTCGACGTCGAGGCTGACCAGGTAACAGGGAGGAGGAAAGAGAATGGATGAGTGGGTTAGGGTGATGTAGTGTTGAAGAGTGGAATGTTTGGTATTTGTCTTGTATGTTAGATTTTACTGTCAGTATGTTCATGCCATTGTGCAGTGTATGATTCGAAATAAACCAAGGTGTTTGTGATTTTTCTGAGAATTTTGGATTGTGAAGTTTGTATTTTGTTAATGTGGAAATAAAGAATCAGGTGTAATTAACTAATATTTTATACTTCTATTTAATTAAATCTGATTGGTTAAACTCGGACAAATTCGTAAAATCGTATTTTTGTTTAATGTTTTACATTGCGGGGGGGCAGTTCCCTCCTGCCAAAATATTAGGGGGGGGACGCGTCCCCCAGCGATGACACCCCTGACCCGGAGGTTATTTTTCAAAGGCATAGTCAAATCTTCCTAGGCTTGTTCACTTCAACCATGCATAGGAGCGAATTTAATAAGGAATACTTTTTGTACAATAGAAATGATCAAAATAAAAACCGTCCTGTCTAAATCCTGAAATAACTTGTTAAAAATTCGGTACAAAACTTGACTCTTATATTCTTGGCTTGTTTTCTGTTCCCTCAAAACAAGCATTCAAGCTACGTAGTTCTCCAACTTCTTTCATTCCTCTTAGATAGTCCGGCAACCTTTTTTTACTGCTTTCAGTTCTCCTTACCAATGTAGTAGAGTGTGATTGACAGATGTTTTCCTACCATTCTTAGGAATCTCTGAGGGAGAACGTAGAGCCATGTTTTTTTCAGAAGCTTGGCTCTCAGTGTCTCATAGGCAGTACCGGCCAGTAGTCCTGATAGTATGATCTGAATAAAAAATGAATAGAAATAAAGAAAGTGCGCCCTCCTTAGAAAATTTCAGAACGGCCATTGATTGAGTACAAATTATAAAAAATAACAATGTAAAAGTTTCCTGATAACAGTCTGTCACCAATAAAAATTTCCCCCTTAATTTTACAATTTTTAGAGGCTGGGTGTGCCCTAGAAGGATATCTAGGCCACTGAGACGAACTGTGGCAGAATATTAAAGATATCCTGCACCAGGCCAGATTCGAACTCAGGACCTTGAGCACAGCAACTCAACGCTAAAGGTCGCGGGTTCGCGTCCCGAGGTGGCCCTAGGATTTTTTAATCCCATTAAATTTTCTAAGGAGGGCGCTCTTTCTTTATTTCTATTTATTTTTTATTCAGATCATAAAGGAGTACTGGCCTGTACTGCCTATGAGACACTGAGCTGCTGAAGGAAACAGGGCTCTACATTCTCCCTCAGGGATCCCTAAGAATGGTATGTTTGATAATCTAATTTCTAAATCAATGTTTATTAAACCACTACAGGCGTATTCAACTCTACCAAGGCAAAATTGATCTGTTTATTCTGAATCAGCTTTTACTGATACTTTTCTTAAGAGTTGACTCTTCCTTGATAGAGTAGACCCTCCCTAACAACCAACTTTTCCTGTGAAATATATAATCATGAAGCATGTTGTTTACTATGAGTTCTTTTTTGTTTCAGAATGACTCGAAAGATGAAAAGGAAGAAATTCCTGAATCAAACCAAACAATTTTTCCCAACCTGAGCGATGCTGACCTGAGGCGGTTGGGGCTTTGGGTTCAAGGCTCTGATGAAGACAGGTTAGAATATTTATGCAATAGTTATTATTATACACGTATAGTTCAATATCCAAAAATATTAATTGAAGTGGTTGAGAAGACAATTGATCTAGAACAACTTCAATACCTCTTTATTCTAACATTTAAAAAAAGTAGCACTATAAACCATGCCCCCCTAAAAATTTTAAGAAACAAATCTGCTAATTAAATAAATTAATTAAATTGATTCTTTAGTGCGGAATCATTAATCATAAATTGTATTAATGATTGATAATTGTATGTATTCATGAATATAATGTATTCAACAATCATGAATGAACATTATTCATTATTAAATGTTATTAATCATGACTAAGTATAAATCATTATTCATGATTACTCATTACTCATTAATCATGACTAATGGGAATTCACTACTCACGATTACATATCCTTCATTAACCATGAATAATATAAATTTATTAATCATGATAACAAAAAAAAAAAAATCACAATTCTGAGTCTTACTAATCATGAATGATTATTGAAATTTTTTTTGCTCTTCCCATTCTTGTCAATAGACCTTTTTCTAATACCCATTGGAATTAGGGTCTAATTCTTTACTTGTGACTTCAAATGCTGTTCAGTTGACTACACCCACTCTTAAGACTTGTCTTGTATTTTAAATTTAAATGAATAATGGTTATGAATATATCATATTCATGATTGATGAATATTCGTTATTCATGATTGATAAATATTAGGTATTCATGCGTGATGAATATTACATAAATCCTATCTCATGAATATATTTTATATGACTAACAGAATTTATCAGTATTCGTTAATCATGAATAAATGAATACCAGTTATTTATTATTCATTTCAAATTAATACCATAAACACTCAATAATCATCGAAAATACTCCATACTGATTATGAATAATGGTTATTCTTTATTCATTTGTTTTATGATTACTAATTATTCATATTCATTAATCATTATTCAGATTACAATTTGCACAACTCTGAAATAACCAAATATTTCAACTTTTAAATAAGTTTTATTGAGGAATGATTTATTGAGCCTTACAAGATCAGAATACCTCGAATCCTCCCCCCCCCCCCCTCCCTCAGGAATAGCAAATTTACCAGCCTGCTCCCCTAGACAAAATCCAGCTAGCAAGACACCCTTTTGCTAAAAACATCCTTTAAAAAATAGTTTTGAGTTTATAAATATATAAAGAACTGAGATTTGGCTAAAATCACCCCTAACAAACATTTTTTTACATGAATAATCATTAAGTTAAGACTGCCCACTTTATAGAAGCAGGGTTCACCCCTAGAATATCTCATAACCTCAAGTTTAACCGACTGCTGATATAACAGTATAAAAAATTGACTGCCACAACAGGAATCAAATATAGAAAACCAGTGGCTTATGCTAACTCCATTTTTCAGCCCTATCAAGCACAACAGGGTTAAAAATAAATAAATAAACTCCATTTTTCATTAATTATTGAAAAACTGTATAATTTAGTCTAAAATAACTTTTTTTGTGACCAGTCAAAGCAATTCTTGATTGTGATTGAATTTTTTATTTCATTATTAGAATATTTGCATCTTACTCTTGAGTCTCTAATTTCATCATATATTTTGTAATATTTTTTTCATTAAAAAATAATAACAATATTCTTAAATTATTTTAGTTTTTATCTCTTGGTTTTTCAATACAAACAAATTAATCTAATAGATATTTTGTATCTAAAAATTTACTATTTTCTCAGGGGTGAAAATCTAACACATGCGAAAACTGAATACTCCTTTGTATGTTCCATCTGAGTTTATCACCTATAGACTTCTCTGCAAACAAATCCTTTGAAATATTCAGCAGAACTTCGGCACTTTCGCAATGTGAAATAGCTCCAATTTTCTGTAAAATCAACTGCAAAATACATTCGATTTGTTCCCAATTCTCTATTAATTAATTTTATATTGCTTAAGATAACCCTAGGGCCAATTGACCTCTGTGGCATACTCAGGATTAAGTGGATACTCTAAGAGCTGAGAAAGAAAACAAAAACATTAAACTACTTTATTTTATATCTCGAGTTTTGAAAAATGATATCTACGCTATTATTGCTCCAATTTTTTTATTTTTGAGTTTAGATTTAAGAAAACATACAGTCGTTCCATAGATTCTGTTTTAGGTTGATGAAATCTTAATTACAAATATAATATGTATCTTCAAGCCAACTACCCTTATGGCTTTTTTTTTTTATTGAAAAAATCCATTTGAAACTTTTGATCTCCCTTGAAGAGAATGAAAAGTGAAATTGTTTTATAAATCGTCTTTTTTGTGTGAAAAAAATTACTGAGGTCATTTTCTTGAAGATCTAAACATATTTTTACAATTTCATTGATAAAATCTATGGAACAGCTGTACCCTTAAATCTACACACAAAAATAAAAATACCTATTGGTACAAAAATCATTTTGATATCATTTTTTATAAAACTAGAGATATAAAATAAAATAGTATAATGTTGTTTTATTGTTCGACCAGAAAACTGCAACAAAATTTTCAACAAGATCGGTGAAAGACTGTTTCCTCCTCTTATAAGTTGTTTCAGAACTACTTGAGCTTGAACACACTTTTTAATTCCAACTCTTTTAATCAATCCTGTAACAGTGTTTTTGCTCCTAATATTTATCTCAATGTTTACTTTACGACCCAAATTTTTAGTCCTTATCAGGGCCTGATGAGAAAAAAACCATACAACTGATAAGAGAAAATATATAAAGAAATATTAGAGGTGAGAAATAGTCAACTGTTCTTCAATTACGATAGGTAAATGATAGTCAGGATTTTCAGTTCAACATCCACAACACCAAAAAATCAATGTCGCAAAAAATCGTATCCACCGTAGCCTGACATTCTCCGACCCACAATCTCATTCTCATAACAAAATCTGCCTGAAAAATATCATAAAATTTAATGATTTTCCAGATCACTTAATAAAAACACTTATCAATAACTATGCTAAAACCCACAATCTCTCTAACAACTCTTCACAACCTCCGACCTCTACTTTCCAATACAGATCTATCCCTTATATCCCCATTCTCTCAAACAAAATTAAAAAATCCTTCTCATCGAATTTCCCACACATACACCTAGTATTAAAAATTAAAAAATCTGTATACCAAACTCAAAGACCCAGTACCACTCCTAGACAAGTGTAATGCAGTTTATCTTATCCAGTGCTCCACGCTTAATTGCAACAGTTGCTATATCAGTGAAACCAAAAATTATTTTTAAAAACGAATTTATCAACATAAATACAGCATTTCCAAGCGTAATTCGTCTACGTCTAAATTAGCAGAACATGCCATTGCCCACAACCATTCCTTCGACTTTGAGAACCCCTCCATATTAGCTACTGTACCTAACCACGATAAACGACTCCTCTCAGAATCCATTTTCATCCATATGGAAAAAATAACCCTGTAAATCATAAAACAGATAAAGAGATAATTTCATCCACTTATTCTAACATCTTCCACATCCTCAAATCCTAGTTTTGATTTCATAGGTACCTGCAATTATCTCTGTACCTCTTGTACTATTAATATCTTCTTGTGTTGTATACTTCTTTCTGTATATTTTCCAATTTTTATGCATTGTTACATTATGTATTATCTCATTTTTATGTTATTATTAAGTCCTGACTTGACTTAATAGAGTTTTTTTTTTGGTCAAAAGTTCAATAGTTTTACCATATAGCAATATTTATTGTTAAAAGTGCAAAAACTAGTTGTTGACACCCTGTGGATTTAATTGTGAAATCTTCCCTATGGTTAGTTTGTTAAAGTCTTACTTCATAGGTGACTTAGAGGACCCTTCAAACATTAGATTCATGAATATCTTGAAATAAAATTAGGACTTGTTTACTTATTTCTTTAAGTTAAAGTTGGGTTGTCAATAACTGTATGGTTTACCCTATTAAAATTAAATTAACTAAATAGAAAATTAATAATTAAATTTAAAATATTCATAATTTTTTTTATTAATTGTATATAATATCTCAACCCTACATTGTTTTTCGGAGTTATTTCTCTTTAGTGCACCCCCCAACCATTTTTACCTCATTCACATCTACAGTAAACTAACTTCCACCATCATGACCTATTTTTGTTTGAAATAATAAAATTTAAAAAATCTATACATTAAAATGTATATAACAAAATTATTATACATATGTTTTTTTTTTTTTGTTTTACAGCGAATCTCTCATTGGAGAGGAGAACATAGAGGTATTAAGATTTTCATTATGTAACTAAAACTTTTTAAAGTGAACAACGCATTAAAAAATTATTTATTTTTTTATTTTAGAGCAAATATACTTCTCTAGTCCTTGCCTTTAAGACTGACAAAATGACACTAACGCGAAGACTAGAGCTTCAAAATAAATTGAGGGACCAGGCTGAAATTAATATGACGCATGAAGTTGAAGCTTTAAAAGCAGCTGTTGATGTAACAATCGTTTATCACATTCATTTCTGTCTCGATTATATCTTATTTTAGTGTTATATAATAATCATATTTTGTTCTTTTCTAGCTACTAAACAATTTATGCACTGATATTGAAAGGAATGATTTATTTGAAAAAATACGACATACAATTGAAGCATTATATAATTCTGCTCTAAGGGTTTCAAGCACAGCAGAAGTAAATTTATATTATTTATTTACTTATTTTATTAATTATTAGATAAATATACTATTTTTTTTTTAATTAAAATTTAAAAACTTAAGTATCACTGTTGAGGTTTTGCTGAATTTAAGTTTTTCATTATAGATTTTTTAAGATTAAATTTGTAGTTTTCTTCATGGAAATCTACTTGCCCACCTGTTAAAATTAACAACCCAAACCTAAACCTTCAAAGAAGTTTGTAGGATACCTCGGATTGTACTTAGACAAATGACTCACTTGGAACGTACATACCAAATTTAAAAAACTGGAACTTGACAGGCAATACTAGCAGCTTTTACATCACCTGGACTACAGATAATCACTCACCTTAAGAAACAAGCTACTAATTTACACTACTATTTTAAGACCTATTTGGACATAAGGAGCAGAACTTCGGGATTCTGCTAAACACATCCACATTAATTTAAAGGGAGTAAAAAATCCAAGGGCTACCGCAGGAAGCGTACCCACAACCTTTAGTTTCGTAGATTGCTATTCTAACCACTACACCACAGGTGACACTGGTGGTAAATTTGACTTAACCACTTGTTCACTGGATGACAGATATATGTGCTTTGTTTTGTTTTATTAGATAAAAAAATTAATACTGTTTTTATTTATTAGATTTATGGTGCCGTACAACAGGAAAATCGCCTCTCTAAAGCCATCGATATTATTTTAAAATATGTTGAAAATTTAAAACACTTATATGAAAAAGAAAAAAATGAACATGAAGAAACAAGGTATGTATTTCTTCTTTTATTTAAATACTTTGTTTTATAAAATTACAATTTTTAATCATTATTATTGTTAGTTATTAATGTTAGAACAAAAGAGAAATACACTCTTGTTTTTTATGCACTTCATTTTAAATGTTATGTTATTTTTTTCCTCAAAGAAAAATTTAAAATATCATTTTTGATAATATGAAAATAAAAAATATCATTAAACTAATTAATTATAAGATAAAAGATTCGATTCCCGACCACTGTCGAATCTTTTATCTTCTAATTAAATAGTTTAAAAATTATAAATTAATTGTTGAATAAACAACCATGATTAAATAACATCATTGAATAAAATAATAAAAAATATGTACAAATACATACATTGAAACCAACATTTCACATCATGATATGATTACGTTTAAATATATTGTACGAAAAGTCAACATTATTAAATACATTATAATTTCAGAAAACTATTGAGAGAGAGTAAGACTCCAGCAACTACACCGACGGAAGTAAGTATCTAAAAATTACAATTTTTTTCTTTTATACTATTATATTTAAACTTTTAGATGTTAGTTATATAATTACATATAAAAAATAATGTTGTAAATAATTATAAATTATATTAGAGCAGTAAGAGGAGGGCGAGCATTGCAACATTACATCAGCGACAAATTCAAACTGAAGTTATCTCTACCTCAGGTGTAAGTAAAAAGATATCAAAAGAAAAAAACAAAAGCAAAAAAAATAATAATAATTTTAAATAAATAACAATATATTTAAGAATCATTCTAAATTATCCTCTTACTGATAAATATTCTAACTAATTATAATAAATATTTTATTTTACAAGCAGCCATTAATGAGAAAAACGGTGATCTGAGGTATACAAGACTAACACAGTGTAACATAATCTAACAAAATGAATGATAAAATTATTCAAAAGTTACAATTTTTATTTTTACTTTATTTATAGGAGAGACGAGGAAGCTCTTCGAGAAGAGGATCTCAATTACGACGCTCGACATTAACTAAAAATGATTCCCAAAACGAGATATTAAGAAATAAGTACGTTTTTCTTTGGTATTTTCAATTTAAAAATATAAATATATATATAAGGATAAAGATAAATGTGATTACCATTTTTAAAAGGTTAATATCAAATTTTATAACAGTGTATTACTAGTATGACATGAAGTAGAAGTTTGTCCGAAGGTATAGTATTTTGTAAGGAGAAAATAGAAATTTGAGCCATTTTCCAATGTAAAGGACCAGTTAATGTGGCCCCGAACTCCACTGTAATGGATCTGTTGTTGGTTTGTATTCCATATTGAGCAAGCAAAAGGTAAAAGTTGAAGATGGAGGCTTGCGTTTTTCGCATTTGCGGATTTCTATATTCAAAATTATTGTGATGATAAAGTAATTATTGAAAAAATAATAGGTTAAATAATTATCAGGATTTTCAGTTAAAACTTTTTTATTTTGGAAAGCCAATGTTTCCAAAATAAATTAAATAGTACAAAATATATGTGATAGACATAAAACTTAATAGGGAAATTTTACAGTATGAACATAAAAAAAAAGCAAATGTTACTTGCAGAAGGTAACCAGAGTTGTGTGAGTACCTGTATTCATACAGGTACTAAAAATAATTATGTTAAATAATCTGACAAATCTGGTTCATTTTTATTGGACAATGTTATATCCTTAAAATCATACATGACCAAATTTAATATATGTTAATGCCTTATATTTATTTCAATGGTGTTAGAGGGTTTTCTGGCTTTTATAGAAATTTATATTGTTCTGAAGTTAGGCTCTTCGAAACTACTACATTTGAAAATAATAACATTAAAACTAACTAAGGTTAGTTAATATACAAATTCTAACATGGTAAAAATTATATTTTTTGTTAACATTTTAGATGCATGATGCATTATCCATAAGATATATTTAAAAGTATGAAGCCCTGATATTGAAAGGTGAAAATTTGGTCGTTTAAATGCTATTTAATAAATATGAACTTCTATATCAACATGAATTCTATTTTGTAAATTATTTAGAAAAATTGTTTGACATGATTATTATTGACTCTCTGACCGTTAACTCTTGCCTACGGTAAAGATTTAGCTTTTAACATTTGTTCAAACTGCCACTCTGACATGATCTGCACTGAAAAAATTTCAATTCTAACGTTAACCTTTGAAGTTTTAACCAATGGAAAAATAAATTGCTAATGGAATGCTGACTGTAATAAGAAATCCATACCTAAAGGAAATGGGCCATAAGCCATTTTGTCATGGTGAAAATGTTAATGCTTTTCCTTATCTTTTTAAAGACTGTAATAATGTTTTGATTAGAAAATAATAAAGTGATTTAATTTATAAATACAAACATACTATTGATATGAACTAGATTATTAATATAAGCATTAGCTTGAAACATAATATATACAAAGGGAAATGGGTAAACAAAAGAGAAAAACGGTAGCCCTTAAAAATGTATTTACATAGAAATTACAAAGTAGGTAGGTAATATCTTACAAAATATGTATATTTATGATATAAACTCTCAATAAACATGTGAACATGATTCACATAAAACAGGTAATATATCCATAAACATTTTTATTTTTATTTTTTAACATTAATATTTCGTACTGCCTACATCGCGAACAGTACGTTACATGTAAATATTATATTTAAAAAATTGCTATTAAAAATTATTTAACTTTACAAAACTAAAGATAGGAACACAATAAAAAAATGTCCCTAGACGGATGTGAAAACATTTATATTTCTCAATCATTTCATCTCAGATTTTAAACTAACTCATTAAAAGAAAATGTGTATCATAAAAAAAATTAATCCGTAACTAGGTCTAAAAAAAAATATACAAGATTTTGTACAGGACGTAGAAAATAGTTCAAGAATGAAATAAATCAAATAAACCATTCCTGAACAAAATATTTATATTGTCTAGCTCTTAGCTTTTTTAGGTAAAGAACCAAAAGCCGAAATAACAATACCTTTGGTGCCGGTAGCTGCGGTGGTGAGAGTAGTAACGCTGGTCTGCAGGCGAGGCCCCGCCGCTTGAGGATAAACGACCTGATCCCATTTCGATTTTCTTTTTTTTGTATCTTCTTCTGCGGTGGCTGCGGTGCCGTTCGTAACCTTCTTAGCCGTCCCAGTTAAAAATTCTATCTTCGTTCTCTCTCTCCTTTCCTTCTCTCTTTGTTCCATATCTGCTTTCTGAAGCTTGGCCAGTTCATCATAATAAGAAGTCTTGTCCCATTTGAGCGGATCATAGATCTGAGGCTCATAATTAGTACCAAATTCATTAATATTACAATAATCAATAAGCTTCTCATAAATACTTGGGTTTCTAAAACTCTTTCTCTGTTGAATGATAAGATTCATATCATAACCTTTTTCTTGCATTCTCCTAGTCATTTCAACGATCTTTTCTGTCAAATCGCTGGAGCATGAGCCCGTTGGTTCAGGTGGCAAATCTACATCCATAAATATCGGATTGGTTGAAGTATTAGCTGAACCTGAAGTTGTCTGTTCTGTAGTTGTGGATGTATCAGTTGAAGTGGTAATTTCACCATGGTGTTCATCATCTGAGGCAATGGTATCATCTTGGGCATGGTAAGATACTAGTGTTGTAGGACCTTTTGGTTTCGGTATTTCAGGCTGTTTCATTAGATCTGGTGAATCAATGATTATACTTTCCTTGCTCACATTTTCTTCGCCTTCCGAATCCGTGTATGTTTCCGTCAGTGACGCTAACGCCAAACTCGTCATCGCGTTTGTTGTAATAAACTTTGGAAGTAGTTAAAGATAAATTAAAAGTTTTTATGAGAACGAATAAACACTAAAAACGACACTAGTACAATAGAAGAACTTATCAACACGGAAGGTTATAGTCCACTGAGTGCTGAATTAGAACGCGACGTCAGCATCACCTATCGACCAGTCTGCGAACTATTCTCCCCACTCCATTTTCCAATAACTAAATCACATTAAGTCTAAAATATTTTTTTTTAATAATAGAAAACATTTTTTCTTAAACATTAAAAAGGGAAAAAACATTAAAAAAAAAATAAAAATCAGCTTTAAATTTTTCTACCTTGTCAAAATTATGTAAACTATATAATTATATCATACATCTTTGGAAATCCAATGTAAATTTATTTATTTTTTCCTCTTTATTTTTCATTTCACAAATATCAGTTTTTACCAGCAACCAGTGGATGGGTTAAAAGCAATAGAAACTAAAAACAATAATAACATGGTTTGATAGGCAT
Source organism: Aelia acuminata (assembly GCA_911387785.2). Taxonomy (NCBI): domain Eukaryota; kingdom Metazoa; phylum Arthropoda; class Insecta; order Hemiptera; family Pentatomidae; genus Aelia; species Aelia acuminata. The sequence goes on along the minus strand of OU426981.1, from coordinate 146,147,824 downwards.
GAGGAAGATATATTAAACCCAGTGGCTATTCTTCGGACCTTTTTCTAGTTATCCAGGATAAATTATTCAGGATAATTTAAAAATTAAAATTAAAATAAATAAGTTAAATAATTAGGTTTATTATTAATGAAATTTAAATTCTGATAAATTTATAAAACTCTATCTGTAAAGAAAGAAAATCCTTTTTCCTGGTCTTGTTTTAAAATCTTCTATCTTTGATGTAATTATGACTAGTGAATAATTTAAACAAAAATTCTATTAAAAATTAAAAAAAAAAAAAAAAAAAACTACCTATGTAAGCTCTTGAATATTCCTATAAAATTGTAATGTTTTTTTATTTATTGTAATTGTTAGTGTATGTTAAACCCTCCATATTTTCTCTCGAAAAAAAATAAATAAATAAAAAAGAAATTCTATTAATCTTTTTATTTTATAATCGCCTGGAACTGTGTGGAATTGTGATATTTCATTTTTTTAAAAACTCTAGATCTCAATTTTATTAAACTTTTTAGCAAGGCTTGAGTACAAAATGTTTTTTTCTTTTTTTTATTTAACAAATGTTCTTTCATTTTTAAATTCTTTATCTATTTAATTCTTGGAAATAACTGACCTCAAAGAATGTCCTAAATAAGTTTTTAAATAGAATTATTTAAAAACAAATACAAATCAATTCAATACAATAATGATGTAATTAAAAGGGTCTTAATTTGTTAGTTTTTCTACTCTACTGTAAAACTATTTAATTCTTTACTAACTTATAAAGAATTAATACTCTAATAGTCTTTTCACTTTTATTCCCTCTTTCTTTTTTTTTTTTTTTTTTCTTCTTTGTAATTTATCACAAATTCCTTTTAATTTTTTTTTTTATCCTTTACAAATAAATATTAGAAATTTTCAAATGAATAAGAAACAAATTTAGGATTATAAGTTTAACCAAATAGGTTCGATAATAAAGGTATTTTATAATATTATTTAAAATCATGAACTTATATCAAAAGATTATGGTCATATTTAAAAAAAAAAAAAGACTAATAGACAGGACTAACGATAGATAATTCATCATGATAATAATGACTAAGTTATTAGTATTAAGTTACAACTTCGATTGAGTAATAATGTTATAATATATTACTCATTATTGTTTTTGTTTGTTAATAATTTTACAATTTAGAGGTGGGAAATATTTTATGGCTGTTTATTTCATCCGGGATGATTTATTGTTAAGAGATTAAATTATTATTATAGTGGGATGATTTATTGTCAAGACTCTGGTCACACATAACTGTATCGCAGCACGGGCGTGTATCAGATCTGATTCATTTACGAAGGGTTGATAGTAACCAATCACACATGCCCGACACCAGGTCAACCGACCCAATACTATCTATCCTTAGTATTTGAATCAGATGCAATACACCCCCGTGCTGCGGTGCGATTATGTGTGACCAGACCTTTAATCTTATGATTTCTTTCTTAATTTCTTTATTTTATGCTTTTTTTTGGTTTGATAGCCTTCTGGGATAGTCTGGGAAACTGTTACTTTATATCTAATCTAATCTACTTTATATATAATCAAAATATTCTTAGATGGGTAGGATTATAATAAGCTTTATTCTGTGTATCCAAAATTAAATAAAGGTATGCCATGGGCGGATTAAAACCGCTGCAATTAGACTCCAGAATGCTAAAACTGGTTGTACTCAACCATGTACGTTGTAAGTTGTACGTTTCAACTCAAGCTTAAGCATAAGGGTCCTCGTCAAAGCAAGGTGGATCGAAAAGAGTTTTAGAGAGACCCCAATGTACTTTTTATTTTCAATCTCTTTGAAACCCTTCATAACTCACCGAGCACTAACTATGACCCATGATCAAGTCAAACATTTCTGACAATAAATCATCCTAGAATTAATGTTTGTACTTATTAAAATATTCTTTCAAGTATAAAAAAAAATAATAATAATTTTTTTATCTATTAAAGTGGTAATGAAGGAGAATCTTTCGATAAAATATTTGAGGGATGTGAAACTTGCGGGTCAAGACTGAAATCTGAACAGGACAGCAATACCTCTCATCCAAATAGGTAATTTACAATAGAAAAAACATTTTTATCTTCAGTTTATAATAAGATAATAATAAATCAATATTAATAAAAATAATCTTTATTATGTTATTATTACAGCTCAGATGAATCTTCGACAGAAGAGCCTAGAGTTCTTAAAAGAGGTACAAGTTTTAAGGAGGAAGGGAGTGTTGCTAGAAGAAGTACACCTAGGCATAAATTTAGAAAAAGGTAAATATATTTTTTTTCTAACAAATTTACAAACCCAAAGCTCAAACATCAGATTTCCTGGATGCATGAACAATTATTTATTCATAACACAAATTAATTATTAAATTAAATTAATTATTAAATTAAATTAGACATAAAAATTAATTTTATCTACGAAAAAACATCTGAAGAATGAAATAGTAAAATTATTTTGCCAATTTTACTTTTTAGCTATGAATTTTTCTTTTCTTTTTGTTGTGATATAATATATTGTTACTATCTATATTACAGTATAAGTAAATCGAGCTTTTGAAGTAAACCTAAGAGGAATTATTGTTAAGATAAATTTAGAAAGTCAAAAGAGTTATAAGTGATTTTTGCTATAAATGAAACCAAAACTTTTTGTAGAAAATATAAATATAAGTCGTACTCCTTTCTCTGCAAGTTAAAGGAAATAATTAAAGTTAAAAGAAAAATCTGATCTCTTCGCCAAACATCTTTCTTTTGTATTTAAACTATTTATGGACTTCATAAATACAGACTATGATACCACACTACTAAATTCTTAAATCTTCTACTGATAATTTTTGTGTTATTTTTAAAGATCTTAAATTTAAATTAGTACTTTCAATTATTCTGCTTAATATCTTAAAAAATTATTCATGTTTGGTTTAGTTGTTTTTCATTTAATAAATAAAATAAATTGTTTTCATTTTTGTTCGCTCATAAAATTTGTAATTATAGCTTGTGTTTTTATCATAATTTTAAATCAAACAATTATTTAAAATAAATAGAATTAAATTTTACGATCGATTGAAGTAATCTATAGTTTATTGAATCATTATATTTTAATTTTGATTTTTTCTTTAAGTCTTTAAGTCTGTTTAATGATTGTTTTATGACCCACGGTTTGGGATGCAAAGAACGTGGGTCATGGTGGGTATTTTAATTTAGGGCTGGTAATTAATATAAATGCATTGTGGTGAAATGGACTGTATTTAATATGGTTATTATAAATCTGGTTTGTTTGCCAAAAGGGATACAATATTATTAGTGGGTTAATTATAATTTGGTAAGTTTACAATAATATTATGATTTGGTTTTGATGGTGTGGATGGTACCTGTTGTCTTGCTTCTCCTTTCAATCTGCATTATTGTAATATTTCCTGAGGCTGTTTCTGCTCTCCCATCGTTGGTGGTCCTCCTCCTGTCCTCCCCTGGTGGCCAGCAATCCCTTAGGTGACTACTCCATTATTAGTGTAATGGAAACTGTATATATGAACTTCTGGTGCACCTATGCCTAGGACTTTTCTCTATCTCTCTCTTGCTCAGGACTTTACTTTTCCTGCACCTTTCCTGCTAGGCTTTCCTGCAAGGCTGGCCAAGGGGTTCAGCCCTTCATCAAGAGATGGTGCTACTGGAGCGCCTGTGTTCAGAGGGGTTCTTTGAACAATGATCTTAAAAAATGGTATTTGTTTATAACAGGGACTCCACTTTTCCAGTAATAATTAACCTTAATTTTATAACAATATACTTTGATAAGAGAATAAAAAAGGCAAATTGTATCTACTATCATCTATGTAACTCCATAATAGGTAAAAGAGAAGCAGAGAAAACTGTTAAAATACACATTTTTAAAGCCGTCTGTCTGCCTACCCTATTATACGGAAGTGAAAGTTGGACTCCATTAAAGAAGCACCTTAGTCGATTGACAGCTACTGAAATGAAGTATCTCCGAAGAGCGGCTGGTCGAACAAGGAGAGATCGTATCAGAAATGAGCATACAAGTGAAGATCTTGGAGTTGCTCCCCTAAAAGATATCCTTGAAAAAAGACAACTTCGATGGTTTGGACACCTCTGCCAGATGGACGAGAACCGTGATCCCCGAAAATTCTTCCAAGCTGTGCCCATAGGGAAACGACCAAGAGGTCGACCAAGAAGGCAGTGGATTGACCACGTTTTCAGAATTGGCCAAAAGTGAAACAAGCCACCAAATGCGAGAGCACGAGATCGAGAGGCTTGGCATGGTGGAGGGACCTCCACGATGAAAGAAGAAGAAGAAGAAGATAAGTGAATTAAAAACAAATGTGTGTTTAAATTTAAATCTGATTCATTTCTCACCTTCCATATCTTGATGTTTTTCTATGATTGTGAAATCCTTGTAACAACAGTATATGAAATGCTTAGCAGATTCAAAACCTATCTGAGAATTCCAAACCCAGTGTTTTTCTTGGATCCTACTTTAATTTGACATCTTTGTGTTTAACATTCCAGATTACTTTGTCGTTTTATCCTTATGATCCTTTTAATTCATTTTTCACAGTATTTTTCTGTCGTAATCAGGTTCTATTGTTGCAAAATTCCGCAACACTTTCCTCCTTCTAAATTTCTCTGAATATATTTTTCACTGTGTACATTTTTACACCTTAAGAAAACAAGTTTAAAAGTGATAAAAAAAAATTACATGCTTCATTTTCATAAGTAGATGAGTAACATAGAATAAGATTAATAGAAATATTAGTGGAACCCTTACAATAAACGAGTACCAAAAACTTTAATACAATGGCTTACCCAGGATCAAAACTAGGGGGGGGGGGGGGCAAGCTATGGTCGTTCAGGTTGTAACATCTTACCGCGGAAAAGGTGAATGAAACCAAAATTATATATAATTATAGCAGTGCTTTATCATCTAAGTTATTACAATTATTTGCTTGAAAAAAATTATTCTATTATTGCTTCCTGCCTTAAAAGCTTAAAAAATTATTGCATCCAGTCGCTGCAATACCCCGCTGGGTACGCCCATGCTTTAGTATGTATTGAATATTACTTAAGAAAGTTTTCTTTTCTTATAATTGCAAAGTTTATTATTGCAGTATTAAATTTGAATTTTTTTTTTTTTTCAGGTCCTCCTTCACTTCACCATTATGGCTACAGAAGATGTCAAAATATTGGCATTGGTTAAGACCTTACGAAGACTATGCACTACAAGTCCGTTATTTCATAGCCTCTTTGTTCGTTCTTGCTGCGTTTTTCGTCATGGGTGCAAGTTTTTTTCAAAGTGTCGAAGCTTAGTGTCTCAAATAATCAAAAAAAAAAAAAAAACAATGACACTTTTGTGAAATAAATAAATACAACTTTACATAGATGACCAATTGTGTATATGAACCATAAAAATTGTTGCAGCTCATCAGTAATAGTTATAAGATTTCAGAACTATTCATAATCTTTTCTATTTCAAGTTAATTTTTTTTTTAATAATAAACATTTAAAACTTGTATTAATGAGTTATAAAAAAGTAATTAGGTATACGATTGTATCAATTCCAAAGAACATACATTTTTTTAATGTGATCTGCCATTTTATTAAAATAAATACAATTGAATATAATCTTTCAATCCATATTAAATTTTTTTATACAGTAATGTAGTTAGGTTCCTACAATTGCCAAAATGGGACTTACATTGTTGCATGCAATGCAGTGCTGTTTAGAGGCAACCAGTCCCAAAAAGTATATCGACAATGAAATGAGTATTTTCTCTTTTGATATGTGATTTATGGCAATCAAACGACGAGAACCATGTATGGAGAACACATGATGAAGAGTCCTTCATTTGATGTGCCAATCATGAGTGTCCATTTTTATATTCCTTTTATGGTATAAAATTTATTTTGATTATAATGTAATTCCTAAACGGAAGGTATGAACATGTATTGTACATAAGCAAGATCCAGTAAATTTAATAATAAACCCCTAAACTAAATGTAGTTTAGAATATTTTAAATTACATAGACTACATATGTAATCGAGAGTCCAAAATGTTTTATAGCCAAAGAGATTATATTTACCTATAGAATCAAAAATCTACTAATCGTACGAACGCCATTGCTTTGGTTGTTGTGATAATAAACTTATTATGACATGATCAGTTTTAAAAAGTTATTGTTATCTCGATGTTAAAGGTTAAAGTAGATTGCTCCTTTTAATTCGTGTGGACCAATTCAATTGATAATACATTATAGATTACTTACAGATACATGTGTAACTACTGTACATAATATGCATTGATAAATACAGTGAAATTCCTTCACAATATTTAAGAAGATTAATTCTGTTGGACTATTTAAGAAGATCTCACGAAAACTTATACTTTAGCATTGATTTTCTTTTTTATGTTTAAAAAAACCTATTAGTTAGCTTGTCAATGACGTCTTCCTTTATTCTCTATTATTATTTATTGAAAACTTATTTACTTCTTGTTTTGTTTTATGAAGTTATAATTAAATGATTTAGTACATTTTCCTTCATATGGTTTTTTGATTAGAAAGCTCCTTTAATTTTTAATTAGTTTTAGGACTCAGCCCTATTTTCAAGTGACTTTACATACATTTAATATTTCAATGTTATGCTTTACTAAAAATATATTTTATATAACATTGTAGCTGTTTGTTTGTTTAACGTCACTTTATGCCACTAATCCCACGATGCTACAACGGGAGAGCTAAATATTGCCTGTACAGGTATAATTAGGATAGGGATCTTTAATGAGAACCTGACATCATAGATATTTTATATAAAGTTGTTCACCTAGTTTATAATTAATATTTTGAACAAAAAAAAAATATCTTGTTCTTATGATCATCTTCTAGTTCCTATACATGAATTGATCTGAGGTATGATCCAGTTTATTTATATTCTAAAAACATTTTTATCTCTAAATTTTAAACATCAACTTTAACTATTTTGATTTATTTTTTTTATAATAAAAAAATGCGTTTATTTTTTATTGTTATCTTTATTATTCTTTGAGACACAATGATATCCCTTCAAAATTAACTACCCTATTTATATCGAATTTATGAAAATTGATTCAGGTTTAAATTTTTGTTAGTTTTTCTTCTGTTAAATTTTATTTATAACATTATTATAATTAATGGGGGGGGGTCTATTTTTGTTGAAACATAATTTGAATCTCAACTTATGCTATTTTTAAAATAATTCTTTATTTTTTTTGGGAACATATTTTTTCTAAGCATTATCGAGTTGGATTCAACGTGAAGGTTAATGTACTGGTTATTGCTTGAGTCTACAAATTAGAATTAGCTTGAGGAGGAATTTCTCTGTATATGAATACATATGTACTTACTCTTAATTACTTTTATTAAGTAAATTAATATTTATTACTGAAGCTCATTAAAATAATTTGCCAATAATAAGATTTCTTATAGTATGAAAATTATTGTAGCGAATATAGAACCCAACGAAAATCCCTAAGATAAATGAATGGGATTGGTCTTTCAATTTTAATGGTTACCAAAAACAAAATAGTTGGTATTAATAATAGGCATTTAAAAAAATAAATATGTATTAGCTATGGTGAGTAATATGTTAGTAATTGAAATATTAAATATCGAGTATAAATTACTCTATACATTGAAATCAGGTCCTGATATTTTAAATATATATAGAAATCTAAACCTAGATATGTAAATCTATAGAAAACTGCAAACTTGAATTATCCTGGATTTGATTTAATAAAAATGTGTTACATGTATTATATTGCTACTGGATATATGTATAATATAAACATACATATAGCGATTGTATCTAATATGTTTATGGTTTATACTGAACTATATTTTATATTTTTACCTAATATCGTTATTTAGTTATTAATAATTATAACTGTTTATAAATATATGAATCCATTATATTTGATTCATTCATAAAATTGTTGGCTGTTTAATTTTATTTTATTACTATTGTATATATTTTTTTTTTAGAAAAATATGAAATTGTATACTGTTTGTCTATTGTACTTACTTAAATGTAATAAAAATGAAATTAAATCAAACTCTTTTAATTTATTTTTTTATATACTTATATATATTTTTTTTTATGAGTGTGAGTAGATGACACTAACTGCAATATGAATTCTTAACATTGCTGTTAGTCGAACCGATGGGCACTCAATAAAACTAAGTTAAAATGTTAAAAAGTGATCATTGATGTTGACTTTACAGATCGTAGAAACCTCAATAGGAATGAAACAGATGTAGCTTTACCAATTAAATGTGTAGAACAGATTTCTTCACAGCACTATATTTTACAACATTACATTACTAAGGCTTCTACTTCGTCTGCATAAGAAGCAATAAGGATGGATAGGTTATTTAGTATTTTGTATGTCCAAAGTGGTTAGTTAGTACTTTATGAACAGTTAATTTGCAAGTCAGAGATATAAATTTATTTTTAATGCTTGCCAAATAGTCTCGAAAGAACGCTATATCACTTATTAAGTTCTTGAAAATAGGTTATTTAACTATGGGGAACAGCTAAAAAGTCAAATATACAATTTATAAAAACATTCCAATCTACTTAGGGAAATCTTAGATGCCCCCTTTTCTTTCTCTAATGAGACCTTGTGATATAATTATATCACTTTAAGGACAGTCTTACTCTAGATTCCAACTTGCTAACTCAAGCTCTAATCACTCCCACAAACCAAGAAGACTGTTAAGGCGCTAGTCGAGAGATTAAACTGCCATCTTTTTTTTCTTTTAAATTTTGTCTTTTTTTTATTTTGGCGATTTTATTGCTTTTTTCCCCTGCATTTCCTTTGGCTTTCTTTCATTACTGTAATAGATTACAATTTTTTAAGAAATGCCAGAAACTATATCTAAACAATAAAATAAAACTATATTTATTCTTCATTTTACTCTATACCTACTAAGAAAGAACATTTTATATCCTTGTGTTTTTTATCAGAGGAATGCAGTAGTGAAATAATATATATAGGGGAGAGCGGGGTTGGTTTGCAACAGTTTTCACTTTTTTGATTGTTGAGTCGCTCCTGTTAATATAATCCCAATAGGGCTGGCACACGTAAAATTCAAGTATTATAGTAATTCAAGTATTTTTTCAACACATAAATTTTAATACTACGAATATAGAAAATTGAAGAATTCGTCAATCCAGAGTATGCCAATTAACCCCATTGGTGGGGCAGGTTGGCCTAGAAGGTAGGTTGTTTAGCCATCTCATTCGTGTACTGCCTGACACATATTATTGTTATTAAAAGCTGCACTATAATGGTATGATAATTTTGAATCGGTTTAACCGGCTTTTAATGGAAAATAGAATGACAATAGAAGAAGATAGAAGTTTAGAGTGTCGTCACTTTCTGCATAAGAAAAATTGCTATCATCCTCCTCGCTGGAACTTAAGTCAATTGGTAGTTTCACCTTTGTTTATGTTTAGCTTGCTTTTGTGAATTGCTACTGCTCCAACAAACCCCAGTTGAAGAGAGCCAACTAACTTCACAGGAGAGATAATATGAAAGATGGCTGACAGGACAGGGGAGAACAATCAAACAAGAAACTGGTTAGTAGAAAGTTTAGGTTTTTCAAAGGAGTTTGGGGCTATGTGAACAGAATCGGAGTCAAGTGTTTTGCCATTCCTTTAAACCAAATTTACTTAGACATTGTAAAATCATCAAAGCACGCTCTTCTCTACACTACTAATATCGGATTGAAAACTCAGGACAAGACTTCCGAGGTCGAACAGGTCAACTGGTACAATGGTGAGGCCTTCATAACAGGTGAGACGGAAACTATAAACCAATAGCCAACCTGCCCCCTATGCCAACCAACCCCGCTCTTCCCTATATATATATATGTATGTATTATTGAGGGGCACTGATAATTTGACTTTTAATAAATATCAACATCTTCTACATATTTAATCAGCAGTTCTGGATTAAAATTTGTAATTTTGGGATATAAGTCAACCTTAGGGGCAGGGGGCAGCTGACATGTCGATTTCTACCCTAACTGGGTTGGTCCATATAAGTTGAGTATTGTGTGCATCACACCAGATTTTTACTTTCAATTATCTATATATTAAATATATAGTAAGTGAAAGTATTTCGATCGTGAAAAATTTCGACTTCCGGTTTTCAATGGAAATACACTTTATAGGGTCCCCTGAGTCAAAATAACCAAATCCCGCGAAATAGTCAATGTCTGTGTCTATGTGAACAGACTAGCTCAAAAACTATATACCGTACGAACCTGAAATTAGGTATTTGGTGTTTACTTAATAAATGTTGTCTCATTTTTATGAGTTTTTTTTTATTTACTCAAAAACGGCTGTAATGATTTTGATCAAACTGGGTATTTGATGTATTTATATGCCCATGATATGACGGCAAAAATTTCATCAAATTGGTCAAATGGAGGGGGAACTTTATTTCATAAGTTTTTACGTTTTTTTCGATTTTCTCAAAAACGGCTCTAATAATTTTGATAAAAATGGGAATTTTATGTATGTATATGCCCGCGATATTCTTCTTCTTCTTTCAGCGGCGCAACAACTCATTGTTGAGTCAAGGCCTCCTGGATCAGCCTGCGCCATGTGTCACGATCCTTTGCCGTTTGCATCCAATTGCGCGCTCCCAGCAGTACCCGGGCATCGTGGGTCACTCCATCTCGCCACCGCAGCTTAGGTCTTCCTCTACGCCTGGAGCCATGAATTTCTTCATAAAAAACCTTCTTTGGGATAGAATTTTCATCCATCCTCGCCAAATGCCCAGCCCACCTTAGCCTTCCGAGACGGATGAACTTTGCAATGTCGGGTTCATTGAACAGTGTGTACAGTTCCATATTAGTTCTCCGACGCCATTCATTGCCCTCCATGATTCCTCCGTAGATGGTTCGAAGGATCTTCCTTTCATGAATCAGTAAAGCAGATTCATCCGATTTGGTAATTGTCCATGTCTCAGAACCGTAGCTCAGGACTGGACGGATCAATGTCTTATATAACATTATTTTTGTAGCTCTCGGAAGTAGGCTACTGCGTAAATGGTCACGTAGGCCATAGAAGCATCTATTGGACTTGCCTATGCGAGACCTAATCTCCCTGGAGATATCGTTTACAGAATTGACTTCACAGCCGAGGTACACAAATTCGTTTACCTTCTCGAATTTGTAGTCCCCAATTTTAACTTCCTCACCATGTAGTGCTTGTTCTCCGGAAACCAAATATTTCGTTTTTTGCTCATTGACAACTAGACCCATTCTTGCAGCGGCCTCGGCAAGGGCAAGGAACGCATCAGAGACTGCCTGAAGTGATCTCCCCATGATATCAATATCATCAGCATACCCCAGCAGCTGTACCGTGCGGTGAAATATTGTACCACCGACCTGAATCCTGGAACTCCTAATAATTCTCTCCAGGCCGATGTTAAATAGGAGGCAGGCTAGCGCATCACCTTGGCGTACACCTTTACTCGTTGAAAATGGCTCGGTTATTCCAGCTTGAACCCTTACGTGACACTCCACACCCTCCATCGTTACCTGGCACATCCTCGAGAGCTTACCGGGTATTCCGAGTTCCTCTAGGGCAATGTACAGTTCCTTCCGATCAATACTATCATAGGCACTTTTAAAATCTATGAATAAGTGATGCGTTCGGATGTTAAATTCCCTGCCCTTCTCCAGCACTTGTCGCAGAGTGAAAACCTGGTCCACAGTTGATTTACCTTTGCGGAAGCCGCACTGGTAAGGTCCCACTATTCTCTCTGCTAAAGGAAGCAGACGATCAAAGAGTATAAGCGAAAGGATTTTATATGCAACTGGTAGCAACGATATCCCACGATAGTTATTACAATCGAGCTGGTCACCCTTCTTGTGAATAGGGCAAATGATGGTTTTGCACCAGCTCCGCGGCAGCATTTCCTTCACCCAGATAGACATTAGGAGGTCCTGAAGCGTCTTTATCAGTTCCATTCCACCATGCTTGAAGAGTTCTGCTGCGAGGCCGTCATAGCCTGGTGCCTTATTATTTTTGAGTTTCGATAAGGCAGTCATAATTTCTTCCTCGTTGGGTGGATCAAGATCTTCAATTGGAGCCAGACGAGTTTGGGGTTCTTCTTGGGGATTTTGCTCGCTAAGAAGGTCTCGGAAGTATTGGCGCCATCTACCTAAGATTTTACTTTCATCATTCAACAATGACCCGTCCTCAGCTCTACATGTATTTAATCGAGGTTTGAAGGGCCTTCTTCCATTGTTAATCTTCTGGTAGAACTTCCTAATCTCGTTGTTGGTCTTCAAGGTCTGCGCTTCTTCCATCTGTTTATTCCTCCACTGTCTTTTCTTCCTCTGAAAAAGCCTCTTTTCCATACGCCTTCTTCGTCGATACTCCTCTACACTAGCTCGAGTACGTCTCTGAAGCATCAGTTTGTAGGCCTTATTTTTAATTACATTTGCATTATAGCATTCCTCGTCGTACCAGGGGTTGCGTGGCTCCTTTTCCTGCAAGCCCAGAACCTCTTCCGCGGCCCCCGCCATAGCTTCTTCGATCCCCTTCCAGTAGTTCTCTAAGCTGCATTCAGGAGGTACCACTATCAATCTAAGGCTTTCATCCAGACGTTCCTCGTATCTCCTCTGCATGTCCTCATCTCTTAGCCTCTTGACGTTAAATTTCTTGATTCGGCTTGTTGGTTGTTTCTTAACAAGAGATATTCTATCCCTTAACCGAGCTATCACTAGATAATGGTCCGAGTCCACATTTGATCCTCTGAATACTCGAACATCCATGAGGTTCGACTTATTGCGAGATGAAATAAGAATGTGGTCGATCTGGTTAGTGGTCTCTCCATCAGGTGACCTCCATGTTCCCTTATGAATATTTCTGTGGGGGAATAATGTTCCTCCAATTGCCAGACCACATGCCTCTGCCATGTTTATAAGTCGATGCCCATTTTCATTGGACACATTGTGTAGGCTGTGTCGACCTATCGTGGGATAGTAATACCGTTCTCGTCCGACTTTGGCATTCATGTCGCCAGCAACAATTTTGATGTCATGATCAGGACATTGATGTAAAGTTCTTTCGAGTAAGTCATAGAATTCATCCTTTTCGGTTTCTAATGAAGCTTCTATAGGGGCATGTGCACTTACTATTGAATAGTTTTGAAATTTCCCTCGTATTCTTAATATACAGAGTCTCGGGCTTATGGGTTTAAAGTCCAAGACAAGACTTCGGAAGCGTCCGGTCACAACAAAGCCAGTGCCATATACATGATGACTTTCGTGGCCGCTGTAGTAGATGGTATGATTCCGCTTCTCAAGTATGCCGGACCCTGTCCATCGCATTTCTTGGATAGCAGCCAAATCAACCTTGTAGTGGTCAAGCTGAGAGATCAATCCCTGCAGTGCTCCTGGCCGGTATAAACTTAAGACATTCCATAGTCCTAAATTGAAGTCAAGATACTTGTGATGACTTGTTCTCGCAGTATTGTGGCGTCCACTAGGTGCTGACCGGGGCCCCCCCGGATCCGAATGGGCCCCTACGGGGAGTAGATGAGTCCTCACCATTGTTTAACCATTTATATCTAACAGACAGCGCAGACCTGTTCGGCTTCTCCACGAATTTCAGTAGGTGGATGAGGGCTCGTGACATCCTCGATCCACCATCCTGACCGAAGCCAGGACCCCCATCTCTCGTCAGTCGCCTACCCAGACTATGTCTAAGTAAGGCTTAACAGGGCCCACCCGGAAATAACGTAAGTTAGATCCTTCGAGAAGGTGAGAGTGGAGTTGAGAAGGAGAGGCTATGTGACCTCTAGGGTCATAACATCGCATCACTTCCCCTTGGGCCCCATGCCCGCGATATGACAGTAAAAATTTCATAAAAATTTATGAAACGGTGGGGGGGGGGGGGACACACTGTATTTTATAACTTTGATCCCCCTTTTTACGTTTTTTTTCGATTGATCAAAAACGGCATAAAACATTTTGTTCAAATTCGTCATGTTTGATGACCATCAAGTATTCTTTGAAATCAAGTAAACTTTATCATTATTAAAATTTTCTGAGTGGGCTTAAATGGGGAAGGTGCCTTTTTTGTTTTCCTATAAAGTACCTTTGTTTTTTTCATATGGAGAAAAATTAAAGCCTAAATATGAAATATTAAAAAAAAATCAAGTATACTGATACAGGAGAAAAAAAGAAAAATATTCCGTCAACTCATAAAACACATTGAGCTGACGTATGCACAGTTCGCCTTTAACAACAGAACATTGTTTATAATTAAAGCCGTTCTGTTCATTTATTGTATATTATTTGTTAAATGGTAACTAAATGAAGTTTTTAACAACTACTTGGAGAATTATAAAATCAGACGACTTGGAGTTTTATGCTTGCATTGCCGAATTTTCGCAAGTAAAAACTTTTATTTAATAATAAAAACAAATTAGTACACTTTAGAGATCGAATACAAAAAAAATAAGTAAATGAATGTGGAAAAATTTGTGAATTTGAGATATCGCATTTAACAAAACACGTCAATTTCAAATCTAAGTAACTTGGTAAGTGAAAGTTGTGTGTTGCGCAGATCGCACCAGATTTTTTTTCTGCTAAGGATCTTTTTCCTCACTTAGAGGGGAAGATAGTTATTGGCTGTGTCGACACAGCCAATAACTATAATGTGACAATGGAAATATAAGACAGTGTAACAGGCCATAAAATGTATGACAAAATAAAAAAAGACAAAAGTATTTTTATACTGTTTAAAAAAAGAGAAGTTTTGACAAATGGCTTGAATGAAATGTAACAACTTAAGATAAGATAACCCCAGAAGATGAGCCACAAGCTCGAAACGTCGGGAGAAAAAAATAATAAATAAATAATTATTAAACACGGAAGAGCTCCTTCATTAAAGAAAATCCTACAATTTACAGCAGTCTTCCCCTCTAAGTGAGGAAAAAGATCCTTAGCAGAAAAAAAATCTGGTGCGATCTGCGCAACACACAACTTTCACTTACCAAGTTACTTAGATTTGAAATTGACGTGTTTTGTTAAATGCGATATCTCAAATTCACAAATTTTTCCACATTCATTTACTTATTTTTTTTGTATTCGATCTCTAAAGTGTACTAATTTGTTTTTATTATTAAATAAAAGTTTTTACTTGCGAAAATTCGGCAATGCAAGCATAAAACTCCAAGTCGTCTGATTTTATAATTCTCCAAGTAGTTGTTAAAAACTTCATTTAGTTACCATTTAACAAATAATATACAATAAATGAACAGAACGGCTTTAATTATAAACAATGTTCTGTTGTTAAAGGCGAACTGTGCATACGTCAGCTCAATGTGTTTTATGAGTTGACGGAATATTTTTCTTTTTTTCTCCTGTATCAGTATACTTGATTTTTTTTTAATATTTCATATTTAGGCTTTAATTTTTCTCCATATGAAAAAAACAAAGGTACTTTATAGGAAAACAAAAAAGGCACCTTCCCCATTTAAGCCCACTCAGAAAATTTTAATAATGATAAAGTTTACTTGATTTCAAAGAATACTTGATGGTCATCAAACATGACGAATTTGAACAAAATGTTTTATGCCGTTTTTGATCAATCGAAAAAAAACGTAAAAAGGGGGATCAAAGTTATAAAATACAGTGTGTCCCCCCCCCCCCACCGTTTCATCAATTTTTATGAAATTTTTACTGTCATATCGCGGGCATGGGGCCCAAGGGGAAGTGATGCGATGTTATGACCCTAGAGGTCACATAGCCTCTCCTTCTCAACTCCACTCTCACCTTCTCGAAGGATCTAACTTACGTTATTTCCGGGTGGGCCCTGTTAAGCCTTACTTAGACATAGTCTGGGTAGGCGACTGACGAGAGATGGGGGTCCTGGCTTCGGTCAGGATGGTGGATCGAGGATGTCACGAGCCCTCATCCACCTACTGAAATTCGTGGTGAAGCCGAACAGGTCTGCGCTGTCTGTTAGATATAAATGGTTAAACAATGGTGAGGACTCATCTACTCCCCGTAGGGGCCCATTCGGATCCGGGGGGGCCCCGGTCAGCACCTAGTGGACGCCACAATACTGCGAGAACAAGTCATCACAAGTATCTTGACTTCAATTTAGGACTATGGAATGTCTTAAGTTTATACCGGCCAGGAGCACTGCAGGGATTGATCTCTCAGCTTGACCACTACAAGGTTGATTTGGCTGCTATCCAAGAAATGCGATGGACAGGGTCCGGCATACTTGAGAAGCGGAATCATACCATCTACTACAGCGGCCACGAAAGTCATCATGTATATGGCACTGGCTTTGTTGTGACCGGACGCTTCCGAAGTCTTGTCTTGGACTTTAAACCCATAAGCCCGAGACTCTGTATATTAAGAATACGAGGGAAATTTCAAAACTATTCAATAGTAAGTGCACATGCCCCTATAGAAGCTTCATTAGAAACCGAAAAGGATGAATTCTATGACTTACTCGAAAGAACTTTACATCAATGTCCTGATCATGACATCAAAATTGTTGCTGGCGACATGAATGCCAAAGTCGGACGAGAACGGTATTACTATCCCACGATAGGTCGACACAGCCTACACAATGTGTCCAATGAAAATGGGCATCGACTTATAAACATGGCAGAGGCATGTGGTCTGGCAATTGGAGGAACATTATTCCCCCACAGAAATATTCATAAGGGAACATGGAGGTCACCTGATGGAGAGACCACTAACCAGATCGACCACATTCTTATTTCATCTCGCAATAAGTCGAACCTCATGGATGTTCGAGTATTCAGAGGATCAAATGTGGACTCGGACCATTATCTAGTGATAGCTCGGTTAAGGGATAGAATATCTCTTGTTAAGAAACAACCAACAAGCCGAATCAAGAAATTTAACGTCAAGAGGCTAAGAGATGAGGACATGCAGAGGAGATACGAGGAACGTCTGGATGAAAGCCTTAGATTGATAGTGGTACCTCCTGAATGCAGCTTAGAGAACTACTGGAAGGGGATCGAAGAAGCTATGGCGGGGGCCGCGGAAGAGGTTCTGGGCTTGCAGGAAAAGGAGCCACGCAACCCCTGGTACGACGAGGAATGCTATAATGCAAATGTAATTAAAAATAAGGCCTACAAACTGATGCTTCAGAGACGTACTCGAGCTAGTGTAGAGGAGTATCGACGAAGAAGGCGTATGGAAAAGAGGCTTTTTCAGAGGAAGAAAAGACAGTGGAGGAATAAACAGATGGAAGAAGCGCAGACCTTGAAGACCAACAACGAGATTAGGAAGTTCTACCAGAAGATTAACAATGGAAGAAGGCCCTTCAAACCTCGATTAAATACATGTAGAGCTGAGGACGGGTCATTGTTGAATGATGAAAGTAAAATCTTAGGTAGATGGCGCCAATACTTCCGAGACCTTCTTAGCGAGCAAAATCCCCAAGAAGAACCCCAAACTCGTCTGGCTCCAATTGAAGATCTTGATCCACCCAACGAGGAAGAAATTATGACTGCCTTATCGAAACTCAAAAATAATAAGGCACCAGGCTATGACGGCCTCGCAGCAGAACTCTTCAAGCATGGTGGAATGGAACTGATAAAGACGCTTCAGGACCTCCTAATGTCTATCTGGGTGAAGGAAATGCTGCCGCGGAGCTGGTGCAAAACCATCATTTGCCCTATTCACAAGAAGGGTGACCAGCTCGATTGTAATAACTATCGTGGGATATCGTTGCTACCAGTTGCATATAAAATCCTTTCGCTTATACTCTTTGATCGTCTGCTTCCTTTAGCAGAGAGAATAGTGGGACCTTACCAGTGCGGCTTCCGCAAAGGTAAATCAACTGTGGACCAGGTTTTCACTCTGCGACAAGTGCTGGAGAAGGGCAGGGAATTTAACATCCGAACGCATCACTTATTCATAGATTTTAAAAGTGCCTATGATAGTATTGATCGGAAGGAACTGTACATTGCCCTAGAGGAACTCGGAATACCCGGTAAGCTCTCGAGGATGTGCCAGGTAACGATGGAGGGTGTGGAGTGTCACGTAAGGGTTCAAGCTGGAATAACCGAGCCATTTTCAACGAGTAAAGGTGTACGCCAAGGTGATGCGCTAGCCTGCCTCCTATTTAACATCGGCCTGGAGAGAATTATTAGGAGTTCCAGGATTCAGATCGGTGGTACAATATTTCACCGCACGGTACAGCTGCTGGGGTATGCTGATGATATTGATATCATGGGGAGATCACTTCAGGCAGTCTCTGATGCGTTCCTTGCCCTTGCCGAGGCCGCTGCAAGAATGGGTCTAGTTGTCAATGAGCAAAAAACGAAATATTTGGTTTCCGGAGAACAAGCACTACATGGTGAGGAAGTTAAAATTGGGGACTACAAATTCGAGAAGGTAAACGAATTTGTGTACCTCGGCTGTGAAGTCAATTCTGTAAACGATATCTCCAGGGAGATTAGGTCTCGCATAGGCAAGTCCAATAGATGCTTCTATGGCCTACGTAACCATTTACGCAGTAGCCTACTTCCGAGAGCTACAAAAATAATGTTATATAAGACATTGATCCGTCCAGTCCTGAGCTACGGTTCTGAGACATGGACAATTACCAAATCGGATGAATCTGCTTTACTGATTCATAAAAGGAAGATCCTTCGAACCATCTACGGAGGAATCATGGAGGGCAATGAATGGCGTCGGAGAACTAATATGGAACTGTACACACTGTTCAATGAACCCGACATTGCAAAGTTCATCCGTCTCGGAAGGCTAAGGTGGGCTGGGCATTTGGCGAGGATGGATGAAAATTCTATCCCAAAGAAGGTTTTTTATGAAGAAATTCATGGCTCCAGGCGTAGAGGAAGACCTAAGCTGCGGTGGCGAGATGGAGTGACCCACGATGCCCGGGTACTGCTGGGAGCGCGCAATTGGATGCAAACGGCAAAGGATCGTGACACATGGCGCAGGCTGATCCAGGAGGCCTTGACTCAACAATGAGTTGTTGCGCCGCTGAAAGAAGAAGAAGAATATCGCGGGCATATACATACATAAAATTCCCATTTTTATCAAAATTATTAGAGCCGTTTTTGAAGTTGACAAAGTTATAAAGTTACAGCTCAAAGCTATAAAGCTAATTAGCTAGCGAACGTGGCAAATTTGCTAACCTGTAATTTTGTCTAAATGTATTACGTTTAGCGTTTTGTAGCTATGTTATTGTATTATTCCTTTAAAAATTCAAAAAAATATCGACCCCCAAAATATTATAGGCGGGTCATGGACCCCTGTGAAACCCCCCTCTCTCCACCCATGCTATTATGTACTTCTTTGATTACAATTTATTGTTTGTTTAACGTCCATTTTTATGCTACTGAGGCTAATCGGACGATGCTACAGTGGGCGTCCTAAATTTTGCCTCTCCAGGAATAATTACGATAGGAATCTTTAACGAGTACCTGATATCGTACAGGCTCGGGACCTTCATTTTACGTCCTATCCGAGGGACGGCATAGCTAAGGATTTTTTACTCCCACTAAAAAATCCTAGGGTCACCGCTGGAATCGAACCCGCGATCTTTGATATTATAGGTTGCAATGCTAACCACAACACCACAGGTTACCCCGATTATAATTTAAAATTACTGTAATCACGATAAAAATTAATCATTTGTAATGACTGTGTATGATAGCACTGAAGTATCAGTTTTATGAATGTAACAGCCCGTTATTTACTTTCAAATTTCAATACGTACTTACCTCTGTGAATTTGCCATTAGAGATTAACTTACGTGAGGTGAAGTAGGGTAATCGCTTTATATGAAGTGCAAAGTTTATCTACAGTTAGATGGTCTAATGGACTAAAAGTCTTTTTAAAAAGAGATTTATTGAACTAGATTACAAAACACTGGATAACAGAACTAAATCTAACAGACTGGGAACAATCGGCTCTAGTTGCCGGGGTTTATGTACTGTAGGAATGCGGAGTCAGCTGGGAGTCTGCAGGAGGCATATTCCTTGGGTATAACTCGCCCCTCCTTAAGATGAAGCCGTCCTCGGCGAAATAATTGGAAGTTGAGGATAATTCTGAAATTGAGGATCCGGAGGTGTAGACTTGTCTTTTCTATTCCATACAGTACAAATCTTTTGAATTTTTAGCCGATTGTGATACAAAAAATAACATAAAAGGGATATTACAATGATTGTTAGTAGGGAATATAAAATAGTCACATGATCTACATAGGTTTCATCAATAAAGTCTAGAGGTTCTACATTGATATTAGCTTTATGGATGTCTGCAAATGAAAAATTTATATAACGTTTTACATAAGGAATTTCTGATGGTAATAAAATCGTGCTTTCCCAATATGTATAAGGTTGAGGTATATTTATGAGAGTTTCTGATCTGTCTAAATATAATAATGCAGTTAACTTAGGATGTATAGTCTTATTGCTATTGTTAGTACTTAGGACTAAATTATCAGTATTAAATATAAGATACTTATTTGCTAAGGGGATATACTTTACAAAAGGTTTAGGGTCACTAATTACTAGAGACTTACAATTATTTAATTCCTTATCGTCTAACAATTCATTAATACATCTATTTTCTATTTTTGATACATTTTTACAATAATAGTTTTCATTAATTAAAGAGCAATCACCTGTAAATAATTCCTGATATCGTAATACCAATGAGGGATGTACATGAGCTGTTATAAATTCATTATCTTTTATAACGGGATAGGATAAAAGGAAGAACGTTTCATAAGTAGGAGAAGATAAAGGGAGTTGGACAAAATATGAGATATAATCACTATGAAGGGAACAGTGTACCTTGCCTAGTTGCCATAAAATTTCTGGTACTTCAGATATAAGTTTTATTTTGGCGTTACTTACAACTTCTTCAAGTTCCACAAGGGACAGAATGCTGGAGTGTATAATATTAAGTTTACAGAATTCAAGGCTGGTGTCTATATCATTAATTTTATTATAAAGTAACAGGAGATTATTCAGTAAAAATGAATATTGTTGGTTGATTTCTATTTCATTAGTTTCTATTCGATTTGAAAGGTTCTGGAAATAGTATTTTATCTTTTCATTATTATTTTGAATAATTTTAATATCGTTATTGAAATCATTGATTAGTTTTTTATTTATTGACATTTGTTTTTCTACATTATGTTCTAAGGTGTATTCATTTGATTGGACTTTACTTAAAATTTGGTCATACTTAGAACGGTCATCATCGTCCATCATGCCTGTGACCCACGAAATCGCTGAACCAAGCCCGTTGATTATGCCACGTTTAATTCTACGTTGATTTAGATTAAGGTGTTCAAATTTTGACTGAGTATACTTTAGGTGGGCTTTTATGATATTGATGTGATTTAGATTTTTACTTTTAATGGATACGCTATTTATAGTTTTTGCAATTGAATTTAATTCATTTTGTAATAATCTTATATTTAAATTGTGCATGTATGTGTAAAAGTTTGTTATCACAAAAGAGTCCTGAATTTTAATTGGGGTAACTCCTGCGGTTTTACTTAGGTCTGTCATCTTGTAGGGCGTTACTGGTATTAGCCAAATCGTTATTACAAGGAGGCAATTCATTGTGACCTGGAACAGACGAATTTTTAATTTGTTTTCTTGGGCGTTTCATTCTATTTGGATGAAATTTAGAATACCTTTTAACTTTTCCTTTATTATAGGTGATCATTTTGTTAGTTGGGTTATATTTAGTTTTAAAATATTTCGGTTTATGCTTTTTATTATAAGTTGTTTTAAGATAAGGTTCTTCTGGAATCGGAGGTTCAGGTTCACGGTTTTCGTTAAGCCGGTCGGTTCGCTTTTGTTTTTCTTTTTCAATTTTATCTTTAACAACTTTGTGAATTATTTCTAAATCTCTAAAATAATTATTTGCCAATTCTTCCGTTATTAATGTTTCTTTGAGCTCATTTGAATACGGATTTTTGAAAGTACCAAAAGTTATTTCCATTGGAGTCATCTTTAAATTTGAATTAATTGAGTTGTTATAGGCAATAAGGGCAAGTTTTAGGCTATGCTCTAAGGATATATTTTTATGTTCGAGTTGTATTGCGTTAAGGAGTTCAATGAGAGTAGAATGTGATCTCTCTAAAAGACCTTGAGAATCGGAATGACCTGGGGTAACGTAATATGGCTCGACTTCATACAATTTTAAAAAATTTTGAAGACTGTTGTTATTAAATTCACGACCATTGTCCATTTGTATAATCTTAGGAATAGGAAACAGAGCGAAGTAGTTGCTTAAAATTTCCTGTATTTCTATTTGGTTTAGACTTTTAAGAGGATAAGCAATTAATTTCTTCGAAAAAGAGTCTATTAAGGTTAAAAATTTATGATTATCATAGTGAAAAACGTCAAGCTGAATTTTTTCGAATGGTCTATCCGGGGTTGGAATTAATTTGTATTCGACTCTGATCGGGTTTCTCTCATATTTAACTTTTAAACAAACGGAGCATTTGTTAATATAATCGTTAATATCTTTGAACATGCCAGGCCAGTAATACCTTCGGCGAATGTGCTCATATGATTCAGTGATACCTCTATGATACGTTTTTCCTACATGATAATTTGAAATAATTTCTTTTTGTTCGGCTTCGGTAACAATATCTAAATTAAATTTACTGTATTGTTTTAATTTTATACTCTGAAAGTCATTAGTTATTATATTAATGAAATTTATGAGCATTGATTTATATTTGCTTTCTAATATCCCGTTTCTTTTGCAAAATATACCGTATGTTGTTTTGGGTTTTAAAAACTGAATGCAATACGTTTTCATTTGAATTAAATCATTGGGATTTTGAAAGAAAAATGTTAGACGGTTTTTATTGAAAATTTTTTGAACATTTGGTTCTCTATTACCTATTTCAAGTAATATTTGATTTTGTTCTACATTTATAATTTTATTTTCATCACAAATTACAACTTGATCGTTAGAACTTTCTTGTGAATGAACTGTCATAATACTATCGTTATCGTTATTGGCTATATCGTTCTCGTTGGTGGCATAGTCTCGAATAAACTCATCGAGAACTTCTTGTGGATTAATTTCATCCTCTATTGCATTACATAACTGAATTCGGGAAAGAGAATCCGCAACAACATTAGTTTTACCGGTTACATATTTTATATCAAATTCGAAATCGGATAAAAGACATTTCCATCTTAATAATTTTGAATTTGGTTCTTTAAGACTATGAAGCCATTGAAGAGGTTTATGATCAGTTTGAATAAGGAATTTTCTGCCATACAAGTAGGGTCGGAAATATTTGCATGCCCATACTATTGCAAGCAGCTCTTTCTCTATTGTGCTTAACCTTTCTTCATGCTTATTTAAAGTTCTTGAAGCAAAGGCAATGGGGAGGTCTTTTCCATCAAAATTCTGAGATAGGACTGAACCTAGTGCGTACTTAGAGGCGTCAGTCGTGAGTATAAATTGTTTCGAAAAATCGGGGAGTTGAAGGATGGGGTTATTTTGCAATAATGTCTTTAAAGTTTCAAAAGCATTTATATATTCTTCGTTTTTTAAATCAATCTTAATATCTTTCTTTAAGTTTATAGTTAAAGGTTTGGCTATTTTGGCGTAATTTCTAATCATTTTCCTGTAATAACCAGTTAAACCAAGAAATTGTTTAATTTCTTTTTGGTTTTTAGGCAATGGGAAATTTCTAATTGCTTCTAATTTTGCTGGGTTTGGTTGAATTCCTTTTTCGGAAATTATGTGGCCTAAATATAGAAGTTCCCTTTTGAAGAACTCCGTCTTATCAAGCTGAATCTTTAGATTATGCTCTTTCAGTTTTTCAAAAACACTTTTAAGATGCTTTAGGTGTTCTTCCAAATTATCGGAAAATATTATGATGTCGTCCATGTAAACAAGGACGTTGGGCATTTTGGCGAAAATGATATTCATCGCCCTTTGGAATGTTGGGGGAGCATTTTTCAGGCCGAATGGCATCCTCAAAAACTCATAATGGCCATTTTCAGTACTAAAGGCCGTTTTTGGCACTGAATCCGGATCCATCTCGATTTGATGAAAACCCGAGGCCAGATCTATAGTAGAGAAGTATGTAGCTCTACCTATTTTTCCAAACAAGTCCTCTATGTTAGGTAATGGGAACTTGTCTTCAATAGTTTTTTCATTGAGTTTTCGATAGTCTATAACCATTCGAATTTTCCTTTTGCCAGAGGCATCCATTTTTTTTGGGAACCACCCATATCGGGGAATTATAGGGAGAATTACTAGGACGGATAATTTTATTTTCTAATAGTTTATCTATCTCGATCTGGACGTCTTTTCTAAAACATTCAGGATAACGATAATTTCTAGTATACACTGGCAGTTCATCTTTGGTATTTATTTTATGTTTTAATAAATTTGTACTACTTAACATGTCTTGATTTCTTTTAATTATTTCCGGGTATTGGGAAACTAAATTTATTATTTTATATTTTTCTTCCACATTCATGTGATTAGTTCTCAATAAATTGGGAATTTCTTTTATTACTTCGGCCGAATCCGTGGGACAATTGGTCACTGGATTCGCTGAATAAATTGATTCGACTTCATCTATATCCATAGGTTGAGGACAAATGGTCATTAACTCTGTGGCATAAGCTAAACATTTAGCTTTGTTGTTTTCTATGTTTACTAGACTTTCGTCTATAAATATTTTATTATCAATATTTACCGGTTTTATTATTCCTGATCCACTATTGGGAATAGACCTAATAGGGACAGTTATAATATTATAACCTGGTTTCAAAGTAATTTTATTATTTTCATTATTATTATTTATAGTGAAATTTAAATTTTTATAACCATCTTCATATTCTAACTTATTTATATCAAAATTTACTTTGGCTTTGATTGAGCTCATCGTTTCGTGGCCAAGTAATATATCATATCGTTCGGAAAATTTAAAAATATACATTTTTATAAATTTAGTTTTGGGAAAAATATCATCCGAAGGGAACATAACATATTCGGAACCTTCGGTTTCACCAACAGGTGTTTTAACACAAAAGTTCTCCTTATATCGGGGCCAATCTGATGGTATTATTTCGGGGTTGATATAATTTTTTAAAGATCCCGTGTCTATAAGCCATTTTCTATTCCTTTTGTCTCGAAAGAACGGCAGCGATCTGTCAATTGTTTTTAATTCAAATTGATGTCTGGAGGCTCGTGAGGGCTTTGTCCTGGTTCTAAAAAATGATTAGTTAATTTATTAACGGATTCCGCTAAAGAATTAATTTGGTCCTGCAATTTTTGGAAGTCATGAGTTGGGGGCTGTTCGTAATGTTGCTGTGAGTTTGAATCTAAATATGTTACCTCATAAGGAGACATAAAAGGTCTTGTTGGTCTAGTTTTCATGGAAACTGTGTTTTGAGAATTCCATTTTGGAAAGTGTTGTTGACGTGGTGGCTGTACGCTTTTCATTGAAACAGTATTTTGGGAGTTGTGTTTTGGAAAGTTAGGTTGAAACTGATTTCGTTGGTTAAATTGTGGGAATTGAGGTCTATATTGATTGAAATTATTAAAATTTTGAAACGGCTTAGGCTGTTCTTGGAATCTCGTTGGTTGGTTTTGATTAAAGTTAGGTTTAAAATTAGGGATTTGGAAATTTGGTTTGAATTTAGGAATTTCTATTTTATTTATTGTTTCAATCGTGCTATTGTATTTTAATTGCGATAATATAATACTACAGTCGTTTATTAATTTTGACCTTGCGTCATTTAAATTTTTAATTTGTAGAACTTGTAAATGGGATCCTAATACCGGATGCACACCGTGTATAAAAGTTCGGACTAGTGTTGCATCTAATTGCTGAATTAATTGTGTTAACAGTTCTCCGGTTACTTCGTCTAATTTATATTTGGTAACTATCACAGTTCTTTTTTCATCTAATTTATTTAAAAATTCTATTGGATGTTCGCGATTGTTTGATTTCATAATTGCTACTTCCGCGATTAAATCCGATACTGATCTATTATCCGCAAAGTTTTTTCTAAGCGCATCAATTAATTCCGCGACACTATTACAACTATTATTATACACTACCGCTTCTGCTGGCCCTTCTAAACGACTAATAGCAGCTCTAAAAATTAGCCAGTGGTTATGTATTCTTTCGCTTATATCTTCGGTACAATAAGTAGTTACTAGTTCTTCACACATGCTAATAAATTGAGGCAATTTATAACAGTTACCATCATAGTTAGGAATATATCTTAATATTTCATGTGGAATAGGTTTGGAAATTGCCATTTTAGTTACAAATTGGGAAGGTTTTAAAGAAAAATTGGTATTAGAAATACAGGGGTTACTCACAGGAAATTGATCTTGTGATTCCTCTGGGTTCTCGTCTGATAAAGATGCTTCTGATGATGAAGAATCTCTCCTCGTCCTGTATCCTGTTCTTGAATCCAGTTTAGAAATGTTCAGGTTCCAACAGTTAAGGATTAAATCCAAAGTTCTTCAGATTGTGAGAAATTGATCGCACGTAGGAAAGTCAAATGGACTTACTCTTGAAGAACTCCTGAAGTCCCCTGTGTTTGGGCGCCAGTTAGATGGTCTAATGGACTAAAAGTCTTTTTAAAAAGAGATTTATTGAACTAGATTACAAAACACTGGATAACAGAACTAAATCTAACAGACTGGGAACAATCGGCTCTAGTTGCCGGGGTTTATGTACTGTAGGAATGCGGAGTCAGCTGGGAGTCTGCAGGAGGCATATTCCTTGGGTATAACTTACGACACCGCATTGAATTAATATATCTCCCTTACAATTTACAATTATTACATCGTGCTGTATTTGTTCGCAAGTATCTCTGGACGTGTCTGTTTTCCACCTGTTTTCAGTCTTTCAAAATAAATCCTAGGGGATTAAGGAAAGCCCCCTTAATCTACTGTTTTATCAAACTGTTTTGTTTTTAAATAAAATGTTTGTTTTGTTTTACTCCAGAATATTTCTCTATAATTTAAGAGGTTTAAAAAATCGTCCAATCGAGCTATGGAGCTCTACCAAAACAAGGGCAGATCCAAGGGGGGGGGGGGGTTGTAAGTTGGTCCTTTAGGACTGCAGCCCCCCCCCCCCCCCATGGTTTAGATCGCAGTCCTTTTTATAAAAGATAATAATTTCATACAAAAATGGTTCTGTCGGTCACGTGATTATGAGAGAGGGTAACGATCATTTTCACATGTTTTTTTTATTTAAAAAAAAAACGATTTTGACCAAAATGGTATTTGATATATGTATATGCCCGCGATGCGACAGCCGAAATCTTATCAAAATTGATCAAAGGGAGGGGGCACTTTACTTAATAAATGTTGTCTCATTTTCACGAGTTTTTTTTTATTTAATCAAAAACGGCTGTAATGATTTTGATCAAACTGGGTATATGATGTATTTATATGCCCGTGATGTGGTTGCTAAACTTTCGCCAAAATTGGTCAAACGGAGGGGGCACTTTATTTAATCTCATTTTTACGCATTTTTTCTCAAAAACGGCTTTAACTATTTTGATTTAACTGAGTATTTGATGTATGTATATGCCCGCGATGAGACAGCAAAAATTTCATTTACAGTATTATAAAAATAAAACTTTTATTTAACAATTAAAAAAATTATTTTATTTTAGAGAGTAAATGAGATGTGAAAAAATATGGTATAAGATTATCTTTAATTAATTATAGTTTAGTTTAGAAACTAGTTTAGAAACTCCATAATAAATTTTTGAATGCAATATAAATTAATTTTAGAGGAACAATATCGTTCTCGATTTCCAGAAAGGCGTAAGAGACAAACTTTACGACACGTAAATACAGCTTCCATCGATTCACCTTCACGATCTATTTACAAAAAGTAGAGATGAGAGATGGTCAACTGTTCTTCAATTACGATAGGTTAAATGATGGTCAAAAGAAAAAAAAAATAATAATTATTATTTAAAAAAACGTATTTATCAACATAAATACAGTATTCCCACGAATAATTCGTCTACATCTAAATTAGCAAAACATGCCATTGCCCACAACCATTCCTTCGACTTTGAGAACCCCTCCATATTAGCTACTGTACCTAACCACGATTAACATCTCCTCTCAGAATCCATTTTCATCCACCTAGAAACAAATAACCCGGTAAATCACAAAACAAATAATGAGATAATTTCATCTACTTACTCAAACATCTTCCGCATCCTCAAATCCTAGTTTTGATTTCATAGGTACCTGCAATTATCTCTGTACCTCTTGAACTATTATTATTTTTTGTATTGTATGCTTCTTTCAGTATATTTTCCAAATTTTTATGCATTGTTACATTATGTATTTTTCTCATTTTTATGTTATTATTGAGTCCAGAAGCAACTATTCGTATACATAGTTTTTAAATATTTTTGTTCACTCAGTTGTCATGTGCTTTCACTTCAAAAACGTTGGATTTCCCCGCCATAAACCTTTGAAGTCGGCAAACTAACCCCCTACCACTACCTCTCACCTTATTTTTACCTTTAGTCTTAGTATCCTCCTGGACTCAGTAGGTAAATATCAGATTCTATTTTATCTTATTAACCAGCCTCTTATTTTAATATTCATGTATAAACCATCTTCTATATTATTATCAGTTCTGTAATGTATCCATTTATTGTCACCCTCTAGTATAGATACTCATATATTTGTTTTCTTTTAGCCATAATAAAATCGTTGTAAACTGAAAATCCTGACCATCATTTAACCTATCGTATTTACAAAAAGCAACTCGCAATAAAAAACAAACAACCAAAAAAAAAAATAAAAGTTGTCGAAATTAGGTCCCTCAAAAAAAGAAATACGCAATAATAAATTGAAAAGTACTGAGAACTTCCAAGTTTTGCAATACAGATACTCTATAACTTAAGGAGGTATACAAATATAAGCATTTAAATGTGGAAAAATGTGTGAAGTTGGGGAATGGCGTTTACATGATATCGAAATACGTCAATTTCTAACATAAGTAAGATCGTAAGAGAAAGTTGTGTGTTGCGCGCATCGCACCAGATTTTATTTTTAATATTTCCTCGCCAATAAGTTTTAGTGTCTGTTATTTTGAGAAGTAAATGGCTGGCTATAGAGTAAAACTAATGACTCTTTTATGGATTTGTGTAGGTTCGGACGTTGATGGTAGCTATCCCTAATAACCTATAGAGCCAAAGCAAGCGGTCGATGACTGTACCAGGAACCTAATGGTACCTCGGTAAATATCATATTGAGTCCAGAAAGTTTCTCAGTACACCTGACGATTCACTTAGTTCAAGTTAAAATCGGGTCACGCGTGTTGTTCTCATAAACTCAATCGTGGTTCAATACCTTCTAAATACAGAAACGTATTGGTAGTAATAAATAGGTTTTATATTTAAATACATCAGTGGCTGTCCCTGAGAAAAAATTCGTGGGGGATTGGTCGGTAGAAAAAAAATCTGTAGGATTTTCTTTAATGAAGGAGCTCTTCCGTGTTTAATAATTATTTATTTATTATTTTTTTCTCCCGACGTTTCGAGCTTGTGGCTCATCTTCTGGGGTTATCTTATCTTAAGTTGTTACATTTCATTCAAGCCATTTGTCAAAACTTCTCTTTTTTTAAACAGTATAAAAATACTTTTGTCTTTTTTTATTTTGTCATACATTTTATGGCCTGTTACACTGTCTTATATTTCCATTGTCACATTATAGTTATTGGCTGTGTCGACACAGCGAGTTGCTTTTTGTAAATACGATAGGTTAAATGATGGTCAGGATTTTCAGTTTACAACGATTTTATTATGGCTAAAAGAAAACAAATATATGAGTATCTATACTAGAGGGTGACAATAAATGGATACATTACAGAACTGATAATAATATAGAAGATGGTTTATACATGAATATTAAAATAAGAGGCTGGTTAATAAGATAAAATAGAATCTGATATTTACCTACTGAGTCCAGGAGGATACTAAGACTAAAGGTAAAAATAAGGTGAGAGGTAGTGGTAGGGGGTTAGTTTGCCGACTTCAAAGGTTTATGGCGGGGAAATCCAACGTTTTTGAAGTGAAAGCACATGACAACTGAGTGAACAAAAATATTTAAAAACTATGTATACGAATAGTTGCTTCTGGACTCAATAATAACATAAAAATGAGAAAAATACATAATGTAACAATGCATAAAAATTTGGAAAATATACTGAAAGAAGCATACAATACAAAAAATAATAATAGTTCAAGAGGTACAGAGATAATTGCAGGTACCTATGAAATCAAAACTAGGATTTGAGGATGCGGAAGATGTTTGAGTAAGTAGATGAAATTATCTCATTATTTGTTTTGTGATTTACCGGGTTATTTGTTTCTAGGTGGATGAAAATGGATTCTGAGAGGAGATGTTAATCGTGGTTAGGTACAGTAGCTAATATGGAGGGGTTCTCAAAGTCGAAGGAATGGTTGTGGGCAATGGCATGTTTTGCTAATTTAGATGTAGACGAATTATTCGTGGGAATACTGTATTTATGTTGATAAATACGTTTTTTTAAATAATAATTATTATTTTTTTTTTCTTTTGACCATCATTTAACCTATCGTAATTGAAGAACAGTTGACCATCTCTCATCTCTACTTTTTGTAAATAGATCGTGAAGGTGAATCGATGGAAGCTGTATTTACGTGTCGTAAAGTTTGTCTCTTACGCCTTTCTGGAAATCGAGAACGATATTGTTCCTCTAAAATTAATTTA
The DNA here is from genome assembly GCA_911387785.2 of Aelia acuminata. Classification (NCBI taxonomy): domain Eukaryota; kingdom Metazoa; phylum Arthropoda; class Insecta; order Hemiptera; family Pentatomidae; genus Aelia; species Aelia acuminata. The sequence continues at coordinate 146,116,947 of OU426981.1, read as the reverse complement.
TATTGCATTCAAAAATTTATTATGGAGTTTCTAAACTAGTTTCTAAACTAAACTATAATTAATTAAAGATAATCTTATACCATATTTTTTCACATCTCATTTACTCTCTAAAATAAAATAATTTTTTTAATTGTTAAATAAAAGTTTTATTTTTATAATACTGTAAATGAAATTTTTGCTGTCTCATCGCGGGCATATACATACATCAAATACTCAGTTAAATCAAAATAGTTAAAGCCGTTTTTGAGAAAAAATGCGTAAAAATGAGATTAAATAAAGTGCCCCCTCCGTTTGACCAATTTTGGCGAAAGTTTAGCAACCACATCACGGGCATATAAATACATCATATACCCAGTTTGATCAAAATCATTACAGCCGTTTTTGATTAAATAAAAAAAAACTCGTGAAAATGAGACAACATTTATTAAGTAAAGTGCCCCCTCCCTTTGATCAATTTTGATAAGATTTCGGCTGTCGCATCGCGGGCATATACATATATCAAATACCATTTTGGTCAAAATCGTTTTTTTTTTAAATAAAAAAAACATGTGAAAATGATCGTTACCCTCTCTCATAATCACGTGACCGACAGAACCATTTTTGTATGAAATTATTATCTTTTATAAAAAGGACTGCGATCTAAACCATGGGGGGGGGGGGGGGGCTGCAGTCCTAAAGGACCAACTTACAACCCCCCCCCCCCCTTGGATCTGCCCTTGTTTTGGTAGAGCTCCATAGCTCGATTGGACGATTTTTTAAACCTCTTAAATTATAGAGAAATATTCTGGAGTAAAACAAAACAAACATTTTATTTAAAAACAAAACAGTTTGATAAAACAGTAGATTAAGGGGGCTTTCCTTAATCCCCTAGGATTTATTTTGAAAGACTGAAAACAGGTGGAAAACAGACACGTCCAGAGATACTTGCGAACAAATACAGCACGATGTAATAATTGTAAATTGTAAGGGAGATATATTAATTCAATGCGGTGTCGTAGATAAACTTTGCACTTCATATAAAGCGATTACCCTACTTCACCTCACGTAAGTTAATCTCTAATGGCAAATTCACAGAGGTAAGTACGTATTGAAATTTGAAAGTAAATAACGGGCTGTTACATTCATAAAACTGATACTTCAGTGCTATCATACACAGTCATTACAAATGATTAATTTTTATCGTGATTACAGTAATTTTAAATTATAATCGGGGTAACCTGTGGTGTTGTGGTTAGCATTGCAACCTATAATATCAAAGATCGCGGGTTCGATTCCAGCGGTGACCCTAGGATTTTTTAGTGGGAGTAAAAAATCCTTAGCTATGCCGTCCCTCGGATAGGACGTAAAATGAAGGTCCCGAGCCTGTACGATATCAGGTACTCGTTAAAGATTCCTATCGTAATTATTCCTGGAGAGGCAAAATTTAGGACGCCCACTGTAGCATCGTCCGATTAGCCTCAGTAGCATAAAAATGGACGTTAAACAAACAATAAATTGTAATCAAAGAAGTACATAATAGCATGGGTGGAGAGAGGGGGGTTTCACAGGGGTCCATGACCCGCCTATAATATTTTGGGGGTCGATATTTTTTTGAATTTTTAAAGGAATAATACAATAACATAGCTACAAAACGCTAAACGTAATACATTTAGACAAAATTACAGGTTAGCAAATTTGCCACGTTCGCTAGCTAATTAGCTTTATAGCTTTGAGCTGTAACTTTATAACTTTGTCAACTTATATTATTTTTTAAAAAAATAAATGGCAAAATGTCCCAGTTTGCAAAGTTATACCAGTGTACGGTATGTATTTTTGAACCTTTTGAATTTAAAATTTACATTCATACCAAAATAATAAATACACTATAGATTTAAAAGGAAATATGAAATAGGATTATTTACCCTAAAAAATAAAAAAGTTAGTTTTTACTTAGGTTTTAATAGTGTTCGGTATTTTGATTTCATTTTATTTCATCATACATAATACTCCTTTTTTTTACATTTCAATTTGAATTTGCCACCTTAACTGTCGCCGGAGGTAGCAATCGCTGGGCCAACAATTGGTTATCAGTGGCATCATGATGGCATTTGTAAAGGATTAGAATTCCGGGCTTAGCCATTTTTTTTTTTTTTTTTGCGCACTTGCTCTCTGGATGTTGAATTGTAAGCAGTGTCATCGTCGTCGTGTGTGTTTCTCATTTAGAGCCCGCCGCCGATGTTTTTTTTGGTACCTCTTGGGTGTCAATTTATTACGATTTTCTGCCTCCTAGGTATGAAATTCATAATTGTTTTGAAGTTTTCTCTTCAACCGACATTGTTTGCCGCTGGCCGCATTTATGTTAGAACAAACGAGAAATACAATTTTGTTTTTTATGCACTTCATTTTAAATGTTATGTTTTTTTTTTTTTCCTCAAAGAAAAATTTAAAATATCATTTTTGATAATATGAAAATAAAAAATATCATTAAACTAATTAATTATAAGATAAAAGATTCGATTCCCGACCATGGTCGAATCTTTTATCTTCTAATTAAATAGTTTAAAAATTACAAATTAATTGTTGAATAAACAACCATGATTAAATAACATCATTGAATAAAATAATAAAAAATATGTACAAATACATACATTGAAACCAACATTTCACATCATGATATGATTAGGTTTAAATATATTGTAAGAAAAGTCAACATTATTAAATACATTATAATTTCAGAAAACTATTGAGAGAGAGTAAGACTCCAGCAACTACACCGACGGAAGTAAGTATCTAAAAATTACAATTTTTTTCTGTTATACTATTATATTTAAACTTTTAGATGTTAGTTATATAATTACATATAAAAAATAATGTTGTAAATAATTATAAATTATATTAGAGCAGTAAGAGGAGGGCGAGCATTGCAACATTACATCAGCGACAAATTCAAACTGAAGTTATCTCTACCTCAGGTGTAAGTAAAAAGATATCAAAAGAAAAAAACAAAAGCAAAAAAAATAATAATAATTTTAAATAAATAACAATATATTTAAGAATCATTCTAAATTATCCTCTTACTGATAAATATTCTAACTAATTATAATAAATATTTTATTTTACAAGCAGCCATTAATGAGAAAAACGGTGATCTGAGGTATACAAGACTAACACAGTGTAACATAATCTAACAAAATGAATGATAAAATTATTCAAAAGTTACAATTTTTATTTTTACTTTATTTATAGGAGAGACGAGGAAGCTCTTCGAGAAGAGGATCTCAATTACGACGCTCGACATTAACTAAAAATGATTCCCAAAACGAGATATTAAGAAATAAGTACGTTTTTCTTTGGTATTTTCAATTTAAAAATATAAATATATATATAAGGATAAAGATAAATGTGATTACCATTTTTAAAAGGTTAATATCAAATTTTATAACAGTGTATTACTAGTATGACATGAAGTAGAAGTTTGTCCGAAGGTATAGTATTTTGTAAGGAGAAAATAGAAATTTGAGCCATTTTCCAATGTAAAGGACCAGTTAATGTGGCCCCGAACTCCACTGTAATGGATCTGTTGTTGGTTTGTATTCCATATTGAGCAAGCAAAAGGTAAAAGTTGAAGATGGAGGCTTGCGTTTTTCGCATTTGCGGATTTCTATATTCAAAATTATTGTGATGATAAAGTAATTATTGAAAAAATAATAGGTTAAATAATTATCAGGATTTTCAGTTAAAACTTTTTTATTTTGGAAAGCCAATGTTTCCAAAATAAATTAAATAGTACAAAATATATGTGATAGACATAAAACTTAATAGGGAAATTTTACAGTATGAACATAAAAAAAAAGCAAATGTTACTTGCAGAAGGTAACCAGAGTTGTGTGAGTACCTGTATTCATACAGGTACTAAAAATAATTATGTTAAATAATCTGACAAATCTGGTTCATTTTTATTGGACAATGTTATATCCTTAAAATCATACATGACCAAATTTAATATATGTTAATGCCTTATATTTATTTCAATGGTGTTAGAGGGTTTTCTGGCTTTTATAGAAATTTATATTGTTCTGAAGTTAGGCTCTTCGAAACTACTACATTTGAAAATAATAACATTAAAACTAACTAAGGTTAGTTAATATACAAATTCTAACATGGTAAAAATTATATTTTTTGTTAACATTTTAGATGCATGATGCATTATCCATAAGATATATTTAAAAGTATGAAGCCCTGATATTGAAAGGTGAAAATTTGGTCGTTTAAATGCTATTTAATAAATATGAACTTCTATATCAACATGAATTCTATTTTGTAAATTATTTAGAAAAATTGTTTGACATGATTATTATTGACTCTCTGACCGTTAACTCTTGCCTACGGTAAAGATTTAGCTTTTAACATTTGTTCAAACTGCCACTCTGACATGATCTGCACTGAAAAAATTTCAATTCTAACGTTAACCTTTGAAGTTTTAACCAATGGAAAAATAAATTGCTAATGGAATGCTGACTGTAATAAGAAATCCATACCTAAAGGAAATGGGCCATAAGCCATTTTGTCATGGTGAAAATGTTAATGCTTTTCCTTATCTTTTTAAAGACTGTAATAATGTTTTGATTAGAAAATAATAAAGTGATTTAATTTATAAATACAAACATACTATTGATATGAACTAGATTATTAATATAAGCATTAGCTTGAAACATAATATATACAAAGGGAAATGGGTAAACAAAAGAGAAAAACGGTAGCCCTTAAAAATGTATTTACATAGAAATTACAAAGTAGGTAGGTAATATCTTACAAAATATGTATATTTATGATATAAACTCTCAATAAACATGTGAACATGATTCACATAAAACAGGTAATATATCCATAAACATTTTTATTTTTATTTTTTAACATTAATATTTCGTACTGCCTACATCGCGAACAGTACGTTACATGTAAATATTATATTTAAAAAATTGCTATTAAAAATTATTTAACTTTACAAAACTAAAGATAGGAACACAATAAAAAAATGTCCCTAGACGGATGTGAAAACATTTATATTTCTCAATCATTTCATCTCAGATTTTAAACTAACTCATTAAAAGAAAATGTGTATCATAAAAAAAATTAATCCGTAACTAGGTCTAAAAAAAAATATACAAGATTTTGTACAGGACGTAGAAAATAGTTCAAGAATGAAATAAATCAAATAAACCATTCCTGAACAAAATATTTATATTGTCTAGCTCTTAGCTTTTTTAGGTAAAGAACCAAAAGCCGAAATAACAATACCTTTGGTGCCGGTAGCTGCGGTGGTGAGAGTAGTAACGCTGGTCTGCAGGCGAGGCCCCGCCGCTTGAGGATAAACGACCTGATCCCATTTCGATTTTCTTTTTTTTGTATCTTCTTCTGCGGTGGCTGCGGTGCCGTTCGTAACCTTCTTAGCCGTCCCAGTTAAAAATTCTATCTTCGTTCTCTCTCTCCTTTCCTTCTCTCTTTGTTCCATATCTGCTTTCTGAAGCTTGGCCAGTTCATCATAATAAGAAGTCTTGTCCCATTTGAGCGGATCATAGATCTGAGGCTCATAATTAGTACCAAATTCATTAATATTACAATAATCAATAAGCTTCTCATAAATACTTGGGTTTCTAAAACTCTTTCTCTGTTGAATGATAAGATTCATATCATAACCTTTTTCTTGCATTCTCCTAGTCATTTCAACGATCTTTTCTGTCAAATCGCTGGAGCATGAGCCCGTTGGTTCAGGTGGCAAATCTACATCCATAAATATCGGATTGGTTGAAGTATTAGCTGAACCTGAAGTTGTCTGTTCTGTAGTTGTGGATGTATCAGTTGAAGTGGTAATTTCACCATGGTGTTCATCATCTGAGGCAATGGTATCATCTTGGGCATGGTAAGATACTAGTGTTGTAGGACCTTTTGGTTTCGGTATTTCAGGCTGTTTCATTAGATCTGGTGAATCAATGATTATACTTTCCTTGCTCACATTTTCTTCGCCTTCCGAATCCGTGTATGTTTCCGTCAGTGACGCTAACGCCAAACTCGTCATCGCGTTTGTTGTAATAAACTTTGGAAGTAGTTAAAGATAAATTAAAAGTTTTTATGAGAACGAATAAACACTAAAAACGACACTAGTACAATAGAAGAACTTATCAACACGGAAGGTTATAGTCCACTGAGTGCTGAATTAGAACGCGACGTCAGCATCACCTATCGACCAGTCTGCGAACTATTCTCCCCACTCCATTTTCCAATAACTAAATCACATTAAGTCTAAAATATTTTTTTTTAATAATAGAAAACATTTTTTCTTAAACATTAAAAAGGGAAAAAACATTAAAAAAAAAATAAAAATCAGCTTTAAATTTTTCTACCTTGTCAAAATTATGTAAACTATATAATTATATCATACATCTTTGGAAATCCAATGTAAATTTATTTATTTTTTCCTCTTTATTTTTCATTTCACAAATATCAGTTTTTACCAGCAACCAGTGGATGGGTTAAAAGCAATAGAAACTAAAAACAATAATAACATGGTTTGATAGGCATGAGGAAGATATATTAAACCCAGTGGCTATTCTTCGGACCTTTTTCTAGTTATCCAGGATAAATTATTCAGGATAATTTAAAAATTAAAATTAAAATAAATAAGTTAAATAATTAGGTTTATTATTAATGAAATTTAAATTCTGATAAATTTATAAAACTCTATCTGTAAAGAAAGAAAATCCTTTTTCCTGGTCTTGTTTTAAAATCTTCTATCTTTGATGTAATTATGACTAGTGAATAATTTAAACAAAAATTCTATTAAAAATTAAAAAAAAAAAAAAAAAAAACTACCTATGTAAGCTCTTGAATATTCCTATAAAATTGTAATGTTTTTTTATTTATTGTAATTGTTAGTGTATGTTAAACCCTCCATATTTTCTCTCGAAAAAAAATAAATAAATAAAAAAGAAATTCTATTAATCTTTTTATTTTATAATCGCCTGGAACTGTGTGGAATTGTGATATTTCATTTTTTTAAAAACTCTAGATCTCAATTTTATTAAACTTTTTAGCAAGGCTTGAGTACAAAATGTTTTTTTCTTTTTTTTATTTAACAAATGTTCTTTCATTTTTAAATTCTTTATCTATTTAATTCTTGGAAATAACTGACCTCAAAGAATGTCCTAAATAAGTTTTTAAATAGAATTATTTAAAAACAAATACAAATCAATTCAATACAATAATGATGTAATTAAAAGGGTCTTAATTTGTTAGTTTTTCTACTCTACTGTAAAACTATTTAATTCTTTACTAACTTATAAAGAATTAATACTCTAATAGTCTTTTCACTTTTATTCCCTCTTTCTTTTTTTTTTTTTTTTTCTTCTTTGTAATTTATCACAAATTCCTTTTAATTTTTTTTTTTATCCTTTACAAATAAATATTAGAAATTTTCAAATGAATAAGAAACAAATTTAGGATTATAAGTTTAACCAAATAGGTTCGATAATAAAGGTATTTTATAATATTATTTAAAATCATGAACTTATATCAAAAGATTATGGTCATATTTAAAAAAAAAAAAAGACTAATAGACAGGACTAACGATAGATAATTCATCATGATAATAATGACTAAGTTATTAGTATTAAGTTACAACTTCGATTGAGTAATAATGTTATAATATATTACTCATTATTGTTTTTGTTTGTTAATAATTTTACAATTTAGAGGTGGGAAATATTTTATGGCTGTTTATTTCATCCGGGATGATTTATTGTTAAGAGATTAAATTATTATTATAGTGGGATGATTTATTGTCAAGACTCTGGTCACACATAACTGTATCGCAGCACGGGCGTGTATCAGATCTGATTCATTTACGAAGGGTTGATAGTAACCAATCACACATGCCCGACACCAGGTCAACCGACCCAATACTATCTATCCTTAGTATTTGAATCAGATGCAATACACCCCCGTGCTGCGGTGCGATTATGTGTGACCAGACCTTTAATCTTATGATTTCTTTCTTAATTTCTTTATTTTATGCTTTTTTTTGGTTTGATAGCCTTCTGGGATAGTCTGGGAAACTGTTACTTTATATCTAATCTAATCTACTTTATATATAATCAAAATATTCTTAGATGGGTAGGATTATAATAAGCTTTATTCTGTGTATCCAAAATTAAATAAAGGTATGCCATGGGCGGATTAAAACCGCTGCAATTAGACTCCAGAATGCTAAAACTGGTTGTACTCAACCATGTATGTTGTAAGTTGTACGTTTCAACTCAAGCTTAAGCATAAGGGTCCTCGTCAAAGCAAGGTGGATCGAAAAGAGTTTTAGAGAGACCCCAATGTACTTTTTATTTTCAATCTCTTTGAAACCCTTCATAACTCACCGAGCACTAACTATGACCCATGATCAAGTCAAACATTTCTGACAATAAATCATCCTAGAATTAATGTTTGTACTTATTAAAATATTCTTTCAAGTATAAAAAAAAATAATAATAATTTTTTTATCTATTAAAGTGGTAATGAAGGAGAATCTTTCGATAAAATATTTGAGGGATGTGAAACTTGCGGGTCAAGACTGAAATCTGAACAGGACAGCAATACCTCTCATCCAAATAGGTAATTTACAATAGAAAAAACATTTTTATCTTCAGTTTATAATAAGATAATAATAAATCAATATTAATAAAAATAATCTTTATTATGTTATTATTACAGCTCAGATGAATCTTCGACAGAAGAGCCTAGAGTTCTTAAAAGAGGTACAAGTTTTAAGGAGGAAGGGAGTGTTGCTAGAAGAAGTACACCTAGGCATAAATTTAGAAAAAGGTAAATATATTTTTTTTCTAACAAATTTACAAACCCAAAGCTCAAACATCAGATTTCCTGGATGCATGAACAATTATTTATTCATAACACAAATTAATTATTAAATTAAATTAATTATTAAATTAAATTAGACATAAAAATTAATTTTATCTACGAAAAAACATCTGAAGAATGAAATAGTAAAATTATTTTGCCAATTTTACTTTTTAGCTATGAATTTTTCTTTTCTTTTTGTTGTGATATAATATATTGTTACTATCTATATTACAGTATAAGTAAATCGAGCTTTTGAAGTAAACCTAAGAGGAATTATTGTTAAGATAAATTTAGAAAGTCAAAAGAGTTATAAGTGATTTTTGCTATAAATGAAACCAAAACTTTTTGTAGAAAATATAAATATAAGTCGTACTCCTTTCTCTGCAAGTTAAAGGAAATAATTAAAGTTAAAAGAAAAATCTGATCTCTTCGCCAAACATCTTTCTTTTGTATTTAAACTATTTATGGACTTCATAAATACAGACTATGATACCACACTACTAAATTCTTAAATCTTCTACTGATAATTTTTGTGTTATTTTTAAAGATCTTAAATTTAAATTAGTACTTTCAATTATTCTGCTTAATATCTTAAAAAATTATTCATGTTTGGTTTAGTTGTTTTTCATTTAATAAATAAAATAAATTGTTTTCATTTTTGTTCGCTCATAAAATTTGTAATTATAGCTTGTGTTTTTATCATAATTTTAAATCAAACAATTATTTAAAATAAATAGAATTAAATTTTACGATCGATTGAAGTAATCTATAGTTTATTGAATCATTATATTTTAATTTTGATTTTTTCTTTAAGTCTTTAAGTCTGTTTAATGATTGTTTTATGACCCACGGTTTGGGATGCAAAGAACGTGGGTCATGGTGGGTATTTTAATTTAGGGCTGGTAATTAATATAAATGCATTGTGGTGAAATGGACTGTATTTAATATGGTTATTATAAATCTGGTTTGTTTGCCAAAAGGGATACAATATTATTAGTGGGTTAATTATAATTTGGTAAGTTTACAATAATATTATGATTTGGTTTTGATGGTGTGGATGGTACCTGTTGTCTTGCTTCTCCTTTCAATCTGCATTATTGTAATATTTCCTGAGGCTGTTTCTGCTCTCCCATCGTTGGTGGTCCTCCTCCTGTCCTCCCCTGGTGGCCAGCAATCCCTTAGGTGACTACTCCATTATTAGTGTAATGGAAACTGTATATATGAACTTCTGGTGCACCTATGCCTAGGACTTTTCTCTATCTCTCTCTTGCTCAGGACTTTACTTTTCCTGCACCTTTCCTGCTAGGCTTTCCTGCAAGGCTGGCCAAGGGGTTCAGCCCTTCATCAAGAGATGGTGCTACTGGAGCGCCTGTGTTCAGAGGGGTTCTTTGAACAATGATCTTAAAAAATGGTATTTGTTTATAACAGGGACTCCACTTTTCCAGTAATAATTAACCTTAATTTTATAACAATATACTTTGATAAGAGAATAAAAAAGGCAAATTGTATCTACTATCATCTATGTAACTCCATAATAGGTAAAAGAGAAGCAGAGAAAACTGTTAAAATACACATTTTTAAAGCCGTCTGTCTGCCTACCCTATTATACGGAAGTGAAAGTTGGACTCCATTAAAGAAGCACCTTAGTCGATTGACAGCTACTGAAATGAAGTATCTCCGAAGAGCGGCTGGTCGAACAAGGAGAGATCGTATCAGAAATGAGCATACAAGTGAAGATCTTGGAGTTGCTCCCCTAAAAGATATCCTTGAAAAAAGACAACTTCGATGGTTTGGACACCTCTGCCAGATGGACGAGAACCGTGATCCCCGAAAATTCTTCCAAGCTGTGCCCATAGGGAAACGACCAAGAGGTCGACCAAGAAGGCAGTGGATTGACCACGTTTTCAGAATTGGCCAAAAGTGAAACAAGCCACCAAATGCGAGAGCACGAGATCGAGAGGCTTGGCATGGTGGAGGGACCTCCACGATGAAAGAAGAAGAAGAAGAAGATAAGTGAATTAAAAACAAATGTGTGTTTAAATTTAAATCTGATTCATTTCTCACCTTCCATATCTTGATGTTTTTCTATGATTGTGAAATCCTTGTAACAACAGTATATGAAATGCTTAGCAGATTCAAAACCTATCTGAGAATTCCAAACCCAGTGTTTTTCTTGGATCCTACTTTAATTTGACATCTTTGTGTTTAACATTCCAGATTACTTTGTCGTTTTATCCTTATGATCCTTTTAATTCATTTTTCACAGTATTTTTCTGTCGTAATCAGGTTCTATTGTTGCAAAATTCCGCAACACTTTCCTCCTTCTAAATTTCTCTGAATATATTTTTCACTGTGTACATTTTTACACCTTAAGAAAACAAGTTTAAAAGTGATAAAAAAAAATTACATGCTTCATTTTCATAAGTAGATGAGTAACATAGAATAAGATTAATAGAAATATTAGTGGAACCCTTACAATAAACGAGTACCAAAAACTTTAATACAATGGCTTACCCAGGATCAAAACTAGGGGGGGGGGGGGGCAAGCTATGGTCGTTCAGGTTGTAACATCTTACCGCGGAAAAGGTGAATGAAACCAAAATTATATATAATTATAGCAGTGCTTTATCATCTAAGTTATTACAATTATTTGCTTGAAAAAAATTATTCTATTATTGCTTCCTGCCTTAAAAGCTTAAAAAATTATTGCATCCAGTCGCTGCAATACCCCGCTGGGTACGCCCATGCTTTAGTATGTATTGAATATTACTTAAGAAAGTTTTCTTTTCTTATAATTGCAAAGTTTATTATTGCAGTATTAAATTTGAATTTTTTTTTTTTTTCAGGTCCTCCTTCACTTCACCATTATGGCTACAGAAGATGTCAAAATATTGGCATTGGTTAAGACCTTACGAAGACTATGCACTACAAGTCCGTTATTTCATAGCCTCTTTGTTCGTTCTTGCTGCGTTTTTCGTCATGGGTGCAAGTTTTTTTCAAAGTGTCGAAGCTTAGTGTCTCAAATAATCAAAAAAAAAAAAAAAACAATGACACTTTTGTGAAATAAATAAATACAACTTTACATAGATGACCAATTGTGTATATGAACCATAAAAATTGTTGCAGCTCATCAGTAATAGTTATAAGATTTCAGAACTATTCATAATCTTTTCTATTTCAAGTTAATTTTTTTTTTAATAATAAACATTTAAAACTTGTATTAATGAGTTATAAAAAAGTAATTAGGTATACGATTGTATCAATTCCAAAGAACATACATTTTTTTAATGTGATCTGCCATTTTATTAAAATAAATACAATTGAATATAATCTTTCAATCCATATTAAATTTTTTTATACAGTAATGTAGTTAGGTTCCTACAATTGCCAAAATGGGACTTACATTGTTGCATGCAATGCAGTGCTGTTTAGAGGCAACCAGTCCCAAAAAGTATATCGACAATGAAATGAGTATTTTCTCTTTTGATATGTGATTTATGGCAATCAAACGACGAGAACCATGTATGGAGAACACATGATGAAGAGTCCTTCATTTGATGTGCCAATCATGAGTGTCCATTTTTATATTCCTTTTATGGTATAAAATTTATTTTGATTATAATGTAATTCCTAAACGGAAGGTATGAACATGTATTGTACATAAGCAAGATCCAGTAAATTTAATAATAAACCCCTAAACTAAATGTAGTTTAGAATATTTTAAATTACATAGACTACATATGTAATCGAGAGTCCAAAATGTTTTATAGCCAAAGAGATTATATTTACCTATAGAATCAAAAATCTACTAATCGTACGAACGCCATTGCTTTGGTTGTTGTGATAATAAACTTATTATGACATGATCAGTTTTAAAAAGTTATTGTTATCTCGATGTTAAAGGTTAAAGTAGATTGCTCCTTTTAATTCGTGTGGACCAATTCAATTGATAATACATTATAGATTACTTACAGATACATGTGTAACTACTGTACATAATATGCATTGATAAATACAGTGAAATTCCTTCACAATATTTAAGAAGATTAATTCTGTTGGACTATTTAAGAAGATCTCACGAAAACTTATACTTTAGCATTGATTTTCTTTTTTATGTTTAAAAAAACCTATTAGTTAGCTTGTCAATGACGTCTTCCTTTATTCTCTATTATTATTTATTGAAAACTTATTTACTTCTTGTTTTGTTTTATGAAGTTATAATTAAATGATTTAGTACATTTTCCTTCATATGGTTTTTTGATTAGAAAGCTCCTTTAATTTTTAATTAGTTTTAGGACTCAGCCCTATTTTCAAGTGACTTTACATACATTTAATATTTCAATGTTATGCTTTACTAAAAATATATTTTATATAACATTGTAGCTGTTTGTTTGTTTAACGTCACTTTATGCCACTAATCCCACGATGCTACAACGGGAGAGCTAAATATTGCCTGTACAGGTATAATTAGGATAGGGATCTTTAATGAGAACCTGACATCATAGATATTTTATATAAAGTTGTTCACCTAGTTTATAATTAATATTTTGAACAAAAAAAAAATATCTTGTTCTTATGATCATCTTCTAGTTCCTATACATGAATTGATCTGAGGTATGATCCAGTTTATTTATATTCTAAAAACATTTTTATCTCTAAATTTTAAACATCAACTTTAACTATTTTGATTTATTTTTTTTATAATAAAAAAATGCGTTTATTTTTTATTGTTATCTTTATTATTCTTTGAGACACAATGATATCCCTTCAAAATTAACTACCCTATTTATATCGAATTTATGAAAATTGATTCAGGTTTAAATTTTTGTTAGTTTTTCTTCTGTTAAATTTTATTTATAACATTATTATAATTAATGGGGGGGGGTCTATTTTTGTTGAAACATAATTTGAATCTCAACTTATGCTATTTTTAAAATAATTCTTTATTTTTTTTGGGAACATATTTTTTCTAAGCATTATCGAGTTGGATTCAACGTGAAGGTTAATGTACTGGTTATTGCTTGAGTCTACAAATTAGAATTAGCTTGAGGAGGAATTTCTCTGTATATGAATACATATGTACTTACTCTTAATTACTTTTATTAAGTAAATTAATATTTATTACTGAAGCTCATTAAAATAATTTGCCAATAATAAGATTTCTTATAGTATGAAAATTATTGTAGCGAATATAGAACCCAACGAAAATCCCTAAGATAAATGAATGGGATTGGTCTTTCAATTTTAATGGTTACCAAAAACAAAATAGTTGGTATTAATAATAGGCATTTAAAAAAATAAATATGTATTAGCTATGGTGAGTAATATGTTAGTAATTGAAATATTAAATATCGAGTATAAATTACTCTATACATTGAAATCAGGTCCTGATATTTTAAATATATATAGAAATCTAAACCTAGATATGTAAATCTATAGAAAACTGCAAACTTGAATTATCCTGGATTTGATTTAATAAAAATGTGTTACATGTATTATATTGCTACTGGATATATGTATAATATAAACATACATATAGCGATTGTATCTAATATGTTTATGGTTTATACTGAACTATATTTTATATTTTTACCTAATATCGTTATTTAGTTATTAATAATTATAACTGTTTATAAATATATGAATCCATTATATTTGATTCATTCATAAAATTGTTGGCTGTTTAATTTTATTTTATTACTATTGTATATATTTTTTTTTTAGAAAAATATGAAATTGTATACTGTTTGTCTATTGTACTTACTTAAATGTAATAAAAATGAAATTAAATCAAACTCTTTTAATTTATTTTTTTATATACTTATATATATTTTTTTTTATGAGTGTGAGTAGATGACACTAACTGCAATATGAATTCTTAACATTGCTGTTAGTCGAACCGATGGGCACTCAATAAAACTAAGTTAAAATGTTAAAAAGTGATCATTGATGTTGACTTTACAGATCGTAGAAACCTCAATAGGAATGAAACAGATGTAGCTTTACCAATTAAATGTGTAGAACAGATTTCTTCACAGCACTATATTTTACAACATTACATTACTAAGGCTTCTACTTCGTCTGCATAAGAAGCAATAAGGATGGATAGGTTATTTAGTATTTTGTATGTCCAAAGTGGTTAGTTAGTACTTTATGAACAGTTAATTTGCAAGTCAGAGATATAAATTTATTTTTAATGCTTGCCAAATAGTCTCGAAAGAACGCTATATCACTTATTAAGTTCTTGAAAATAGGTTATTTAACTATGGGGAACAGCTAAAAAGTCAAATATACAATTTATAAAAACATTCCAATCTACTTAGGGAAATCTTAGATGCCCCCTTTTCTTTCTCTAATGAGACCTTGTGATATAATTATATCACTTTAAGGACAGTCTTACTCTAGATTCCAACTTGCTAACTCAAGCTCTAATCACTCCCACAAACCAAGAAGACTGTTAAGGCGCTAGCCGAGAGATTAAACTGCCATCTTTTTTTTCTTTTAAATTTTGTCTTTTTTTTATTTTGGCGATTTTATTGCTTTTTTCCCCTGCATTTCCTTTGGCTTTCTTTCATTACTGTAATAGATTACAATTTTTTAAGAAATGCCAGAAACTATATCTAAACAATAAAATAAAACTATATTTATTCTTCATTTTACTCTATACCTACTAAGAAAGAACATTTTATATCCTTGTGTTTTTTATCAGAGGAATGCAGTAGTGAAATAATATATATAGGGGAGAGCGGGGTTGGTTTGCAACAGTTTTCACTTTTTTGATTGTTGAGTCGCTCCTGTTAATATAATCCCAATAGGGCTGGCACACGTAAAATTCAAGTATTATAGTAATTCAAGTATTTTTTCAACACATAAATTTTAATACTACGAATATAGAAAATTGAAGAATTCGTCAATCCAGAGTATGCCAATTAACCCCATTGGTGGGGCAGGTTGGCCTAGAAGGTAGGTTGTTTAGCCATCTCATTCGTGTACTGCCTGACACATATTATTGTTATTAAAAGCTGCACTATAATGGTATGATAATTTTGAATCGGTTTAACCGGCTTTTAATGGAAAATAGAATGACAATAGAAGAAGATAGAAGTTTAGAGTGTCGTCACTTTCTGCATAAGAAAAATTGCTATCATCCTCCTCGCTGGAACTTAAGTCAATTGGTAGTTTCACCTTTGTTTATGTTTAGCTTGCTTTTGTGAATTGCTACTGCTCCAACAAACCCCAGTTGAAGAGAGCCAACTAACTTCACAGGAGAGATAATATGAAAGATGGCTGACAGGACAGGGGAGAACAATCAAACAAGAAACTGGTTAGTAGAAAGTTTAGGTTTTTCAAAGGAGTTTGGGGCTATGTGAACAGAATCGGAGTCAAGTGTTTTGCCATTCCTTTAAACCAAATTTACTTAGACATTGTAAAATCATCAAAGCACGCTCTTCTCTACACTACTAATATCGGATTGAAAACTCAGGACAAGACTTCCGAGGTCGAACAGGTCAACTGGTACAATGGTGAGGCCTTCATAACAGGTGAGACGGAAACTATAAACCAATAGCCAACCTGCCCCCTATGCCAACCAACCCCGCTCTTCCCTATATATATATATATGTATGTATTATTGAGGGGCACTGATAATTTGACTTTTAATAAATATCAACATCTTCTACATATTTAATCAGCAGTTCTGGATTAAAATTTGTAATTTTGGGATATAAGTCAACCTTAGGGGCAGGGGGCAGCTGACATGTCGATTTCTACCCTAACTGGGTTGGTCCATATAAGTTGAGTATTGTGTGCATCACACCAGATTTTTACTTTCAATTATCTATATATTAAATATATAGTAAGTGAAAGTATTTCGATCGTGAAAAATTTCGACTTCCGGTTTTCAATGGAAATACACTTTATAGGGTCCCCTGAGTCAAAATAACCAAATCCCGCGAAATAGTCAATGTCTGTGTCTATGTGAACAGACTAGCTCAAAAACTATATACCGTACGAACCTGAAATTAGGTATTTGGTGTTTACTTAATAAATGTTGTCTCATTTTTATGAGTTTTTTTTTATTTACTCAAAAACGGCTGTAATGATTTTGATCAAACTGGGTATTTGATGTATTTATATGCCCATGATATGACGGCAAAAATTTCATCAAATTGGTCAAATGGAGGGGGAACTTTATTTCATAAGTTTTTACGTTTTTTTCGATTTTCTCAAAAACGGCTCTAATAATTTTGATAAAAATGGGAATTTTATGTATGTATATGCCCGCGATATTCTTCTTCTTCTTTCAGCGGCGCAACAACTCATTGTTGAGTCAAGGCCTCCTGGATCAGCCTGCGCCATGTGTCACGATCCTTTGCCGTTTGCATCCAATTGCGCGCTCCCAGCAGTACCCGGGCATCGTGGGTCACTCCATCTCGCCACCGCAGCTTAGGTCTTCCTCTACGCCTGGAGCCATGAATTTCTTCATAAAAAACCTTCTTTGGGATAGAATTTTCATCCATCCTCGCCAAATGCCCAGCCCACCTTAGCCTTCCGAGACGGATGAACTTTGCAATGTCGGGTTCATTGAACAGTGTGTACAGTTCCATATTAGTTCTCCGACGCCATTCATTGCCCTCCATGATTCCTCCGTAGATGGTTCGAAGGATCTTCCTTTCATGAATCAGTAAAGCAGATTCATCCGATTTGGTAATTGTCCATGTCTCAGAACCGTAGCTCAGGACTGGACGGATCAATGTCTTATATAACATTATTTTTGTAGCTCTCGGAAGTAGGCTACTGCGTAAATGGTCACGTAGGCCATAGAAGCATCTATTGGACTTGCCTATGCGAGACCTAATCTCCCTGGAGATATCGTTTACAGAATTGACTTCACAGCCGAGGTACACAAATTCGTTTACCTTCTCGAATTTGTAGTCCCCAATTTTAACTTCCTCACCATGTAGTGCTTGTTCTCCGGAAACCAAATATTTCGTTTTTTGCTCATTGACAACTAGACCCATTCTTGCAGCGGCCTCGGCAAGGGCAAGGAACGCATCAGAGACTGCCTGAAGTGATCTCCCCATGATATCAATATCATCAGCATACCCCAGCAGCTGTACCGTGCGGTGAAATATTGTACCACCGATCTGAATCCTGGAACTCCTAATAATTCTCTCCAGGCCGATGTTAAATAGGAGGCAGGCTAGCGCATCACCTTGGCGTACACCTTTACTCGTTGAAAATGGCTCGGTTATTCCAGCTTGAACCCTTACGTGACACTCCACACCCTCCATCGTTACCTGGCACACCCTCGTTACCGAGCACATCCTCGTTACCGGGCAATGTACAGTTCCTTCCGATCAATACTATCATAGGCACTTTTAAAATCTATGAATAAGTGATGCGTTCGGATGTTAAATTCCCTGCCCTTCTCCAGCACTTGTCGCAGAGTGAAAACCTGGTCCACAGTTGATTTACCTTTGCGGAAGCCGCACTGGTAAGGTCCCACTATTCTCTCTGCTAAAGGAAGCAGACGATCAAAGAGTATAAGCGAAAGGATTTTATATGCAACTGGTAGCAACGATATCCCACGATAGTTATTACAATCGAGCTGGTCACCCTTCTTGTGAATAGGGCAAATGATGGTTTTGCACCAGCTCCGCGGCAGCATTTCCTTCACCCAGATAGACATTAGGAGGTCCTGAAGCGTCTTTATCAGTTCCATTCCACCATGCTTGAAGAGTTCTGCTGCGAGGCCGTCATAGCCTGGTGCCTTATTATTTTTGAGTTTCGATAAGGCAGTCATAATTTCTTCCTCGTTGGGTGGATCAAGATCTTCAATTGGAGCCAGACGAGTTTGGGGTTCTTCTTGGGGATTTTGCTCGCTAAGAAGGTCTCGGAAGTATTGGCGCCATCTACCTAAGATTTTACTTTCATCATTCAACAATGACCCGTCCTCAGCTCTACATGTATTTAATCGAGGTTTGAAGGGCCTTCTTCCATTGTTAATCTTCTGGTAGAACTTCCTAATCTCGTTGTTGGTCTTCAAGGTCTGCGCTTCTTCCATCTGTTTATTCCTCCACTGTCTTTTCTTCCTCTGAAAAAGCCTCTTTTCCATACGCCTTCTTCGTCGATACTCCTCTACACTAGCTCGAGTACGTCTCTGAAGCATCAGTTTGTAGGCCTTATTTTTAATTACATTTGCATTATAGCATTCCTCGTCGTACCAGGGGTTGCGTGGCTCCTTTTCCTGCAAGCCCAGAACCTCTTCCGCGGCCCCCGCCATAGCTTCTTCGATCCCCTTCCAGTAGTTCTCTAAGCTGCATTCAGGAGGTACCACTATCAATCTAAGGCTTTCATCCAGACGTTCCTCGTATCTCCTCTGCATGTCCTCATCTCTTAGCCTCTTGACGTTAAATTTCTTGATTCGGCTTGTTGGTTGTTTCTTAACAAGAGATATTCTATCCCTTAACCGAGCTATCACTAGATAATGGTCCGAGTCCACATTTGATCCTCTGAATACTCGAACATCCATGAGGTTCGACTTATTGCGAGATGAAATAAGAATGTGGTCGATCTGGTTAGTGGTCTCTCCATCAGGTGACCTCCATGTTCCCTTATGAATATTTCTGTGGGGGAATAATGTTCCTCCAATTGCCAGACCACATGCCTCTGCCATGTTTATAAGTCGATGCCCATTTTCATTGGACACATTGTGTAGGCTGTGTCGACCTATCGTGGGATAGTAATACCGTTCTCGTCCGACTTTGGCATTCATGTCGCCAGCAACAATTTTGATGTCATGATCAGGACATTGATGTAAAGTTCTTTCGAGTAAGTCATAGAATTCATCCTTTTCGGTTTCTAATGAAGCTTCTATAGGGGCATGTGCACTTACTATTGAATAGTTTTGAAATTTCCCTCGTATTCTTAATATACAGAGTCTCGGGCTTATGGGTTTAAAGTCCAAGACAAGACTTCGGAAGCGTCCGGTCACAACAAAGCCAGTGCCATATACATGATGACTTTCGTGGCCGCTGTAGTAGATGGTATGATTCCGCTTCTCAAGTATGCCGGACCCTGTCCATCGCATTTCTTGGATAGCAGCCAAATCAACCTTGTAGTGGTCAAGCTGAGAGATCAATCCCTGCAGTGCTCCTGGCCGGTATAAACTTAAGACATTCCATAGTCCTAAATTGAAGTCAAGATACTTGTGATGACTTGTTCTCGCAGTATTGTGGCGTCCACTAGGTGCTGACCGGGGCCCCCCCGGATCCGAATGGGCCCCTACGGGGAGTAGATGAGTCCTCACCATTGTTTAACCATTTATATCTAACAGACAGCGCAGACCTGTTCGGCTTCTCCACGAATTTCAGTAGGTGGATGAGGGCTCGTGACATCCTCGATCCACCATCCTGACCGAAGCCAGGACCCCCATCTCTCGTCAGTCGCCTACCCAGACTATGTCTAAGTAAGGCTTAACAGGGCCCACCCGGAAATAACGTAAGTTAGATCCTTCGAGAAGGTGAGAGTGGAGTTGAGAAGGAGAGGCTATGTGACCTCTAGGGTCATAACATCGCATCGCAAGTATTCTTTGAAATCAAGTAAACTTTATCATTATTAAAATTTTCTGAGTGGGCTTAAATGGGGAAGGTGCCTTTTTTGTTTTCCTATAAAGTACCTTTGTTTTTTTCATATGGAGAAAAATTAAAGCCTAAATATGAAATATTAAAAAAAAATCAAGTATACTGATACAGGAGAAAAAAAGAAAAATATTCCGTCAACTCATAAAACACATTGAGCTGACGTATGCACAGTTCGCCTTTAACAACAGAACATTGTTTATAATTAAAGCCGTTCTGTTCATTTATTGTATATTATTTGTTAAATGGTAACTAAATGAAGTTTTTAACAACTACTTGGAGAATTATAAAATCAGACGACTTGGAGTTTTATGCTTGCATTGCCGAATTTTCGCAAGTAAAAACTTTTATTTAATAATAAAAACAAATTAGTACACTTTAGAGATCGAATACAAAAAAAATAAGTAAATGAATGTGGAAAAATTTGTGAATTTGAGATATCGCATTTAACAAAACACGTCAATTTCAAATCTAAGTAACTTGGTAAGTGAAAGTTGTGTGTTGCGCAGATCGCACCAGATTTTTTTTCTGCTAAGGATCTTTTTCCTCACTTAGAGGGGAAGATAGTTATTGGCTGTGTCGACACAGCCAATAACTATAATGTGACAATGGAAATATAAGACAGTGTAACAGGCCATAAAATGTATGACAAAATAAAAAAAGACAAAAGTATTTTTATACTGTTTAAAAAAAGAGAAGTTTTGACAAATGGCTTGAATGAAATGTAACAACTTAAGATAAGATAACCCCAGAAGATGAGCCACAAGCTCGAAACGTCGGGAGAAAAAAATAATAAATAAATAATTATTAAACACGGAAGAGCTCCTTCATTAAAGAAAATCCTACAATTTACAGCAGTCTTCCCCTCTAAGTGAGGAAAAAGATCCTTAGCAGAAAAAAAATCTGGTGCGATCTGCGCAACACACAACTTTCACTTACCAAGTTACTTAGATTTGAAATTGACGTGTTTTGTTAAATGCGATATCTCAAATTCACAAATTTTTCCACATTCATTTACTTATTTTTTTTGTATTCGATCTCTAAAGTGTACTAATTTGTTTTTATTATTAAATAAAAGTTTTTACTTGCGAAAATTCGGCAATGCAAGCATAAAACTCCAAGTCGTCTGATTTTATAATTCTCCAAGTAGTTGTTAAAAACTTCATTTAGTTACCATTTAACAAATAATATACAATAAATGAACAGAACGGCTTTAATTATAAACAATGTTCTGTTGTTAAAGGCGAACTGTGCATACGTCAGCTCAATGTGTTTTATGAGTTGACGGAATATTTTTCTTTTTTTCTCCTGTATCAGTATACTTGATTTTTTTTTAATATTTCATATTTAGGCTTTAATTTTTCTCCATATGAAAAAAACAAAGGTACTTTATAGGAAAACAAAAAAGGCACCTTCCCCATTTAAGCCCACTCAGAAAATTTTAATAATGATAAAGTTTACTTGATTTCAAAGAATACTTGATGGTCATCAAACATGACGAATTTGAACAAAATGTTTTATGCCGTTTTTGATCAATCGAAAAAAAACGTAAAAAGGGGGATCAAAGTTATAAAATACAGTGTGTCCCCCCCCCCCACCGTTTCATCAATTTTTATGAAATTTTTACTGTCATATCGCGGGCATGGGGCCCAAGGGGAAGTGATGCGATGTTATGACCCTAGAGGTCACATAGCCTCTCCTTCTCAACTCCACTCTCACCTTCTCGAAGGATCTAACTTACGTTATTTCCGGGTGGGCCCTGTTAAGCCTTACTTAGACATAGTCTGGGTAGGCGACTGACGAGAGATGGGGGTCCTGGCTTCGGTCAGGATGGTGGATCGAGGATGTCACGAGCCCTCATCCACCTACTGAAATTCGTGGTGAAGCCGAACAGGTCTGCGCTGTCTGTTAGATATAAATGGTTAAACAATGGTGAGGACTCATCTACTCCCCGTAGGGGCCCATTCGGATCCGGGGGGGCCCCGGTCAGCACCTAGTGGACGCCACAATACTGCGAGAACAAGTCATCACAAGTATCTTGACTTCAATTTAGGACTATGGAATGTCTTAAGTTTATACCGGCCAGGAGCACTGCAGGGATTGATCTCTCAGCTTGACCACTACAAGGTTGATTTGGCTGCTATCCAAGAAATGCGATGGACAGGGTCCGGCATACTTGAGAAGCGGAATCATACCATCTACTACAGCGGCCACGAAAGTCATCATGTATATGGCACTGGCTTTGTTGTGACCGGACGCTTCCGAAGTCTTGTCTTGGACTTTAAACCCATAAGCCCGAGACTCTGTATATTAAGAATACGAGGGAAATTTCAAAACTATTCAATAGTAAGTGCACATGCCCCTATAGAAGCTTCATTAGAAACCGAAAAGGATGAATTCTATGACTTACTCGAAAGAACTTTACATCAATGTCCTGATCATGACATCAAAATTGTTGCTGGCGACATGAATGCCAAAGTCGGACGAGAACGGTATTACTATCCCACGATAGGTCGACACAGCCTACACAATGTGTCCAATGAAAATGGGCATCGACTTATAAACATGGCAGAGGCATGTGGTCTGGCAATTGGAGGAACATTATTCCCCCACAGAAATATTCATAAGGGAACATGGAGGTCACCTGATGGAGAGACCACTAACCAGATCGACCACATTCTTATTTCATCTCGCAATAAGTCGAACCTCATGGATGTTCGAGTATTCAGAGGATCAAATGTGGACTCGGACCATTATCTAGTGATAGCTCGGTTAAGGGATAGAATATCTCTTGTTAAGAAACAACCAACAAGCCGAATCAAGAAATTTAACGTCAAGAGGCTAAGAGATGAGGACATGCAGAGGAGATACGAGGAACGTCTGGATGAAAGCCTTAGATTGATAGTGGTACCTCCTGAATGCAGCTTAGAGAACTACTGGAAGGGGATCGAAGAAGCTATGGCGGGGGCCGCGGAAGAGGTTCTGGGCTTGCAGGAAAAGGAGCCACGCAACCCCTGGTACGACGAGGAATGCTATAATGCAAATGTAATTAAAAATAAGGCCTACAAACTGATGCTTCAGAGACGTACTCGAGCTAGTGTAGAGGAGTATCGACGAAGAAGGCGTATGGAAAAGAGGCTTTTTCAGAGGAAGAAAAGACAGTGGAGGAATAAACAGATGGAAGAAGCGCAGACCTTGAAGACCAACAACGAGATTAGGAAGTTCTACCAGAAGATTAACAATGGAAGAAGGCCCTTCAAACCTCGATTAAATACATGTAGAGCTGAGGACGGGTCATTGTTGAATGATGAAAGTAAAATCTTAGGTAGATGGCGCCAATACTTCCGAGACCTTCTTAGCGAGCAAAATCCCCAAGAAGAACCCCAAACTCGTCTGGCTCCAATTGAAGATCTTGATCCACCCAACGAGGAAGAAATTATGACTGCCTTATCGAAACTCAAAAATAATAAGGCACCAGGCTATGACGGCCTCGCAGCAGAACTCTTCAAGCATGGTGGAATGGAACTGATAAAGACGCTTCAGGACCTCCTAATGTCTATCTGGGTGAAGGAAATGCTGCCGCGGAGCTGGTGCAAAACCATCATTTGCCCTATTCACAAGAAGGGTGACCAGCTCGATTGTAATAACTATCGTGGGATATCGTTGCTACCAGTTGCATATAAAATCCTTTCGCTTATACTCTTTGATCGTCTGCTTCCTTTAGCAGAGAGAATAGTGGGACCTTACCAGTGCGGCTTCCGCAAAGGTAAATCAACTGTGGACCAGGTTTTCACTCTGCGACAAGTGCTGGAGAAGGGCAGGGAATTTAACATCCGAACGCATCACTTATTCATAGATTTTAAAAGTGCCTATGATAGTATTGATCGGAAGGAACTGTACATTGCCCGGTAACGAGGATGTGCTCGGTAACGAGGGTGTGCCAGGTAACGATGGAGGGTGTGGAGTGTCACGTAAGGGTTCAAGCTGGAATAACCGAGCCATTTTCAACGAGTAAAGGTGTACGCCAAGGTGATGCGCTAGCCTGCCTCCTATTTAACATCGGCCTGGAGAGAATTATTAGGAGTTCCAGGATTCAGATCGGTGGTACAATATTTCACCGCACGGTACAGCTGCTGGGGTATGCTGATGATATTGATATCATGGGGAGATCACTTCAGGCAGTCTCTGATGCGTTCCTTGCCCTTGCCGAGGCCGCTGCAAGAATGGGTCTAGTTGTCAATGAGCAAAAAACGAAATATTTGGTTTCCGGAGAACAAGCACTACATGGTGAGGAAGTTAAAATTGGGGACTACAAATTCGAGAAGGTAAACGAATTTGTGTACCTCGGCTGTGAAGTCAATTCTGTAAACGATATCTCCAGGGAGATTAGGTCTCGCATAGGCAAGTCCAATAGATGCTTCTATGGCCTACGTAACCATTTACGCAGTAGCCTACTTCCGAGAGCTACAAAAATAATGTTATATAAGACATTGATCCGTCCAGTCCTGAGCTACGGTTCTGAGACATGGACAATTACCAAATCGGATGAATCTGCTTTACTGATTCATAAAAGGAAGATCCTTCGAACCATCTACGGAGGAATCATGGAGGGCAATGAATGGCGTCGGAGAACTAATATGGAACTGTACACACTGTTCAATGAACCCGACATTGCAAAGTTCATCCGTCTCGGAAGGCTAAGGTGGGCTGGGCATTTGGCGAGGATGGATGAAAATTCTATCCCAAAGAAGGTTTTTTATGAAGAAATTCATGGCTCCAGGCGTAGAGGAAGACCTAAGCTGCGGTGGCGAGATGGAGTGACCCACGATGCCCGGGTACTGCTGGGAGCGCGCAATTGGATGCAAACGGCAAAGGATCGTGACACATGGCGCAGGCTGATCCAGGAGGCCTTGACTCAACAATGAGTTGTTGCGCCGCTGAAAGAAGAAGAAGAATATCGCGGGCATATACATACATAAAATTCCCATTTTTATCAAAATTATTAGAGCCGTTTTTGAAGTTGACAAAGTTATAAAGTTACAGCTCAAAGCTATAAAGCTAATTAGCTAGCGAACGTGGCAAATTTGCTAACCTGTAATTTTGTCTAAATGTATTACGTTTAGCGTTTTGTAGCTATGTTATTGTATTATTCCTTTAAAAATTCAAAAAAATATCGACCCCCAAAATATTATAGGCGGGTCATGGACCCCTGTGAAACCCCCCTCTCTCCACCCATGCTATTATGTACTTCTTTGATTACAATTTATTGTTTGTTTAACGTCCATTTTTATGCTACTGAGGCTAATCGGACGATGCTACAGTGGGCGTCCTAAATTTTGCCTCTCCAGGAATAATTACGATAGGAATCTTTAACGAGTACCTGATATCGTACAGGCTCGGGACCTTCATTTTACGTCCTATCCGAGGGACGGCATAGCTAAGGATTTTTTACTCCCACTAAAAAATCCTAGGGTCACCGCTGGAATCGAACCCGCGATCTTTGATATTATAGGTTGCAATGCTAACCACAACACCACAGGTTACCCCGATTATAATTTAAAATTACTGTAATCACGATAAAAATTAATCATTTGTAATGACTGTGTATGATAGCACTGAAGTATCAGTTTTATGAATGTAACAGCCCGTTATTTACTTTCAAATTTCAATACGTACTTACCTCTGTGAATTTGCCATTAGAGATTAACTTACGTGAGGTGAAGTAGGGTAATCGCTTTATATGAAGTGCAAAGTTTATCTACGACACCGCATTGAATTAATATATCTCCCTTACAATTTACAATTATTACATCGTGCTGTATTTGTTCGCAAGTATCTCTGGACGTGTCTGTTTTCCACCTGTTTTCAGTCTTTCAAAATAAATCCTAGGGGATTAAGGAAAGCCCCCTTAATCTACTGTTTTATCAAACTGTTTTGTTTTTAAATAAAATGTTTGTTTTGTTTTACTCCAGAATATTTCTCTATAATTTAAGAGGTTTAAAAAATCGTCCAATCGAGCTATGGAGCTCTACCAAAACAAGGGCAGATCCAAGGGGGGGGGGTTGTAAGTTGGTCCTTTAGGACTGCAGCCCCCCCCCCCCCATGGTTTAGATCGCAGTCCTTTTTATAAAAGATAATAATTTCATACAAAAATGGTTCTGTCGGTCACGTGATTATGAGAGAGGGTAACGATCATTTTCACATGTTTTTTTTATTTAAAAAAAAAACGATTTTGACCAAAATGGTATTTGATATATGTATATGCCCGCGATGCGACAGCCGAAATCTTATCAAAATTGATCAAAGGGAGGGGGCACTTTACTTAATAAATGTTGTCTCATTTTCACGAGTTTTTTTTTATTTAATCAAAAACGGCTGTAATGATTTTGATCAAACTGGGTATATGATGTATTTATATGCCCGTGATGTGGTTGCTAAACTTTCGCCAAAATTGGTCAAACGGAGGGGGCACTTTATTTAATCTCATTTTTACGCATTTTTTCTCAAAAACGGCTTTAACTATTTTGATTTAACTGAGTATTTGATGTATGTATATGCCCGCGATGAGACAGCAAAAATTTCATTTACAGTATTATAAAAATAAAACTTTTATTTAACAATTAAAAAAATTATTTTATTTTAGAGAGTAAATGAGATGTGAAAAAATATGGTATAAGATTATCTTTAATTAATTATAGTTTAGTTTAGAAACTAGTTTAGAAACTCCATAATAAATTTTTGAATGCAATATAAATTAATTTTAGAGGAACAATATCGTTCTCGATTTCCAGAAAGGCGTAAGAGACAAACTTTACGACACGTAAATACAGCTTCCATCGATTCACCTTCACGATCTATTTACAAAAAGTAGAGATGAGAGATGGTCAACTGTTCTTCAATTACGATAGGTTAAATGATGGTCAAAAGAAAAAAAAAATAATAATTATTATTTAAAAAAACGTATTTATCAACATAAATACAGTATTCCCACGAATAATTCGTCTACATCTAAATTAGCAAAACATGCCATTGCCCACAACCATTCCTTCGACTTTGAGAACCCCTCCATATTAGCTACTGTACCTAACCACGATTAACATCTCCTCTCAGAATCCATTTTCATCCACCTAGAAACAAATAACCCGGTAAATCACAAAACAAATAATGAGATAATTTCATCTACTTACTCAAACATCTTCCGCATCCTCAAATCCTAGTTTTGATTTCATAGGTACCTGCAATTATCTCTGTACCTCTTGAACTATTATTATTTTTTGTATTGTATGCTTCTTTCAGTATATTTTCCAAATTTTTATGCATTGTTACATTATGTATTTTTCTCATTTTTATGTTATTATTGAGTCCAGAAGCAACTATTCGTATACATAGTTTTTAAATATTTTTGTTCACTCAGTTGTCATGTGCTTTCACTTCAAAAACGTTGGATTTCCCCGCCATAAACCTTTGAAGTCGGCAAACTAACCCCCTACCACTACCTCTCACCTTATTTTTACCTTTAGTCTTAGTATCCTCCTGGACTCAGTAGGTAAATATCAGATTCTATTTTATCTTATTAACCAGCCTCTTATTTTAATATTCATGTATAAACCATCTTCTATATTATTATCAGTTCTGTAATGTATCCATTTATTGTCACCCTCTAGTATAGATACTCATATATTTGTTTTCTTTTAGCCATAATAAAATCGTTGTAAACTGAAAATCCTGACCATCATTTAACCTATCGTATTTACAAAAAGCAACTCGCAATAAAAAACAAACAACCAAAAAAAAAAATAAAAGTTGTCGAAATTAGGTCCCTCAAAAAAAGAAATACGCAATAATAAATTGAAAAGTACTGAGAACTTCCAAGTTTTGCAATACAGATACTCTATAACTTAAGGAGGTATACAAATATAAGCATTTAAATGTGGAAAAATGTGTGAAGTTGGGGAATGGCGTTTACATGATATCGAAATACGTCAATTTCTAACATAAGTAAGATCGTAAGAGAAAGTTGTGTGTTGCGCGCATCGCACCAGATTTTATTTTTAATATTTCCTCGCCAATAAGTTTTAGTGTCTGTTATTTTGAGAAGTAAATGGCTGGCTATAGAGTAAAACTAATGACTCTTTTATGGATTTGTGTAGGTTCGGACGTTGATGGTAGCTATCCCTAATAACCTATAGAGTCAAAGCAAGCGGTCGATGACTGTACCAGGAACCTAATGGTACCTCGGTAAATATCATATTGAGTCCAGAAAGTTTCTCAGTACACCTGACGATTCACTTAGTTCAAGTTAAAATCGGGTCACGCGTGTTGTTCTCATAAACTCAATCGTGGTTCAATACCTTCTAAATACAGAAACGTATTGGTAGTAATAAATAGGTTTTATATTTAAATACATCAGTGGCTGTCCCTGAGAAAAAATTCGTGGGGGATTGGTCGGTAGAAAAAAAATCTGTAGGATTTTCTTTAATGAAGGAGCTCTTCCGTGTTTAATAATTATTTATTTATTATTTTTTTCTCCCGACGTTTCGAGCTTGTGGCTCATCTTCTGGGGTTATCTTATCTTAAGTTGTTACATTTCATTCAAGCCATTTGTCAAAACTTCTCTTTTTTTAAACAGTATAAAAATACTTTTGTCTTTTTTTATTTTGTCATACATTTTATGGCCTGTTACACTGTCTTATATTTCCATTGTCACATTATAGTTATTGGCTGTGTCGACACAGCGAGTTGCTTTTTGTAAATACGATAGGTTAAATGATGGTCAGGATTTTCAGTTTACAACGATTTTATTATGGCTAAAAGAAAACAAATATATGAGTATCTATACTAGAGGGTGACAATAAATGGATACATTACAGAACTGATAATAATATAGAAGATGGTTTATACATGAATATTAAAATAAGAGGCTGGTTAATAAGATAAAATAGAATCTGATATTTACCTACTGAGTCCAGGAGGATACTAAGACTAAAGGTAAAAATAAGGTGAGAGGTAGTGGTAGGGGGTTAGTTTGCCGACTTCAAAGGTTTATGGCGGGGAAATCCAACGTTTTTGAAGTGAAAGCACATGACAACTGAGTGAAAAACTATGTATACGAATAGTTGCTTCTGGACTCAATAATAACATAAAAATGAGAAAAATACATAATGTAACAATGCATAAAAATTTGGAAAATATACTGAAAGAAGCATACAATACAAAAAATAATAATAGTTCAAGAGGTACAGAGATAATTGCAGGTACCTATGAAATCAAAACTAGGATTTGAGGATGCGGAAGATGTTTGAGTAAGTAGATGAAATTATCTCATTATTTGTTTTGTGATTTACCGGGTTATTTGTTTCTAGGTGGATGAAAATGGATTCTGAGAGGAGATGTTAATCGTGGTTAGGTACAGTAGCTAATATGGAGGGGTTCTCAAAGTCGAAGGAATGGTTGTGGGCAATGGCATGTTTTGCTAATTTAGATGTAGACGAATTATTCGTGGGAATACTGTATTTATGTTGATAAATACGTTTTTTTAAATAATAATTATTATTTTTTTTTTCTTTTGACCATCATTTAACCTATCGTAATTGAAGAACAGTTGACCATCTCTCATCTCTACTTTTTGTAAATAGATCGTGAAGGTGAATCGATGGAAGCTGTATTTACGTGTCGTAAAGTTTGTCTCTTACGCCTTTCTGGAAATCGAGAACGATATTGTTCCTCTAAAATTAATTTATATTGCATTCAAAAATTTATTATGGAGTTTCTAAACTAGTTTCTAAACTAAACTATAATTAATTAAAGATAATCTTATACCATATTTTTTCACATCTCATTTACTCTCTAAAATAAAATAATTTTTTTAATTGTTAAATAAAAGTTTTATTTTTATAATACTGTAAATGAAATTTTTGCTGTCTCATCGCGGGCATATACATACATCAAATACTCAGTTAAATCAAAATAGTTAAAGCCGTTTTTGAGAAAAAATGCGTAAAAATGAGATTAAATAAAGTGCCCCCTCCGTTTGACCAATTTTGGCGAAAGTTTAGCAACCACATCACGGGCATATAAATACATCATATACCCAGTTTGATCAAAATCATTACAGCCGTTTTTGATTAAATAAAAAAAAACTCGTGAAAATGAGACAACATTTATTAAGTAAAGTGCCCCCTCCCTTTGATCAATTTTGATAAGATTTCGGCTGTCGCATCGCGGGCATATACATATATCAAATACCATTTTGGTCAAAATCGTTTTTTTTTTAAATAAAAAAAACATGTGAAAATGATCGTTACCCTCTCTCATAATCACGTGACCGACAGAACCATTTTTGTATGAAATTATTATCTTTTATAAAAAGGACTGCGATCTAAACCATGGGGGGGGGGGGGCTGCAGTCCTAAAGGACCAACTTACAACCCCCCCCCCCTTGGATCTGCCCTTGTTTTGGTAGAGCTCCATAGCTCGATTGGACGATTTTTTAAACCTCTTAAATTATAGAGAAATATTCTGGAGTAAAACAAAACAAACATTTTATTTAAAAACAAAACAGTTTGATAAAACAGTAGATTAAGGGGGCTTTCCTTAATCCCCTAGGATTTATTTTGAAAGACTGAAAACAGGTGGAAAACAGACACGTCCAGAGATACTTGCGAACAAATACAGCACGATGTAATAATTGTAAATTGTAAGGGAGATATATTAATTCAATGCGGTGTCGTAGATAAACTTTGCACTTCATATAAAGCGATTACCCTACTTCACCTCACGTAAGTTAATCTCTAATGGCAAATTCACAGAGGTAAGTACGTATTGAAATTTGAAAGTAAATAACGGGCTGTTACATTCATAAAACTGATACTTCAGTGCTATCATACACAGTCATTACAAATGATTAATTTTTATCGTGATTACAGTAATTTTAAATTATAATCGGGGTAACCTGTGGTGTTGTGGTTAGCATTGCAACCTATAATATCAAAGATCGCGGGTTCGATTCCAGCGGTGACCCTAGGATTTTTTAGTGGGAGTAAAAAATCCTTAGCTATGCCGTCCCTCGGATAGGACGTAAAATGAAGGTCCCGAGCCTGTACGATATCAGGTACTCGTTAAAGATTCCTATCGTAATTATTCCTGGAGAGGCAAAATTTAGGACGCCCACTGTAGCATCGTCCGATTAGCCTCAGTAGCATAAAAATGGACGTTAAACAAACAATAAATTGTAATCAAAGAAGTACATAATAGCATGGGTGGAGAGAGGGGGGTTTCACAGGGGTCCATGACCCGCCTATAATATTTTGGGGGTCGATATTTTTTTGAATTTTTAAAGGAATAATACAATAACATAGCTACAAAACGCTAAACGTAATACATTTAGACAAAATTACAGGTTAGCAAATTTGCCACGTTCGCTAGCTAATTAGCTTTATAGCTTTGAGCTGTAACTTTATAACTTTGTCAACTTATATTATTTTTTAAAAAAATAAATGGCAAAATGTCCCAGTTTGCAAAGTTATACCAGTGTACGGTATGTATTTTTGAACCTTTTGAATTTAAAATTTACATTCATACCAAAATAATAAATACACTATAGATTTAAAAGGAAATATGAAATAGGATTATTTACCCTAAAAAATAAAAAAGTTAGTTTTTACTTAGGTTCTAATAGTGTTCGGTATTTTGATTTCATTTTATTTCATCATACATAATACTCCTTTTTTTTACATTTCAATTTGAATTTGCCACCTTAACTGTCGCCGGAGGTAGCAATCGCTGGGCCAACAATTGGTTATCAGTGGCATCATGATGGCATTTGTAAAGGATTAGAATTCCGGGCTTAGCCATTTTTTTTTTTTTTTTTGCGCACTTGCTCTCTGGATGTTGAATTGTAAGCAGTGTCATCGTCGTCGTGTGTGTTTCTCATTTAGAGCCCGCCGCCGATGTTTTTTTTGGTACCTCTTGGGTGTCAATTTATTACGATTTTCTGCCTCCTAGGTATGAAATTCATAATTGTTTTGAAGTTTTCTCTTCAACCGACATTGTTTGCCGCTGGCCGCAAAATTCACGAAGGACGAGCAGCAGGTGAAAATTTCCTTCATCCTAAAATCTCCTTTCAATGTCTTTTACCCGATTATTCTCATTTCACCCTTGCCCGAAATTCAGAATCAGCGTTACAGCGTAAGCTTGGTAAGTTGCATTAAAGATTTATTTCATTTTTTTTATTTTAAAGTTCATATAATTGTATTAATTGCTTATCCGAGCTCACCAGAGCGAAATAATTTTTTTAAACCATTTTTTACGTTAGTGATATTGATCAGATTAAGTGCATTTTTTCCTCTTTTTTTATTTTCACTAAAATTATCGTACAAATAGAAAGGCAGGACAAAACAATATTGTAACACTTCTGTGGGTTAACAAATATTTATAAGACGAAAATATAAAAATAACAATGCCAACCGAATTATAGCAACATAAATATTCGAGCAAGTTACAAAAATTATAACTTTATAGCACACAAATCATATGGCTTGAGCTTCACAGCCAAGACAAAGACTCAGAATTAGACTAACTGGTAGTCACTCGCTCCTTATATATAGTCGTAAGAAGACCAGCCTCGAAGGTCCCAGGCTTCCGTCGAATCATCCTGGCCTTGAACTCGAACAATCTAGTCCCAAACACGTTCTCTGACGGTTCGTTCCAACCGCTAGTTCGTTTCAACAGAAGTTCTCGGATTTTAAACCATATTTTTTTTTAACGTTACCATATTATATACCTCAAAAACAACACGTTTTACAAATCGAAAATTGAAATTTAGTATGGTTCCAATTAACCGAGGTCCGGTCAACCGAAGTCCCGATTAACCGAGGTGCCAATTCTGAGGGGGGGGGATGTGTATGGATATGAGTTTATTTAAACAAACTACAATAAAAGATTTCTTTTTTAAAAAAATAGTTTCATAATTTCTGTTATTATTATGCATTATTATTGTTATTAAATGTTTATTAGGTTTTCAAACATATACCTATGTAGTTTTTATTTAAAAATAACCTACACTTTCAGTTGGTATTGGTATGGTTCCGATTAACCGATTATTTCGCTTAACCGAGGTAACCTTGGTCCCCATCGACTCGGTTAATCGGAACCCAACTGTACTGATATTAAAAAAAAAACAAAAAAAAAAACTTATAAGTAAAAAGCGCATTAAAAAAAAATCTATTATTCTAATATTGTTTCAGGCTTCCATGGTCTGAATCCATTATAAGCATTTCTTCTTCAGAGTTTGACCATGTAACAGGTTTTACAACTGCCATAATAAATTCTAATATTTTCAATAATATTCCAACACTGAGGCCTCTATTAGTTGAATTTGGCACCTTCTCAGAATCCCAAAATAATAATTTTCAAAAACTGGCAATATTGTCCCCATTTTGCACAAGTTGTGCCAGTTTACGTACGGATAATACATTTTTACTTATGCAGGATTTTAAATGTATATTGTATGATATAAATATGTGTAACAAACGATCAAATAATTTTCTATGAGATTATGTAATAAAAAATTTAAATTAAAAAAAAAATATTCGAAGCATGAACTATTCGTATAGGCCATGACCTCAAGATCGCATCTGGGTGTGAGCCAACTTGACGAATTAAAAGCATGCACTAACTATAAATAGAATTTCAGAACCTCCCGCTGATAATTTATCTAATAAATTCCTGTTTAATTAATAAATCTCATTAATTTACAAGAGAAACAGCTCAAAATAAGAGATATATCATATAATTCTAAGATATGATTGGAAAATTACAGGGAAAAACATATAAGATTGAGAAACAAACTGAACTGCAAACGTAATGAAGGTAATTAGTGGAATGGAAATGTTTGGGGGTACAGTCAAATGAAACACTCTATGTGCGATAACATATATATTGTGCCGACGTTTCGACCCGACATTCAGGTCATCATCAGGGCTGTCGAGTGAACTGCTGAAGATCGACTGCCGTGTGGAAGAGATATTATGAACCCAGCTTTCGTCAGCAAGAGGATAAATTTTGTGTAGGTGTAGCAAGAGGATAAATCGTATAGGTTTTTACTTTCACTTACCTATATATGATATATATAGTAAGGAAAGTATTGCGATCGTGAAAAATTTCGACTTCCGGTTTTCAACGGAAATACACGTTTTGGGGTCCCCTGAGTCCAAATAACCAAGTCCCGCGAAATGGTATGTGTGTGCTAAAAACTATAGGCCGTACAAAACTGAAATTGGGTATTCGGTGTATGTATATTCCAGCGAAGTGACAGCAAAATTTCATCGAAATTGGTCCAACGGAGAGGGTACTTTATTTAAAGAATTTTGTCTATTTTTTACGTTTTTCTCGATTTTCTCAAAAACGGCTCTAACGATTTTAATTAAACTCGGTACTTGGTGTATGTATATGCCCGCGATGCGACAGTCAAAATTTCATCAAAATTCATTAATTTGAGGGGGCACTTTACTTAATAAATGTTGTCCCATTTTCACGTGTTTTTTTAGTTACTCAAAAACGGCTTTATCGATTTTCATCAAACTCGGTATTTGGTGTACGTATATGCCCGCTGTGTGGCAGTCAAAATTTAATCAAAATTGATCAATAAGAGGGGGCACTTTACTTAATAAATTTTGTTCCATTTTTTTTTTTTTTTACTTAAAAACGGCTTTAACGATTTTGATCAAACTTGATATTTGATGTATATATATATGTGACAGCCAAAATTTTATTAACAGTATTATGAAAATAAAAACGTTTATATATTAATAAAAAGATCAATTTTACTTAAGAGAGTAACGTGGTGCTCAAATTTTTGAAGCATCGCAGGTGTGTAAAAATATGGTGTAAGATAATAAATAGTCTATAATTAATATAGGTATATTTTAGTCTAGAAACTTTTGTTCCATAATAAATGTTTGAAAACAATATAAAGCGATTTTAGAGGAACAGTAATCGTTCTTGATTTCCAGAAAGGCATAAGAGAAGTAAATACACCTATCGATTCACCTTCACGATATATTTGCAAAAAGCAACTCGTAGTAAAAAACAAGCAAGCAATAAAAAAAACTCGACTGTTGATAAAATTAGTCCCTTCATAAATAAATTAGCAATAATGAATCGAAAAGTGCTGAGAACTGCCAAATTTTGCTATACAGATACTCTATAACTTATGGAGATATACGATATACTTAAATGTGGAAAAATGTGTGAAGTTGAGGATTGGCGTTTACATATTATCGAAACACGTCGATTTCTAATCTAAGTAAGTTCGTAAGTGAAAGTTGTGTGTTGCGCGCATCGCACCAGATTTTTTATTATTAGAATTCACAATTTCTTTTTACTGATGTGCTAATAGTTGCAGAATGATTTTGTTTAACCTGTCTTTTGCTAAAACCATGGGAAAAGATGGGTTTTTTCCTAGTCCAAGCCGGGAAAAATAATTTCTGTTTAACCATCCTAAATATCGAAAGAAAATGAAATGTTGTGTACTATCTATTCGTTTATCTAAAAAAATTCAGATTTAAATTTATATCATTATCACACAAAATCATTAAAAAAAAAAATTCAAAACAAATTTCCTCCTGCCAAAAATCTTTTTAGACTAGTTTCTTGACATCTTGCCAGCTTGTGTGTTTGAAATTAGATTCTCTAAGATCAAAATAATCATATAAAAAAATAAAAATAATTTCTTATTTTTTGATTGCTCTAAGACTCAGGTAAGAAAAAAAAACAAGTTATAACTATAACATTATTTATGTAATATTTAATATATATAATATATTAAATACTGAAGTTTATTCCGTCCCTGCTAATAGGATTCCACTTCGAAGCATTTTGTTTTACGGCCATACCACGTCAAATCAACATATATCATTTTGAACGTTACTGTCTCGGATATTATTTTATTTGTTATGTTTATTACTTGTATATATTAAACATAGTGTGAACTATTACTAAGACTAGCTGACCCGTCCGAAGCATTCGCACTGTAACCTATATAAATCCCACTTAATTTAAGTACACACCGTATTTTTGGAATCGTACAGAGCGTATTTAGATATATAGGTATATAGAACGCCATGGTATATAAAGCGTGGGGTTTTAGGTAAAGAATAGATGAGCTTAAATTGTAGATTAATTATTTTTGGACCATAAGTTTAAGGAATTTACATATTTAAATTGTATTTACGTGTTTACAGGATCTCTTTGAACACTATGTTTGAACCTACGATATGGTCATCTTGTTTAAGATTTGGTGTTTGTTTTGCACAGACACAGATGTCACTGAAAGAGCGCAGCACCCTGGAAAACGCCACATACTTAAATACACGAATCAATTTCGAGTAAAAAATAAGATTCTATTGACTGAAATCGCATGTTTTTGCTTGTTACTCGCAAACGACGGCGACAATCGGAGAAGTGTGTACAACCAAAAATTTTTGTATTGACAAACTGAAAAAAATGGCACCTTCGAAAAAGCCCTGCGTCCATATCCGCTGAGAATTGCAGTTTTTCGCTAACAACTCGCAAACGAAGGGGTTAATCAAAAAAATGTATATGACCGAAAATGTTCTCCGTGAAAACCTGAAAGTATTGACATCATTTAGAAACCTCTACTACCAAATCTCTATCACCGAAACCGCGGATCGGAGGCGGAATGAGTGATTTGTATATTTTTCCGGTATAGCGGTTAAGGAAAGCTTTAAAATGATGCCTCATTCATGAAATTTATGAATAAAGTATTAAGGAAGTTATTGCGTACCGACAAAAAAAGGCTGCGAGAAATTATATATTTGAAATTAAAAAAAATACTTCTTATGAAGGGATCTAATTGAAACTTCTTATAACTCCTCTTTATCTATCCTTATAAAGACTCAAGAGGTTTTAAGAGAGGTCAAAAGTTCAATAGTTTTGCAATGACAATATATCTTGTTAAAAGTGCCAAATCTAGTTATTGGCACCCTGTGGATTTAATTGTGAAATCTTCTCTATGGTTAGTTTTTTCAAGTCTTACTTCATAGATGACTTAGAGGACCCTTCAAACATTAGACTCATGTATATCTTGTAATAAAATTAGCACCTTTTTACCTATTTATATAAGTTAAAGTTAGGGTGCCAATAACTGTATAGTTTACCCTATGTAGATATTGTAATCTCATGACATAAATTTTAAAAGATGTATATTTAGAGTTAAATAACAATTATAAAAAGCTATGGGTTGGTAGACCCCCCCCCCTTGGTAAAACTAAGATTTCAAATATCCCTTGCTTATCCTAGGTTTAAGGGGAAGAAGAGTCACATGATAGAAGAATCGTCGACAGAGAACTAATGAGGAATCGAAACTCTACCGGGTCAGTGTCGGTTTGGAGCTGGCACTGACTCTACACTGCTTTGTATCTCTCATTGAACTGTTTGTAACAGTTTGTGTATGTTTGTAACAGTTTGTTGTATTTATGTAACAGTAACTACTTGATTTAAGTGTAAATATGTCTTTCGCTCATTGGTAAGTCGTGTATTATAGAATTACGAATTATTATACAGGGTAAATCAGACAGTTATTAACACCCTTAAGACTACATTTCAGTGGTTAAATTAAAAATTCTACAAAACCTTCTTATGAAGGGATCAAATTGAAACTTCCTATAGATCCTATTTATTTACTACCCTTATAAAAACTCAAGAAGTTTTTTTTTGGGTCAAAAGTTCAATAGTTTTACCATGTGGAAATATTTATTATAAAAAGTGCAAAAACTAGTTATTGACACCCTGTGGATTTAATTGTGAAATCTTCCCTATGGTTAGTTTGTTAAAGTCTTACTTCATAGATGACTAAGAGGACCCTTCAAACATTAGACTCATGTATATCTTGAAATAAAATTAGGTTTTGTTGATTTATTTCTTTAAGTTAAAGTTTGGGGTGTCAATAACTGTAATGAGCGTCAATAACTGTATGGTTTATCCTACTTAAATATTTTCTTTTTTTTTTGTCTAGTTACTTCAATTGTTCATTGGCTGAATTTTAAGCAGTATAAATCACAATAAAAGTATAATTTCATCTATAACAACATAAAGAAAAGTTGGATTGCAATGAAGAACTAGTCTTGCATTCCCCATGCAATTATGTGCTGCGTATATCTATTTTTTCCTTAATTCTTTTCCCGTTAAGAATGCAACGGGTATTAGCGCGTTTATTTTTACTTTTGTTTTTCACTTATTTATTTAAGTGTAATATATAAATAAAGTTAAATTTATAAAATAATAGATAGAAATAATAAATGAGAATGAAACTTCAAAATACTTGAATTTGAAAATTTCGTTTGAGATACCCCCTTTATGTCCACAAATTTAAATTATTGGAAAAGTCAAAAAAAAATTCTACTTTTGCACTAAACGATTACCTGAACTTTTAATAATTTTCTCCGGTAAGTATACCTTATAAGAACTTAGAATTAGAAATATAATTCTCTTGAATTACAGTATATTACAACAGTAACAAAAGTTTAGATTCACTCTTAGATTTTGTAAAATAAATAAATAACAACATTTTATTTATTGAACAACATAACAACTATAATTTTATTTTTAATTTATTTATAACCAGCTGTATAACCCGGCTTCACACAGGGAATTAGGAAAACAATGAGAAAAGCCGTATGTCAAGAAAAGTTCGTTAGGACAGAAATGAGATATTTTTCGACTCCAACGGTTGATTTCCTTAAATTTTAATGCAGAGCGAGATCATAATGATTTTTATAACAATAAAGAATATATCCAGAGATTGGCTGAAGTTATGCAAGTTTAATATGGACAGGTGTTCGCACCTGGTATGAAAGAACCACTAAGCGAAATTCGGAGAATTTAGGACAATCGGTATGGATTTCTATAAAGAACGAACAAGAAAAAATAAACAAACAGAATTTCACCTTTATTTACGAGTA
Source organism: Aelia acuminata (assembly GCA_911387785.2). Taxonomy (NCBI): domain Eukaryota; kingdom Metazoa; phylum Arthropoda; class Insecta; order Hemiptera; family Pentatomidae; genus Aelia; species Aelia acuminata. The sequence goes on along the minus strand of OU426981.1, from coordinate 146,077,442 downwards.
TATAGATTGTATTCGAAACAATCATATAATTTTTGAAATGTTATCTCCTGAGTTAAATTATTTTTTTAACTTGAAGATTGTGAATTAAATACAAGTGAGTCTAAAATTTTGACTGGTACTGGTAATTTTTTTTCAATAACCTTTACTTTTATTTTTTACCAGTTTACTAACATTTCAAACGTTAATTTCTAAACAACGAAATTACACATTCTTTTTACCAGCATGCTAAAGAATATAAATAAAAGTGAAGAATGTTTATAATTATAAACTTAATAACGCTTATAATGCTGGTACCGTAAATTGGTAGAAAAATGATTACCATAAAATGTAAAAATTGATAATTTACGCTTAAAAGCATATACCTTGTATTACTTTACCAAAGTTTAGTTCATTTGTTAATCTGTATTGGACCGGCAGTGCCAAAAAACGCCCTTTTTTCCTATACATTTTATGCAGTTTAGAAATATATTATTTTCCAAGGAAAATACGTTGGAACCTCGAAAAAATGCATGTTTGACGAACCACAATCAGGAACCGAGGAAAAATTTCTTATTTTTATTACAGCTGGCCATGGGCCAAATTATAAATACAAAAATATTTTCTGCCCAGGTTCTTCTAAGAGTTTTAAGAAAATATAAATGTGTTATATTTGAGGATATATTGGGATTCCTGCCATTATGGATTGTAATCATAAGTTCTTAAATTATGATAATTTTATATTTAAATTTATAATTTTTCTTAAAAGAAAAAAAAATAGTTTTTTTTTGTTTGTTTGTTTAACGCCACTTTATGCCACTAAAGCTAATCGGACGATGCTACTGTGCGAGTCCTAAATTTTGCCTATCCAGGTATAATTAGGACAGGGATAGGCGGTCACCTGTGGTACAGTGGTTAGTATAGTAACCTACAATATAAAAATTAGTGCTACAGCATAATAAATACTTAGTTGTAATGAACCTGGTTTGAAAAGGTTAGGCTTACAAAATATAGTTAGGCATAAAGAAAACTTTTTGTCCTCAATAAAATCCATTGGCGGATCCAGGGGAGGGGCTGTGGGGGCTGCAGCCCCTCCCTTTGGAAAATTTTTCGTCATTAGAAGGTAGAATTTGACTTTCCTTAAAGTAAGGAAGCAAGTTAAAGAACAAAAAATATGCAGAACAAGTAGAATTTTAGTTGTGGGAAAGGTATAAAAGCTGATTCGCAGATCCAAATGAAGGGCTGGGGGGCTGCAGCCCCCCCCCTTCAGGACTGCAGCCCCCCTTTACACTCGGGTGGATCCGCCCATGATAAAATCTAACGAAGGCTGGAATCATGGGAGCATTGTATTGAAAAAACTTTCTTTGATGGATGAAAATAGATCCGAGGTCAAAGGGGCTCGCGGCCTTCTGTATCTCAGGGATTTTCGGGCGTGGAAACAGGGCGAAAAATAATGAATGAACCATCGGCCACTTATAAATAATCCATTTGGCAAGAAAACAAGAGAAGCCTCAAGCCATAATGGGACCACCTGCACCAATAATTTGTCACTTCCTAAATCAACTTCTACCTCTGTATATATTAGTTACTACGAAAACTGAGTGTATCCGTTCATTCGGTTTAATTTAAAATTTATGAGGTGTTAAAACATAATAAAGAAATCTGGTGCGTGCGCGCAACACACAACTTTCACTTACCAACTTACTTAGAATAGAAATTAATGCTTTTTGTTAATTGCTACTTCTCAAAGACACATTTTTCCAAATTCATTTCTTAATTTCGTTTTTATTTGCTCTATAAAAAACACTTATTTCTTTTGTATTTAAAATTTTTTAGTTGTGATAATTCGGCAATGCAAGCATAATACTCTAAGTCGTCTAAATTTATAATTCTCTATGAACCTACTTGTTGAAAATTTCATTTAGTTACCATGAAACAAATAATTTCCATTAAATGAACAGAGCAGAATGGTCTGTCATTAAAGGCGTACTCCGCATGCGTGGGCTCAACGTTTTATATGAGTTGACGGAATATTTTCACATCTTTAGCATATACATACATCAAATACCCAGTTTTATCAAAATCGTTAAAGCCGTTTTTGAGAAAAAAAAAACACGTGAAAATGATACAAAATTTATTAAGTAAAGTGTCCCCTCCAATTGATCAATTTTGATGAAATTTTGACTGTCACATCGCGGGCATATACAAACACCAAATACCGAGTTTGGTCAAAATCGTTAAAGCCGTTTTTGAGTAAATAAAATAAACACGTGATAATGAGACAACATTTATTAAGTAAAGTGCCCCCTCCGTTTAACCAATTTTAATTAAATTTCGGCTGGTGCATCGCGGTCATATACATACATCAAATACCAAGTTTGATGAAAATCGTTAAAGCCGTTTTTGAGTAAATAACAAAAAAACCCTGAAAATGAGACAACATTTATTAAGTAAAGTTCCCCCTCCAATTAATGAATTTTGATGAAATTTTGACTGTCGCGTCGCAGGCATATACACACACCAAATATCGAGTTTAATCAAAATCGTTAGAGCCGTTTTTGAGAAAATCGAGAAAAACGTAAAAAATATCACACACACACACACACACACACACACGGACCATTTCGCGGGACTTGGTCGACTCAGGGGACCCCAAAACGTGTATTTCCGTTGAAAACCGGAACTCGAAAATTTTCACGATCGCAATACTTCCACTTACTATATATTTCATATATAGATTAGTGAAAGTAAAAACACGTGAAAATGATACAAAATTTATTAAGTAAAGTCCCCCCTCCGGTTGATCAATTTTGATGTCATGTTGGCTATCACATCTTTGGCATATACATAGGTACATCCAATACCCAGTTTGATCAAAATCGTTAAAGCGGTTTTTGAGTAAATAAAAAAAACACGTGAAAATGATACAAAATTTATTAAGTAAAATCCCCCTTCCGGTTGATCAATTTTGGTGAAATTTTTACAGTCATATCTCGGGCATATTAGTACATCAAATACTCAGTTAAATCAAAATCGTTAGAGCCGTTTTGATAATTGAGAAAATCGAAAAAAACGTAAAACGTTATTAAATAACGTACCCCCTCCGTTTGACCAATTTTTATGAAATTTTTGCTGTCACATCGCGGGCATATATATAGACTAAATACACAATTTCAGATTCTTACGGTTTATAGTTTTCAAGCTAGTCTGTTCACACACACACACAGACCATTTCTCGGCACTTGGTTATTTGGACTCAGGGGACCCCAAAACGTGTATTTCCGTTGAAAACCAGAAGTCGAAATTTTTCACGATCGCAATACTTTCTTTACTATATATTTCATATATAGGTAAGTGAGAGTAATATGTTTAAAATAATAATTCGCAATGTTAGACAAACAATAAAACTCAAACAATTGAGTGTTTCTAAAAGTATCGACCTGTTAGCACACATTAACACAAAAATAACCATATCACTCGATCTTCAGAACAAGACTACCTCTCCAGTCCATTGCTCCTTATATGTAAGGAAAGGTATTCGCTGGGCACTTTATTTTCTTTTATTCAAATCGTCAGACAAACATTACAAACACATATGATTAGCAAGATTACAAAAAGTATTAACTTTCCATAAAGGTATTAACTAGTAAACGTAACCATTTGATATAACATGACAGCAAGACTAACTCTCCAGTCCTTCACCCCTTATATTTAGTTTGAATTTGAAAATTTTAGAAATTTCTCGACAAGAGTAGAAGATTCTCGAGCAGTCATAAACAGGTAGTATAACAGTTTGTGATTGTTCTAACAAAAAGTCTAGAAGTCAAAAAATCATAACACTTTAATCATTATTAATAAAAATCACATCATAACACTGGTCAACAGTTGGGGAGAGCGGGGTTGGTTGGCAACAGTTTTCACCTTTTGATTGTTGAGTCGTTGCTGTTAATATAATCCCAATGGGGCTGATACCACTGTAAACTCCAAGTATTAGTGTACTTCAAGTATTTTTTTCACAACATAATATTAAATACTAAGATCATAGAAAATTGAAGAATTCGTCAATCCAGAGTATGCCAATTAACCCCCTATGTGGGGCAGGTTGGCCTAGAAGGTGGGGTTGTTTAGCCATCTCATTCAAGTACTGCCTGACACATATTATTGTTATTAAAAGCTGCACTATAGTGGTATAATAATTTTGAATAGGTTTTTAACAGCTTTTAAGGGAAAATAGAATGACATTAGAAGAAGATAAAAGTTTAGACTGTCGTCACTTTTTGCATAAGGAAAATTTCTCTCATCTTCCTCGCTGGAACTAAAGACAATTGGTAGTTTCACCTTTGATTATGTTTACCTTGATTTTGTGAATTGCTACTGCGCCAAAAAAAAAAAGTTGAAGAGAGCCAACTAACCCCACTGGAGAGATCATATGAAAGATGACGGCCAGGACAGGGGAAAACATTCAAACTGGTTAAAGAAACTGGTTAGTCGAAAGGTTAGGTTTTTCAAAGGAGTTTGGGGCTATGTGAGCAGAATCGGAGTCAAATGTTTTTCTATGCCTTTAAACCAACTTTACTGAAAATATAAAAATTTACTTACATGTTGTAAAATCAATCAATGAAGCACACTCTTTTCTACACTGTTAGCATCGGATTGAAAACTCAGGACAAGACTCCCGAGGTCGAGCGGGTCACATGGTATAATGTTGGGGCCTTCAGGTGTGACGGAAACTATAAGCCAATGGCCAACCTACCCCCTATGCCAACTAACCCCGCTCTCCCCTACTTTTGTCAAATGAGTAAATGGGTATTTTGCTCTGGTGATTCCGAATAAAACCATCATACGTGCTCAGATGTTTTGTAATTTTAAATTTTGTAAAAAAAAAAAAAAAAAGTGGTTTTTCATAGTTGTGAACGTGTCTTGATTAATATATTCTATTTATTAGCACTAAATAAGGCTCACCACCAATGCACGATCATATTGGATGCAATAGAGATAACAAATTAGTCGTCAAAACTCTTAAAGCATGTTTAGCCAACAAGTTTCAACAGGCTCAGTCAAAACACTGGCTCCCAGACTCGGATCCTGACCTGAGTCCCCTCTGGACTCTCCTCTCATCAGTCTACATCTGAGAGCCGGCCTAGTTAGTTGCTTCTATTAATTTAGTCCAAACAGAACCTCTTAGGTCTTTGAAAAGATATGTTCCAGCTGCAAAATACAGCTGAGAATCATCAAAGGCTACATTTTGATTTAAATCGCGTTAAGAAAGCTGATTAAATAAAATTGGTTGTTTTAACACTATATTTTTTTTACTTTCACTTACCCTATAGTAAGGGAAAGTATTGCGATTGTGAAAAATTTCGACTTCCGGGTTTCAACAGAAATACACGTTTTGGGTTCCCCTGAGTACAAATAACCAAGTCCCACGAAATGATTTGTGTGTGTGTGTGTGTGAACAGACTAGCTCAAAAAATATAAACCGTACGAACCTGAAATTGGGTATTCGGTGTATGTATGTGCCCGCGATGTGACAGCAAAAATTTCATCACAATTAGTCAAACGGAGGGGGATTAATTAAAATTAATTAATTAAAGACTTTTGTCAAATTATTAGGTTCTTACCGATTTTCTAAAAAACGGCTCTAACGATTTTAATTAAACTAGGTATTTCGTGAATGTTTATGCCCGCGATGTGACAGTCAAAATTTCATCAAAAATGATCAATTGGGGGGGGGGACACTTTTCTTAATAAATGTTGTCCCATTTTCATGTGTTTTTTCTATTTACTCAAATACTGCTTTAACGATTTTGATCAAACTTGGTGTTTGATGTATGTATAGGCCCGCGATGCGACAGCCGAAATTTCATCAAAATTCGTCAAACGGAGGGGGCACCATATTCAGAATTTTTTTCTCATTTTAAGGTGTTTCTTTTTTTTTTTTTCAAAAACGACTGTAACTATTTTGAGCAAATATGGTATTTAGATGTTTGTATATGCCCGCGATGTAACAGCCAAAATTTAATTAATCGTATTGTGAAAATAAGAACTGTTATTTATTAATAAAAAAAATTATTTGACTTTAGAAAGTAAATTCTTGGTGCTTAAATGTTTTATAATAAAGAATAAATGTGAAACAATGTGTTGAGGAATGGCGCGCCATTAAAAAGGACTACTTGAATCGTAATAATGAAAAATAAAAAAAAAAATCAAGCGTATCTTCTAAGGGTAGAAGCTAATTATCGGTGATGGAAATTGGACGAGGCCAAAAATAGAGGGTGAGTGAAGAACCATGGCATTTAATTATACGCCATGGCGTTTACATATTATCAAAACATGTCGATTTCTAATCTAAGTAAATTCGTAAGTGAAAGTTGTGTGTTACGCACATCGCACCAGATTTATTATTTTGAAATTACACAAACAATTTTAGCCCCAGGGACAAAAATGCTTTTCAAATTTGCAATCAGAGCATCAAATTCTAAAAGAAACAGCCATTGTAATTCATTTAACCGAAAAACAAGTTAAATGTTGTTGTCCAGTGTAATCGCTTGATTGACAGATTCCTATGAGATTATTATTGCCTTGTATTAGAAGTGCTGCGATCTGAGCTACTAATAGTGTTATGTTTAGGGTATAGCAACTACCTAATTGCATTATTCTCTTAAAAATACAAAAAAAATGAAAAGCCATAATATTTGAAGGGGGGCCATGACCTATCAAGCCTTAGCTATAGAATAGCTGCCTATTTGAAATACCCAGTAAATGTTGCAAAGAAATCTAAATAGTTAAACACGAAATCACTTTGCAAATCCTCCAACTTGAAGACAACTTGTTGACTCCCTATCAACTGTTGCAGGATTGAAGACAGAAATACCTGCCTGGTTTCGTTGAGTTGGTGAGCGAGGTAGTGGGGAGAGAGGAGGAACCAGCGGCGAGCTCTAGTGTCACACGGGATGCCACTAAGGCATGGCAACCAAGGTGGAGAATAGTAAGTACATACATTACATATTTATGGGTGTACAATATTATATCAGTGGCGTATATAAGTAAAAAAAAATTGGGGGGAAGCAAGTACTGATGTTCAGAGGGTCAGGGTCGAACCGAGGTATGTTTGACTAAAGACAACCAAGTATTCGGTATTTTACATATAGTGTAAACATTGACTTTTTTTTTTGAAGTTTTTTATTTATTTAAAGTTTTATTTTATTAATTTAAGTTAAAAGTTGGAGCTATTGCCAAAATGCGCTATAATTATATAAATCATTATTATATTTTAATGTGAGTGGGGTGGAAGTAGCTAAGTGTGCAAACAGGTAAAACAATGCACAATATTCAAAAAATCGATATTGGTAAATCAAATCGACCAAAAAACATAATGCACTTAAACTTCTATTCTTTGTTTGTTTGTTTACTTAACGTCACTTTATGCCACTAAGGCTAATCGGACGATGCTACACTGGGAGTTCTAAATTTTGCCAATTCAGACTTAATTAGGATAGGAGAGAGAGAGAGAATATTTTTTTATTATTTAAAGATTAAACAAATAAATGATGTTTCGTACATGAAATCGGATTATTCATCCTTCCAATAAACATATTAATTTACATGACTTTTTTGTAACACAAAAATAATTAAAAAATTTAGGGTATGTATGTTTGTGTGTTTATGTATGAGGTATTTACACCTGAGGAGTCCTGTGACTGCTAAAAAGACAACCAAATATTTGGTATTTTACATTTAGAGTAAACATAGACATTTTTTTTTTTATTTAAATATTTACAAATAAATGATGTTTTGTACATGATTTCGGATTATTCATCCGTCCATTTAGGTTAATTTACATGACTTAATTTTTTTTTAGGACAAAAATAATATAACAATTTATTTTATGTGGAAAGTAGGAAAAATTAAAAACCTACATAAAAAATATTGACATTTTTCTTTTTCGGCTCTTCTTAGTATTTGTCGAATAGTTACTAATTTGCAGTTTTTTGCCATATGTGTAAAGATATTTGTGAATATATATATATATGAGTGTCTCAGCTGCCTCTTTATGTATTAAACATTTAAGTATTTATAATAAAAATTTTTATCCAAAGTGTTAAACTACACAACATTTACATGGCTTTGTTTACATCCGTGCATCAGATGTACCAGTTTCTCCAAGGAATTATTTTTTGGTTCTTCTCCTCCAATCATTAGTACCTATTCTTATGAATACAATAATATATAAGCCGATCAAGATCATTTAGAGTATATTTCGGAGGAAATAACTCTGGAACCTCTTGTAATACTTTTTTTAGGGCGCCGAGGTCTCATCAGTACATGTACATCCTTAACTTAAGATTATTTGTGAGTACTTGAAAGAGTATATTATACATACATATATATATATATATATATATATATATATATATATATATATATATATATATATATATTATAATAGGATTCTTGACGTACATTCAATAATAAACATCTATAGTATGACAACGTTACGTAGAATGCGTCTTGGGGCACAGACTGAATACTTAAATAAACATAATCGCGTATCGTATCGCGGAAATCAAGTGGGCTGATTCTATTGATTGAAATCGCATATTTTTGCTTGTAACTCCACTTGTAAATGCCGGTGAAAATCGGAAAAGTGGATATAACTATAAATGTTCGTCTTAACAAACTAAAATAAAATGACACCTTCGATAAAGCCCTGCGACCATTTTGAAATTTTCGCTAGGAATTGCAGTTTTTTGCTAACAACTCCCAAACGAAGGGATTAATCGAAAAAATGTAGGTATATGACCTAAAATGTTCACCATGAAATCCTTCTATGACCACCTTGATTTTCAAAAACCGCGGTTTTGCGCTTACAACTCACAGTCGAAGGCGAAAATCGGAAAAGTGTACATACTTATATGTACTTGTTATATTAGGGTCCTTGATGTTCATTCATTCATTCAATATTAGTAAAGGATAGGCCCTGGCCAGGGTTTGAACCCGGATATCCTTATTTTGAAATCCGAAATTATTTAAAGTGCTTTACTGAAATATGTTGAAATTGGAGTTAATCATTCTGTTGACTAAAAGTCTCATTTATGTTTTTCTATGGAATATGGTAACTTAGCGGATATCTATCATATAATATATTATTTCTCAAAGCCTTTTTTTTGTCGGTACGCCACAACTTCCTTAATACTTCATCAAATTTCATGAATGAGGCATCAATTTGAAGCTTTCCTTAACCGCCATACCGGAAAAATATACAAATCACAAATCATAATTTCGCCTTCGATTGCGATTTATAAGTGCAAAACCGCGGTTATAGTAATAGAGGTTTCTAAATGGTGTCAATCTTTTCAGGTTTTCACGGAGATCATTTTCGGTCATATTCATTTTTTTGATTAACCCCTTCGTTTGCGACTTGTAAGTGAAATCTGCAATTCTCAGCGAAAATGGTCGCAGAGCTTTTTCGAAGGTGTCATTTTATAATAGTTTTGTCAAGACGAACATTTTTGATTATATACATTTTTCGGATTGTCGCCTTCGATTGTGAGTTGTAAGCGCAAAACCGCGGTTGTTGAAAATCAAAGTGGTCATAGAAGCTTCTGAATAGCTTCAGACTTTTCAGGTTTTCAAGGTGAACATTTTAGGTTATATACATGTTTTCGATTATTCCCTTCGTTTGGAAGTTATAAGCAAAAAACTGTAATTTCAAAATGATCGCAGGGCTTTTTCGAAGGTGGCATTTTATATTAGTTTTGTCAAGACGAACATTTTTGATTATATACACTTTTCCGATTTTCGCCGTCATTTGCGAGTTACAAGCAAAAACATGCGATTTCAGTCAATAGAATCAGCCCACTCGCTTTCCGGGATACCGATATAGGCGATACGAATGTTTATTTAAGTATTCCGTCTATGTCTAAGACGCACTATACGATACGAAATATACGGTCAAGTAGTATCTACGTATTTTAATTTTTTTTTCGTCAAAGCTTTTATTCATAATGAAAAAAATCTGGTGCGTGCGCGCAACACACAACTTTCACTTACCAACTTACTTAGATTAGAAATTGATGTGTTTTGCTAAATATCATTTCCCAGAGTCACACATTTTTCTACATTCATATCTTATTTTTGTTAATCGTTCAAGCCGTTTTTGAGTAAATAAAAAAACCCCGTGAAAATGATAAAAAAATTATTAAGTAAAGTCCCCCCTCCCGTAGATCAATTTTGATGAAATTTTTACAGTCATATCTCGGGCATATAAATACATCAAATACCAAGTTTGATCAAAATCGTTAAAACCGTTTTTGAGTAAATAAAAAAACACGTGAAAATGATACAAAATGTATTAAGTAAAGTCCCCCCTTCGGTTGATCAATTGTGATGAAATGTTGGTTATCACATCTTTGGCATATACATACAACATATACCCAGTTTGATCAAAATCGTTAAAGCCGTTTTTGAGTAAATAAAAAAAAACGTGAAAATGATACAACATTTATTAAGTAAAGTCCCCCCTCCGGTTAATCAATTTTGATGAAATTTTTACAGTCATATCTCGGGCATATAAATAGACCAAATACTCGGTTTAATCAAAATCGTTAGAGCCGTTTTTGAGAAACTCGAAAAAAACGTAAAAAGTTATTAAATAAAGTACCCCCTCCCTTTGAGCAATTTTGATGAAATTTTCGCTGTCACATCGCGGGCATATACCTACATTAAATGCCCAATTTCAGGTTCCCACGGTTTATAGTTTTTGAGCTAGTCTGTTCACACACACCCCCCCCCACACACACACACACACACAGACCATTTCGCGGGACTTGGTTATTTCGACTCAGGGGGTCCCAAAACGTGTATTTCCGTTGAAAACCGGAAGTCGAAATTTTTCACGATCGCAATACTTCCACTTACTATATATTTCATTATAGGTAAGTGAAAGTAAAAAGTAATGACGGCTAATTTGTTTGTTTCAAAATTATTTATAAATATGTTCCTCATTTTTAATGTTTATTTTAATATAAACTGCGGCCTAATTGGCACAGCTTCTCGCTAGAGGAAGAACGTGACGGATACTGAATTAGATGAAAAAAAATACAGATAAAATATATAGTTATATACTATGTAATTTTTGTTGTTATACAACATAGCATAATGGGTGTTTATTATAAGTAATGTTTTTTTAGGTTTACTTTTAAGTATTTACCATAATTTCAGTTATATCGCTTTGAAAACTTTTTTTTTACTGTTACAGGCATGTTTATTTCTTATTAAAACTTATTTATAAACTACAAATGAATGAAAGTAACACAATTTAAACTTTGCAACCTGCACAAAAATTGCAGATTGCAAATTGCAATGAACAAAGTTAGTGGGCTGCTTCGACAGCGTTCGAGTCCTGGAGTAATAATTAACTTGGTCTCTTGGCCACCGCCTTCGAAGTCTTCGGGGTGGGCTGTAAGGGTTGTTTAAGTTTTTTAAATTGTCTGTCAGTGGGTTATTGTTGTAGATCTGTCTTTGGTGAAAGTTAATGTAGTTGTCTTTGGCTGTTACAAAAACCGTTGGAATGTTTAAGTCCGTATGTTTAATATCGTTGCTGACATAAAATGACGCATACACTATTCTTCGTAACACTCTTTTAAATTACTAATAATGCTCTACTAATACATCCATATGGCAATTACTGAACCCAAATTCAAAGAATCACAAAATATAAGTACTATAAGAAAGAAAGAAGTTTCTTATAAATATACTTAATTCATATAATATAATAAATAATAAAATTCTCTGTATAAACCAACCCTAATTTGGTGGAGTTGAGGAAAATCGATGGAAATGTAGGGCAGGGGTACCGCTAGGAACATAAAAATATAAAATGAAAGAATAACATCGACCCCACCCTCCACGAAGCAAAATATTTCCTTGTCCCAGAAATACAGAATAAACAATATCATTATTATTACATTTTTGTATGTATATATTTTTCATTTAACTAATTATCTAACTCCATTTAAAAACTGTAGACAACAGAGAAGATTAGAAAGAAGAACCGTAAATTAGAATCTTGTCTATTTCAATCTCATATATTCATACTTTCAGTTATGTTTCATTTATTAGATAATATATATATTTATTATCTCTCTATATATAAGAGGCTTTGTCCTAACTGACAGAATCAACGCAGAGCAAAAACTACTAATGATACTACAGAAACTTGAAGTTCGGAATTTAGACTTTAAACGCGATGTAGGTAACCACTAAGAAAGGAATTTCAAAAATGTAACCCCTAAGGGGCTTAAATGGCGAAATTGTCGTTTAACTCTAACGGAAATCTATTGTTGAGATTTTAAACCATATGTTTTTTATTTGAATATCGATTTAACGTTACAATAGTATTAAAATAGGCATTCACATAAAATATGGCTACTGATTATTTAAATATTAGTGGTAATCAAATTATGCACACTGTGATTCCCATGATTGGGGATGGTGCGTGTTTATTTCGATCTCTTCTCCATATATTTCTCCATATATATATATACTTCTCCATATGTATAAGAGGCTTTGTCTTGACTGACAGAATCAACGCAGAGCAAAAACTACTTATGATTAGAAACTTCGGAATTTAGATTTTAAAAGCGATGCAGGTAACCACTAAGAAAGGAATATCAAAAATGTAACCCCTAAGAATATCTAAAATGTAAATGGCGAAATTGTCGTTTAACTCTAACGGACATCTATTTTCGAACTTCGAGAAAATATATCTAATAAGGACTCATTTTAAAGAATTGGATACGACGATTTTAACTCGAAAGGCCCTATTGGGCATCGAAAACCATATTTTACAGCCGAAAAATGAAGCGTTCACAACGAGTAAGTCATTTTTTGTTTCGGCGGTTTTAGTGAGCTCTCTCCATTGCGCGTCTCCGTCTCTTCTACCGAGCCGGCAGTTTCCCCTCCAGCATTCCACCTACCGGAAGCTCAAATTCTACTAAATCTCCTTAACATCAGTTAACATATTATATTAGATCAATACCAAGATAATGGTCACAGAATTGATTTTAAAGGCTTGCGGGCGAAGCCGCGACGGGGAATGCTAGTACAATATACGTAAGCTTGTATGAGTTTTGCATTGTAATTTACAAAACATACGGTTTGTAACAATCGTCCGAAAACATATTTTTTAGATCCACCCATTGAATATAGATTTATCTAATCTTAAAAAATATATTCTAAGTAGGAATATGTCTCTGAGAAAATAATTTAAGTTAAGGAAATCTCTTAATGCAAGAGTAGATACGTTTTTTTTTTTTTTTTTTTTTTTCACTTTTCTTATAATTCGAATTAGTTGACATATGACCCCACAAGATATTATTAATTAGTGGCACCAGATGTTACAGGTGGAAATAATTTTTTCACAACGTGTTGAACGCAACAATAAACATTTTTGCTGACTGAATAAAAATTCTAAAGTTATTCTTAGTTACTTGGAAGATTAAAAAAAAAAAAAAATGGGTACTTATCGGTAATAGCGGCCACATCGAAATTAGAAGTAAAAAATCGATTATATGCCGGCCTATAAGACATTTACATTTTTTGGCTCTTATCGGTTATAGAGGCCACATCGAAATGCTTCGGAAAATCGATTATATGATCATCGAATGATCCACTTTATATTATTAGGTTATAAACACTACTTCAATTAATATGCTTACACAAGGTTTTTATTTACATGTTAAACATAGGAAGATGAACATTTATTTACACATTGAAAATAATTAGTACAAAAAAATGTTATAAATAAGCAGATAATATGGCGCCGTTTAGTGTGGTCCCGGACCCCACTTTTTGGGGGTTTATTTATCTCTGCGAGCGAGCCTAGTATTTACGTGTTTTACAGGACCTCTTTCATTATTATTAAAGCTCGGAATTCCTTGCAGTAAAAATTTGAAAACGTGCAATAAAAACTTCAAAACGTGCATTAAAAACTTCAAAACGTGCAATATAAATGTATTGCTTGAAAATCAGGCATTAAATTATTTTTGTGAACAAAAAATAGCTACTTTGGAAAAAAGTATCTAGCGGAGAGTAAATTGAAACAGAAACTCTTTGGTTTTGGTATAGATTTTGGTATAATTCACTGAATTTTGGATCTTTTTTATATTAATATTGATATATTTTTGAAAAAAATTCCGGTAAAAAAATCGGAACATAAAATATTTACTCAAAATAGTAACAGCAAGGTGGGGTTTACAGAGTAAAATACTCGCATGTGAGCAGTAATTACATACATTGGAAATAGGAAGCTCTTAAAAAAGGAAAGATACTACTCAAATTATGGAATCACTAAATGCAATGTCCGGTGCGTAGACTTATTTTTAAATCACTCTAGTGACACGCACAACCCCTTTTACCGTTCTAGGGTTTAAAAAAAAAATAGGTACTTACATATACACTGGGTATCAATTTGTGATTTCCTCTCACATCCAATTTTTTATCACATGATTTACAGAACACTGCACAACCATCCCTATTGAGTTCATGATATTTTAATCCATCCCGCAGTTTTCGAAGACACACTTTCTCCCATTTGAATAATTTTTGGTAACAATATACTCGACAGAAGCTAGTTAGATACTGACAAAACGATGGGAATTGAGAAACAAAATGTAAACATCCAGGAACCACTGAACCCTCATTTCTGGGAAATCGGAGTTTTGTGTTGGTTTACATCTCCCAAGTTCCCTTTATTTTTATAAATATCAAATTATACAATTTCGTGGAATAAAAATTCAAAACGTGCAATTTCGTGCAGTAACCACAAAACGTGCAATTTCGTGCAGTAAACCCCAAAACGTGCAATTTCGTGCAGTATAAAACTTCATTAAAACATCCCATTAGGCTTGATTCGGATAAGTAACTTGAGTTCGCTCTATTCTGACTTTCCAAAAAAAAGATGCAATTGCACGGGAATCCGAGCTCTAATTATTATGTTTGAAGTTACGATACGGTCGCCTGTGACTGTTTGTTGGTGGGTGTGTTTTGAACAGACATAGATGTCCTTGAAAGAGCGCACTCTGGGAAACACCACATACTTAAATACACATATTTGTTTTCGCGGAAAGCGATTGCGCTGATTCAATTGACTGAAATCGCATGTTTTTGCTTGTAACTCGCAAACGATGGTGACAATCGGAAAAGTCCCCGACACATAATCAACAATTTGTAAAAGCCATGCGACCATTTTCGCTGAGAATTGCAGATTTAGCTTACAACTCGCAAACGAAGAGGCTAATAAAAAAATTATATACGACCGAAAATGTTCTCTGTGAAAAGCTGAAAAGATTGACACCATTTAGAATCCTCTACGACCATTTTTCTCGTAAAAACCGCGGTTTTGCGCCTATAACTCGCAATCGAAGGTGATGATGAAATGAGTGATTTGTATTTTTTTTTTCCGGTGTAGCGGTTAAGGAAAGCTTTAAAATGATGCCTCATTCATGAAATTTGATGAAGTATTAAGTAAGTTATGGCGCACCGACAAAAAAGAGGCCTTGAGAAATAATATACCTATGTGATGTTTACATCGTAGTGTGGATAATGTTAACAAGAGACTACTAACCAGTGGCGGATCCAGGGAGGTGGCAAGGGGGGGGGGGCGCCCCCCCTGGGAGGTGAGGACACCAATCAATTATTACTGTTTCTCTATAAAAAGGGCTATCTTTAATAATTTTTTAAGCTCCTTAAATGGAAAATAAATTGTACTTAAACATTTAATATTTAAATGTGCACTAATATTTTAAATTAGGTCCTTTATGACGCAAAAATGTAAAAAATAAAAAAGTGCGCCCCCCCCTGAGAAAATTTCTGGATCCGCTACTGCTAACTTGGTACAGAGTAGGTTACTCGCAGTAGGCAAGCATATAATCGATTTTTTACAACCAATTCGATGTGGCCGCTATAACCGATAAGTACCCATTTTTTTTTTGGTCTACTCACTTGGTATTGGGGTAGGTGACAGTAAATTATTTTATTTTTTAAACAATTAAATGCAGATGAGGGACAAGGGTTAATAAAACCTACAAGGGTAAAAATACCTAATTTTTAATGACAAGCCAATAATAATGGTGTATTTTTATTTAAAAAATTAATTATTAGAAGAATATGATTTTCAATCGCATTTCAGTACTGAGGATGGCCGAATGCCGAAATGTATGCTGATATAAAATAAATATTATGTTTAGAGACTATATCAATGATAATATTTTAATCCTCACGTTAAATTAAACTAAAAAGTCTCAAGAATAAGGGAGAAACGATGTTTGTTTGTTCAACGTCCATTTTTATGCTACTAAGGCTAATCGGACGATGCTACAGTGGGAGTCCTAAATTTTGCCTATCCAGGTATAATTAGGATAGGGATCTTTAACCAGTACCTGACATTGTACAGGCTCGGGACCACCATTTTACGTCCTATCAGGGGGACGGCACAGCGAAGGATTTTTTACTCCCTTTACAAAATCCTAGGGCCATCATGGGAAGCGAACCGTCGACCTTTAGTATTGTAGGTTGCCATGCTAACCACTACACCACACCTGACCCCAGGGAAAGACGATAATAATTGTTTTTATCTTAAAGTATTTTTTTATTTGAAATACTGCCCAAGAGATTAGTCGAGTTGATTACTGTCTTGAAACATTGATCAGCCTAAAGTTGTTGTGCATCTGCTGCATGTCAAGAATATATATTTAATTTAATTTTCTTGGAAGGCAGGACAGCGGTTGGTTGCGAAGGCTACACGGCCTTCAGTATTTCGGACTAGCCATTTAATAAGCTTGTAGCAAATGCTAACTAAACTAAACAAACTGGACTCGGCAGACTAAATTAGCGGAAGTGGGTCGCTATTGGCTTATATCTACGTCAGTGACGTGTGGTACAGTGAACAGCTGTTCTTAACATAAATAGAATCCTTCAGCTCTTAATCCATTTAATCGTGAAATATAAAATTTAAATTGAATTTATTATTAATGAACCGTGTAGCTAATAGATAAGGGGTCTGTTTTGGAAGAGACCTGTGCCAGTGATTTTATCAGTAAATTTTAATGAAAATAAATAACTCTGACTCTCGGGGGGGGGGGGGATTTATCACGAAATTAGAAGAGTTGGTCATGAACCCTCTGCCTCATAATCACGTGACTGACAATACAATTTTGTAAGAGATTATTACCTTGTATTAACACGTTAGGTGCGGCATCGGTCTTACGGGGTCCGATGTCTTACATTCCCTTCTTAACAGCCGACTTTCACTTGAAAATGTCCGAAAGTCCGAACACTTCAAATACTCAATTTAGTCGATTTTTAATGAGATTATTGCATTTTAGTGCAGAAAATGAAAGTGCAATCCGCCAAGCTAGCCATCAATAGTGTTTGGTCAGATGTATTTTGCAACAATAAGGTGCCCATTACTGCAAAGTATAATCTCTTTAACTGGGGTATCATAACTATCAGGAGCTCGAGGGTCTTCATAGATTTTTTTGAAAAAAGCTATTTCGCCTACCACCTAACACACCTAATTATATGTTGTACTTAGAGACTGGTAGAAATTTACTGTACCACAATTACTTGAAGTTGCATGTAAATTACATTTGTAAAATATTGAGTTATAGCTGTACACGTCTCCCGTATATAATGGCTCTGGAATGTATAAAATCAGATTATAATTTTTGGTTTAAGGAATGGCAAACACTAGCAAATATGTTGGAATGCAATTTAGATATTGTATTTGTATCAGGGGAACGTTGGCGCAACCAAATGTATAATATAATAGGTAAAGCCCAAGAATTTTTTAGAAAAGAGTTAATGGTATCCGTCTCAGCCGCTGAATATCATTCGCTGTACAAAGAATTAGACTTTAAAGTTAGTTACATTAATAATGAGCATAGTATGGACTTAATCCAAACAATATTTAAAACTAGAGGTGAATTGTATAACTTCAATAGTAAACCTTGGTTGGAGGGCATTGTTTATACATGCTCCATGTGTAATTTAAATGAGGATGAAGATACATATCACATAGTAGCCATGTGCCCTATCTTCAATTCTTACAGAAATAAATATTTTGGCTCTATTCAGCTAAGTAAGCATCAAATTATAGATTTTTTAAATGGGAAGGATTGGCACAGGCTATATGGATTTATGAAAGGTGTTTTAAGGTACAACAAATTTTTAATTGCAGAATTTAATTTTAATTAAAATTTAGATTCATAATAGACTAACAGATGTGTAAATATTATTAAGTATCTTTTTTATGTTTATTGAAGGCCTTTATTTTTTATTTAGAGTTTTTTAAGTTTGTTTTATTCTTTTATTATTTAATTCTAACCTAAGATGTTTATAGAGGCAACTACCGTCATATATACCATTGTCATAGTGTGTTTTTATTGTAATATATTAATCAAATTCGTTATGTTTAATGAAAATTAGTTGTTATTTAATATCAGGTAAGCTTTATCATTATTAAAATGTTCTGAGGGGGCTTAAATGGGGATGGGGCTTTTTTTGTTTTTCTATAAAATGCCTTTGTTTTAGTTTATATTGGCAAATTATCTGTCTCTCATCACGCTTAAAAATAAGAAACGGCTAAATATGATATATGAAGAAAATCAAGTAAACATATACAGGAGAAAAAAAGAAAAATATTCCGTCAACTCATAAAACACCTTGAGCTCACGCATGCGCCGTACGCCTTTAATGACAAACCAATGCGTTATAATTAAACTGTTCTGTTCATTTGAGAAGTTCTAATCTAAGTAAGTTGGTAAGTGAAAGTTGTGTTGCGCGCACGCACCAGATTTTTTTATTATTGGAATTCACTTTTTCTATTTACTGTAGTGCTAATAGGTGCATAATGATTTTGTTTAACCTGTCTTTTGCTAAAAACATGGGAAAAGTCGTTTTTTCCTAGTCCAAGCCGGAAAAAATAAATTCTGCTTAACCATCCTAAATATAGAAAGAAAATGAAATGTGTCAATAAATAAACTTACACCGCCATCTGTTGGAAATTTATAGGACTTCAAATAATCACACTCAAGTGTAGTATGATAAGCATTTAATTTGCAATAAAAGAAATATTGAACCCTAATAATCGAGATAAATAACTAACATATCTTTTAAGTTGGAAAAAACTACAGACAATGAGCAAAATTTAATAAAAATCGGTTAAGTAGTTTCTGATTTTACCCCCGACTAACAACAAAAAGGTTATGAAATCGACATATGACGCCAGGTTAATAAATAGAAACACGGCCGACTGTATTTGCAATAATTCGCAATAAAAGAAATATTGTGGTCAATAATCAAGATAAGAACTATTTACACATTGAGCCAAATTTCATTAAAACCGATTGAGAAGTTTCTGAGTTTACCTCCGACGAACATCGGGACACGAGATTTTTATATATATAAGGATATATATATATACATATATATATATATATATATATATATATATATATAGGTATATATATATATATAGTGCAGCAAATGGTGTAAGAAAAATAGAACGAAATTTACTAATTATAGAACAAAACATATTTATTCAACGTTCCATCGAATAACGTGTAACAAAAAAAAAAAGAAAATTAAATTAATCAGGTTTCAATTAAATAATTTTAGTATTATTATGGCCTAGTTTACTTTTGATAATAAGAAGAAGAAGTTGGGAAGAAGAAAACTTTGCTTGGGGTGCGTTCCATACCAAACAAAACACGGAAGGGAAACTAAAGTTAACTCAGAGACCAAGTTCCCGATCCCAAACAAGAAAAAGTTACACCATCAATTAATTACCGAAGAATGAGTCCTTAATCTTGTTGAAACCGAAAACTTTCGGGTTTTCTTTAATAAGAATTTATATCGTTAAAAGTTGGAGCTATTACCAAAAGGCAGTATAATTATACATATAATTGTTATAGATTCCGTTATTATATTTTAATGTGAAAGGAAAGGAACTAGCTGATAGTTGAATAGTGGAACTGGTTAAGAACAATTAGAAAAATGCAAAAGGTCATGAGTTTGAACTGAGACATCAACAGCAAAACATTGACAATATTCAAAAATCCGATATTGATAAATCAAATCAAACAACGAAGATAATGCATTCAAGCATCCAGGTTTTTTTGTTTGTTTAATTAACGTCACTATATGCCACTAAGGCCAGAGTTGGGCAAATTGTAATCTGAATAATGATAAATGAATATGAATAATTGGTAATCATAAAACAAATGAAAAATGAATAACCATTATTCATAATCAGTACGGAGTATCTTTAATGATTATTGAGTGTTTATGGTTTTCATTTGAAATGAATAATGAATAACTAAATACCAATTATTCATTATTCATTTCAAATGAATACCATAAACACTCAATAATCATTAAAAATACTCCGTACTGATTATGAATAATGGGTATTCATTTTTCATTTGTTTTATGATTACCAATTATTCATATTCATTAATCATTATTCAGATTACAATTTGCCCAACTCTGACTAAGGCTAATCGGACGATGCTACAGTGGGAGTCCTAAATCTTGCCTATCTAAGTATTGTATAATTAGGATAAGGATCTTAAACGAGTACGGACCTGATCATCAAACAGGCTCGGGGCCTCCATTTTACGTCCTATCCGAGGGACGGCATCACCAAAGATTTTTACTCCCGATAAAAATCCTAGGGCCACCACGGGACGCGAACCTGCGACCTGCATTATTGAAGGCTGCAATGCTAATCACTACACCAAAGGTGACCCCACATCCATGTTTTTAAAATCCAATTTTTAAACATCAATGTCGCATCCATTTTAAAGAACATAGGTCTGTATTTTGAGAGATATTTTTAAATGATTTGATTAAACAAATCAAATTACGTTGATTAAACATACAATATAAAACATCGTTTTTTTTAAATAATTACATAAAAATATACAAAAAAAAATCAAAAGGAATTACTTTCCCACTCATTAGGTTTAAACTGGATAATAATCTCTATATTTTTTTTTTATCAAAATTACTATTTTATATATTGTAATTTAGGTAACTATATTTATAACTTAATCTTTGGTTCTAATTTAAAAAAAAAACTTATTTGTTAAAACAATAACTTATTTCATTCTGTAGACATTCTTACCTTAGTAGGTAGGCGCCGTTATAAGTTTCAATAAATATAATAAAAATTAATAAAACATGATTTCCTGAAGATATGTAAATTCTTAATTTACAAGTACAACACGGTATTATTCCGGAAAAAAAAAACAGCTGGCAGGAATCCCATTGGACTATACCATCCAGATCCCTGCTTCCTTCCGAAATATAAATCGACCTATGGCGTCCATGGTAAATATATCTCAAATCTGATTATCTAAAAATATTAATCTTGGAAACACGAGTTATTGTGTAAGTGCACATTCTTGGCCCCAGTGCTCAGTTATGTCAACTCGAGAATTCGGCGCATAATATTATATTTAATATAAGTCAACTGTTGTTTGTTCGTTTGTTTAACGTCACTTTATGCTACTAAGGCTAATCGGACGATACAGTGGGAGTACTAAAATTTTGCCTATCCATGTATAATTGAGATGGGGATCTTTAACTACCCAGACATCTTACAGGCTTGGGACCTCCATTTTACGTTCTGTCCGAGAAACGGCATAGCATTAAAAAATCCTAATTCCACCGCGGGACGCGAACTGTGATTAAGTCTAATTTTCCACAATTTGCACAGTCAATTAATTTCTGTAAGTGGCTTTGTAAGGTTAGTGAAGCATGTGACGGATCTTGGTGTTTTGTTAGTATTGCTGTATCGTCTGCGTAAGGAGCGGTCAATGTCTCATTACTTTCTGGTAGGTCATGGGTGTATACAATGTAGAGTAGGGGGGCCAGTATTGAACCTTGTGGCCCCCCCGCTAAGACTGGACGAATTGAAGAAATTTCTGATCCCTACCGAAGGGAGAAAAATCTGTCGTAAAGATCTTTTTTTTAAACTCAAGAACATACTACCTTACACCTACTATCATAATTTATTTTGTTTTATTTTTAATTTTATTTTCAGAAAATATTATTGCTTTTAGATATTAACATCTGAACTTTGATAAAAATATTTATATTATAGTAATGTTTTCTAAATTTTTTTTATTATAACTCAGCGCTACCACTTTCAAGTATCAAATCTGTACAGCCATAATTTCGCACATTCGTTAGTTATAATATTTTGGTAACGAAGAACTGATGTTATTCAGTTAACAAAATACCAACGATTGCATAGTTCTGGAAACGAGTGTTTGGTTCTTTAAAAACCAGGAAATACACACAAAAACAATAATAATGTAACATTAACGTGAGTTTAAATAATTTTTATTAGAAGAACATTATAATTCACAACACCAATAAAACAATAAAAGCGCAAATTAACAACAACGCTACAAAAAGTAACTACTAGTCTACTAGTAACTACTAGTGACAATACAGTGACACAAAAGTAACCAACCATATCAAGGTATAATTAGGATAGGGATCTTTAAAGAGTACCGGACATCGGCTCGTGACCTCCATCTTACGTCCTATCCGGGGGACGGCACAGCTAAGGATTTTTTATTCCCTTTAAATAATCCTAGGGTAGCCTCGGGGCACGAACCCGCGACCTTTAGTTATTGTAGGTTGCCATGCACCACTACACCACAGGTGACCCCACTATACTGATATTAATAAATTTTATTCGTGCAAAGCATTTCAGAGGGATGTGGCACTTGTAAAGAGCAACATTAAACAAATTAACCCGTACGATGTAGAGCATATATATATATACTGTTTCGTTCACAAATATATGCAATCAGAAAATATCTACTGTATGTGTACTAAATATAACAAATGTACTTACTTAGATTCAATTTCTGTTTATCAAATTACCAGATAATTGCTTCCCAGAGCACTTAGAACACAAGATTTGTTTTTCACTGCAGAAGCATGAAATTAATGCCAGGAAAATTTTATATTTGAATATTCTACTGACCCATATTAAAAATAACTTGGCAAGGAAAATGACATGATACCATCATACATTTTAAAAATTTGTAATTACGATTAAAAATTTCTTGATTTTTTTTTTACACTGAGTTAAGCTTTAGCTTTTTGATTTTCAAAAATATGACTTTGTTTCAGTTTTTAAAGTTTAAGTAAGGGATCACCCAATGGTTAGTGTAATCGTTGCACGGTGTACTGAATTGAATATGAAGTATGAACTGACTCATGGCGATTGAAAATGAAGAAAACGTATTAAGCCTCCCAGAATTCATAAAATTAATTAACTCCAATAGGTCACCTCTAACGGCAGATCAACTAAACACATTAGTTATGCTTACAGGGTAATGTCCATTAATTTACAGAGATTACAATGCTAGGTTCAGAAAAAATAGTTATTTAAGGGATTCGCCAACCGAACTATTCACCTTTCTTATTTTACTAGGGGAATTTTACAGAGGTGGTTAGCACGGTTAGTTACGATTAGTTAGCAACGTGCATGGCAACCTCCAATATTAAAGGTAAAATTTTAGTTCGCGAGAACTAACAAGAGATCGCATTGACAAAGTTCGCCGCGGTAGTCGGGGGAGAGGGGCAAACATCGGGACACAAGATTTTTATATAACAATATATATACCAGGTGTGTAAACATGAAACCGGAATTTTCCAAATAGCAAATAAGAGTTGATTGTGTAAAAATGATACATACTTTTTTATTCGAAGTACTGTCCTTCGCTATCTTTGCATTTTTCCCATCATTCAGGCAATTTGAGGATTCCCCGCCAAAATAATGCTTCCTCTTCTGAGTCAAACCAATCACTTAACCAATTTCGTACATTTTCATAAGAAGTGAAGTGCTGCTCAGCTAGTGTGTGTCCCATCGATGCAAATAGGTGGTAATCGGATAGGGCCAAATCTGGTGAATAAGCCGCATGCGGAAGAATTTACCAACCAAACACTTGGATCGTTTCCTTGGTCCATTTAGCAGAATGTGATGGGGCATTGTAATGGAGCAAGATCACTTTGTGTGTCCTTTCTTGATATTAAGGACTTTTTGGCGCAAATCTTTATTCAAATTTATCATCTGTTGTTGGTAGCGTTCCGTATTAACAGTTTCCCCAGGTTTCAGCAGCTCATAGAAGGTAACACCCATCTGATCACACCAGACACAGAGCATTTTCTTCCTCCCCAAGCGATGCCGATTGTTCACCAGGAGCTACCCAGGATTTTTTACGCTTAGGATTCTCGAAGTAAATTCACTTTTCATCACCAGTCACAATTTGATGAAGAAATGACTTTTTTCTGTACCTGGTGAGCAGCATTTGCCATGAGTTTTTTCGAGCTTCCTGCTGCGTGTCATTCAGTTGGTGAGGTATCCATTTTCCGACCTTCTGGATCTTTTCCATGCCTTTCAAACAAATGGAGACGGTGTGACATGTAATAAATGTCCAACAAATGCTTCCGAATCAGCGTTTTCAAAGTTTTTTTTGTGGTTTTCCACGGTCTTTGTTTCTTTTATCGAAATCCATCTTTTAATTTTCTGAACCAATCGAAACATTGAGATTTGCCTAGGGCATGCTCCCCGTAAGCTTCAACAAGCATCCTATGTGATAATGCTCCAATTTTTACTTTCACTTACCTATATGAAATATATAGTAAGTGGAAGTATTGCGATCGTGAAAAATTTCGACTTCCGGTTTTCAACGGAAATACACGTTTTGGGACCTCCTGATGGGAGCTCCTCCTGGGACGTTATGGGTATTTGATGTATGTATATGCCAAAGATGTAATAGCAAACATTTCATCAAAATTGGTCAAACGGAGCGGTCACTTTATTTCATAATTTTTTTCCAATTTTTACCTTTTTATCGATGATCTCAAAAACGGCTTTAACTATTTTTATCAAATTCGTCATGTCTAATGAAAATTAGGTGTTCTTTAATATCAGGTAAGCTTTATCATTTATAAAATGTTCTGAGGGGGCTTTTTTTTGGGGGGGGGGGGGGGTTGGGGCCTTTTTTGTTTGTTTGTTTCCTATAAAGTACCTTTGTTTTAGTTTATATTGAGAAATTAACTGTCTCTCATCACGCCTAAAAATAAGAAATGGCTAAATATGATATATGAAGAAAATCAAGTAAACATATACAGGAGAAAAAAAGATGAATATTTCGTCAACTCATAAAACACCTTTAGCTCACGTATGCGCCGAACGCCTTTAATGACAAACCAATGCGTTATAATTAAAGATGTTCTGTTCATTTGAGAAGTGGCAATTAACAAAACGCATTAATTTCTAATCTAAGTAAGTAACGATTTTGATTAAACTGAGTATTTGATCTATTTATATGCCCATGATATGACTGTAAAAATTTCATCGAAATTGATCAACCGGAGGGGGGACTTTACTTAATAAATTTTGTATCATTTTACGTGTTTTTTTTATTTACTCAAAACCGGCTTTCATGATTTTGATCAAACTGGGTACTTGATGTATGTATATGCCAAAGATGTGATAGCCAACATTTCATCAAAATTGATCAACCAGAGGGGGCACCTTATTTCATAACTTTTTTTCCAATTTTTCCATTATCTCAAAAACGGCTTTAACAATTTTCATCATATTCGTCATGTTTAATGAAAATTAGGTGTTATTTAACATCAGGTAAGCGCTATCATTATTCAAATGTTCTGAGGGGATTATAAAGCAAATGAAAACAAAAATAAGAAATGAATGTGGAAAAATTTGAGAAGTGGCATTAACAAAACGCATTAATTTCTAATCTAAGTAAGTTGGTAAGTGAAAGTTGTGTGTTGCGCGCACGCACCAGATTTTTTTCAGAAGGAAACGGAAAATAAATGCTATCCGCAAATCTTGATTTGTTGGCACAAAAGTCGACATGTTCAACGCCACTAAAAACACGGTTATAGAATGAAACTGATGTTGGTATCAATTGGATCTCTTTATTACATGTAGGCAAAAGCAGATAACACCACTGACGGATTAGTTAGAAGATTATATTGACTGCTAACTCCTATCATTGGCAAATTCCGGTTTCATATTTACACACCTGGTATAAACCAACGGGAATTAAAATAGTACTTGATGCCAAATTTTAAAGGAACTAATAATGAATATAATTGTAATAAGGCTTGATACAATAACAATAGGTAGGAAAATGTACCAAATTAATCTCTTGCCATACATATTAATTAAATTCAGAATATAACACATGGTTCTACCTGAAACTGAATTATTAGAATTCACAATTTTTACTTTCACTTACCTATATATGAAATATATAGTAAGTGGAAGTTTTGCGATCGTGAAAAATTTCGACTTCCGGTTTTCAACGGAAATACACGTTTTGGGGTCCCCTGAGTCCAATTAACCAAGTCCCGCGAAATGGTCTGTGTGTGTGTGTGTGTGTGTGTGTGTCTGTGTGTGTGTGTGTGAACAGACTAGCTCGAAAACTATAAACCGTGCGAACCTGAAATTAGGTATTTAGTGTATGTATATGCCCGCGATGTGACAGCAAAAATTTCATTAAAATTGCTCAAAGGGAGGGGGTAGTTTATTTCATAACTTTTTAGGGTTTTTTCGATTTTCTCAAAAACGGCTCTAACGATTTTGATTAAACTGAGTATTTCATCTATTTATATACCCATGATATGACTGTAAAACTTTCATCAAAATTGATCAACCGGAGGGGGGACTTTACTTAATAAATTTTGCATCATTCTCACGTGTTTTTTTTATTTACTCAAAATCGGCTTTAACGATTTTGATCAAACTGGGTATTTGATGTATGTATATGCCCGAGATATTACTGTAAAAATTTCATCAAAATTGATCAACCGGAGAGGGGACTTTACTTAATATATTTTCATCATTTTCACGTGTTTTTTTTATTTACTCAAAATCAGCTTTAACGATTTTGATCAAACTGGGTATTTGATGTATGTATATGCCCGAGATATTACTGTAAAAGTTTCATCAAAATTGGTTTAACGGAGGGGGCACTTTATTTCATTACTTTTTAACCAATTTTTACCTTTTTTTCGGTTGTCTCAAAAACGGCTTTAACGATTTTCATCAAATTCGTGGTGTTTAATGAAAATTAGGTGTTCTTTAGTATCATGTAAGCTTTATCATTATTAAAATGTTCTGAGGGGGCTGAAATGGGGAAGGGGCCTTTTTTGTTTTCCTATAAAGTACCTTCGTATTTGTTTATATGGAGAAATTATCTGTCTCTCGTTTCGTCTAAAAATAAGAAATGGCTAAATATGAGATATGATAAAAATCAAGGAAACATATAGAGGAGAAAAAAAGAAAAATATTCAGTCAACTCATAAAACTCGGAGAGCGCAAGCGGAGTACGCCTTTAATGACAGACCATTGTTACTTTTTTTTAATTAAAGCCGTTCTGTTCATTTGAGAAGTGGCAATTAACAAAACGCATTAAATTCTAATCTAAGTAAGTTTGTAAGTGAAAGTTGTGTGTTGCGCGCACGCACCAGATTTTTATTTATTGCAGCGCAAATAGGTGTATGATTTTGGTTAACCTGTATTTTGCTAAAACAAATAGATTCGACGTTTTCCCCACAAGTGAAAAGGCGACACATAATTGCTCATGGGAAAAACACCAAAAAGTCCCAAGCTAGAAAAAATAGATTTGGCAACTGGATGCTTCCCACACTAAATGTCGAGAAAAAATAAATTGTTATGTCAATAAATTAACTTACACCGCCATCTGTTGGAAATTTATAGAACTTGCAAATGATCATACTCAATCGTAGTATAATAAGCACTTAATTTGCAATAAAAGAAATATTGGGGCCAATAATCGAGATATAAACTATCCTATCTTTTAAGTTGGACAAAAATACACACAAGGAGCCAAATCTCATAAAAATCGGATGAGTAGTTACTGAGTTTACCTCCGACAAACATCGGGACACAAGATTTTTATATACAAATGTATATATATACAATGTAGAAGGTACAATACAGTCCTTGTGACATCATTATGTAACGGTCGCAGTAAACCTGAAATTATTACTATCATTTTTGGAACCAAGCCAGGAAATCATTTTAACGTTCAAAGATAGTTTCGAACCGAGGAAAGTTTACGACAGATGGAAAATAAAAGCCACGTGTATCATAAATATCAATTCTATTTTCAAACTAGAACCCTTTGTCTAATATTGAGTTTTCAAAGTCACGATGTTGGAATATCTGTTAAGGACTGTTTAAATAGATAACTTTACAACACATAATAATTGCATGTAAAATTAGTTCTAACGTGTTCCCTCCTATGTTAATATCAATGAAATCGTTGCGGTTTCTTCAACTGACCATATATTTAGTAATGTTATGTAATACTTCTGCGGGTTAACAATATTTATTCAACGAAAATACAGGGTGGAGCAGAGGAAACCCATGTTTTTCACTATTGAATCACTCGGTTTGATAAAAATAATAAAAACAAGCATTGAGCGATAGATTTTTTAATGCAGTTTTGAACCCTGTACACTATTTTTACTTTCACTTACCTATATATGAAATATATAGTAAGTGGAAGTATTGCGATCGTGAAAATTTTCGACTTCCGGTTTTCAACGGAAATACACGTTTTGGGATCCCCTGAGTCAGAATAACCAAGTCCCGCGAAATGGTCTGTGTGTGTGTGTGTCTGTGTGTCTGTGTGTGTGTGTGTGTGAACAGACTAGCTCAAAAACTATAAACCGTGCGAACCTGAAATTGGGTATTTAGAGTACGTATAAGCCCGCAATGTGACAGCAAAAATTTCATCAAATTTGCTCAAAGGGAGGGGGTACTTTATTTAATAACTTTTTAAGTTTTTTTCGATTTTCTCAAAAACGGCTCTAACGATTTTGATTAAACTGAGTATTTGATCTATTTATATGCCTGAAATATGACTGTAAAAAATTCATCAAAATTGATCAACCGGAGGGGGGACTTTACTTAATAAATTTTGTATTTTCACATGTTTTTTTTTATTTACTCAAAAACGGTTTAAACGATTTTGATCAAACTGGGTATTTGATGTATTTATATGCCAGAGATGTGATAACCAACATTTCATCACAATTGATCATCCGGCGGGGGGGACTTTACTTAATAAATTTTGTATCATTTTCACGTGTTTTTTTTATTTATTCAAAAACGGTTTTAACGATTTTGATCAAACTTGGTATTTATATGCCCGAGATATGACTGTAAAAATTTCATCAAAATTGATCTACGGGAGGGGGGACTTTACTTAATAAATTTTGTATCATTTTCACGGGGTTTTTTTATTTACTCAAAAACGGCTTTAACGATTAACAAAAATAAGATATGAATGTAGAAAAATGTGTGACCTTGGGAAATGATATTTAGCAAAACACGTCAATTTCTAATCTAAGTAAGTTGGTAAGTGAAAGTTGTGTGTTGCGCGCACGCACCAGATTTTTTTGAAGAGGAAGGAGCTTCAGTTACTGTGACATCAGAGCGTTACTTTGAAATGCTAAAAAGCTTTCTTCGTCCAGAACTTGAAAGCCATGAGAGAAATATGGTTTCAGCAGGACGGTGCCACAGCTTACACGGCGAGAGCATCTATGGAAGTGGTTCGACAAATGTTCTCAGGACATATTATTTCGAAATATGGAGATGTTCTCTGGCCTCTTCGCTCACCCGATTTGTCGATATGCGACTTCTATTTGTGGGGATATTTAAAATCAAGAGTCTACATTAACAAGCCTTGCACAATCGACGACCTGAAGAATTCCATTCGTTGTTCGTTCAAATTGAATCCTTGCCGAATGAAATGTTGGTAAGAGTCTTGATTAACTTTCAGGAGAGGATCCATATTTGTATCCAGCAAGAAGTATGTCATCTCCAAGCATTATTTTTCAAACCTAATTAATGTATATCTTAAAACTGCATTAAAAAATCCATCGCTCAATGCTTGTTTTTATTATTTTTATCAAACCGGGTCCCAGTCATTCAATAGTGAAAAACATGCGTATCCTCTACTCCACCCTGTATAACAATATTCATTGCTACATGAATTATAAGAACACAAATATAAAAGCAGGTTATAAAAATTATCACTTAGTAACATAACTCATATTGCTTGAGATTCACGATCAAGAGAAAGACTGGTCCTGTCCAATCACTCGCTCGTTATATATAGCCGTAAGAAGACCAGCCTCGAAGGTTCCAGGTCTACGTGGATTCAATTCGAACAATCTGGTCCAAAACACGTGTTGTGACGGTTCGCTTCAACCGCTAGCTCGTTCCTACAAAAGGTCCGGGATTTTAAACCTTTTTTTTTTATTTAACGATTTACCGTTACAGTACTTATTTATTTAGAAACCTATTACTTTACCTTTTATTATCAATTTTATTGTATTTAGTTTTATAGTTTTCGTGTCTTGTGATGTTGCAATACTTATCTGCGTTTTAATAATTTTATTGAACGAAAATAACAATTTACAGTGACACACAAACAATATAAACTCAAATAATCAAAAAGGTTACAAAAAGTATCAACTTGTAACGACATAGTAACACAAAAATAACCGTATAATTCGAGCTTCTGAGCAAGACTAACTCCACAGTTCGTCGCACAGTGGAGCAAAAGGTTACAAAAAGTATCAACTTGTAACGACATAGTAACACAAAAATAACCATATGATTCCAGCTTCAGAGCAAGACTAACTCCACAGTTCGTCGCACAGTGGAGCAAAAGGTTACAAAAAGTATCAACTTGTAATGACATAGTAACACAAAAATAACCATATGATTCCAGCTTCAGAGCAAGACTAACTCCACAGTTCGTCGCACAGTGGAGCAAAAGGTTACAAAAAGTATCAACTTGTAACGACATAGTAACACAAAAATAACCATATGATTCCAGCTTCAGAGCAAGACTAACTCCACAGTTCGTCGCACAGTGGAGCAAAAGGTTACAAAAAGTATCAACTTGTAACGACATAGTAACACAAAAATAACCATATGATTCCAGCTTCAGAGCAAGACTAACTCCACAGTTCGTCGCACAGTGGAGCAAAAGGTTACAAAAAGTATCAACTTGTAACGACATTAGTAACACAAAAATAACCATATGATTCCAGCTTCAGAGCAAGACTAACTCCACAGTTCGTCGCACAGTGGAGCAAAAGGTTACAAAAAGTATCAACTTGTAACGACATTAGTAACACAAAAATAACCATATAATTCGAGCTTCAGGGCAAGACTAACTCCACAGTGGAGCAAAAAAGCGGAAAAAACAATATCTCGAGAACGGTTTGCCCATTGACATGCAAATTGTTTCATTCGATTAAATTTAAAAATTATGTTTGTTCGTTTCTGATGATACTTTATGAAGCTTGCTTTTCACCAAAGAAGATCTTCACCATTTAAATGCAGTTTGAGAAGTTGCAGATGCAGTATATTAAACTATGTTCTAATTTAATGTTAAGATAAATCACTCTATTACAAATAAGTAACTGGTGTGAGTAAAGTGAAAAAGACCTCTTGTTAAAGATCCCTAACCTAATTATACCTGGATAAGCCAAATTTAGGACTCCCATAGTAGCATCGTCCGATTAGCCTTAGAAGCAGGACGTTAAACAAACAAACAAATAACAAAGTTTAAGTAAAAAAGATTTAGCGAAATTGAATTTGCACAAAATAATACCTGGGGCGAATATTCATTTTTATGATACATATGTTCTGTAAAAACGAATAAAAACAGTTAATTGGGTCATTCTCACCAAAGTGGGCACTTTTTTCGGTAACACTTTTTTTTCGGTGTAATATTATTCCTTAGCCTATAAGAAACAAGGAGTCGACGTGGAAGAACACCAATTGAACGTTTTTTTTTTTTTTTAATTTCACATTATTAAGGACTGATGATGCTTTGAAAAAGTTGAGCATCAAAAGAAAGCTTCAATCCACGTCGCTATCTTCATTTTCCGGCAGCTTTTTATTTACAGTAAGACAGGGGAATGAATTTTTAAGGTTTATTTGCTACATTTCCACACAAGCCATTTGTCAACTTCTTTTTTTAACAGTATAAGAATACTTTTGTCTAATGCCTAACACACTTCAGAGCAAGACTAACTCCACAGTTCGTCGCACAGTGGAGCAAAAGGTTACAAAAAGTATCAACTTGTAAAATAAGACGCTTTCACACACAAGTAACCATATGATTCGAGCTTCAGGGCAAGACTAACTCCACAGTGGAGCAAAAAAACGGAAAAAACTATATCTCGAGAACGGTTTGCCCATTGACATGCACATTGTTTCATTCGATTAAATTTAAAAATTATGTTTGTTCGTTTCTTTGTTTTTACGTCACTTTTTGCCACTAATCGGACGATCCTACAGTGGGAGTCCTAAATGTTGCCTATCCATGTATAATTAGGATAGGGATCTTTAACGATTACCCGACATTGAACATGCTCGTGACCTCCATTTTACGTCCTATACGAGGGACGGCATAGACGAGGATTTTTTACTTCTATTAAAAATTCCTAGGGCCTCCTCAAGACGCGAACCAGTGACCTTTAGTATTGTAAGTTTCTATGCTAACCACTACAACACGGGTGACCCCAAAAATTATGTCATTTAAGTACATATAATTATAAAGGCAACTTAAGAAGTGCTATTTGAAATAATTGAACTTAATTTTGCTTATTTTACTTTGATCAAAATCAATTATAATTTTCTTTAGAGTAGCACTTTTTATTTTATATTTTTAGTCAGCTAATGTGTTGTAAATTTTTATGGGGAAATATTGAAACCCCTGTCTGTAATCGCCTTTCTCATCACTTCAACTTGATATTGAGACAGTTTTGACAGGAAAAAGATAAAGCAGAATCAGTTGCACTTTTACTATTTTTTCTTTGGGAGGAGGCTGAAGCAGCTGTCAGGTTTCTTAGAGTATTAGTACACTGACCATATTATATTTTAAATTTTAAAAAGTTTAATAAACAGTCAACTGTGCGTCGCTCCTTGAGATGCCTTTACCTTCCACGAACCTCACCTTCAAACAGGTTCTCCCCCGAACCTTGCCGTGCCGGCGTTAAACGAACAGCCATTTATACTTAACGTGACGTTAAGCGAACCAATATGGCTGACGCACCCAACGCTAGCTTATGATGAAGAAAAAATCTCCATTATCAATATATTTTATATTATCTGAAAAAAAAAAAAAAACAGACTAGCTCAAAGACTATAAACCGGCGCACTAATATCACAAACAACTCCTGTTACTTGGGAAAAACCCAAATCAATAGTGACACTAGCGCTATCCCCGAACACAGGCGAACAGATGAAGTACTTAGAACACCCGAACAGTCGACGTGAAGGCTGTTCGAGGGTGGTGTTCGAAGGTAAAGTTCGTAGAGTGTAAAGGCGCCTTCCCATTTAGTCCGAATCAGAACATTCTAGAACGTTCCAGACAGAAGTAGAAGGCACTCGAATAGGCACGAACATGTACTAGAACAGTTTGTTCCAAACGTCTTGAACTCTTTTCAATCTTTTCTTTTCTTTGTTCTTGTTGTTTTTTTTTTACTTTCACTTACCTATATATGAAATATATAGTAAGTGGAAGTATTGCGATCGTGAAAAATTTCGACTTCCGGTTTTCAACGGAAATACACGTTTTGGGGTCCCCTGAGTCCAAATGACCAAGTCCCGCGAAATGGTCTGTGTGTGTGTGTGAACAGACTAGCTCAAAAACTATAAACCGTGCGAGCCTGAAATTGGGTATTTAGTGTAGGTATATTCCCGCGATGTGACACCAAAAATTTCATCAAAATTGCTCAAAGGGAGGGGGTACTTTATTTAATAACTTTTTACGTTTTTTTCGATTTTCTCAAAAACGGCTCTAACGATTTTGATTAAACTGAGTATTTACTGTATTAATATGCCCGAGATATGACTGTTAAAAATTTCATCAAAATTGATCAACCGGAGGGGGGACTTTACTTAATAAATTTTGTATCATCTTCACATGTTATTTTTATTTACTCAAAAACCGCTTTATCGATTTTGATCAAACTGGGTATTTGATGTATGTATATGCCCCAGATATGACTGTCAAAATTTCATCAAAATTGATCAACCGGAGGAGGGACTTTACTTAATAAATTTTGTATCATTTTCACATGTTTTTTTATTTACTCAAACACGGTTTTAACGATTTTGATCAAACTGGGTATTTGATGTATGTATGTGCCATAGATTTGATAGCCAACATTTCATCAAAATTGGTCAAACGGAGGAAGCACTTTATTTCATAATTTTTTTTCAGTCTTTACCTTTTTTTCGATGATCTCAAAAACGGCTTTGAAGATTTTTATCAAATTCGCCATGTTTAATGAAAATTAGGTGTTCCTTAATATCAGGTAAGCTTTATCATTATTACAATGTTCTGAGGGGGCTTAAATGGGGTAGGGGTCTTTTTTGTTTGTTTCCTAGAAAGTACCGTTGTTTTTGTTTATATGGAGAAATTAACTGTCTCTCGTTACGCCTAAAAATAAGAAATGGCTAAATATGAGATATGATAAAAATAAAGAAAACATATAGAGGAGAAAAAAAGGATGCCGAGTACGCCTTTTTATGACAGACCATTGTTCATAATTAAAGCCGTTCTGTTCATTCGAGAAGTAGCAATTAACAAAACGCATTAATTTCTAATCTAAGTAAGTTGTTAAGTGAAAGTTGTGTGTTGCGAGCACGCACCAGATATATATTTTTTTTTTTTGTTTTTTTAGTTTCATGCTACGATATGATTTATACATTAAAATATCTCGATGTAAATACAATTTTTATTTTTAACACGAGCCTCAGATATTTTTATATATCTTTTATCAGATATTTTTATATATCTAAATTAATTAATATTTTTTCCAAGATATAAGCTTTGAGGCATAATATATTTGGCAGACCTATTTTAGTCCAATTAGTTTGTTCACTAGAGCGTATTCAGGTTTGAGACACAAAAATAATATTTAAATATCAGGTGAATTTATACCTGGGAGATTTCGGCGCACTTCTTACTTTCATGAACGGTTGATAATTTAAGGTAATTACACTTTTTTTTACTTTAACTTGCCTATATATATAAGTATGGCGATCGTGGAAAATTTCGACTTCCGGTTTTCGACAGAAATACACGTTTTGGTCCAAATAACCAAGTCCAACGTGTGTGTGTGTGTGTGAACAGACTAGCTCAAAAACTAACCGTAAGAACCTGAAATTGGGCATTGGTTGTATATATGTTGTATATATATGCCCGCGATGTGACAGCAAAAATTTCATCAAAATTGGTCACACGGAGGGGCTCTTTATTAATTAAATTTTTACGTTTTTTTTTCGATTTTCTCAAAAACGGTACTAACTATTTTGATTAAACTCGGTCTTTGATGAATATGACAGTCAAAATTTCATGAAAATTGATCAATTGGAGGGGGCACTTTACATAATAAATTTTGTCTCATATGCAGGTGTTTTTTTTTTATTTAATGAAAAGCGGGTGTCACTATTTTGACCAAACTGGGTATTTGATGTATGTATATGCTCGCGATGTGAAAGCCGAAGAAATTTCATCAAAATCGGTCAAACAGAGGGGGCACTTTACTTAATAGTCTGAGTCGATATAACCAAGTTCCGCGAAATGGTCTGTGTGTGTGTGTGTGTGTTTGTGTGTGTGTGTGTGTGTGTGTGTGTGTGTGTGTGTGTGTGTGTGTGTGTGTGTGTGTGTGTGTGTGTGTGTGTGTGTCTGTGTCTGTGTGTGTGTCTGTGTCTGTGTGTCTGTGTGAAAAGACTAGCTCCAAAACAATAAACTGTACGAACCTGAAATTGGGTATTCGGTGTATGTATATGCCCGCGATGTAAGAGCAAAAATTTTATTAAAATCGGTCAAACGGAGGGGGTACTTTATTTTATAACTTTTTACGTTTTTTTTTTCGATTTTCTCAAAAATGGCTCTTTTATTTTAAATTTTATCAAAAACATTGAGATAAAACATTTTTTTTTTTTTTTTTTTTATGGAAGAATTAAAAAATAGTTCGCGCATATGAAGATTAGGCTGAACAAGCCTATTATTATTAATAGCATTAATATTCTATATTAGTATAAAGTGATGGGGTTGAAGGCATAATTAGTTCGCTTATCCGTATCATAGTTATATTAGGCTTTATAATGTACCAAATATGTTATATTATATATATGTTTAGTATTCATTTTAGTGATTTAGGACTAATATATTTTTGTGAATAAATAAAATGTTTAAAAAAAAATTAAACCTTTCTCCATGAGGATTATTTTTCGCTATGATATAAATATTTTGATCAGGCCAATTACATAAGCTGCGAGTTTAGAAATATTGCGGGAGGGCAGCCTTGAGCCAGTGCCAAACTACCGAGGGAAACATCAAAGTCACTGATAAAATCCGTCTTTGCGGATTTCTCGAAGCGTTATACAAAATAAACTGTACATGAAGACCTGGCAAATAATTTACTCGACTAATTGGCAAGGGTCGTGGGCTAAATAGTTGCGGAGAAAAAAATATAAAAACACGAAATAGAAAGAAATCCAGTCCTCGTCTGGCTCACTTCCCACCAATCTGTTGATAGCTTCTAGGGTTCTTGAGAAAGACATAGCAGTTTGTTATGCTATACCACAACATTCACCAAACATATAATTTAACATGAGGACACAGTAAGATCTTTTTTTTCACTCGCCTTTCAGGAAATACAGAGTTTCCCGGGCCAGGGGAGAGGGAGGGGGATTAATGCCGAGTATTATTAAATATCCCCTGGTTCCGAGTTTTGAACTTGGTATCTCTGGGTTACCAATCATACGTTGCCATGTTTGTTGATCATACCGTGTCATACGCATTGCCTATGACACGGTATGATCAACAATGCAACTATTGTTTGTTTGTTCAACGTCACTTTATGCCACTAAGGCCCATAGTCCAGACTGTAAATAAATGTTTCGGAACATTGTTGAACATGTTCCCAAATCCATATATATAAGAGGCTTTGTCCTGACTGTCAGAATCAATGCAGAGCAAAAACTACTAATGATAGAAACTCGAAGTTCGGAATTTAGGTTTTAAAAGCGATTTAGGTAACCACTAAGAAAGGAATTTTAAAAATATAACCCCTTAGGGGCTTAAATGGCGAAATTTTTGCACTTCGAGAAAAAATATCTAATTTGGATTCATTTTGAAGATCTTGATACGAACTCGAAAGCCTCTAAGGGGCGACGAAAACCATGTTTTAAAGCCATAAAATGAAGCGTTCACGACGAGTAAGCAATTTTTTGTTTCGGGAGTTTTAGTGAACTCTCTCCATTGCGCGCCTCCATCTCTTCTACCGAGCCGGCAGCTCCCCCCTCCAACATTCCGCCTACCGGAAGCATATTATATTAAATCAATACCAAGATAATGATCACAGAATTGATTTTTAAGGTTCGAGGGCAAAGCCGCGACGAGGTATGCTAGTAGTTTATAAAGAGTTCCGAAACTTTCTACCGGAACAGTTCCGCGTCCAGACTTAAGTCAGTGTTTCTCCAGTTTTTAACATGTCGAGTGAGGCTATTGCAGGAATCTGTGCTGCCAATTTATTTATTTTACTTAACAGGCAAAGGAATCGAATAAAGAAATGAAGATGGTGGATACGAAAAGCACTAATGGAAGGCACCAGTTATGGCAAGGACCTTATCAGAGTTGGGCAAATTGTAATCTGAATAATGATTAATGAATATGAATAATTGTAATCATAAAACAAATGAATAATGAATAACTATTATCCATAATCAGTGCGGAGTATTTTTAATGATTATTGAGTATTTATGGTATTAATTTGAAATGAATAATGAATAACTGGTATTCAGTTATTCATGATTGAGGAATACTGTTAAATTCAGTTAGTCATTATTCATGAATAAAATATATTCATGAGCTAAGATTAATAAAATATTCATCAATCATGAATACCTTATATTCATTAATCATGAAAAGCAAATATTCTCCAATCATCAATCATGAATATGATATATTCATAATCATTATTCATTTAAACTTAAAAAATGAGGATGAATTTCTGAATTAAAAATTGTCCTAATGAGCAAGGACAAGTCCTAAGAGTGGGTGTAGTCAATTGAACAGCATTTGAAGTCAGCAGTAAAGAATTAGACCCTAATTCCAATGGTCATTAGTAAAGGTCTATTGACAAGAATGGAAAGAGCAAACAAATTTGCAATCATCATTCATGATTAGTTAGACCCAGAATTATGATTCTTTTCGTAATCATGATTAATGAATTTATATTATTCATGATTAATGAATGATCTGTAATCATGAGTAGTGAATTCCCATTAGTCATGATTAATTAGTAATGAGTAATCATGAATAATGAATTCTTCTTAATCATGATTACTGACTAACATTTAATAATGAATAATGGTCATTCATGATTGTTGTATACATTATATTCATGAATATTCCACGACCAGTGATTAATACAATTCATGAATAATGATTCCACGCTAAAGAATGATTTGTGATTGATGATTACAATCATTATTCACATTTTTGATTATTAATCATAATCATGATTACATTTTTATTTAAATATGCCCAACTCTGGACCTTATGAGGGATCTAAAATTTGCAGATGGGGCAGGTTTCAGAAATTTAATTAGGATGTCCCCAAAAGATTTTGGAGAATTGTTAGTTATGATTGGAGAGAAAATATCCAGAAAAAATACTACATTTAGACAATCAAGTCCACAGTGGATTAGGCTAGCTGTCGCACTTGGGTTTGAGTTGTAAACAAATGGACTGTGCTCAGGAACACGTCCAGACTTGTCGCAACATGTTCAATGTTCCCGTATTTTCCATCTCCAACGGGAAATAAGGAACAGGGCTGCTTTGTTTCGCAAAATTTCTGAACAGGTCCGGAACAAGTCATAAACAAATTCGAGCTGCTCAGGAACATCGGGAACATTGTTCCGAAACATTTGTTTACAGTCTGGATTAGGCCTAAGGCTATTCGGACGATGCTTCAGTGGGAGTCCTAAATTTTGCCTATCCAGCTATAATTAGGATAAAGATCTTTTACACGGAATCTATAAAATGAGACTTTTTTCGACTCAAACAGTCGATTTCGCAAAAAAAACTAAAAACGTAAAAAACCTTGAAGCGAGATCATAACGGTTTTTATAACAATAAACAATGTACCCAGAGATTGGCTGAAGCTTTGAAAATAGGTGTTCGCACCTGGTATGAAAGAATCACTGAGTGAAATTCGGAGAATTTAGGACAAACGGTATGGATTTCTGAAAAGAACAAACCAACAGAATTTCATTTTTATTTACATAGATTATAGCTGTATATTTAGAATTTCATTCTTCTAATGAAACGGTCGATTTCGTAAAAAGCGAGATCATTACGATTTTTATAACAATAAAGAATATCAGCTGAAGATCGGCAGAAGTTATGCAATTTCAACATGATCAGGTGTTCGCACTTGGTATCAAAGAACCAATGAGCGAAATTTGGCGAATTTAGAACAAACGGTACGGATTTCTAAAAAGAACAAAACTAACAGAATTCATTTTTATTTATATAGCTAGTTCAATTATATACAAGAAAGTTTTTTATATTTTGTTCTCTTTGTTTTTGTGCTTATAGATTTATTTATTTGAATATATAGAGAAATGTATTTTATATGTGTTAATATATGCATTTCATCAATTCATTCATTCTGTCGTGATGTCACCACAAAGAGAAAAAGATATTACCGCTGTAAACAGTTTTGTACTGTTTAAGTGGAATAAAAAGGAAGCTACTTATTCCAACAGAGCCAGATCCACTTTTCTGAAGGAGCTAGCATTTTCGCTTGCAAAACCACAAATGATTTTGAGACTGCAATGCAAATTCCTTCTAAGAGAGCTTCGGACCTCAATAATGAACATTATGAATACTGAACAGGTGATTCCTAAAGAACTCCCACAAGGTTCAAAACGAAGGAGGTGTGATCTATGTGATAAAGGCAAAGATAGAAAGAGCGGCCAGTTCTGTAAAAATTGCCATAAATGCATTTGCGGGGAGCATCAAATTACTTTATGCACATATAGGTACTGTGAAGACTGAATAGTTACTATTATTTATTGTTTTATACTTTTAGCATGTATATATTTGCATTAAATTTTATGTTTCCTTATATTTTTTATGTTCTTATATTATTTTATTTATTGATGTATATTTTACTACGTGTTATTTTTATTTTAAAAAACTGTGATCTAGTTCCTATACAATTTAAATAATCATTCGCTTGCTATTTGATTTTTTAGTTTTATGTTATCT
The DNA here is from genome assembly GCA_911387785.2 of Aelia acuminata. Taxonomy (NCBI): domain Eukaryota; kingdom Metazoa; phylum Arthropoda; class Insecta; order Hemiptera; family Pentatomidae; genus Aelia; species Aelia acuminata. The sequence continues at coordinate 146,036,991 of OU426981.1, read as the reverse complement.
AATATCTTGTTTTTATTATATAATTTTCAAAATGTGAATGAAAGAAAAAGTTCCTGTAATACTTGTCATAATAATTTTTATACTTTACTTAAGAATTTTATTTTACTTTTTGTTATATTTCTATACATAATGTATAATATAGAGAAAAGGTTTTATGTTAGCTGATATATTGTAGTTAATTATATATTTTAAGAGTTGTGAATGCAAAAAGATCCTGTAAGACTTGTCAAAATAATAATTTTGTCATTATTTTTCTACTTTTGTAAACAATTTTTCAATAATAAATATTCTAAAATCTATTTTATTAGTTTTATTATCACAAAAATCTATTAAAAAGCACAAAAATTAAGATGAATTTCTTTTGGGTCAGAATGATTAATCGGTAGACTGGCCAAATCGGTAGACTGGCCAAAAGAAAATCTAACCTTTTTTTAGTCATCGTACAGCGAAAAAGAGATGGGCCATATACGGGGGAAAACATGTCCTCTGGATTGAGACTAGAATTTTTTAAAATTGCACTAAAATATAAGAGCCCAATCAACGCCTTTATTTCCATGAGATCAGAACGATGTATAAACCATTGCTCCGAATTGTATTTTTTTTGTGCTCTTTCAATCTCAGCATTTGTGAAAATAACTATTTTTTCAAACATCTCGTCAGTTACAAAAAGGGAAAATAATTTCAATTCATTTATTTCCCCTTAGCTTCATGCTTAGGCCCAGGGAGATGAGTAACTATATTGGAAGCCGGGGTTCTAGAATATTTTGATTGCAAAGGTTGATCTGCCCAAATAGTTTCACAATCTTTCCCCAAATCCAAATTTATGTCGTTACCTGGATCTGCAGATTCTTCAAGATCTTCTTCCGCGACAAATAGATCACTCACGTCATCATCATTTGGTATTGGTCCATCCTCTGTCTCTGAACTTGAGTCATCTTCAATACCATCACCTTCATTTTCTGATTCCTCTTCTTGGCGACGCATTTCGTGAAAAACCTCTTCAGGAGTTCTAAATAATAGCACTCTATCCGTTGCGAGACTGAAAATTTAAAAACAAGTAAATATTAAAATGCTGAAACAGTAAAAAATGTTTAACATAAACGGTAAGGGTGGGTCAAATTGACCCAGAGTTCGACTACGTCCTACATTATTATCCATAAGTTAAAAATGCCACTTACCTGAGTAACGAAACTTGGTTGACAGGTAGAAGAGGACTGAAGCAAAGGGTATCTTGAATCTGGTGGGGGTAGTTGAAGAGGCGCATGGGCACGTCTTCATTATACCTGGCTTGGGTCATTCTGACCCAAGCCTTACCATTAGAGGGTATGCTAGCTTAGAGGGTAGGCATATTGACATCAATATGCATTCATTCCATACTGCTTAAAAAATTTTAGCTACTAGAAAATGGACAATGCGTCCGAAACGATGTACTAATGAACAATAAAAAGAATATATAATATAATAACTCGAAATAAAAGACACATGATAGAATAAATTGGAAACATCCAAAGAAAAGTTGTGGAGAAAAGGAAAAAGAAGAAAAAAATAATGAATTTATTTCCCATCAAAGAAATCAAATTGTCTGACACCTGTAGCTAGCAAGCACCACCACACACACTATCAGAAGCCTACAGTTTCAAAGTAGGCGATAGATCTTTTATTTTTATGGCTTCGTTCCTTTTCTTGCAGATTTTTCCTTGCTTAGCAAATATCTTGAGGAAAAATAATAAATAAGTCATAAAAACAAAAGATGTACAGCCTATAGTGAAATAGGATGTGAAAGGCATTCTGATCATGTGAATAGAATAGAATAGAAAAATCCTTTATTTACAAAATAGTATAAGTGATTACAAATTTTATATTTATAAAGTATATAATAATTAGTGCGAATATATTTCAAAATAGGTTAAACACAACAAATGCTGACATGACTTTAGCCGTCTGTCAGGAGTTGGCTACTTTTTAGAAGCAGTTAAAAATAATATGTAATAAAATAATTTTAATTTGAAATGAAAAAGTAAAATTTATATAATTAAAATGATAAAAAACATTTTATAAAAAAAAACATTTCATAAAAAAATATTAAACCGACTTCGAAACCTAGGAACCAGTAAAAATAAATTCACTGAAAAGTATGAAATAATTACGTTCTGATTTTTATGAATACACAGCAAAATTGAAAATGGTATAAAAAGTGGAAAAGTGCAATAAGACGAATAATTTTATTTTGATTTGTACAAATACACACTAATTGTTAATAAAAATTATTAAATTTAAATATTAAATACTATGTTCAATACAACACAATCTTTTCGGAGGCGGCGCAAAATTTAAAATTTTTTACACTAGACATTATGAAAATCTTCTAAATGGATCTTCTCTTCCCAACTATTGATTTCAATGCCTACTAATGGAATTGTATCAGTAACATGTTATTTCTATTTTGCGCCACCTCCGAAAAGATTGTGTTGTATTGAACATAGTATTTAATATTTAAATTTAATAATTTGTATTAACAATTAGTGTGTATTTGTACAAATCAAAATAAAATTATTCGTCTTATTGCACTTTTCCACTTTTTATACCATTTTCAATTTTGCTGTGTATTCATAAAAATCAGAAGGTAATTATTTCATACTTTTCAGTGAATTTATTTTTACTGGTTCCTAGGTTTCGAAGTCGGTTTAATATTTTTTTATGAAATGTTTTTTATTTCACAATTTTTAGTTGGAGAAGATAACAAATGTAGAAAACCGTACATTGGTTTAAAAATTTCGTTGGTAATTAATTAGTGGTTGATAAAATAAACGTTGGTTTAAAAATTTCGAAATCTTTTTACGCTCTACCACGTTTGTCTTTCCCAGATCTTTTTATTATACATTAATTGTATAAAATTATAATGAAATACACTTTACCTTTCTAATTTTATGAATACACACAGAAAAGTGGGAAAGCGGTGCGTGTATTATACAACTTTCAACACACTACGTTTTATGATTATAAATGGATTTTTTTTTTTTTTAAAAGATCAATGTTCAATTGGGAAGGGAACACATAAAATGTTTTTCCACGATGACAATATTTTTCCTTTGCTAAATGTCGTCAGTACTAGTCATTTACGTAGAGAATCAGTGTTCCGAGATGTGTTCAGTTAAATATACATAAATACGGCCATTCCAAGATGAAGTAGATAATTCACTGAACAGTCAAGATTTTGGCCGGTTTTAGACAAGATATCGTTAATGGAGAATCAATGAGGATGCTATTATGACCTATAGTAAATTTGAAAGTAATTTTTAAATTTTGATTGCTTGAATATCCTTCTGAAAACTATGGCGATATTATACACGACTTCATTGGATTACATCATTGGATAGAAGTTCCTGCAAAAAAAGGGGCAACCATAAAATTTATCGACATCAAAAAGACTGCCCCGCTAGGATAGAAGCAACAGGGTTTGGGACTCACATATGGTTAATTTATTATTACGAAGGATATTATTATTCTCCGTATTAGACTACTGACTTAATTCCAAAGGTTGATTCAATTATGTTCGTAATTCCTTTCGATGAATTTTTGACTAAATTTATTACCGAAGTACTATGAATTATATCCTTCGTAATAAAACATTATTCAGAAAATAAATTGCTAAACAATGTTGCTTCAATTCTAGTGGCGTAGCATTTATCATAATTTTTAACAATCCATGACTGCCAAATTTTTTCTGATGGGACTTTCATACAATGAGGTTGTTTCCGGGTAGTTATCAAGTTTTATTTTGTAGTTTTTATTGATGGATGAACACCAGCAAAAGCCTCGATAGTTGTAGAAACAAATTTAAAAACCGATACTAGTAATCCGGATAACATAACAGAAGTGTCACCCATAAAGGATCGGCACAAGACCTCCGGCAAGATTTTCAACAGTAACCGAGTGTATCCGGAAGAAGACAGAGGTGTCTGAATCCTTTATTAAGTCAACTGAAAATGAGCTTTTCCAGGAATAATTGTATTCTTTCTTAATGTGCATAGTCAATAAAAGATAGAAATCAAAATCTAATTTAAATCAATAATAGCTACGATTTTAAATTTAAACGATCCTTCGGGAACTCGAAGAAGTCTTAAATTCTGCTTTAAAACGATTACCAATACTCAGTCTTTCTTGGAATTCCACGAATTTTGTTGTCGTATGATTATGGTGTCCAACCGTCGATTAGATCTAAATGTTTACTGTTATCGGTGAATATACATCTATCTAATATTTATGCTAATATCGCTACAGAAAACGACAGCGATATTATATTCTGCTGATATTTATATCTTCATTTAAATCTAATGTTGAAAAATTAGTTAAGGTCATGTATAGGTTTGTTCCAATAAGCACGTAAAACACATCGATAACTAACAGACTGCTCATGTTCTCCCTCCACTCTTTTGATTCTGAATTTGATTGGTTGGTTTTCCCATTTGATTCATCCAGCAGTAATACAATATTGGGATTTGTTAGTTATCAATTAGTTTTAATAGGTTGTTGGATTATACCTTATGTTATATATGCCATATGTTTTTCCAATAAGTAAACAATTTGAGCGATAATTAAATAATTATTTTCATGTTTTTTCCCGATAACTTCTTAGATAAATTAGGAACCCCAAAAAGGTTTAAATGGGACCACCTTGGAAAAATACTCTACAAGATGCAAAAGGTTTCGTTCCAATTGGCCCACCCATCTCTGAGTAATCGGTGAACATACATTGGGGCCGGGATAGCCGAGCGTGTAGGAGCGCGACCCGTTGTTGCACGCTCAAGCCGAACGGCGGCGGTTCGAATCCGCCCTGGGAGGGTTGACTTTTATTTCGTGGAGGCCCCACGGAATAAATCTCAACCCTCCCACCATGGTTAGAATAGCCCACTGGTAAGGCAGTGGACTGCTGTGCTTAAGGTCCCGAGTTCGAATCTGACATGGCTCATGGTATCTTTATTATTCGCCACAGTTCGTCTCGTGGGCCGAGAGACCCTCCTGGGGCAAACCCAGCCTCTATAAAGTGGGTACCCTTAATTGAAAAATTAAGGGGAAAGAACCTGGCGGTTGAGCGTGGTCACGGTCAAATCACTTCCTTGCACGACCGCTGACCAAGAAACAGTGCTCTTCCTTACATAGTACTGCACCCAAGACCCTTTATGGGTTGTAGTGGTACAGGTTTTTTTTTTTTTTTTTTTTTTTCGTATTGCTATTAATTCCTCTTTATTTATAAAAAATTGGCCAAAATATTTCTTTTTGATTTAGTTGAAAATTCATTCATATAAAATGAAATATATCTTCTATTTCATTTTTTTTACAGATAGTGCAAATGTAACTAACATCTTTTGACCAGGGCTTATAATTTAAGTTTAAAAGTTATCCTCTAACCCTAAATATTGTTTTTATAAAGTCGAATCTATTAAATATATATAGCTAACTTTATTGGGAACCAATGATTTATGCATAGTATGGTGGCTGGATTTTCGAGTTGTCAATTTTATCAGTTTGGCGACGCCATCTGTCTACTGATAAGAAACAGTCATCCAATGCAGTATTGAGACTAGTGGCCATAGCTATCCTTTTGGCAACGACGAAAATTTACTAATAACTATTTGTTTGGCAATAAATTCTAAATACATTTGGTTATTTGGTTTATTTTTCGGAAGTGAAAACATCTTTTTGATAAAGAATCTTTGATCGTATGTGAGCTATGGCGAGTACAAAAATACGCTGTACACCTTACACTCGAAGCTGTCGAAAGCTGTGGAGATCTACAGATAAAGAGTTCGGCCAAAACTCTTTTATGACTCAGAAAAGAATAGAAGATGCCAAATAGGCTACTGAGGACAATGGATGCCAACACACCCACGACCGTGTGGTTTATCGTATGCACGCAGCGGGAGGGTTTGTTTTTCAACACCGGACGTTTACTAATTTATACCTGTGATCTATGTATATATCTGTCTATGTGATCTATGTATATATCGCTAGCTTGGAACTTAATTACAAAACTTCGGTAACTAACTAGAGTGGACTCGAGAAAATGAGCGCTTCCCTTCAGAATTTAAAAGCAAAAGAAAGAAATCAGCTGCGATGCGCGCAACACACAATTTTCACCTACGAACTTACTTAGATTAGACATTGACGTATTACGATAATATGTAAAAGCTATTCCTCAACTTCTCACATTTAAGTATATGCTTATATTTGTATAGCTCCATAAGTTATGGAGTATTTGTATTGCAAAACGAAAAAGTTGTCAGTACTTTTCGATTCATTATTTCTTATATATATTTTTTAAGGGACCCAATTCATTAGTGATAATACGGGATAAGAAATTATGGCTCCAGAATATGACATAAATCAAATATCCAGTTTGATTAAAATAGATACAGCCGTTTTTAATAAGAAAAAAAAACGTGAAAATGAGACAAAATTTATTAAGTGAAGTTTCCCCTCTGTTTGACCAATTTTGAAGAAATTTCGGCTGTCACATCGCTGGCATATACATACATCAAATACCCAGTTTGATCAAAATAGTTACAACACCTTTTCATTAAATAAAAAAAACATCTGAATATTTATTACAACAAAATTTACTAAATAAATTGCCCCCTCCATTTGGCCTATTTTGATGAAATTTCGGCTGTCGCATCGCGGGCATATACATACATCAAAAACCGAGTTTGATCAAAATAGTTAGCGCCGTTTTTGAGAAAATCGAAAAAACGTTAAAAATAGACAAAAATCTTTAAATGAAGTACCACCTCCGTTTTACCAATTTTGATGAAATTTTCACTGTCACATCGCAGGCATTTACATACAACAAATGCCCAATTTCAAGTTCGTACGGTTTACAGATTTTGAGCTAGTCTTTTCACACAAACACACACACACACACAAACAGACCATTTCGCTGGACTTGGTTATTTCGACTCAATGGATCCCAAAACGTGTATTTCCGCTGAAAACCGGAAGTCGAAATTTTTCACGATCGCAATACTTTCCCTTACTATATATTTCATATATAGGTAAGTGAAAGTGAAAAAAAAAGGTCGAAAAGTTTTATTAATTTGTTATTTTATTTTTGAAATAGAATTCGTTTGAAAATTTATTATTCCTAAGATTTATTACTCCTAAAGTAAGGTATTGATGACATTTCCCTTCAAGCGTGTGTCTCACGCATATATTTTTCTGCTGCACGCACGTACATTGTCCACAGACAATCTTCGGACGCGGAGGAATAAAAATACCCCTGGTTGCCCTTGACATCCAAGACCAACCCCAAACGGCGGCCCAAGATATCGACAAAACAGGAGGTGCCTGAGGATCATGTGCGCCATCGACGTGCGGAATCTGCAAGCCTCGCTCTTCCCCATCTGTCACAAAGGTATGTCTTGCCACGCCATCGATGTTTGCCACTTCCTGTTTTAGGTTTTAGTTAGTATCTCTTGTAGCAGAGGTTAAAAAACTTTAGATTTAGGTATAGCCTTCGAATGGCTTTGGCGTTGCTAAGCCGATTTGTTTACCAACAGCGACGCTTCAATAACTCGAAAAATATAATATAAATTCAAATATTTTTTACTTTTTTTGTAATATTCAGATAAAATATTAATCACTGGTCTAATGATAATATAATACGACATATTTCAACTCCAGCCCGACTAAAACTGAGATTTCTAAGTACATATGATAGCTCCTTAAAGATATAATAAATGCTAGAAGCCCTGCTATCATTTTTTTTTTTAATTTAACGGATTTTCGTTTTATAAGGGGGTCCATTATTATGTTAGAGGTTACAATTTTTTCGAATTCTAGGGGGCTGGGCCTTAATATTGAAATAATTAAACTATTCAGATTTATTGGATACGATTACATAATTCACAATTATTATTTGTTGTGTGATGTTATTTTTTTAACACGTTAGGTGCGGCATCGGTCCCGATGTCTTACATGCCTTCTTAACAGTCGATTTTCACAAGAAAATGTCCGAAAGTCCGAACACTTCAAATACTCAATTTAGTCGATTTTTAATGAGATTATTGCATTTTGGTGCAGAAAATGTTGCTAACAGCTGAATTTCTGTTGTTTTTTAGAATCGGACTCCGAAATCTTGCATCTATTATATCTAGTTCCAATCCTTACTAAGAGATAATGCCCATGAGACGCTCATTTAACCTGTACCACTACAACCCATGAAGGGTCTTGAGTTCATTACTATGTAAAAAAGAGTACTGTTTCTTGGTTAGAGGTCGTGCAAGGAGGTGATTTGACCGTGATCACGCTTAACCGCCAGGTTTTTTCCCCTTAACTTTTCAATCAAGGGTACCCACATTATAGAGGCTGGGTTTGCCCCAGGAGGGTCTCTCGGCCAACGAGACGAACTGTGGCGAATAATACCTTAAGCACAGCAATCCACTGCCTTACCAGTGGGCTACCCCGCTCCCTGAGACGCTCATTTGATTCCCTTTTAATCAAAAGATAACGCTTTCGTCAAAGTATTCCCATCGGACCCCGACGTCCGATATCGTCTGTGGCTCATGCTAGCAGCAGACCCCGGAACCGATACCGTTCAATTCTGGCTACCCCTAACATACCCCGCCGCACCTAACGTGTTAAATAATATTATAATTCAACCGAAGGAAAATTGATATTTATTCAGCGTCCCAGTAAAGCGACGATAGCCCCTCTTGGCAAAGAAGATCGAATGATTTATTTTTTCTAATACTTCATATTTAGCCGTTTCTTATTTCTAGGCATAACGAGAGACAGTTAATATCTACATATAAAAAAAAACAAAGGTACTTTATAGGAAAACAAAAAAGTCCCCATCCCCATTTAAGCCCCCTCAGAACTTTATATTGGTGATCAAAACTTACATGATATTAAATAATACTTGATTCTCATTAAACATGACGAATTTGATCAAAATACGTTTTTGAGTACTTCGGAAAGAAACTTTAAAATGATACAAATTTATTTAATAAAGTGCCCCCTCTTTTTGACCAATTCTCATGAAATTATCGCTGTCCCATCGCGAGCATATACATACACCAAATACCCAATTTCAGGTTCGTACAGTCTAGTTTTTGAGCTAGACTGTTCAAACACACACCACAGACACACACACACAGACCATTTCGCGGGACTTGGTTATTTTCACTCAGGGGACCCCAAAACGTGTGAAACCGGATATAAATTATTATTATATCATAATAAATTTATATTAATTATAACAATTAATATACATTTATTAAATATAATTGAAAAATAAATTTTTCACGATCGCAATACTTGAATACGTGTGTGTGTATGTGAACAGACTAGCTCAAAAACTATAAACCCTGCGAACCTGAAATTTGGTATTTAGAGTATGTATATGCCCGCGATGTGACAGCAAAAATTTCATCAAATTTACTCAAAGGGAGGGGGTACTTTATTTAATAACTTTTTAAGTTTTTTTCGATTTTCTCAAAAACGGCTCTAACGATTTTGATTAAACTGAGTATTTGATCTATTTATATGCCCGAGATATGACTGTAAAAATTTCATCAAAATTGATCAACCGGAGGGGGCCTTTATTTAATAAATTTTGTATCATTTTCACGTGTTTTTTTTATTTACTCAAAAAAGGCTTTAACGATTTTGATCAAACTTTGTATTTGATGTATTTATATGCCCGAGATATGACTATAAAAATTTCATCAAAATTGATCTACAGGAGGGGGGACTTTATTTTATAACTTTTTTCCAATTTTTACCTTTTTGTTCGATTATCTCAAAAACGGCTTTAACGATTTTTATCAAATTCGTTATGTTTAATGAAAATTAGTTGTTATTTAATATCAGGTAAGCTTTATCATTATTAAAATGTTCTGAGAGGGCTTAAATGGGGAAGGGGCCTTTTTTGTTTTCCTATAAAGTACCTTTGTTTTAGTTTATATTGAGAAATGAACTGTCTGTCATCACGCCTAAAAATAAGAAATGGCTAAATATGATATATGAAGAAAATCAAGTAAACATATACAGGAGAAAAGAAGAAAAATAATCCGTCAACTCATAAAGCACCTTGAGCTCATGCATGCGCCGTATGCCTTTAATGACAAACCAATCCGTTATTATTAAAGATGTTCTGTTCATTTGAGAAGTGGCAATTAAAAAAACGCATTAAGTTCTAATTTAAGTAAGTTGGTAAGTGAAAGTTGTGTGTTGCGCGCACGCACCAGATTTTTAAAATGTATGATGGTATCATGTCATTTTCCTTGCCAAGTTATTTTTAATATAGGTCAGTAGTATATTCAAATATAAAATTTTCCTGGCATTAATACATACACATACACACACAGACCAGACCGTGTGACTTGGTTATTTGGACTCTGACTATTAGACCCCAAAACGTACATTTCCTTTGAAAACTGGAAGTCGAAATATTTTACGATCGCAATACTTTCCCTTACTATTTATTTCATATGAAACCATTCCTATTATAAAGTTTATTTTTTAAAAACTTAGGCTGCTTCTTTATAAAAAAATTGAACCAGGGAAATAAAGTTTAACGAAGATCAACGCCCTCTACCGGACGTGTTGCATGACCATCCTCCATGAGCTAGTTAGAGTTGATTAATTTTTTAACAACTTTATGCTGTGCATTCCTTCCGGGTTCAAACTTTATGAATTAACTAGCTAACAATGGATTATTATTCATGTCTAATTGGACCTGAAATAAGTTCAACTTCCTAACTAAATCGGATTGTATAACGACCTTTATCTAATAAAATATAATCCAACTGTTACGAAAGATAAATACCGTGAAGGAAACGCTATCATGCTATTTTTAGTCGAGCAATGGCCGACGAAATATACGACTACTGCAGGGCATCTGCAAATGCAGTCGAAAATAGTGAGCGCTGTCATAGATATATTAGAGGGCAGTCGATCTCCAGCAGTTCACTCGACAACCCTAATAATGACCTGAATGTCGGATCGAAACGTCGGCACAAAATATATGTTTTTGCACTTATAGTTTTTCATTTGACATCACCCCCAACCATTTCCATAACATATATATTACAAACTTTGTTGATGTCCAATTTAAATATAGGAAGAATCCCTCGTGTAGGATAGGAGCCTGTACGATGTCAGTTACTCGTTAAAGATCCCTATCCTAATTATACCTGGATAGGCCAAATTTGGGGCTCCAACTGTAGCATCGTCCGATTAGCATTAGTAGCCTAAAGGGACGTTAAACAAAAGCAAACAATATAGGAAGAATAAAACAACATTTTATCAAACTTATTTTATTATTATTATCTCTATATATATAAGAGGCTTTGTCCTGACTGACAGAATCAACGCAGAGCAAAAACTACCAATGATAGAAACTTGAAGTTCGGAATTTAGATTTTAAACGCGATGTAGGTAACCACTAAGAAAGGATTTTCAAAAATGTAACTCCTAAGGGGCTTAAATGGCGAAATTGCCGTTTAACTCTAATAATAATAATAATAAAGGCTTAACGAACCCGAAGGTTCGATGCCGACACCACCAATCGCTCCCTGCACACCTCCATCCATCGAACGTCTTCCAGACCCAACTTCGATAGATCCGCCCTAACGCAATCCTCCCACCTCCGTCTCGGCCTGCCCCTCGGACGTTTCCCATTCGGCACCGCGCTTATTAATCTTTTCGGAATACGTTCACAGCCAAGTTTTGCAATTTTACACGCCCATTTTATTCGTCTTGCTGCAATCACGTCAATTATATTTACTGGGTAAAGTTCATTCAGTTCGGCGTTGTGTAAGCGTCTAAATTCTCCGGTTATTTCATCCCTCTTCGGTCCAAATATTCTACGCAGTACTTTATTTTCAAAAACTCTAAGCCGTTGCTCATCCCTCAATGTCAGCGGCCAAGTTTCGCATCCGTAAAGGACCGTTGGAAGAATAATAGTTTTGTAAATCCTAATTTTTAAGTTTTGGGACAGAAGGCGGGAGCTAAGCAATTTCGCGACTGAAAAGTAGCAAGTATTACCGGCTTTTAATCTAGCCTTAATTTCCTCATCGATTTCGTTTTTTCTAGTTACCATCGCCCCTAAATATCTAAATTTCTCTACCTGTTCAAACGTATTCCCCCCTACATTGATATCAGCGAAATCCTCACCACTTCTACGACTAACCATATATTTTGTCTTATCCTTATTTATTAGTAGTCCAAGTTCTTTTCCGGCTTTCATCAACGTTTTCGTGTTCATTTCTATGGTTTCCACGTCCTCCCCAAGCAATACCAAATCATCGGCATATCCGAGCACGGGTATATTCCCTCCCAAACCGTTTAACTCTAACGGAAATCTATTGTTGAGATATTAAACCATATGTTTTTTATTTGAATATTGATTTAACGTTACAATAGTATTAAAATAGACATCGCATAAAATATGGCTACTTATTATTTAAGTATTAGTGGTAGTAAAATAATGCACACTATGATTCCCATGATTGGGGATGGTACGTGTTTATTTCGATCTCTTCTCCATATAAATAAGAGGCTTTGTCCTGACTAACAGAGTCAACGCAAAGCAAATACTACTTATGATAGAAACTTGAAGTTCGGAATTTAGATTTTAAAAGCGATGTAGGGATGAAGTTAGGGATAAAACCATCCCTAACCATCTATTTTCGAACTTCGAGAAAAAATATCTAATTTGGACTCATTTTATAGATCTTGATACGAACTCGAAAGCCTCTAAGGGGGGTCGAAAACCATGTTTTACAGCCGAAAAATGAAGCGTTCACGACGAGAAATTCATTTTTTGTTTCGGCGGTTTTAGTGTACTCTCTCCAATGCGCGTCTCCCTCTCTTCTACCGAGCCGGCAGCTTCCCCCTCCAACATTCAACCTTCCGGAAGCTCAGATTCTACTAAACCTCCTTAACATCAGTTAACATATTATATTATTTCAATAACAAGATAATCATCACAGAATTTATCTTAAAGGCCCGCGGGCGAAGCCGCGATGGGGAATGCTAGTATATATATAAGAGGCTTTGTCCTGACTGACAGAATCAACGCAGAGCAAAAACTACTAATGATAGAAACTTGAAGTTCGGAATTTAGATTTTAAACGCGATGTAGGTAACCACTAAGAAAGGAATTTCAAAAATGTAACTCCTAAGGGGCTTAAATGGCGAAATTGTCGTTTAACTCTAACGGAAATCTATTGTTGAGATATTAAACCATATGTTTTTTATTTGAATATTTATTTAACGTTACAATATTATTAAAATAGACATTTACATAAAATATGGCTCCTGATTATTTAAAAATTAGTGGTAATCAAATTATGCACACTGTGATTCCCATGATTGGGGATGGTGCGTGTTTATTTCGATCTCTTCTCCATATATTTAAGAGGCTTTGTCCTGACTGATAGAATCAATGTAGAGCAAAAACTACTAATGATAGAAACTTTAAGTTCGGAATTTAGATTTTAGGTAACCGCTAAGAAAGGAATTTCAAAAATGTAACCTCTAAGGGGTTTAAATGGCGACATTGTCGTATAACTCTAACGGACACCTATTTTTGAGATTTTAAACCATATGCTTTTTTTTGATGTATTAAATAGACAATATCATTAAAATAGACATTCACATAGAATATGGCTACTGATTATTTAAATATTAGTGGTAATCAAATTATGCACATTGTGATTCCCATGATTGGGGATGGTGCGTGTTTATTTCGATCTCTATATATATTATTGAAAATTCTCAAGAAAAATGTTGCCATTTTCGGCAAATTGTAGTACAACATGTCATCCAAATTGGGACGAATTTTCTGCGTTTACTCAAAATGATTACGGTAACAATTATTCTGATTTCAGTAGTTATTACACTCATATGTCCCAGCATTCAACCCATGCCGGATTTGTGGAACTAACGGCACCAGGGGAATTGTTTCCTTACCTTTTTGAAGTATATCGCAATGATGAGCTTTATGCGGTATTTGGCAATAATTCTAATCCCACGAAAAGACTACGTTTTACTGGTACGCTATGTAATGGTCATTTTGACGTGTGTGAAGCTCTACTACCGCAACGTTCTGAGGAGAAGAAGCAAGTTGAAAGGCGACGTGTCAGGTACAGCAATGCAACACGGAAAGACCGATTAAAATCAGCTAAAAAACGTTCGGGATTTAGATTTTAAACGCGATGTAGTTAAACACTAAGAAAGGAATTTCAAAAATGTGACCAAGGGATTTAAATGGCGAAATTGTCGTTTAACTCTAACGGACGCCTATTTTTGCACTTCGAGAAAAAATATCTAATTTGGACTCATTTTAAAGATCTTAATACGACGAGTTTAACTCGAAAGCTCATACGGGGCGTCGAAAACCATGTTTTAAAGCCGAAAAATGAAGTTTTTATGAGGAATAAGCAATTTTTTGTTTCGGCTGTTTTAGTGAACTCTCCATTGCGCGCTTCCTCTCTTCTACAGAGACGGCAACTTTCCCCTCCAACATTCCACCTCCCGGAAGCTCCGATTCTACTAAATCTCCTTAACATCAGTTAACATATTATATTAAATCAATACCAAGGATGATCACAGAAGTGATTTTAAAGGCTCGCGGGCGAAGCCGCGACGGGGAATGCTAGTTATTAATATACAAAAACTTAATACAAAACCTAATCTTCCAATTTGCAAATGTGTGTTTTCCGCACATATGTCTGACCAATCCCAGATAAATTATTGTAATAAGTCTCTAGGCCACCGCCTCAACAGTCGTCGGAATGGAATGTAAAGATTTGTGGTGGATTAATGTGTGTGTGCTAATGGGTTCATGTTGAAAGTTAGTCTCTAGTAAAAGTTTTTTCAGTATTGTATGGATGTACCGATGACTGTTAGGGTGTTGAGATCCTTGTTTAGCAAGAGATTATTCACGTAGTACGCTATGGCGGATCCAGAAATTTTCTGAGGGGGGGGGCGCATTTTTTTTTTTTTACATTTCCTGAAGGCCCTAATTTAAAATACATATTAGTACATAATGACGTTGTAATTACTGTATATGTTTTAATACTAGGTTGTTACAAAAGTCCTTGTTCATAAAATTAATTTTATTCAAATGTGAGTACAAAATTTACAAATCAAATTTATTCTTCAAAATACAGGCCATCATTTTCAACTACTTTAACCCATCTTTCAGCCAAAAGTTGTATTTGATGTTGATACGACGACTGAAGGACGACCTGATCTAGGTTCATCTTCAAGGCTTGTATTCCCAGAATTAAACCGCCTGAACCAAAATGCGGCCGTATTTCGATGCACCACACTTTCCCCTTCCACTGCACAAATTTCCTCGGCTGAGGCCTTTGCACTAAAACCTTTTTTCCAATAATGCCTAAGAAGGCCGCGGGTGACAAATTTTTCTTCCGACATTTCTAGTGAAATTTAATAAACTGAATTAAAGGCAGGGACAGTTGGCGTACATAGATAATTAGAGGATTAGTTAATCTAAACATTGCCATAAGGATTGTATTCGTCAGAGATTAAATAAGGATTAAATTAGAGACCTCAATGTAAACAACTTGATATGCACAAGGACTTTTGTAACAACCTAGTACAATCCATTTTCAATTAATGGACTCGAAAAATGACTCTTTATGAGTGTCCTCACCCTTCGGAGGGGGGGGGGGAGATCTTCCTCAATACTTTCGATTGGACTGATTGGAACCTTTGGATATTTGAGGGTTTATATGCAAATTGCTTGTAATATATGCAAAAACATCGTTTCAACAATGCCCTTGAGTCAAATGAAAAAGAATACGATAAGAAAAGCACTTACTGAAACATTTTATTTTTATAGTTACGCGATTTTCGCACTACTCTAACATTCCTTTAGCTCGATGAGAACTGTCAAAACACTATGAGAACTGTGACAGCTTGGAAATTTCGAAATGTCGGGAACCGAAGCCCAGATGTAACGGCTGGCAATGCCTCCTAGAGCGATGGCGGTCAGTGCCAAGGGAAACTGTATCTAGCCACGGCCACTGCCTGATTAATTGCTTCCGAGATAGTCGATTTGTGTGGCAGTTGGCCAACCTTCCCCTTTACACGAGTATTTTCAGGGAAACAACACCATCTTGCCAAGAAAAAAAATCATCGATTTGTGAGATCGCTGCATAAAATTTAAAGATTCGAAGCATATTTATTTAATATTTATAAAAATTTGTGCCTTTACACTGCGCGAATCTCATCCTCGAACCTTGCCGTACCGGCGTACCACGAACTGCATGTCTGACAGCACCTATGCAGCTTAACACGTTAGGTGCGGCATCGGTCCCCGGGGTCCGATGTCTTACTTCCTCGTCTTAACAGACGATTATCACATGAAAATGTCCGAAAGGCCGAACACCTCAAAGACACAATTTAGTCGATTTTTAGTGAGATTATTGCAGCAAAAGTTGCTAACAGATGAAATTCTGTTGTTTTTTAGAATCGGAGTCCGATACAGGCCATAAAATAATAATAAAGTAATAAAACAAGACTACTGGACGGCATCAAAATTCCGCGTCCGATAATATTGCAAAGAATACCTTTATGGTTATCTTTAATACTTCTTACTAAGTCGGTAATCTATATAAATAAAGATGAAATTCTGTTTGTTTGTTTGTTTATTTGTTCTTTATAGAAATCCACACCGTTTGTCCTAAATTATCCAAATTTCGCTCAGTGGTTCTTTGATACCAGGTGCGAACACCTGTCCATATTAAAACTGCATAACTTCAGCCAATCTCTGGGTATATTCTTTATTGTTATAAGATTCGTCATGATCTCGCTTTACAATGATGTTTTTTTACGGAATCGACCGTTTGAGTCGAAAAAACGGCCTAGAAATCATTTTATAGATTTTGAAGAGGCCAACAAGGCCCGATAAGACCGTCCCTAGGCAGGCGTCGAGTTCTGGGATTTTTAAACCATATGTTTTTTTTTTTTTAACATTACAACAGGTTTATTTACATGTAAGGTGAATTTATTTTTTAAAAATGCCTCTAAGAAGCGAGCTGCAATAGGAGTAGTGAGCTCAAAAGCAAAAAAACAAGGTCATATACGAGCAGCTGAAACTCTTGACGAACTTCAATAAAGGATTGAACCACAGAGGCTTAGACAGGCAGAATCGCGGGAAACTGAGTCTGCCCAGGAATACGAGGCCCGCTTTGCGCCACAATGGCTTAGGCAAGCCGATTTGCGAGAAGCTGAAACTGCAGGGCAATATTTCTGTTTCTTTGTTTGTTCTTTATAGAAATCCACACCGTTTATCCTAAATTCTCCAAATTTCGCTCAGTGGTTCTTTCATACCAGGTGCGAACACCTGTCCATATTAAAATTGCATAACTTCAGCCGATCTTGAGCTGATATTCTTTATCCTAATAAAAATTATAATGATCTCGCTTTACAATGGTGTTTTAAGAAATCGACCGTTTCATTAGAAAAATGAAATTCCCGGGTGAAACCCGGACATAATGCTAGTTATAAATAAAACACTGATATTTGCTTTATTTATTTTATATGAATTCATTTCTTTAAAAAGAATTTTTGTTATCATAGAGTAAGTGGTTATAAAGCAGTAAAAGACTCCTAAAAATTGTTTTAACATTGCAAATATTATCAAGATGGATGGTAATTCAAAATTCCAGTTATTTAAATTACAGTTTAATGCTATTTTCGATAATGTATCCCGGGGGCCTGTCCTGCGCCTGTTATGTCTAGGTCTAATCCTTACCAAGAGATAATGCCCTTGAGAAACTCATTTAATTCACTTTTCAGTAAAAAAATAAAACTTTCGTGAGAGCATTCCCATCGGACCCCGACGCCAGATATCGTCTGTGGCTAATCCTTGTAGTCGCACCCCCGGGACCGATATCGTTCAATTCAGAATACCTCTTAAATACGCCGCCGAACCTAACGGGGTAATACAATAATTTCCATTACAAAAATCAGCAAACCTAAAACTATTTCTGCATTTTGCTCTAACTTATTATGGATAAAAGCAACGTCATAAAAATGCTAAAAGAAGGTCTAGAAGCTTATCTTCACTAACTCAAAAGCGACACTGGCTCTATCCCCGAACACACAGGCGAACAGATAAAGTACCTATTCGTGTCCGTGTCTTATTTAGTTTAGCTGAAAACTGTTTCACATACTATTCATTCCATTATTTCAAGCAATAACATCGATTTTGAAAATCGATAATACCACCTTTAGAGTATTAACCAATATAAATTATATAGGTTTATTTATAATTCTCTATGTACCTATGTAGTTGTTGAAAACATCATTTACTTACAATGGAAACAAATAATTTCCATTAAATATGTATGTTTTAAAAACACGTTAAAAACTCTTTCATAATAATAAAAATCGCAAGTTAATTATAAAGAGAAATAGCAGTTTTTTAGTTTGACGTACTAGACTTCTTCTTTTCCACCCGGGCCTAGCGTAGAAAGTTCTCGAACAGTCACGAACATGTACTAGAACAGTTGGTAATTGTTCCAACGAAAGTCTAGAACTCATTTAAATCATATGTTTTGTGTTTTACGTTACAATATAGATTTCTTACTTTCACTTACCTACCAGGTCATTCAAAAAGTCCTGTCGTTTTTCGTTTGTTCGTTGTTTATTTTGATTCTAGAGTGTTTGCTAATCAGTTCCGTTCAATACAACTTTTATCCATGTAAACACAAATGTTTATACTTTATGAATAGGAGGCTAAGGAGGATTAATTTAATGCAGTCACCATCCAACTGTCTAGTTAAAATGATTCCAGTTGAAACTCAAATTCGGTCGATTTTGCTCTATGAGTTTAAACTTGGCTCAAAAGCTGCCGAAACTGCTAGAAAAATATGCTCCGTGTTTGGGGAAGATGTGCTGTCTGAGCGGAAGGCACAATTTTGGTTTTCAAAATTTCGTGGAGGCGACGAGACACTAGAAGACGAGGCACGCACGGGTCGACCAACTGTAGTTGATAAGGAGGACGTTCGAAGAGTAGTAGAGTTGGATCCGCGTGCAAGTTGTTCAGATATAGCCTCTCAACTTAATATCTCAGCCACCACTGCCTGGAATTACCTTAAAGAACTGGGAAAAGTGAAAAACTGGATAAATGGATTCCTCATAACGTATAAAAACGACAGGACTTTTTGAATGACCTGGTATATATAAAATATATAGTAAGGGAACGTATTGCGATCATGAACGGAAATATACATTTTGGGATCCCCTGAGTCCAAATAACAGTCCCGCGAAATGCTCTGTGCGTGTGGGTTTGTGTGGACAGACTAGCTCAATAACTATAAACCTATCAAAAACTATAAAACTATAAATAAAATATTGTCTCAAAGTTCTCTCTTTACCAAACCATAGGCTTACAAAGAAACTGGCACTCAGAGTTATAGATAAAAGGACGTACTGGTTTAAACACTGGATCGCTTTAGCTCAATCACATTCTTGTGAGTTTAATGGGCGTTTGGCGGGACCAGCTAGCCGAGCTGATTTCAAAAAGAGTAGCTCACTACCAAAATAAAGCATTTAATCGAGCGATTTCTTCAGATCGGTTTCAGCTATACAGAGTGTTGGTAAATGATTACAGGGAATTTCTAACAGCAAACTTCGTTGATGATTTGAATTATTCAGAGGCAAGATGGTTGTTTAAGCTTAGGGGCGAACTTTTATATTTGAACTTCAGGCCATGGTTAGAAAAAAATCGAGATTCTGAAACTTGCTCACTCTGTAATCCCAACTGCCGAGAAGACACTTATCACTTTCTAGGGGGGTGTAGGATATTATCCGAATTGAGGCTTATTTATTTTGGGAAGCCTTCCCTCTCAAGGGGAGAAATTATTTTGTACCTAACTGGTCAACAAGACCCCCGCCCTTTATTACGCTATGCTCGCCATGCTTGGAAATCAAGGTACAACTGGTTGTCTGATGTATAAACAGTTTTCATTTTCTTTTTATTTACATTTATTTTTTATTTTATTTAATTTATGTTTTTTTTTTTTGTTTCCTTTACTCCCTGATTTCTGTAAAATATGAACCCCCTAAATTGTAAAATTGTAAAATATTACATCTTATGTCTGTAAAATATTACTCTGTAAAACAAAGGCAGCTAACTCTGACAGACGGCTATTGCCATTGTCATTAATATTTTTCAATTTTTAATTTTATTTTATATTAATGTGTAAATAAATATTTCATTCATTCATCCATTCAAACTATAAACCGTACGAACCTGAATGTGGGTATCTATTTGGTATATGAATATGCCCGCGATGTGACAGACAAAATTTCATCAAAATTGGTCAAACGCTGGGGGCACTTCATTTAATAAATGTTGTCTCATTTTTAAGTTGTTTTTTTTTTTGTTTTTCCGAAACGGCTATATCTATTTTCATCAACCTGGGTATTTGATGTGTGTATATGCCCGCGATGTGACAGTCAAAATTTCGTATCCCGTATCACTGATGAAAATAACAACTTTTATTTAACAATTAAGAAAAAATATTTTACTTTAGAGAGTAAATAAGTGATGTTTAATTTATTTAAAGCATTTAAGGTGTGAAATAATATGGAATAAGATAATATTTAATTAATTAAATTTTAGTTTAGATTATACCATAATAAATTTCTGAAGGCATTATTAGAGGAACAGTAATCGTTCTCGATTTCCAGAAAGACATATGAGACAAACTTTACTTGGTATTGTAAATACGCCTCCTGTCGATTCACCTTCAAGATATATTTACAAAAAGCAAATTGCTGTAAAAAACAAGCAAGCAGTAAAAATAACTCGAATTTTGATGAAATTAAGTCCCTTAAAAAAAAAAATAAGCACTAATGAATCAAAAAGTACTGAGAACGTTCAAGTTTTGCATTACAAATACAGATAACTTAGGATATACACAAATATAAACATATAAATGTGGAAAAGTGTGGCGTTTATATTGTCGATTTCGTAAGTTCGTAAATAAAAGTTGTGTGTTGAGCGTTTTACACCAGATTTTTAAAATATCTATTAGTTTATTTGAATAAGATAGTTAGGTATTGACTTCCCGAGAATATATATTTTCGTCGAAAATTCGGAAGGATCTTCAGTGCCCTGTTGCAAGAGGTCGAACTTAAAATAGATGAGAAGACGTTTAAATAATGCTGAAACATTGTATTTCTCTAGATTCTATTCTCGCTTCAAGTCCAACCTGATTTATACCGACAGGCGTTGTATACGTCAGGGAGATGAAGTTTTAATTCATTTTCTATTTCCGAGGATAAAAGTTCCGTGATGTAAAGATAATTTCCGATAATTTATGGACGTGACATAAGACGTTACATAAATTTTTAATAGAAATAGATGAATACTTTTATAAAAATCTGGTGTTATGCGCGTAACACACAACTTTCACTGTAGAAACCTGCTTGTTTTGATAAATAAGTAAACCAACTTAGAAACTTCACAGAAAATAGCTTTATCTACATTTATTTACTTATTTTTGTTTTTTGTTCTCTATAAGGTATAGATTATTACAAATATTGCAAAACTTAAAAGTTTTCAGTAATAGTTTTAAGTGGGGCAAATCCTAATTTCTTTCAGATATATCCTATATCTTCCTCCATTTTCTTTAGGAATATTCTGTCTTAATGCAACTTTGGGGTAAAACATTACTTGTAGCATAAATATTATATTATCTAGCATAATATATATAGCCATGTGTGGCATACGGGGTGTTACTCTAGAGGTGTAACCAACCTATTCCTAACCATGGAGGGTAGGTCGAGATTTATTCCGTGGGGCCTCCACGAAACAAAAGTCAACCATCCCAGGGCGGAATCGAACCGCCACCGTTCGGCTCGAGCGTGTTAAAGGGGGCCGCGCTCCAACACGCTCGGCTATCCCCGGCCCAGTTCTCTTACCTATATATGAAATATATAGTAAGGGAAAGTATTGCGATCGTGAAAATGTTTTGACTTCCGGTTTTCAACGGAAATACACGTTTTGGGCTCCTCTGAGTCCAAAAAACTAAGTCCCGCGAAATGGTCTGTGTGTGTGTCTGTCTGTGTGTTTGTGAACAGACTAGCTCAAAAACTATAAACCGTGAGAAACCTGGAATTGGGTATTTAGTGTTTGTATATGACCGCGATGTGGTCAATCGGAGGGTGTACTTTATTTGATTACTTTGTACTTTTTTTTTCGATTTTCTCAAAAACGACTCTAACGATGTATTAATATGTCTGAGATATGACTGCGAAAATTTCATCAAAATTGATTAACCCGAGGGGGCACTTTATGTAAGAAATTTTGTATCATTTTCATGTATTTTTTTATTTACTCAAAAATGGCTTTAACTATTGAGATCAAATTGGGTATTTGATGTATGTATATGCCAAAGATGTGACAGCCAACATTTCATTGAAATTGGTTAAACTGAGGGGGCACTTTACACTTTATTTTATAACTTTTTTACCAATTTTTACCTTTTTTTCGATTATCTCAAAAACGGCTGTAACCATTTTCATCAAATTCGTAGTGTTTAATGAAAATTAGGTGTTCTTTAATATCAGGTAAGCTTTATCATTATTAAAATGTTTTGAGGGGGCTTAAATGAGGAAGGGGCCTTTTTTGTTTTCCTATAAAGTACCTTTGTTTTTGTTTACATGGAGAAATTATCTGTCTCTCGTTTCGCCTAAAAATAAGAAATGGCTAAATATGAGATATGATAAAAATCAAGTAAACATACAGAGGAGAAAAAAAGAAGAGGAGAAATCTTGTTTTGGTACAGTAGCTAATACGTAGGAGTTCTCTAAGTCTAAGGGATGGTTGTGGGCAATGGCATGTTCTGCTAATTTAGACCTTAACGAATTACGCGTGGAAATACTGTACTTATGTTGGTAAATCCGTTTTTAAAAATAATTTTTGGTTTCACCGATATAAATTCCATTAATATTTTGAAATATTTGAAGAAGTAATATTGTCTTAGATATCTTTATGTGTGGATATTATAAACTTGGCACTTGACATCATCAATATTCTCGAAGAATCGAGTTAATCCATTATAATCGAGGTAAATCGTATTCAGGCTAAATAGTCGATCGTCCTTGGATTATAACGAACATTGTTCGAACTCGATTGCGGACAATGAGAACCCAATCTTCTGTCGTGCCAAAGCTTAATGGATCTCGCCGACAAAAGCTATATCTGCAAATAGCGGCTGATAATATCTTTCATCAATTTAGTAGATTTATTTCAATATTATTAGCAATTACTTCGAATAATACCTATAATCCTTATATATATTAAAGTCTCGTGTCCCGATGTTTGCCGGAGATAAACTCAGAAACTACTCAACCGATTTTAATCAAATTTGGCTCAATGTGTATAGTTTTGTCCAACTTAAAATATAGGATAGTTTTTTAACTTGATTATTGACCACAATATTACTTTTATAGCAAATTATTGCATATACAGTAGGTCATGTTTCGATTTATTAACATGGCTAAATATGGGACGTTCTTTTACAAACCGAACACCTTTCTGACCGACACATTTTAGATTTAACTGAAACTTTTTTTACGGGTTCTATATCGAAAAAAAAGAGATATGTGTAAGAGGATTTTTTTAATTTTCGATATTTTGAAAAATAAACAAGATCGAAAATTCGTGAATTTGATGATTTATCGATAATAGCCTATTTTTCAAAAATTCATAACTTCGGTTCTATTTAAGCTAAAAAATCTAACTTTTTTTTTATTTTGAAGGTAAAAAGACAAGCTTTAAGAAAAAAATACTTTCAAAACAAATTTCGAAAAATTCAAATTGTTATTAACAATTTAAATGTTTAAATCGGTTTTTAACAGTGGCGCCACCCATGCATCAACATTTTACTATTTTTATCGTATTCTGATTCAAATTTTCTATCGAAAACGCTTTTAAAAACGATGGAGAAGTTATTTTTACTGTAAGAAAAAAATTAATTAATTTAGCGCGGTACGTCACATCGACACGTGGGTCACATTTTACGGCTCATATTCTTGTTTTACACCGTTTATCTCTTAAATACAAATAATTGTTTCATTTTTTTAATTAAAAAACATATTTTATTAGCCGAGAAGATGGTAAAAAATAGAAAAAATACATAAATAAAACACATTGTTGAAAATGAAATTTTTTTATTAAGATTTCGATAATGCATTAGTTAATAAGAACAATATTTGGAATATAATAATAAATACAATATTTAAAAATAAGACAATGTTTACATTTTCTGTTTAAAAATTTTTACAATATCCTTTTTTTCGCAAGATGAAAAACGTTTTGTTTCCAATTGCTGTAAAGAAATCGGATTAATACAATGATATTTTAAAGTTCCTTTTATTGTTAAAGCTTTTTGGAAACGTTCGGATAATTGTTTTTCTTCTCATTTGTATTCATATGCTAAATCAATTAATTTTTTTCTTACAGTAAAAATAACTTCTCCATCGTTTTTAAAAACGTTTTCGATAGACAATTTGACGCAGAATACGATAAAAATAGTAAAAAGTTGATTCATGGGTGGCGCCACTGTTAAAAACCGATTTAAACATTTAAATTGTTAATAACAATTTGAATTTTTCGACAATTTGTTTTGAAAGTATTTTTTTCTTAAAGCTTGTCTTTTTACCTTCGAAATTAAAAAAAATTAGATTTTTTAGCTTAAACAGAACCGGAGTTATGAATTTTTGAAAAATAGGCTATTACCGATAAATCATCAAATTCACGAATTTTCGATCTTGTTTATTTTTCAAAATATAGAAAATAAAAAAAAATCCTCTTACACGTATCTCTTTTTTTTCGATATAGAACCCGTAAAAAAAGTTTCAGTTAAATCTAAAATGTGTCGGTCAATTTTTGTCCAAATCTGTTCGGTTTGTAAAAGAATGTCCCATATGTCGATTTCATAACCTTTTTGTTTATAAGAATGCTATTGTAATACAAGTTATCATTATTATAATTTTGTATTGTGTTATGTGAGTGCAGTTATTTGTTCCTATATTATTATTTTCCACAAACAAATAGTAATACAAATCTTTGTATTTATTGTTAATTTTCATTAAAGAATAATGAATAAATCAAGAAAAGATTACAACAAATTCCTAAAAGTGTAGATATTTTTCCTTCCTTTTCCTTTTTTATTTGTATTTCATTCCAATTACTAGCTAAGCGCTGAAACGCCTTGCTGTGATCCACCCTGATACCAACTTTTAGAAAAGTAAATACATTTTAATAACTAAAAATATGCTATTATTTGGAATAGTATTCCATATATGTAACATTTAAAAAATACAAATGTCAGTGAAGATTTGTAATCCCTCCTTAATCAACAATGATTAGGAGAAAGTTGAGAAATTTTTTTGAAATGAATTATTTAAATGTTATTTTTTATTTTTTGATAAGCAGAACTTAACAAACGAACCATCAATAGAACCTACATTGAAATATGAGATGTAAAAAATAAAAACATCAACTTTCCTATATACCTTACCAAACAATTTTAACTGGTGTATTGTTCTATTCTCAATCACGTTGGATTTTGATTAGCTGAAACGTTTTCATCTTTATCAATGAATATTGGTATAACTGTATTTGTTTAAAAATATTAGGATATAACTACTGAGCTACACAACGCGTGGCCGGGTCTGCTAATACTTTATAGTTTAGATGGTATGATTTTAAACAAATGGAAATCAGAAAAATGACCATTTTTACACAAGCTGAAGGGTGGCTTCCTACGGAAAGGATGGCAGGATTGCTTAAAAATTTAATGATTTTTAAATATTTCATGCATTAAATATTTCAATTCATGATGAACTCTTATAAATAAAATAATTTTATTATGACAAGGCTGTTCTATATTCGCAGGATCCACTGCAAAATAAAATAACTGGGGCAAGTGTATAAATTTCAAGTTAGTGGATGAGTCAGCCCTGTTTCCTACGAAGGCCGAATCGATGTTCCGTCAAACTCCGACAGGTTTCCGGGAACCTCTTTGGCTCGTGCAGAAGCAATATTCCCGAACGAGCATAGAGATAAAGGAGGAAGAAGTAAATTTATCGAGTCTTCTCCGGTATATCGATATAGCTTTATAATCGAAAGATAGAGAAGGCCGTGGAGGGGAATAGCGCTCATCTTGAGAGGTCAGTATACCGAGTGATCTTATGAGAGTTAGATCGCGTGGTCTTCGTTGTATCCACGTTCGTAATATTGTCCGATTGTTAACAATACTTAATAATGATTTAAATATTATTTACAATAATTAATTTAAACTATAGAAATCTAATAGGATAAATTTAATATAGCAATATCAATAATACATAGCATCAGATATATAAATTGTCTATTCATTAACTCCTAATTAATCTATACTATGCTAACTATTAATGTTTAAACATTTTGCAGCTAATGCTGGAAATATTTGTAATCTTAAACGTGTTTCTAAGTGTTAAATTGTAACTGAATTTTGGATTTTATAATTTTCGATGAAATTTTTTATTAAATATTTTAATATTATTATTATTTTAATATTTAATAATTATATATTTTAAATGAGGTTTTTATATTTATGTATGTTAAAAATTAATAATGTACTTATAAACTAAGTAATGATATTATAATAGACTGTTTTTGTACAGGTTGGTAAATAAAATAATACAGATAATATAATAAAATAATATTTACAAAAATTATAATAATAATAATCAGTAATTTTTTAGTTTATATAACTAATAAAATTAATCGTTAATCATATAAATATAATTTTTTGGATAATACTTTAGTTAATACTTTTAAAGAATTAATTTGAAAAAAAAACATATTCAAGAAAAAAATAGAAATATGTTTAAAAATATTATTAAATTGCCTATCTTTTAAAGTATCTAACGTTTTGGGCATAAATATATTTTTTTATTTGCAAAAAATCATTAATACTTATAAAATTGAATAAAATATATATTATATTCATAAACATTCAATTTCATTGTGAATACTAAAACTTTACTGATTTTGAATGGTTCTTTTCTTTATTTTTTGAAATATATAGATATTAAAAAAAACTTCATATATTACTTTTAAAATAGTTATTAATCATTTACTAGCAATTTTAAACATAAAGTAACATATATTATGAAATATGTATAGGATTTTAAGCTTCTGTTGGAGTACTTTAATAGATTTTTTATACAAAATGAAACCGCACAGTTAACATATATTGATTAATGACATAAAAATGTTGAATTCCTATAAAAAGCATTGAGATTATGGATCATAAGCAATTTTTATTGTGGATGTATACTAATTTATAGTGTTAATTAAATGAATCTAATAAATGCAAAAATATTTATAACAATAATTAGTCTGCTGCATTTGATTTGCAATTTAAATTTGATAAAAATAATAAATTAAAATTAGATGTTTTTTCGATTAGTGTATAATCGATAGTTCGATTATTGGTATCTAATCGATAATTAGAAATCGGATTGTAATTATGGCTGCTAGTTTATTCGAAACCAGGCGTGACAGTGTGAAGAGTTCCAACAGTAGAATCGTCGTATGCGACGAGATCATTTCAGGTAAAATAAAATAAATATTTTGTTTCTGTTATTCTTCTTTTTCCCCTATTCTTTTTCTTATATGTACAGATATTGTTGATATAAATCCTACTGATTCAACATTCTCTGACTATCTTTAACTATCGTGTTCCAGTTTGCTGCATTCTGCTCTGTCTCATCTCTCAACAGTTTATTCCATTTCCGATCAAAATTTGGGCCAGTAATTTTTTTTTTTCATCCTGCTTCTAGCTACAAGTCCCGTCCAACTTTATTTTTTTTCCTTCTTATCAAGAGATATGTATTGACCAGTTTCTGTCAAGTCAGTTTATTGGTCTTACTATTTCATTCATTAGTATTCTGATCCAGAATTTTATAATCTTACTTAAAAATTATTAAATCTTTAATTCACTATTGTAAATTATCTGCTTATGATCAGTTAGGGGTTCTTTTGCACGAGACCTAATCCCCTACTTTACGTATTCTTATAATTATAAATTTACCGTAAAAACAAACACGTACGATAATCAAAACTGAACTGAGACCTCACCTGGGGTGTAGTGGTTAGCATAGCAACCTACCATACTAAAGGTCGTGAGTTCGCGTCCCGCGATAGCCATAGGATTTTTTAAAGGGAGTAAAAAATCCTTTTCAATGCCGTCCCTCGCATAGTACGTAAATGGAGGACCCGAGGATGTACGATGTCAGTTACTCGGTTAAGATATAATATAATATCCTAATAATATAATATATATAATACCCTAATCTGTACAAACAAACAGAACCTTCTCTAAAAAAGCTAATAACTTATTCAATAAACATATGGTGTCACCTGTGGTATAGTGGTTAGCATGGCAACCTACAATACTAAAGGTCACGTGTTCGCACCAATTGGTGGCCATAGGATTTTTTAATTGGAGTAAAAAATTCTTAGCTATGCCGTCCCTCGGATAGGACGTAAAATGGAGGTCTGGAGCCTGTACGATGTCAGGTAACCGTTAAAGATCCATATCATAATTATACCTGGATAGGAAAAATTTAGGACTCTCACTGTACAAACAAACAGAACCTTCTCTAAAAAAGCTAATAACTTATTCAATAACATATGGGGGTCACCTGTGGTATAATGGTTAACATGGCAACCTGCAATACTAAAGGTCGCAGGTTCGCACCCATCGGTGGCCATAAGATTTTTTAATGTGAGTGAAAAATTCTTAGCCATGCCGTCCCTCGGATAGGACGTAAAATGGAGGTCTGAAGCCTGTACGATGTCAGGTACTCGTTAAAGATCCCTATCCTAATTATACCTGGATAGGAAAAATTTAGGACTTCCACTGTAGCATCGTCCGATTAGCCTTAGTGGCATAAAATGACGCTAAACAAACAAACAATTAACATATGTCTCAAACTAATTTCAAAAATTTTTGTTATCTAGATGGTCGATGTAAAACAGTGAACTATGCCCCAAATCAATTTAATACTTTTTTTATTTTTAAATTACTCATTGCCATTTTTTGTAATCGTTTCCATATTTTTGAATAAAACAAAAGACAAAGTGAAATACGTTGTACTTCAAAAGAGATAGAAGTAAACACAACAATATTTTATAAAATTCAATTTTAGCCTGAGTTTTCTCAAAATATGTTGTTTGAATTTACTATTACTATTTATTACTATTATTACTATTACTATTACATCATCTGTTAATAAACATTTGAAAAAAATAATTATAATTATTGCAGAATGGAATTGCAGATGTTTTAAGCTAATCTGGTGTGTGATGAAAAATTATGAGTTTTACAGCTTTGTACTACAGGTATCGTCTGGAATTATATTATTAGTAATCGCTCAGAAATACCAATAAACAATGCCTGTTACCCTGAACAAATTTTATCTTCGGCCGCTTCTGGATTACGGTAAGAAAGGAGGAGATCATTCAATATTATTTAACAACTTGCTTGGATAGAGTTTTGAAAATATTCGATGTAATAAAATTAAGAATAAAGGCATGGAAAGCAGTAAGGGCAGAAGGGGATGAGCAAGGAGGTGATAGATTTCAGTTAACCATATAAACAGTCCGGGTAGTTTCTATAAATCAATCAGGTACCAAACATCAAAGAACAAAGAAGAAATCCAGTCGCAAAAACAATAAGAAAAGCCGTGGGTCTAGAAAAGTTCGTTAGGACAGAAGAGAGAGCCAAGAGCGAGGAGCGGGGAGACGCGCATTCGTCGGCTCAACTCGAAAACTCGAAAATATACATATTTACTTATACACAAACTAGCATTCCCCGTCGCGGCTTCGCCCGCGAGCCTTTAAAATCAATTCTGTGATCATTATCTTAGTATTGATCTAATATAATATGTTAACTGATGTTAAGGAGATTTAGTAGAATCGGAGCTTCCGGGAGGTGGAATGTTGGAGGGGGAAGCTGCCGCCTCGGTAGAAGAGAGGGAGACGCGCAATGGAGAAAGTTCATTAAAACCGCCGAAACAAAAAATGGCTTACTCGTCGTTAACGCTTCATTTATCGGCTTTAAAACATGGTTTTCGACGATCCGTAGGGGCTTTCGAGTTAAACTCTTCGTATCAAGTTTTTTAAAATGAGTCCAAATTAGATACTTTTTCTTGAAGAGCGAAAATAGATGCCCGTTAGAGTTAAACGACAATTTCACCATTTAAGCCCCTTAGGGGTTACATTTTTGAAATTCCTTTCTTAGTGGATACCTACATCGCGTTTAAAATCTAAATTCCGAACTTTAAGTTTCCATCATTAGTAGAATCTGCGTTGATTCTGTCAGTCAGGAAAAAGCCTCTTATATATTTAAAGATGATAGAGATCGAAATAAACACGCACCATCCCCAATCATGTGAATCACAGTGTGCATAATTTGTTTACCACTAATATTTAAATAATCAGTGTCCATATTTTATGTGAATGTCTATTTTAATAATATTGTAACGTTAAATTGATATTCAAATAAAAAACATATGGTTTAAAATCTCAAAAATAGATTTCCGTTAGAGTTAAACGACAATTTCACCATTTAAGCCCCTTAGGGGTTACATTTTTGAAATTCCTTTCTTAGTGGATACCTACATCGCGTTTAAAATCTAAATTCCGAACTTTAAGTTTCCATCATTAGTAGAATCTGCGTTGATTCTGTCAGTCAGGAAAAAGCCTCTTATATATATATAGAGATGATAGAGATCGAAATAAACACGCACCATCCCCAATCATGTGAATCACAGTGTGCATAATTTGTTTACCACTAATATTTAAATAATCAGTGTCCATATTTTATGTGAATGTCTATTTTAATAATATTGTAACGTTAAATTGATATTCAAATAAAAAACATATGGTTTAAAATCTCAAAAATAGATTTCCGTTAGAGTTAAACGACAATTTCACCATTTAAGCCCCTTAGGGGTTACATTTTTGAAATTCCTTTCTTAGTGGTTACCTACATCGCGTTTAAAATCTAAATTCCGAAATTCAAGTTTCTATCATTAGCAGTTTTTGCACTGCGTTGCGTCAGGACAAAGCCTCTTATATATATAGAGATGTCATTGCATATATAAATAAAGATGAAATCCTTTTTGTTTGTTCTTAATAGAAATTTCTTGACCCACGGCTTTTCTTATTGTTTTTTGCGACTGAATTTCTTCTTTGTTCTTTGATATTTGGTACCTGTTTGATTTATGGAAGCTACCCGGGCTGTTTATATGGTTAATTGAAATCTATCACCTCCTTGCTCATCCCCTTCTGCCCTTACGGCTTTCCATGCCTAGAATCCCCATTGTCCTCAGTTATGTGCTCTCTGATTGCAAAAGAGTACATTTCCCAGTTTGGGTCGCATTTGCGATGACCATAATTACAGCTCAAAGGCAATCACTGTTATCAATTCGGAATCCCCATGTTTTTCTCATGGTCAGCTGAACATTGCATACTCAACAGTAAGTTCATCTAAAGACCTAATTATCTATGCCCCAGAGGGTAAAACTAAAAATCTGGTGCGTGCGCGCAACACATAACTTTCACTTACCAAATTACTTAGAATAGAAATTGACGTGTTTTGCTAAACATCATTTCCCAAAGTCACACATTTTTCTACATTCATATCTTATTTTTTTAATCGTTAAAGCCGTTTTTGAGTAAATAAAAAAAAACCTGTGAAAATGATACATAATTTATTAAATAAAGTCCCCCCTCCCGTAGATCAATTTTGATGAAATTTTTACAGTCATATCTCGGGCATATAAATACATCAAATACCAAGTTTGATCAAAATCGTTAAAACCGTTTTTGAGTAATTAAAAAAAACATGTGAAAATAATACAAAATTTATTATGTAAAGTCCCCCCTCCGGTTGATCAATTGTGATGAAATGTTGGTTATCACATCTTTGGCATATAAATACATTAAATACCAAGTTTGATCAAAATCGTTAAAACCGTTTTTGAGTAAATAAAAAAAACATGTGAAAATGATATAAAATTTATTAAGTAAAGTCCTCCCTCCGGTTGATCAATTTTGATGAAATTTTTACAGTCATATTTCAGGCATATAAATAGATCAAATACTCAGTTTAATCAAAATCGTTAGAGCCGTTTTTGAGAAAATCGAAAAAAACTTAAAAAGTTATTAAATAAAGTACCCCCTACCTTTGAGCAATTATGATGAAATTTTTCCTGTCACATCGCGGGCTTATACATACTCTAAATACCCAATTTCAGGTTCGCAAGGTTTATAGTTTTTGAGCTAGTCTGTTCACACACACACACACACAGACACAGACACACACACACACACACACACACACACACACACACACACACACACACACACACACACACACACACACACACACACACACACACACAGACCATTTCGCGGGACTTGGTTATTTTGACTCAGGGGACCCCAAAACGTGTATTTCCGTTGAAAACCGGAAGTCGAAAATTTTCACGATCGCAATACTTCCACTTACTATATATTTCATATATAGGTAAGTGAAAATAAAAATTCCTTAAATTTGTATGGAAATTTTCATTATTTCCCCCTGTCCCAGTGACGAAAAATATTTCTGATCCCTAAGAAAAATCCGTTAACAAAGTAATTCGGACAGGAACACCGGAAATCGGGCAATTATCATCAAACTTACAGCCTTCCGAAATATGTAAAAGTTTTAATCATAGGGCCGGGATCTTGAGAATAGCAGTTGAATACATTACTACTGAGCTGTTCCAATCCCCCAAAAAATATTATATGTGATTCATTCGCCCGGGCCAACTATTAGATGATCCTTGGAGTTTTCAGATCGAGTAACTCCAATTTCAACATTTTTCAGCAAAGTTCCTTTTATTTTGTATATAGTGTGACGTGAAAACGAAGACAAATGAAAAAATATAGTGTGACGTGAAAACGAAGACAAAAAAAAAAAAAATAGAAAGGATTGACTAGGGGCTTAGTTTTGTCTTGAAAATCGAGCATCGAACACTGCTTATCAACTTTATTACTAATTTCAGTTCTAATTATTTGTTTGACATTTCTGTGTAGTAATTTCACGTTAATATAAATATTTCAACCCACATAGGTGTTAAAATTATATTTTATCTATATAAATAATAATGAAATTCTGTTTTTTTGTTTGTTCTTTATAGAAATCCATACCGTTTGTCCTAAATTCTCCAAAGTTCACTCAGTGGCTCTTTCATACCAGGTGCGAACACCTGTGTTTTGTTTATAGGAATGTTCACGTTTATTAGAAAAATGAAATTCCGCGAATGAAACCGGGATATACAGCTACTTAAAATTATATCCTTATATATATAAAAATCTCGTGTCCCGATGTTTGTCTCTCTATTTCTCAGAAACTACTCAACCGATTTTAATGAAATTTGGCTCAATGTATATAGTTTTGGCCAACTTACCGGACCGGATAGTTTTTAACTTGATTAGTGATCAAAATAATTTTTATATAGCGAATTATTGCAAATACAGTAGGTCGTGTTTCGATTTATTAACATGGCGTCTTATGTCGATTTCATAATGTTTTTGTTTATAAGCATGCTATTGTAATACAGGTTATCATTATTATAATTTTGTATTGCGTTATGTGGGTGCAGTTATTTGTTCCTATATTATTATTTTCCACAGACAAATAGTAATAAAAATTTGTATTTATTGTTAATTTTCATTAAAGAATAAATAAATCAAGAAAAGGTTACAATAAATTCTCAAATGTGTAGGTACTTTTTCTTCCTTTTCCTTTTTTATTTGTATTTAAATTAAATTACTAGCTAAGCGCTGAAAAGCTTTGGTGTGGCCCACCCTGATATCAACTTTTAGTAAAGTAAATACATTTTAATAATTTAAATTGGGCTATTATTTGAAATAATACTCTATAAATGTTGTAACAGCACCTACTGTCATAGGTGTAACCTAATAGAACCTGACTTGGGGAGTCAGTGTTGCCAAAAATTAGTGAAAATTAGTCAATTGGCTACACTGCGGGTAACCAGTAGTAAAAACTCCCTCACAAAAAGGGTGTGTTTTGATTAGGTGTTAAAAAATTATCTTTAAATGTAAAATTTAAGAAATGTTAGCGAAGATTTTAATCCTTTCTTTAATTTAAAGTAGGCTATTATTGGGAGTGATATTTCGTTGTTAATTTTACCATAATACAATTTTTTACTTATCTTTAAATGATTGTTGATTAAGAAAGGATTACAAATTGCGGCATTTTTTAAATTTTACATTTAATGATTATTACACCTCTACTGAACAGGAATAATTGTTATTTGGGTAACTTCAAGTTTCAGATTTATCCGCCATAAATATGAGAGTACTACTGCAAAATAATCCATCGGCAGATATATTTTTTAAACAATTGCTCTATATTGGAAACGGTGAAATAGAGCTGCATCGAAATTAAAAATTTATCAAATTACCAGAAAATTTCTGAACTGTTGTAGAGACGAAAAATGAACTGTCTACGAAATATAAAGTGTCTTTCCTGATATTTTGAACAATTATTTGGACTATAATTGGCTGGGTAGTCGTGCTATTTTGGCAGCAAAAAATGTTGATTTCGATGAAATAAACTTCCAAAATCAATTGACAATGTTCTAGATGTAAACGAAGCCGTAAATTTCCTATCTGAAAATTTTAATTCCCTGGATATACACTCAAACAATCTCCAGTTGAACATTGGCTCACCGATCATTCTTCTTCGTAACTTAAATCCACCTCAATTGTGCAACGGTACACGTTTGGTCATTAAAAGGATCACAGGAAATGTTATTGAAGGAAAAATGTTGCCTGGAAGGTTTACAGGAGATATCGTCCTGTTGCCACCAATTCCCCTGGAACCGACGGAATTTTCAATAAAATTTAAAAGGCTTCAATATCCTATTCGTTTGGCTTTTGCCATGACCATAAACAAATCCCAAGGGCAAACAATGTCTACTTGGACTTTGAAAATCCGTGTTTTTCCTTTGGGCAATGGCATAACTCACTTGGGAAATGGGTATCGCCTGCTCACGTGTGTGGAAACCATCAAATCTTTGGTTTGTGTTAAAAAAAAAAAAAACAGGTTAACCCAAAACATTTGAACAAATTAGTACTTGAATAAATAAAAATTCTTAATTGTATTATGAAAAAACCTCTTTAAGAAGAGATTTATTATCACTCAAATATATTGCTAAAATAAAAGCTTCAACACACCACCCTCCTACCGAACACTTATTAGCCGAAGGGTTGGGAAATCGAGGTTTCAAAGAAATTGAGAAAAGCGCCTATCAAAAGGACATATATGACGCGTTAACCAAGATTGGCATGACCCTGAGCAAAATTAAACCCGTTGTTAAACTAACAATACCAAGTTGAAGTAGTGTTAGGCCAATAATCAATAGATCAATGGCTGAGGTTACCAAACCTTACTTCAGTCATCCTTTTTAAAATTAGTGGAAAAATATAGCCATTTCGAGTTAGTTTATACTGATCCATAAAAAAAGGGCGATAGTGTTGGCAGCTCTGTGAGTCGTAAACACAATCAGCTCCTTTTTAATCAAACTACATTGAAATATGAGATGTAAAAAATAAAAACTTTAACTTTCCTATATTCTTTACCAAATACTTTTAAATGGTGTAATGCTCTATTCTCAATCACGTTGGATTTTGATTAGCTGAAAGGTTTTCATCTTTATCAATGAATATTGGTATTACTGTATTTGTTTAAAAATATTAGGATATAACTACTGAGCCACAGCAACGCGTGGCCGGGTCTGCTAGTAATTTAAAATATTTCTGCCATATGTTTACATAATAAATACGTTCGGAGTCTAAGTACGAATTTTCCAAAGTGAAATATTGTAACGTTAAACAAAAACAATAAAAACATATGCTTTGGAATTTTTGGAACGAACCAACAGTTGGAACAAACTGTCATAGCACGTGTTTATGACTAAGATGTTCGAGTACCATCGACGCCGGCCCAGAAGGTTCTGTATTGTTCTCCTTACGACCAAATACAATGGGCAATGGACTGGAAAGTTAGTGTTGTCCTGAAGCTCCAATCATATGGCTATTTCTGTGTTACAAAGTGATAATTTTTGTAATCTGTTGTATGGCATTAAAAATTGTTTAACCCACGTGAGTATTACAGTATTGTAACGTTAAATCGATAAGCAAATAAAAGAAACATAGGTCGTAAACTTCCAGACCGTTTGTTGGAACAAAATAAGCGGTTGGAACGAACTGTTTGGATCTAGATCTTTCCGTGGCCTAGTCCACGAAGGCGTATTACTGCCCACATTGTTCTGGAACATTCCAGAGCTGAACATTAACGATTATATATAAGGAGTGAGTGACTGAACGAGTTAGTCTGAAGATAAGTCTGTGTCTTGACTGTGTAGCTCAAGTCATATGATTGTGTGTTATAACGTTATCGTTTTTGTAACCTGCTCAAATATTTAAGTTGTATCAATTCGTTGGCTTGATAACTGTATATTTTTGTTTAATAAATATTCTTTGACCCACAGAAGTGTTACAATATTATTATTACAAGTGCTTTCCTAAAAAAAAAAAATGTTGAAATTGGTGTCATTTTTTCAACTAAGAGGCTCAAATTACAATTTTGTTAAAGATTTGTTTTATTCATTTGTTTAAAGAATTTGTCATTGTTAAAATTATAATTACAATAGCTGTATTCTTATTTTTGTATTATACTATCAGTTGTTGAAAATCCAACATTTTTATAACTGTCGCTAGTTTACTAGGGTCTTAGGCACACATTTCATTTTAGCCAGTTACATGTGATATAATGATTACTTTTTTAAATCACTGCTACCAGGTTACAAATCGTAAGTTTGAGAAGGTTTCTTTTTATTATTGGTTTCATAGTTCAATTAGTCTAAATATTTAACCCGAACTAGTGAAAATGAATTTAATTAATCTAAGTGCAATGACTTCAAGCACGAAGATTGCTGTTTGGCTTTACAGAGATGTGGATTAATTCATCCAGAAAATAAATGTTACTTCATCGTATGGAAATCTACCATAGAAGAAAACGTGTACCTATCTGGAGATGCAATAAGACCATTAGTCTTTATAAAGGAACATCGTTGCAGAAGGAGATATCAAAAGAATGATCTCTTTGAACAAATTTTAATATTTATGTTAAATTATTGGCCTTTTTAAATTTTCTAGTTTTGTTTTTAATTAAAAAGTCTAAAAAAGTTTGTATTTCTTTTTGTAATAAACAGTTTGTTTGTTTTGCCTTAATTTTTGAGGAATAAATCATATGTTTCCGGTGAAATGAAATATGTGCCTATTGTAAAAAAGACCCGTTTACTATCAACGTGTAAAAAAGTCCTTACTGCCATGACAATGCTACCATGACAGAGATTGTAACCGCTGAGACGTGTAGCGATGCGGATGGATGCGTGCCGGAGCGCCATCTTATTATAAACGTCTTCGTAACTAAAGTTTCTTGTTTCCATTAAACTCTGGTTACTATTCTGAAAGTAAACCATCGCAACGGAAAGTGTAATAAGCATTACTCCAATAATAGTTGGATGATAAACATGATTTAAGGGATTAAAAGGGTCACATAAAACAGACAGATACTATGATTTATAAATTTCAATTTTGCAGAAAGTGTAACGATGTATAGTTGGTAAGGACATAGGTTTTGAAAAGAATATAAAAATAAATTCTTCAAAAGGAGGAACTTAGGTTATATTATATTTTAATTATCCTAATTGTTATTATGTATTATTACTTTCACTTAAGTACCTATAAATAATATATATAGCAAGGGAATGTTTTGCGATCGAGAAAAATTTCGACTTCCGGTTTTCAACGGAAATACACGTTTTGGGGTCCCCTGATGTCTAAATAATCAAGTTCCGTGAAACCGTCTGTGTGTGTGAACAGACTATCTCAAAAACTACAAACCATACTAACCTGAAATTGGGTATTTTGTGTATGTACATGCCCGCAATGTGACAGCCAAAATTTTATCAAAATTGGTCAAACAGGGGGGGGGAGTACATTATTTAATGGATTTTGTCTAATTTTTACGTTTTTTTAGATTTCTCTCAAAAACGGCTTTGACGATTTTGATTAAACTCGATATTTGGTGTACGTGCATGCCCGTACGTATTTTTCTATTAACGAATTCTCAAAAACAGCACTAACGATTTCGATTAAACTTTTCATGTTTAATCCTAATGAAGCATTCTTTAATATGAAGTAGGTTTTATTGAAATCGAATAGGTCTGATAGGGCTTAAATGGTTATGGAAAAATCTTCCTTTAAAGTAAATTTTTTTTTTCGTGTAAACAACCATCCCTTTTCATCCCTAGTTACAAGAAATGGCTAAATATAAAATACGAAATAATTTAATAATCAAATAAAAAAGAAATAAAATTTATGATTTCCCAAAACAAAAATTTAAATTTCTAATAATCTGAGTAGATATATATGTATAATATATCGCTGGAAAGCTTAGAATTTAAGAAATAACAAAATTAAGTTTATAATACGGTGGAAGGTCGCTAAAACGAAATATTAGGGTATCAAGTAAATAATTTCTAATTTCAGATTATTTAACAGAAACTATTGGTTTTCATGGTACTAATCGCAAATATCTTAAAACTAACTCAAAACTTAAAGAATTAGAAACAACCTTTTTAATTTTTTTTACAATGAAAAACGAAGATAACTATTTAGAAAGAAGATAAGAGAGAACATTGTGAGAGAAAGCGAAGAGCGTGTTGTTCAAAATGTTATAGATCGGAAAAATAATATGGCGATTCTTAATAAATTTAAAAGTTATGTTCCAACAAGTATGTATTCGAAACACTATGGCAACTTTCGCATGCGCAGCACACCTTTACTAACTGATGAGTGCTAACAAGACAAGGCGTACGGAGCATTTGAAAAGAGTCGACGTGTTTTAAGAGCTTGTTGGAGCATAAGTAACCTATTGATTTATATAAAATATTACGAGTGTTTCTGCTTTATATGAATAAAATATAGCCTTTGTTTTCTGACAAATAAAAGGTGGTGAAAACTGAAAATTCAGTTCCGATTTAATATCGGCCGTCGTTATGAACCCTATTGATTCTAATTTACGATATATCGTCGAAAAACATGATCGTTCAGTCTGAAACTCTGAAAATGTTTGCTGTCACATCGCGAGCATATACACACACCAAATACCCAATTTCAGGTCCGTACGGTTCATAGTTCTGTTCACACACACAGACCATTTCGCGGGATTTGGTTATATATACTCAGGGCACCCTGAAACGTGTATTTCCGTTTTGACCGGAAGTCAAATTTTTTTGACCGGAAGTCAAATTTTTTTGACCGGAAGTCAAATTTTTTCACGATCGTAATACTTTCCCCTGCAACATATTTCATACATAGGGTAACTGTACCAATAGTTGACTGTTTAAGAAAGAAAAATCACATTTTTGACGCTGTTTACCAATATATTGATGTTAGGATAATCTTTTTTATGAATTTAGTTAGGCCAATCCCTCTAGAAAACTAGGAATACAATATCCTATGGTCTACAGTTAAGGGTTTTATAAAAAATGATTTCTTAGAAACTCCTAAAATGAACCAATAGTTGACACATCAAAATGTAAAGGTTTGGAAAGTTGACATTTATGGTTTTCAATTTGATACATGCATTAATTTTTGTTTTCCCATCAATTTTAATAGGAAATAAGGACTACAATAAAAGTTAATATTTTTTTATTTATTTAATTTTTATTTAAATATACTTAAGGTACTTAAGCAACATGGGCTAGCGGCACCAAATTCTATTTAGATTACATACAATTATAGATTATAGATTACGTACTAGATTATAAACTAGTAAATTTAAAATTTACAAAATTTAATTATTTTATAGACAAAAATGCTTAAA
The DNA here is from genome assembly GCA_911387785.2 of Aelia acuminata. Taxonomy (NCBI): domain Eukaryota; kingdom Metazoa; phylum Arthropoda; class Insecta; order Hemiptera; family Pentatomidae; genus Aelia; species Aelia acuminata. The sequence goes on along the minus strand of OU426981.1, from coordinate 145,996,906 downwards.
TGAGAACTAAAAAACTATCAAACATATTTAGACGAAAAATGAGATCAGTTAAGTAAGTATGATAAACAGATTTTAGTAAGGGCCAGAAGTTTCGTTAATTTTTTTTTTTTGTTGGGTTTGCACAATTTTAGACTCTCTAATGATGAACTTCACTCTTCCAGTGCCCTGTTAGACAATTAAAGATGGCCACATTCATTAGTTGGATGAAATGTGTTGCATTTTGATAGAGTATTACTAATAGCAAGTACCACATGTTCTTTGCATAATAGGGATGTGGGGAAATTCGGATGGAACACTATTTGCTAATTCTAGCAGTAGTTGACAGCGATGTCAACTGTTGAAATTATGGCTTAATTTCTGTTCTAATAGTTGACACCTACATTTAAGCCCTAAAACATTGTATAAATATATTAAAAAGGATATCAAATGATTCTCATTAACTTGATGAATACCATAAACGTAATTAAAACACAATTAAACTCAAATAAACCAACTAAAAAGCTTATTTAACTTGACTTGCACCTTAATGAAACAGGTAAGCAGGATCCAAGTTTTCAGGCCACTAGAAAATTCGCCATTATAACCTCTCACAAATAAGCTTGAATTTTCATCAAACTAATTTTGATGGCAGCACAGCTAACTAGTATAACTTGGCAAATTACCGCTAAATTTTGAACCAAAATAATCAACTCTGAATCTTATATATTGAATTGTGAATATTATTCACACTTTTTTTGTACAAAATGTCAACTATTGGAGCACTGTCAAATTATGGACAGTTACCCTATATAGGTAAGTGAAAGTAAAACAAGTGCCTTTCAAGTATATAAATTTTCACTGATTATTATGTCAGTTATATGTCACATATAATGACATACCCATACCCATACCCATGTCACAACATTCCAATTGCTGTTTTTACCCGAAATGATGGACAATGATGGAACGACCCTATATTCAGGTCACAGCAGACAATAGGCAATAGGTTCGACTCACGTGCGAGCGATGTCGATAACTCTTCAGGAAATGGTAGGTCGTTTTGTTGTCAGCGTGGCATCGGCTATCTGGGTCATTTCTTTTAGTCAATTCAAAGTCCGCTATGAACTTGTCTTGGACTAAGAAACAAGGTAGAAAAAATAGAATTGGCTAATGGATGCTTACCCACCCTAAATATAGAAATAAAATGAAGTGTTGTGTCAATAAATCAACCAACACCGCCATCTGTTGGAAATGTATAGAATTTACAAATAATCACACTCAACTGTAGTGAAACTGTAACTGAATCAATTACAACAACGTTACAAAAAGTAACTACTAGTGTCAATACAATGACACCAACGTAACCATAAGCTTCGACTTTCAAGGCCAGGCAAAGCCCCTGTCCAATGCTTCTTGTATTTTGTCCGAAATTGAACAATCCAGAAGGGCGTAGAACATTCTGGTAACATCTAGTTCCAGATCTTTGATCGATCCTAGGATGATTATCAACCGGTGATAATTATTATTCTTACTAACCGGTTAATAATTGTAATACTACATTTTTATACCAATAGTGATAAAAAAAAAAAAACTGAATCGTGTAAACATGTCTTTGAAATACGTTAAGGTGCTAACAGGTTAAAGTTTAAAAAATGGATATTAAAAAAATCGATGTTTTTATAACATCAATGTTTTCAATATTGAAAATCGATGTTTTGTTGTCGGCCTCGCATTCTTACTCGAGAGTTTACGGTTATTAAACGGTTATCCTAACTAGTGTAGACGAAATTAGACAAAGTATGTGCTTTCGATCTTAGTTGGTGTAAACAAAATTTTAAGTTCATAGCTCCACCAGCATTTAGAACTGTTTAACCTACTCAAATGTGGGATTGGATTATTAGAATCTGGTTTCTCTATTGTTCACAAATTGGTATGATAATATTTGCTTTTATAAAAATTGTTTATTTTTATTTTTTTCAATATAATAATATTTGCTACTTAATATTACAACAACCAGAGAAGCTATTTATTAGTGAAGCAATGTACACATTTAACAAAGAAGAAAATTCATTTTCACATAACATTAATGCAATATATTGTAACTAAGGAACAGTTTACTACTATATAAGTTTGCACCAATGGAAAAAGTCAGGTTAGTTTTATAGTAGAAGCTATTTAAGAAGTTTAACTAACTCTAATATTGGGTTGGTGCAAATATAATGCAGGTTTTATATGACAACAAAAATTGTATTATAATTTTTATAAAACTAAGGTACCTAACCTAGTAATACCTACAAGTCCTTTTGGTAATAACAAAAATAATTGGGCTTTAACGAAATAGTAAGATGAAGTAAGAAAATTATAATGGAAACACAATAAATAAAACTTAACGTCATAAGGTGGCCTTTGAGTTCATAAGAAAGTTTGTCGTTCACTAACGCCGCGTTATAATTCCTTCGCGTGAGTTTCAAGGTTTAAAGGTTAGCGCTCATTTTCATGCCTCCCACTGTTTTGGTACTAAGTTTAATTGCTTTTGGAACAAACCTTGTATTCTCATATCAAAACCGGACATGCGCAGTGTTCGAATTATGTACCAGACAGTCCAGGACCCTTTGTTGGAACAAACTTACAGATAAGTTAAAACGTATTATAACCCCATACATGTGTTAAATGCTTAATTTCCGAATCGATATAAAATTCATACGAACATATGTCTCCTTTTCGATTTTTTTTTTTCTTTTTTTAAATCAATATATCAAAATCCTAAATGTAACGTAAATGTGTTCCCTTTTTTTGTTTTTATCGAGAAAAAAATAAATACTAAACAATTAAATCGCGAATCGACTGATCGAGAATGCTGTTGGTGGCACGTGAGGCGCAGAAGCCGGTCTGTGATCAAAGCAAAACCAATCTCCATGCCTACAATCCTTATAGCAATAACCGCAAGGAACCCTCAAACGTGCGCGTGATAAACTGGATAGACAACTTCAAAGTCAAACCTTGCGTCAAGAGTAGAGAACGAAATGAAAAGACCAAAGTGCCGAAGAAGTCTTCGAGAGGGAAGACCGCCGCACAGCCGGCTCAAGAAGAAAAGGTCCTCTTTCCCGTCGTCATCAAACAGAAGAAGACTTTAAGGAAGAAGATGAAGAACACCGACGGCAACAACTCGTGTGGAGCTCTTATTTCCGGTAGGAATAATATTGCGATATATACTTATTTTTTAGTCCCATTTTCCCGGTAATAACTGTTATACCACATACTAAGGGTGCCATAAATCAATCCTTTTTGATTTATGAGTTTATTTGATTGATTAATTTCGTATTGATTGGTCCAACTTTATTGCACACAAAAAAACATTGGGGTGGGGTTCATCTGTAATTGAGAGGCTAGGAGCATAGCAGCTTACAATACTAATGGTCGCGGGTTCTCATCCCGCCATGTGGCCCTAGGATTTAAACTGGTGATGAGCCTGTACGATATCAGGTACTCGACAGGATAGGCAAGATTTATGACTTCCACTGTAGCATTAGCCACAGCAGGATAAAGTGACGTTAACCATCTGAAGGGTCATGGGGAAAAACCATGGTAGTCCAATCTAGTCCATTCTGAGAATAAATGAAATTTAAAGTTTATGGTCCTCTTGATCCATTTTCCAAAAGTTAAAAAAACATATTCCTCTAACCCAGATAATTGTTTGCCACTATACCAAATTTCCAAAACCAAATAGTAATTTAAATGCCAATGAAATTACAAAACATCACCAGACTGCTCATAGTTGGCGGGAATTGTTGTCCATTGCTCATTTGATTGTGACCCTTAAATTATTATTACTTTTTTGAGTAAACAAACAAAACAATAATACTTTAAATAACGAATTTATTTCTGTATGCTAATAGAAATAAGTTTGTTTCTCTATTCTGTCTACTTTTTGTGAGTTCGATAGTTATGTTACCCGCGTTGATCTTTTAGCCCCATCCCAGTATTAATTAAACTTTTATTAATGAACCGGAATCGAGTTTCATTAATGCCATGAATTGACAAAAAAGCCTTCAAATAAACTTGAACATCACTGTATTGATAATTATTGTTCTCATCTTTCACTGTAACTTTATAAACCTATGATTTATTTGGTATAGATACCGTAGATATCGTTCTGGGACGACGACTTTGGATTGGAAAAACAGTTATGAGACCGCTAAGGAAGGCGTTTTGCTTATCTCTTGGCGACATATTATTAAAATTAGAAAATATTTTGTTTCTTGCAGATAAAGGAACGTTTTCAAAACACTTAAATCGTTTACAAAAATAGACTCGTAAGTTGAAAGTCTGATTTTTTTCATGACATCAGACTTTCGTTTGTGTTTTTTTTTTGTTAATTGTGTTTACTTATATTCATCTTCACTTGAACTAAAGTCACTTTTCATTTACACTTCAACCACAGACAAACACCACAGAAATGGACTACTGTTAATCTTTCACCGACACTCAGGATTTCAGCTGTTTTCCCCCTTGTATCGATTTTAAACTATAGAGTTTTGTGGGCTATCGTTTTTTTCTCGACTTTAACAAGTATGAAAAGAAAGTACATTTCCTATATTCAAGTTTTAAATCAATAAAAAGTGGACTACCGTGGTTTTTCCCCCTGACTCTACATATAGTTTTCACATGCTCAAGTTTCTGCTTCCATTTTGCAGGTTCCTTCCTGGGCGGACTGCTGACGAGCTCGCTGAAGAGCAACCAGGTGGAAATCAATACAGACACGAAGACCCAGAAGACGGTAGCCCGGCTGAGAGAACCCAGGGATCTATTCACTTTACCGAGGGAACCGGAATGCTCACAGGAGACTGCAAGATGGCCTTCAGAGTGCCAGGTAATGCTAAATGTCTGTATCGAATGGAAGTTCTTTACTTTCTCTTACCTATATATGAAATATATAGTAAGGGAAAGTATTGCGGTCGTGAAAAATTACGACTTCCGGTTTTAATCGAAAATACATGTTTTGGGGTCCCCTGAGTCCAAATAACCAAGTCCCGCGAAATGGTCTCTGTGTTTGTGTGTGTGTGTGTATGTGTGTTAACAAACTAGCTCAAAAACTATAAACCATACGAAACTGAAATTGGGTATTTAGTGTATGTACATGCCCGCAATGTGACAGCCAAAATTTCATCAAAATTGGTCAAACGGAGAGTGTACTTTATTTAATGAATTTTGTCTCATTTTAACGTGATTCTTCATTTACTCAAAAAAGGCAGTAATTATTTCGATCAAACCGGGTGTTTGATGTAAGTATATGCCCGCGATGTGATAAGAACTTGATAAAAAACATTAGAAAATGAAAACCAAAAAGACTAAACATCAGACTAAGTGATAAGATAGGTTACTCTAGGAAACCGAAGTGTAGGTTGTAGACGATCAAGGTGAATAGAGAGAAGGTAGGCAAACCCGCACAACCCCTTCCCGTTTACGTCATCGGACGCATTACTCACCCCATGCGTATTGAATTTTCTTTAAATACAACAATTTTTCGCAATGCTTTTATAATGGAAAAGATTAAAATTTTCCATTATTTTAAATTCTGTTTTCACAACTGAAATTTTATCTCCACAAAAAAGACCATTATTCACGAACATCAGACTTTTATTACATAAAAAGTTAGGGTTGGTTTAGTTTTTTCTTTTCATAATACTGAAATAATCTTGCGTGTACATACCAATTAATTGTATTTTCCAAGTGATTATTTATATCTGGTGTGACCACTCAATGGATTTTCGCTAATGAATTAATAATTTCAACCAGGAAAGATTTATTAATTAACCCGTAACTGGTGTGGTCCATAAGTTGTTACATAAACAGTAAGGTGGGGGTCACGGGGACCCCAATATTTGTTAATTCAAGATGTTCCCCGTAAATGTTCAATTAAAATGTAAACAATTTTTTTACAGCCACACATCATACCTAAAGGTATCTGAATGAGATAGAACACAATAAATGTAAATTTTTATTTTATAAAAAAGTATATTTAACAAAAAGCAAAACTTTAAAAATATGAAATATGAAACAATAAAATATGAAACATTAAAATTAAGACATGAGCACATGAAAAATAATAAAGAATAGTGATTTTCATCATTTACTATATGAGGAACATTAAAAAATTGGAAAATAGATAATTTAAAAAAAAAATTATACAAATCACAAGCACTAATATTGGCAGTCTTCACAGACACTCTTGGCACAATCGGTGCATATTGGTGTACTGCAATGAGCACAGTAAACCTTTCGTTTTTTATCCCTGTTCCATGGGCATTTCCCTCATCTTATTCTTTTACCAGGAACAGCTGATTCGGCTTCATATTCCTGATTGTAATCGGTCCCATAATCTAACTCCGAATTCCAATCAGGGTCACTTTCTAAATCTGAATAATTTCTAAGTCCTGGTCACAACCGGAATCGCTCAAAGCATCTTCCAGCCATTGCTGAAAATTGAGATCATGAACATTGACTGTCGCTGTGAATATGCCATTTTTGACAGAAACAAAATCAATTATTCATAATAAAAAAGTTTCACTAACGGTATGGTGGGGTCACGTGGACCCCATTCTCTACTAATAGGTGAAAACAACTCATAAAATCACTCACCACAGAACCACCACTTCTGTCAACAGCTCAGAAGCTACAGCCTGAAAGGTACTGTGAACAACAGCTCCTCCTAGCACCCCCAATGGGAATTATAGAATAAACAAAATTGGCTGGGGCTCCTAGGACCCCACCTTACTGGTTACGGATTAAAATAAATAAATAAATAAAAACCTGTAAGTTATAGAAATAGTTTCCATTTATAACTGATGATAAAATATGGGATACAAGTTCATTGTAGGTAAAGAAAAGTCAATAAAACGTATTGATTATTAATGATCGAAGAGATTTAAAAAAACAACAACAATGTTCATTAAACAATTTATTAACATAAAAATATATATACAAAATGCAACATATAAAATTACATGAACTTTAAAATTCTGGCATTTTCAAAGTTGAACTCATCAGCTCTCAATCATTTCATCACCCATATTTCCTCATGTTTTTGACTCAAGGAAATCTGTAGAATATACATTAAAAGGTTTTTTTAAATAAGGTATTAAGAATATAAACATAAATTTTATATTTCTTAAGAGTTCAAGACATAAGCTCTCCTATGAAATGATAAATGTGAATTTTTTTGTTTTTGCATATTGCCACGGCACATATTTTCCATCCCAATTTTATTATCAACAACCACCTACTGCAAGATTATTTAAATCTTTTCATTAAATTATTAAATAACAACTTGATTGATTAGGTTAAAGGAATTATAATACCTTATCTAAAATTAGTACCAAGCCAGCCACTCAATATCAACTGGGAAACTGGAAAATCTCCAAAGTTTCTAGAAGGAAATATATTCATTATTTTAATGGAATTTTATGTTACACCAAATGGCTAAGATGAAATTACTTACCAGCCGCTATATAATACTTAAGCTACTGAGAAAAAGTGTTCATCAACTTGAAGTATCTGGATTCACATACACCTAACCCTTCTTTAATGAAATTACATAATTAATGTAAAGAATTCAATGTTTACTTTAAAGTTTTGAATTAGAACTAAGATAAAATTAATAACCAGTCACTAAAAATATCCTCAATTGCTCGATCAAACAGAAACTCAAAACTTCTGCATAGACAATGGAGTGATGCCTACCCACTGGTTATCCAAGGTTATCAATTCACAGAGGAGTCCAACTACGTCATAGGTCTCGGGCAGCCATATTGCCCCTTACAAAGTGAGCCACCTTTCTCTTCACTCACCGTGGTAGACGACATCCTAAGTTACCGTATTCGGAACAGCCAGACTGATCTGGGTAAAAAAAAAAAAAACTACTAGGGTACTACTTCCCCTATTACCCTGCTGGCTTTGACAGCTGATAAGCACGCTGCCATCTGTTGGTCACCTTGCAAACTACTAGCACCGCCATCTTTCCACTATTGTCCCTCCCGTTTGAAAAATAACCGCCTTGCCTCAGTATTACATCAGTTTTTACGTCACACACTATCTCACCCCATCTGAAAGGAACACATCGATTTTGTGCCAGTCGATATAATTATCTAACTTTTAAAAAACCCGCGTCTCCCCACAATTTGCTCCATCATACATACTTTACTTTTTATCTATTTCGAAGAATCAATATTTCGAACTATATTCGGAGTCGCTGAATAATTCAAACCTATACCATAACCTAATTTTTCATTAAACTTTCATTTTTAAAAACCACTTCGATCAGTTTTTAATAATAGACCCTAGACCTTCTATAAAGATGAAAGATGGGAAAAATTCATATTAAGTAATGGTCAATGTATTGTAATTTATTAATGTAAATAATCGACTGAGTTTTATTTTACCCTGAAAAACCTAATGCATATAACCCTGAGAACCTTATACAAATAATCGACTGAGTTATATTTCACCCTGAAAAACCAAAAAAGAAATTATAAGCTGACATCCTTTCATAGAATATTTTTATTTCTTCTTTCAAATGTAAATATTACCCACAAAATAGGAGGTTTCATATTGTGAAAAATAACAGTGGAATTAGATAAGCATCTTCAATGAAATAAATCCTATCTCTTAATTTTTTTTTAACTTTAACTTTTTGTAAAGTATGTAAATGTCAGTTCTTCAAAAAAGTATAGGCATAATGAAAAGATAATAGGTTATAGAAAAACAAAGAAGTGGATAAATAGTTACGTAATTACTTATATTCGGAACGGTATAGGTTCAATATTAATATTTTTCAGGGACTCTAAAATACTAATACTTCGAAAAATGATAACATTTTGATTAAGAGTAATGTTCTATAGATGCAAAGGTGGGGAGACGCGGTATTTTCAAAATTAATCATATGTACAGAAAGTACGATTAATCGATGTTTATTTGCCAGGAATAGGCGAAGTTGTTTAGAGTTGAGATGACGTCACGGTCTCATACTCGTAAAAAAAGGCGCGTAATATAAATCTAACTTAATCTAAATAAATCGGCCTTTAACGGCTAAGAAGAGAGGTGGTGGGGATGGTAGTTCGCATGGTGACCAACAGAAAGCAGCGTGGTTATCAGCTGTCAAAGCCAGCAGGGGAATAGGGGAAGTGGTACCAAAAAATGATATTACTTCGGCGTGAATAAAGAACAAGGTATTCCGATCACGCCCTACCCGATATCTACGATTCAGTCCGGGTTTACCGAGAGTTCCCGAGTCGATGTCTGGATAACCTTCCCGCCTCAATAATGGAAACAACCAAAATAATGTACAAATTAATGTTTCTTCAGTATAATTTAAGTACTACAAGAGATACGAGTAGAAGTACTGTTTCAATATATGAAAATTTCTTGTGATGGTGGCTTAAAATTTAAAATTTTTGACAGCCTCTTCAGCAATATTTAACAAATAAATTTAATCTTTTGTTTTGTAAATTTATTTGTTTGTTTTTAAAAATATGTACTGTTTAAATGATTAAATGGGTTCAAGTTAAATCATTGGCGGATCCAGGGGAGGGGCTGTGGGGGCTGCAGCCCCTCCCTTTGGAAAATTTTACGTAATTTAAAGATAGAATTTGACTTTCCTTAATGTAAGAAAGCAAGTTAAAGAACAAATAATGTCCAGAACAAGTAGAATTTTAGTTGTGGGAAAGGAAAATAAAGGTAAAAAAGCTAATTTGCAGATCCAAATGAAGGGCTGTGGGGCTGCAGCCCCCCCCTTAGGACTGCAGCCCCCCCTTTCCGATCGGCTGGATCCGCCCATGAGTTAAATGCACATATAAATGGAAAAGGTACAAATAAATTAATAATATAGGAATCCGAATAATCCTAACCACCAGATTATTATTTTTTTGTTATTTCAAGAAAAATGTATTTAAATAACCAAAAAGGATATTTTTTAAAAGTGATTTGATGATGATTTTAAATTATATGACTCCATAGGAAAAAGAACAAAATGTACATGATTTATTAGATTGAAGATTTTGTTTGGATAAGACTTAACCTTATAAAGTAAGCCACGAATGAATTCTCTTCCCAAAATGTGGATAAAGCCGACATCGGATCTAGGGAACTCTCGGTAAACCCGAACTGAATCGTGGATATCGGGTAGGGCGTGATCGGAATACCTTGTTCTTTACTCACTCTGGCCGCCATCTTGGAGTTGCTTATCCGAAGTAAGCAACTTCGATACCTGGAGTGTCTCGGTTTCAAAATTATGTGAGGAAGTGTTTTTTCTTTAACAAAGGTTGTTCGAAGGAAGTGGTTTCACGCGACAACACTCCCAACTTCCTTGATTTTTTCCTCTTAATTCATTATTTAATTAAGCGTAACCACTTCTTATGATTTGGGAGAATTATTGTTATTTTAGCGGAGAGTTAGAAAATTATTTAGTGAAGTGGGGAAAATTATTTACAATTGGGAAACATTAGAAATTATTTAACTATAGTTAGTTTTTTATAGTATTGAGCATAGTTCTCTTTAAAATAACATTATAATGGATAATAAAGGCAAAATAATAAGAGAAAGAGATTGGCACAATTCTAGGTGATTAGGCTGTCACTGGAGGCACCTGCGGCACGGAAGCACATTACCAAGTCGGGCTCATTACCAACACGGAGCTTTAGCACGTAACCTAGTTTTGTCTTCGTTTATGTCAGTTATGAAGGTCTAGCTGGCGATTCTCGTATATTTTTTTTTGGGGGGGGGTTTCTCTAATTATTTCTAGTTATTTGTATCAATTCAATTTGTTTGTATATATATTATAATACATTACAAGTTATTACAGGCTCTAAAGCCCTCTTTGTATATTTTTTAATTTTGTTCTTACGGGACACGTCCCAGAACAAATAAATAAAGAATTTATCATTATTATTATAAGATCATTTATTTTATTTATTTATAATTTATAACGATGATTTTCCGGGTTTCATCCCTTAATCCCAATAGAATCTATTGTTGTATGATCTAGATGAGTCTGCAGGGGGTGGTCTCGGTATAATGGACACCCCACAGCAAAAAGATCTGATGTGGCGCACGTATTTTTTAAAAATGGTGTACTTAAGTGCAACCGGAAAGGGAACAAAAAACTTTATTTCTTATAGAGAAATCTTGTTTCTATCGCAAAGTGAGAGCAGTCGTCAGACTTTATAATAAACACCCTAATTAACTTAGAAGTCGTTCTCAATACCGTTCATATCGCATAAATTGTAATGAATCGATACGTAATCGAAAAATCTATATCATTTTCATAATCAGCTACCTAATTAACCTGGCAGTCGATCCCAATAGGCGGGCGCAATCGACTAGAGGGTGCGCTAATAGCATTTTCAAAATGTCGGAAAGAACGGGGATAGACTTAGTTGATGTAATAGAGATAGTTGGTAATTTTAAGAGACCATTAATTGAAGGGCAGGCTATTCTTGATGCAAACCACATATAACATGTGGAATATATCTAGAAGTAAAAAAACAGTTATTTTACAAGCCTTCTGCCTTCAAACTAGCAATTTTAAAGGACTGCTCCATCAAATAAAAGTGGAAATCAAATTTATTAATAATAATAAGCAATTTTCTTGTCATTGTAAATGTAAAGCTGGTAGTTCTGTTAAATGCAAACACATCATTGTAACTTTACTCTACGTTTTTCGGTTAGTAATAACATTAATTACCTATTCATACAATCATTGATATGACAGCTTAGATTCTTTGTCATATTATTTATTTATTTGTCAAAACTTTCAGGCTTCGCATTGAAAACTTGGAACAATTAAGCACAACGGATGTAAGACAAAAATAGGGAACATTAAAAAAGAAAAACAAATATGACACCATGGTCCCAATGTTATTTGCATAAAACCAACATTTTGGAATAATAAAATGTCAAATACTAATATTTACCTGGATAAACGTAGTCACTTTCTTTAAAATGAAGACTAAATATATGGTCATATGTTTCGAAATAGGCTTATCTATTCTTAATTTTACAATCCACTCTTTAAGAAGCTTTTTATTTTTCGGAAACAAATGGAATGACACATCTTTAGATTTTTTTGAAGAACACTGAGGGACCGAGCAATACCTATTAGACATTTTTCCAATAATTTTTTGCTCAATCGGGTTTTAATTATGGAAAAATAAATTAAAAACGGCAAAAAACCCTATGAATCCCAGGTAATCGCACGGCTTCTATCCCCGTTTCTCTAGTTCCTTCTAGTTCCTCAAAGAAGCAGCACCGTCGCTTGCGCTCGCCTATATTGTATATAACGGATAAGTTGTAATATATCGATACCTGAGCGCGTAATCGAAAAATCGATACAGTGATTTACTAAGAGAGAAGTTGGATCCACTTACTCATGGATCTTGGTACTTTCCAATGATTCGTTTGAATTTTTTAAAATAAATATTTATTTAGGGGATTATAGGAATAACAATCGAGTTTTTCGACGATATATCAATAAAAAGGGATCCCAAATGGAGCTCTTAAATATTTATCAAAAAAAGCTAAAAAAATATATTTTAAGACCAGCAGAACCTGCCACGCGATGCCGTGGCTTAGTAGCTATAACGCGTTGAATTAGTAATATTCTATTCTTTTTTATAGTCAAATCAAAATTCACTGATAAAGACAAAAACGCTTCAGCTAATCTAAAAACAAACGGAATTTAAAATAGAACTTTACGCCAAATTTAAAATTGTTTGATAAACAATTTAGAAGGGTTAAAATTTTTATTGTTTACATCTTATATTTGACCAAATTAATCTTTTGTTCTATAATAAGCATTAATTTTGCAATTAAAGAAATATTGAGGCCAATAATCGAGATAAAAACTATCCTATCTTTTAAGTTGGACAAAAGCCCTGCTCTGAATCTGCCTGATAGCTCTTTTACCTTTATGTTAATTTCCCACTACTAAAATTCTACTTATTCTGCATATTATTTGTTTTTTACCTTACTGCCTTATTTATAGCAAAGTAAAATCCTATCTTTAAATGACTAATCGTGTTACTAAGTCCCATGAAAGTCAGTAGTTTTCGTGAAATAATCTGAAGTAGAATTTAGTATTATATAAGCAGCATATTTTAATTTTAATTTATTTATTGATATTTCAGGTGATAGATCAGAAAATCCAACACATCGACGCAATGCCAACATACCACGAGAAGTATTACGACGTGAACGGGAAAGAGATCCAACCGAAACCGGCAGCGGACACCGATGGGACAGTAGTGTATTCATACAACCCGATGAGTGCGGTAAATTATGTAAGTAATAAATTTTATAATAATTTATACAATTAAGAATAAAATGACTCTCGAGCAAGTTCAAGTGCCAGAGGACTGATCCAGAGGGGGGGTGGGGGATGATAGGTGTCATGACCCCTTCTCAACTATTTTAGTTATTCCCATCAATTTTTACTTTCACTTACCTATATATGAAATATATAGTAAGTGGAAGTATTGCGATCGTGAAAATTTTCGACTTCCGGTTTTCAACGGAAATACACGTTTTGGGACCCCCTGAGTCGAAATAACCAAGTCCCGCGAAATGGTCTGTGTGTGTGTGTGTGTGTGTGTGTGTGTGTGTGTGTGTGTGTGTGTGTGTGTGTGTGTGTGTGTGTGTGTTTGTGTGTGTGTGTATGTGAACAGACTAGCTCAAAAACTATAGACCGTGGGAACCTGAAATTGGGTATTTAGTGTAGGTATATTCCCGCGATGTGACAGCAAAAATTTCATCAAAATTGTTCAAAGGGAGGGGGTACTTTATTTAATAACTTTTTACGTTTTTTTCGATTTTCTCAAAAACGGCTCTAACGATTTTGATTAAACTGAGTATTTGATCGATCTATATGCCCGAAATATGACTGTAAAAATTTCATCAAAATTGATTAACCGGAGGGGGTACTTTATTTAATAACTTTTTACGTTTTTTTCGATTTTCTCAAAAACGGCTCTAACGATTTTGATTAAACTGAGTATTTGATCGATCTATATGCCCGAAATATGACTGTAAAAATTTCATCAAAATTGATTAACCGGAGGGGGGACTTTACTTAATAAATTTTGAATCATTTTCACGTGTTTTTTTTTATTTACTCAAAAACGGTTTTAACGATTTTGATCAAACTTGGTATTTGATGTATTTATATGCCCGAGATGTGACTGTAAACATTTCATCAAAATTAATCTACGGGAGGGGGGACTTTACTAAATAAATTTTGTACCATTTTCACATGTTTTTTTTTATTTACTCAAAAACGGTTTTAACGATTTTGATCAAACTTGGTATTTGATGTATTTATATGCCCGAGATATGACTGTAAAAATTTCATCAAAATTGATCTACGGGAGGGGGGACTTTACTCAATAAATTTTGTACCATTTTCACATGTTTTTTTTATTTACTCAAAAACGGTTTTAACGATTTTGATCAAACTTGGTATTTGATGTATTTATATGCCCGAGATATGACTGTAAAAATTTGATCAAAATTGATCTACGGGAGGGGGGACTTTACTTAATAAATTTTGTATCATTTTCACGGTTTTTTTTATTTACTCAAAAACGGCTTTAACGATTAACAAAAATAAGATATGAATGTAGAAAAATGTGTGACTTTGGGAAATGATAATTAGCAAAACACGTCAATTTCTAATCTAAGTAAGTTGGTAAGTGAAAGTTGTGTGTTGCGCGCACGCACCAGATTTTTTTTTTTTATTTGTTAATGAATATACCACACTATAACACACTGTAACACTTTAGATCGCAGGCCTTCCTGCTCCAAGGTAAAAAATCTGGTGTGTGCGCGCAACACACAATTTTCACTTACCAACTTACTTAGATTAGAAATTAATAAGTTGTGTTAATTGCCGCTTCTCAAAGTTATACATTTTTCCACATTCATTTCTTATTTTTGTTTTCATTGGTTAAAAAAAAAAAAAACACTAATTTCTTTTATTATTAAATAAAAGTTTTTACTTGTAATAATGCGGCAATGCAAGCATAATACTCCAAGTCGTCTGATTTTATAATTCTCTATGTACTTGTTGAATATTTCATTTAGTTCCCATGAAACAATTAATTCTCATTAAATGAACAGAACATCTTTAATTATAACTCATTGGTTTGTCATTAAAGGCGTACGGCGCACAGAGCGGTATTTGACCCGAAAAGCTGGCCAAAACTATTTCCTTCCATTTTATTAATTCAAAAGTCCTCAAAATGGCTTCTATATTTGTAATAGACATTAAAAATGTTTTTTTAGCAGTTAAAAAAATACTCTAAGGAGAAAATTTTCATAAAATAAATTTTTACATAACTCCACCGACTGTGAAATAGGCATCCATGGGTTTACAATTTATGCTCATATTATTTTATCTTTATGCATTGCACCCATGAAATATGCTTGTAACTAATTAAAGATTTATTATCATTTATCTATTACTATTATTTTAAAAAAATGAAAATAGCGTAAAATAGGTGAATATAAAAAGTTATGGTGATAAAGAAAAAAATGTGTTTTCCTAATTCATTAAGAATTGTTCAATACCTCTTCGAAACACAACTTATATCCCAGGAAGAAACGCACCAACCTTTCTTAAAAATGCATATTAAATATAATTATTCATTATTCACTTTCCTCGTCACTTAATGAACTTTCGGAATCACCACTATCGGTTAAGTTGGTTGGGGGAGACAACATTTCTAAAGTTTCCTTACAAAACCTGATACCTTTTTTCTTGAACTTCTCAAACCTGTGATAACTGGATCTGATGTCAATATTAATCTATTAATTACATCCAGATTGCACTCTGTCCGGGATAATTTTCTGATCTTATGTTCTCTATAAATCCGGAAATGGTTATTTCGGGTTTCTGCTGCTTCCTCAGATAAAATACCGATATGAAGCAGAGGACTTTTTATCACTTCAAAACCATCCCTTAAAATTTTGTGAACAGATGGTGTCATAGCATACCATTGATAAAGTTTCTCCGTATCCGTTGTAAATTTTAAAGTAACAAATGATTTTTCAGAGCGTCCACCAGATCTTGAGCTTTTGATTGATATCGTCCCACTTAGCCATTTCTTGTTTCTGTTTCAAAAACATTTCTTTTCCTTGAAGAAGCATTCAATCTCACTTGGAAATCATGCCTCAAAATGGATAATTTTGTTTTAGCTCTTTCACATGCTCTAGGTATTACAATATTTCCCAATGAGAAAAGACACGAAAATTCCTTCTTTTTTTTAAAAGCTAATGTTTTGACTTTAAAAATATGTCAAATAATTCTATTCAGGTTACAGTTATTCTTTCTGAAGATCCTAAAATACAAATAAATGAAAATATAACAAAATTGATTTTTTTTTTATTATTTAATGAAATTGCCATTTTAGTAATAAAAAATTATAAGTATCCGAATCGCAGCTATTCGCAGAATTTTTTTCAAGAAACATAATCTACTATAATTATACATTATCATAAAAAATATTTCGTTGCCCAGAAATGCCCAGAATTATAACTTTTTAACCTTCAAATTTAATTTTTAGCTCTAAAATATACCTACCAAAAAACAAAAAAATATTGATACTAGTATTGAATACAAAAAAATTATAACTATCTGGATAACAAGTACAAACCTGGCCTCGAACTATCCATCATTTGATAATGCCGATACTTCAGTAAGAACAAAGAAAATTAATATATTTTGTAGACAATATTTATGAGCACAGACGATTTAAAGGATAAGGTCAGATTTGAATTAGAATAGCCGCCGGATTAAGGGCCTGGAAGAGATAAAAATCATCTTACATGATCCAACAGGTCCCCTACTTGAATTTCGAGTCATTATTTACCAGAAATTTCAAATTTCAAAAAATGGGTTTTGGCCAACTTTTAGGGCAAAATACCCCTGTGTGCGGCGTATGCTTGAGCTCAACGTGTTCTATGAGTTGACGGAATATTTTTCTTTTTTTCTCCTATATTTGTTTATTTGATTTTTTTCATATATCATATTTGGCCATTTCTTATTTTTAGGCGTGATAAGAGACAATTAATTTCTCAATATTAACTAAAACAAAGGTACTTTATAGGAAAACAAAAAAGGCCCCTTCCCCCTTTAAGCCCCCTCCGAAAATTTTATACTGATAAAACTTACCTGATATTATTGAACACCTAATTTTCATTAAACATGACGAATTTGATCAAAATAATTAAAGTCGTTTTTGAGGTAATCGAAAAAAAAGTAAAAATTGGAAAAAAAGTTATGAAATAAAGTGCCCCCTCCGTTTGACCAATTTTGATGAAATGTTGTCTGTCACATCTTTGGCATATTTACGTCAAATACCCAGTTTGAACAAAATCGTTTAAGCCGTTTTTGAGAAAATAAAAAAAAAACACGTGAAAATGATACAAAATTTATTAAGTAAAGTCCCCCATCCGGTTGATCAATTTTGATGAAATGTTGGCTATCACATCTTTGGCATATACATACATCAAATGCCCAATTTGATCAAAATCGTTAAAGCCATTTTTGAGTAAATATAAAAAACACGTAAATATGAGACAAAATTTGTTAAGTTCCTCCTCAGTTTCACCAATTTTGATGAAATTTCGGCTGTCACATTAAGGGCATATACGTACACCAAATACTCGAATTTAATGAAAATCGTTAAAGCCGTTTTTGAGAAAATCTAAAAAAAAATGTAAAAATTAGGCAAAATCCATTTAATAAAGTACCCCCTCCGTTTGATTAATTTTGATGACATTTTTGCTGTCACATCGCGGACATATATATACACTAAATGCCCAATTTCAGGTTCGTAAGGCTTATAATTTTTAAGCTAATCTGTTCACACACACACAGACCATTTCGCGGAACTTGGTTATATGGACTTTGGGGACCCCAAAACGTTTATTTCCGTTTAAAACCAGAAGTCGAAATTTTACACGATCGCAATACTTTCCTAAGGGATGGTAAGCCATATATTTCATATATAGGTAAGTGAAAGTAAAAAAAAAGGTAATTCGTTTCAAACATGATACTCGTTTCATTAACCAACTTGTTTTCAATTTCGCATTGTTTAAAATACGCCAGAATATATAATAACTAAAAAGAACAATCCTAAATCCTTCTTCCACGTTAGAGGGAGATAATATATTATTTATAAATAGTTATGTGAAGAGGAAAAAAATAGGCTCAAATATATAAATAATTTTTCTGTTTAGGTTTTGACGTAAGCCATCTGTTGAACAAGTCTTGCCAAAAAAAAAAAAAATCTTTTGAGCATTTTGTAATTAAAACAACTCGCAGAAAGCACGGAGTGTTGTAAAGACGAAAATACTTTACTATTTTCCCCGAATTAGTTTCTATTCTCGTTGGTGATGTATCCATTAGCGAAGGATAGGATAAAATAAAACCGGAACGAACGCGTGTGTGTTTGTTTGCAGTGTAGGGATCGTTTATATCCGAAATGATTTAACACTGACAGTGTGAATTGGGTGTTTGCCGCCTTGCAGTCAGGAGTCTTAATGGGGTTATTGGCAGCAGGCGGTTATTATGCACTTAGCTCTTTGTTATCAGTTATATTATCATTCGACTTTGGAAAGGCAACTTGTTAGGCCATATCTTAGATCATGGGCGTCCACAGGGGGTGAGGGGAGGACAGCTCCCCCCCCTCCCTAGGAATATAGAAATTTCAGAACCAAAAACTACAATTTAAATATATTCGTGTTCATTTAATACTAGCTGATCCATGCGAAGCCTTCTTACTCTAACATACTTAAATCCCTCTTAATTAAAGTACACACCGTATATTTAGTATCGTAAAGTGCCTATTTAGGGCGTCAGGGGTTGAATTAAGGAATAGATGTGTTTAAATTGTTCACCCTTTGAACACTATATTTGAAGTTAAGATATGGTCGTCTGTGATTGTTGGTAGGTTTGTTTTACTCAGACATAGATGTCACTGAAAGAGGGTCAGGTATGTACAATCCCTGACTTTGTAAGCGTCTGTCCCTGTGCCTTATTAATAGTCACGGCAAAGGCGACTTTTACAGGAAATAGCTTCCTACTCAGTTTGAAAGGCATGGTAGAATCAGAAGGGGTGAGGTTGAAGGTCTGGCCACACATGTCCGCACTAGGGATGCGACATCGATGTCGATGTTTTTGAAACATCGATGTTTTTAACATCGATGTTACGCGGCCGATGTTTTCCGACCATCGATGTTTTTGGACCGATGTTAACATCGATGTTTTTAATAGATTTTTTTTTTTTTTTTAGGTATACAAATAAATATGTTTTAATATCGATGGTTTATCATTAACAAGCTTGTTTTCAGCATCGATGTTATGATATACCATCTATGTTATGACAATAACATCGATGTTGTGGATAAATATATATTAAACTCGATGTTATGGACAAAATAAATTTGTTTTTACATCGATGTTTCGACAATAACATCGATGCTTTAGACAAAAAAACAACAATATATATATATATATTCTTAACATCGATGTTTTAGTTAAAACAAAGATGCTTTAACATTAATAAACTTGTTTTCGACATCGATGTTTTGACAATAACATCGATGTTTTGGATAAATATGTATTAACATCGATGTTATGGGCAAAAACAAATTTATTTTAACATCGATGTTTTTAACTAAAACAAGTATACTTTATCATCTATGTTTTGACAAAAACATCGATATTTTGGATAAATATGTATTAACATCGATGTTATGGACAAAAACAAATTTTTTTTATCATTGATGTTTTTTAACAAAAACAAGTATACTTTAACATCTTTGTTTTGACATTAACATCGATGTTTTTAAGAGAAATAAAGCTGTTAATAACATCGACGTTTTTAACAAAAACAAGGATACTTTACCATCTATGTTTTGAGAAGAACATCGATGTTTTGGATAAATATGTATTAACATCGATGTTATGGACAAAAACAATTTTTTTTTTAACATCGATGTGTTCAACAAAAACAAGTATACTTTAACATCTATGTTTTGACAATAACATCGATGTTGTGGATAAATATATATTAAACTCGATGTTATGGACAAAATAAATTTGTTTTAACATCGAATATCGATGTTATTGTCAAAACATCGATGTTAAATGATAATTGTTTTTGTTAAAAACATCGATGTTGTTGTTGTTAAAAAAAGTTGGTTTTTGTCTATAACATCGATATTAATATATATTTATCCAAAACATCGATGTTATTGTCAAATATAGATGTTAAAGTATACTTATTTTTGTTAAAAACATCTATATTAAAAACATCTTTGTTATACCTAAAACATCAATGTTAAAGCATATTTATTTTTGTTAAAAACATCTATATTAAAAACATCTTTGTTATACCTAAAACATCGATGTTAAAACATATTTATTTTCGTAGAAAACATCAATGCTAAAAACTCTTTGTTATACCTAAAACATCGATGTTATAACATATTTGCTTTTGTCGAAAACATCTATATTAAAATCATCTTTGTTATACCGATGTTTTGAACAAAAACAAATATGTTTTGACAATAACCCTGTAGTTTTTAACATTGATTTTTTGGACAAATGCAAATATATTTTAACATCGATGTTTTGGACAAGAACAGATAAGTTTTAACAATAACATCGATGTTTAGGACAAAACCAAATATGTTTTAACAAAAACATCGATGTTACAACTTATTTCTGTTTTCTGTCAAAAACATCGACGTTAAATACAACTTTGATATTGTCAAAACGTAGATGTTAAATAAAACTTTGTTTTTGTCCCAAACATCGATGTTATAAGATATTTGTTATTGTCAAAAACATCGATGATGATAATAGCCGGTTTACTGTTAAAACTAATTTGTTTTTATCCAAAAAATCGATGTAAAACCTATTGGTTTTTCTCAAAAAAATCGATGTTATTGTCAAAATATCAATGTTAAATTATAGTTGTTTTTGTTTAAAACATCGACGTTAAAACAAATTTGTTTTGTCCAAAACATGGATGTTAAATACAACTTTGTCGTTGTTCGAAACATCGATGTTAATACATATTTATCCAAAACATCGATGTTATTGTCAAAATATCGATGTTATTGTCAAAACATCAATACAGTAGATAGAACCTCCATTATCCGGGCCTCGATTAACCGGGGATCCAATTAACCAGAGTGCCGAGGAGCCAATATTATTTTGTTAATAAGCCTTTTTTTAATTTGTATGCCATTTATTTTGCATGTATAATATTTAAAAACAACTTATACGTAAATATTTAACGATTAGATAATGGTTAACTATCTAGTATGAAATAAAACAATAAATGGAAAAACACAGAAAGCGAGTATTATATTATGAGATGTTTCCGGTATCTAATACTCCAATTCCTAATCTAGGAACGGTATTATTTTCAAGTCTTTCCAGGAAACTCCTAATCTGGTCTGTTTGGCTACAAAACAAAATATTGTCAGTTGTAATTTAGTCTCGATTTAAATTCTTACGAAGTAGCAAATGTCGGAAAAAAGAAACGTGTCGTTTTGAACTTTGAAGAAAAATTAACTATTTTAATTATTAATTAACTTTATTTTGAAGAAGAAAAAAGATATTTCGACTTCGTATCGCCTTCGGCCCATAATTTATAAAATCATACATTTACTTTTTTTAATTTAATGTATATAAAACGTATTTTGTATTATGTTATGTATATAAAACGTATTTTAATTTTATGTATATAGGACAATATATATAATATATATATATATATATATAAGGACAATATATATAAGGTATATAGGACGTTCCACAATATAGGACTAAATGATACTTGTTTTTGTTAAAAACATTGATGTTATTGACAGCTTTGTTTTTGTTAAAAACAACGATGTTATTAACATCTTTGTTTTTGTTAATACATTTATGTTAAAGTATACTTGTTTTTGTTAAAAACATCGATTTTATCAACAGCTTTGTTTTTGTTAAAAATATCGATGTTATTGTCAAAACATCGATGTTAAATGATAATTGTTTTTGTTAAAAACATCGATGTTATCAACAGCTTTGTTTTTGTTAAAAATATCGATGTTATTTCAAAACATCGATGTTAAATGATACTTTTTTTTGTTAAAAACATCGATGTTGATACAGATTTATCCAAAACATCGATGTTATTGTCAAAACATCGATGTTATTGTCAAAACATAGATGTTAAAGTATACTTGTTTTCGATAAAAACATCGATGTTAAAACAAATTTGTTTTTGTCCATAACATCGATGTTATAAACAGCTTTGTTTTTGTTTAAAATATCGATGTTATTGTCAAAACATCGACATTAAATGATACTTGTTTTTGTTAAAAACATTGATGTTATTAACAGCTTTGTTTTTGTTAAAAACATCGATGTTATTAACAGCTTTGTTTTTGTTAAAAAAATCGATGTTATTAACAACTTTGTTTTTGTTAAAAACAACGATGTTATTGACAAAACATCGATGTTAAATGATACTTGTTTTAATTAAAATATCGATGTTAAAAAAATTTGTTTTAGTCCATAACATCGATGTTATTAACAGCTTTGCTTTTGTTAAAAATATCGATGTTATTGACAAAACATCGATGTTAAATGATACTTTTTTTTGTTAAAAACATCGATGTTAATACAGATTTATCCAAAACATCGATGTTATTGTCAAAACATAGATGTTGAAGTATACTTGTTTTTTATTAAAACGTCGATGTTAAAAAAAATTTATTTTAGTCCATAACATCGATGTTATTAGCAGCTTTGTTTTTGTAAAAAAAAAATCGATTGTCAAAATATCGACGTTAAATGATGTTTTGTTAAAAACATTGATGTTATTAACAGCTTTGTTTTTGTTAAAAACAACGATGTTATAAACAGCTTTTTTTTTATTAAAAACATCGATGTTATTAACAGCTTTGTTTTTGTTAAAAACATTTATGTTAAAGTATACTTGTTTTTGTTAAAAACATCGATTTTATCAACAGCTTTGTTTTGTTAAAAATATCGATGTTATTGTCAAAACATCGATGTTAAATGATACTTGTTTTTGTTAAAAACATCGATGTTAATACACATTTATCCAAAACATCGATGTTATTGTCAAAACATAGATGTTAAAGTATACTTGTTTTCGATAAAAACATTGATGTTGAAACAACTTTGTTTTTGTCCATAACATCGATGTTATAAACAGCTTTGTTTTTGTTAAAAACACCGATGTTATTAACAGCTTTGTTTTTGTTAAAAAAATCGATGTTATTGTCAAAACATCGATGTTAAATGATACTTGGTTTTGTTAAAAACATCGATGTTAAAAAAAAGTTTGTTTTTGTCCATAACATCGATGTTAATACATATTTATCCAAAACATCGATGATAAATGATACTTGGTTTTGTTAAAAACATCGATGTTAAAAAAAGTTTGTTTTTGTCCATAACATCGATGTTAATACATATTTATCCAAAACATCGATGTTATAAGCATACTTCTTTTGATAAAAACATCCATGTTAAAAAAAAATTTGTTTTAGTCTATAACATCGATGTTATTAACAGCTTTGTTTTTGTCCATAACATCTATGTTAATACACATTTATCCAAAACATCGATGATAAATGATACTTGGTTTTGTTAAAAACATCGATGTTAAAAAAAGTTTGTTTTTGTCCATAACATCGATGTTAATACATATTTATCCAAAACATCGATGTTATTGTCAATACATAGATGTTAAAGCATACTTCTTTTGATAAAAACATCCATGTTAAAAAAAATTTGTTTTAGTCTATAACATCGATGTTATTAACAGCTTTGTTTTTGTCCATAACATCTATGTTAATACACATTTATCCAAAACATCGATGTTATTGTCAAAACATAGATGATAAAGTATACTTGTTTTCGATAAAAACATCGATGTTAAAAAAAAATTGTTTTAGTCCAAAACATCGATGTTTTTAACAGCTTTGGTTTTCTCCATAACATCGAAGTTATTAACAGCTTTGTTTTTGTTAAAAACATCGATGTTATTGTCAAAACATCGATGTTAAATGATATTTGTTTTTGTTAAAAACATCGATGTTAAAAAAAGTTTGTTTTTCTCCAAAACATCGATGTTTTAAAAAATTTATTTTTGTTCAAAACCAATTTGCTATGGTAAACGCATCGATGTCGAAAACAAGTTTGTTAATGTTAGAGCATCTTTGTTTTAACTAAAACATCGATGTTAAGAATATATATATACATATATATTGTTGTTTATATCTAAAGCATCGATGTTATTGTTAAAACATCGATGTTAAAACAAATTTGTTTTTTTCCATAACTTAGAGTTTAATATATATTTATCCACAACATCGATGTTATTGTATATTAAAGTATACTTGTTTTTCTTAAAAACATCGATGTTATTAACAGCTTTTTTTTTGTTAAAAACATCCAATGATGTTAAAAAAAACATGAATGATGTTATTGTCAAAACATCGATGTTAAATGATACTTGTTTATGTTAAAAACATCGATGTTAAAAAAATTTGTTTTAGTCCATAACATCGATGTTATTAACAGCTTTGTTTTTTTTAAAAACATCGATGTTATCAACAGCTTTGTTTTTGTTAAAAATATCGATGTTATTGACAAAAATCGATGTTAAATGATACTTTTTTTTGTTAAAAACAGCGATGTTAATACAGATTTATTCAAAACATCGATGTTATTGTCAAAACATAGATGTTAAAGTATACTTCTTTTGATAAAAACATAGATGTTAAAAAAAATTTGTTTTAGTCCATAACATCGATGTTATTAACAGCTTTGTTTTTGTCCATAACATCGATGTTAATACACATTTATCCAAAACATCGATGTTATTGTCAAAACATAGATGTTAAAGTATACTTGTTTTTGATAAAAACATCGATGTTAAAAAAAAATAGATTTAGTCAATAACATCGATGTTATTAACAGCTTTGTTTTTCTCCAAAACATCGATGTTTTAAAATAGTTATTTTTGTTCAAAACCTATTTGTTATGGTAAAAGCATCGATGTTTAAAACAACATACATGATGTAATTGTCAAAACATGTCGAAAAAATCGAATTTTTTATTCATTAAATATGAATTATAAAATGCTTTACACTTTAACATCGATTTAATTACGTTTGGGCATTAATATGTTAATGTTTAAAGACTGTATAAATTAAAAAACATCGATGTCAAAAAACATCGACGTTCTTGAACATCGATGTTTTGTGGTCGATGTTTAATCGACATCGATGTTTTGATTGCAAAAACATCGATGTTTAAAACATCGATGTTTTGCCTTCGATGTCGCATCTCTAGTCCGCACCGGAGCACCGGAGCTAATATAGGTTATATTCAGAATATTTTTAATTTAACTTACATATTACCTTTAGTTATGCCTAAAGTGGCCTGTGTCTGACATGTGTGGCCTGAACTTTAGGCATAACTAAAGGTAATATGTCAGTTAAATTAAAAATATTCTGAACATAACCTGTATTATTGCTACGGTGCGGATCCGGTGCGGACATGTGTGGCCAGACCCTAAAGGGTCTTGGGTTCAGTACTATGTAAGTTTCTTGGTGAGCGGTCGTTTTTTCAATTTTTCAATATAGGGTACCCACTTTATAGAGGCTGAGTTTGCCCCAGGAAGGTCTCTCGGCCCACGAGACGAACTGTGGCGAATAATAAAGAAATCATAAGCCATGTCAGATTCGAACTCGGGACCTTAAGCACAGCAGTCCACTGCCTTACCAGTGGGCTACCCCGCTACCACTTTTGAATAAAAGAAAAAAAAATTTACCTTTAGTTATGCCTAAAGTGGCCTGTGTCTGACATGTGTGGCCTGAACTTTAGGCATAACTAAAGGTAATATGTCAGTTAAATTAAAAATATTTTGAACATAACCTATATTAGTGCTGCGGTGCGGATCCGGTGCGGACATGTGTGGCCTGACCTTTATGCGTGGTATGACGACAGTTTGACCGGAGTCAATTTCGCTATGATAGTTCAGTTGCCCAAGTGAGTTACAACCATTCTGGCGCTATTAATTAAGCCCTGCTTAGCGTTTAGGTTTCTTATCACGAAAACATGAGGTTTCAGTATGAGTTTATCAGTTTCGCAGAAAGCGAGTGCACTGATTCTGTTGATTGAAATCGTATGTTTTTTCTTGTTGAAGTCGCAAACCATGGCGACAATCTGAAAAGTGTATATAACCAAAAATTTTCGTCTCGACAAACTGAAAGAAAAGCCCAGCGACTTTTAAAATTTTCACTGAGAATTGCAGTTTTGCGCTAACAACTCGCAAACGAAGGAATTAATCGAAAAAATATATACAACCGAAAATGTTCTCCTTGAAAATACTTTTTTTTTCGATTTTCTCAAAAACGGCTTCAACGATTTTGATCAAAATTATCATATTTAATGAGAATCAAATATTCTTGAATATCAGGTAAGCTTTATCATTTTTTAAATGTTCTGAGGGGGCATAAATGGGGAATGGGCCTTTTTCTGTTTTCCTATAAAGTACCTTTGTTTTTGTTTACATGGAGAAATTATCTGTCTCTCGTTTCGCCTAAAAATAAGAAATGGTTAAATATGAAATATGAAAAAAAAAAAAAAATCAAGTAAACATATTCAGGAGAAAAAAAGAAAAATATTCCGTCAACTCATAAAACACGTTGAGCTCACGCATGCGCAGTACGTCTTTAATGACAGACCATCGTTTATACTTAAAGAAGTTTGTTCATTTGATGGAAATTATTTTTTTTCATGGTAACTAAATGAAGTTTTCGACAACTAACTAGAGAATTATAAAATCAGACGACTTGGAGTATTATGCTTGCATTGCCGAATTATCACAAGTAAAACTTTTATATAATAATAAAAAAAAATTGTGTACTTTAAAGAGCAAATACCAACAAAAATAAGTAAATGAGTGTGGAAAAAAGTCTGACTCTGAGGAATGCCACTTAACAAATCTCGTCAATTTCTAATCTAAGTAAGTTGGTAAATGAAAAAAATCAAGAGGACAAAAAAATATAAAGTCCTCATAAAACACGTTGAGCCCACGCATGCGCAGTACGCCTTTAATGACAGACCAATGCTTTATAATTAATGATGTTCTGTTCATTTAATGGAAATTATTTGTTTCAACAACTAGGTATATAGAGAGAATTATATAATCAGACGACTTGGAGTATTATCCTTGCATTGCCGAATTATCATAAGTGAAAACTTTTATCTTTATATATATAAAAACCTCGTGACCCGATGTTTGTCGGAGGTGAAATCAGAAACTACCGATTTTGATGACATTTGGCTCATTGTGTGTAGTTTTGTCCAACTTAAAAGATAGGGTATTTTTATCTCGATTATTGGCCTCAATATTTCTTTTATCCAAATTAAATGCTTGGTATACTACAATTGAGTGTGATTATATGTAAGTTCTATAAATTTCCAACAGATGGCGGAGTAAGTTAATTTATTGACACAACAGTATATTTTCTTTTGATACTCGTATGTAAGCATAAAAAATCTATATTTTCCGGCTTGGACTAGGAAAATCCGTGTTTTTCCCATGAAACATTATGTGTCTCTTTTTCACTTGTGGGGACAACATCGAATTTATTTGTTTTAACAAAAGACAGGTTAACCAAAATCATGGTACATCTGTTAGTATAACCGATGCGACATACCATATCATCATGCTTTATATTCTGAATTTAATTAATATGTATTATGGCAAAACATTAATTTGGTATATTTTTGTTAGCTGTCTATTTAGATAGCACTAAACCCTTCTTCTAATTCTTTATCAATCTGTTTCAAATTTGCCATAAAGTTCTATTTTGAATTCCGTTGGTTATTAGATTAGCTTTTATCTTTACCTAACGTTTTTATCCTTTTCGGTGAATTTTGATTTGAACGAATTAAAAATAATAGGATACAATTAATTCAACACATTATAGCTACTGAGCCGTAGCAACGCGTGGTAGGGTCTGCTCGTTTAATAATAGGCGGGCGCAAGCGACGGTGCTGCTTGTGCGACGGTGCTGCTTGTGCGACGGTGCTACAGGAACTAGAGAAACGGTGATAAATCCGGGCCATTACCTGAGATTCATAGGGTTTTTTGGCGTTTTTAATTTATTTTTCCATAATTAAAACCCGATTGAGCAAAAAATCATTTGAAAAATATCTAATAGGTATTGCTCGGTCCCTCAGTATTCAATTAGAAAGTCAAAAGACGTGTCATTCCCTTTTATTTCCAAAAAATAAAAAGCTTCTTAAAGAGTGGATTGTAAAATTAAGAATAGATAAGCCTGTTTCGAAACATATGACGATATGTAGTCTTTATTTTAAAGAGAGAGACTATATTTATCCTAGTAAATATTAGTATTTGACATTTTATTATTCCAAAATGCTAGTTTTATGCAAATAACATTGAGACCATAGTGTCATAGATTTGTTTTTCTTTTTTAATTTTCCCCATTTTTCTATTACATCCGCTGTGCTTAATTGTTCCATGTTTTCAATGCGAAGCCTGAAAGTTTTGACAAATAAATAAATAATATGACAAAGAATCTAAGCTGTCATAACAATGATTGTGTGAATAGGTAATTAATGTTATTACTAACCGAAAAACGTCGAGTAAAGTTACAATGATGTGTTTGCATTTACCAGAACTACCAGCTTTACATGTACAATGACAAGAAAATTGCTTATTATTATTAATAAATTTGATTTCCACTTTTATTTGATGGGGCAGTCCTTTAAGATTGCTAGTTTAAAGGCACGAGGCTTGTAAAATAACTGTTTTTTTATTTTTAGATATTACTCCACATGTAAATATGTGGTTTGCATCAAGAATAGCCTGCCCATCAATTAATGGTCTTTTAAAATTACCAATTATCTCTATCACATCAACTAGGTCTTACACCGTTCTTTCCGACATTTTGCAAAACTACTAGCGCACCCTATATTCGATTGCGCCCGCCTATAAAATCATATAGTGTACTTTAAAGAGCAAACGCAAACAAAAATAAGTAAATGAATGTGGACAAATGTTTGACTTTTAGAAATTGCATTTTAAAAAACACGTCATTTTCTAATCAAAGTAATTTGGTAAGTGAAAGTTGTGTGTTGCGGGCCTCGCACCAGACTTTTACAAATAGCATTAAACAAATAAATAAATAAAAAAGTTTACTAGGCGTTAATAACCGGTTATTAATTGGCCAGTTTAGCAGGTCTACGAGCCGCTGCACCGTGCTCAGCCCGCAGCCCGCCAAGGAGCACGACCTCAGGTTCGAGTCCCGCTTCGAGTCGGGCAACCTCTCCAAGGCCATCAAGATCACGGACAACTACTACCAGCTCTACCTCCGGACCGACCTCTACACCAACCGCCACTGCCAATGGTTCTACTTCATGGTGGAGAACATGAAGAAGAATGTACAGTACAGGTAATTGGAATAGCTTGGAGGTAGTTTTTAAATCAGTGGCGTATCGACATCATTCGGGCACAGGTCTATTTACAATATGTTTCAGACATAATGTTATCTTTTATTTTTTTATTTTTAAAGGCTTGTGTCCTTCTTCCAAGGTAGAAAATGGTCGACGGTGGTCTTTAACACGTTAGGTGCGGCGGCGTATTTAGGGGTATCCTGAATTGAACGGTATCGGTTCCCGGGGTCCGAGTGCTGGGATGAGCCACAGACCATATCGGGCATCCGATGGGAATGCCTTGACGAAAGCGTTATCACTTAAATAAAGATGAACTAAATGAGCGTTTCAAGGGCATTATCTATAGTAAGGATTGAAACTAGACATAATAAGGCGCAGGACAGGCCGATACAGAATTTACGCCATACTTTACCGAAAATCGGACCTCTGAGTCCGATTCTAAAAAACAATAGAATTTCAGCTGTTAGCAACATTTTCTGCACTAAAATGCAATAACCTCATTAAAAATCGACTAAATTGAGTGTTCGAAGTGTTTGGCCTTTCGGACATTTTCATGTGAAAATCGGCTGTGAAGAAGGAAATGTAAGGCATCGGACCTTTTAACGTGTTAAAGGTGGCTTTACACTGTGCGAACCTCACCCTCGAACGGATAATCCCCCGAACCATGCCGTACCGGCGTACTACGAACACTGAAAAGTAAAAGTCGAGCAAACAATGATGTCTGACCGCACTTATGCACTTTAACACAAATTCATTACAAAGACGGCTGACATGGAATGTTCGGACTTTTGTTCTAACTTATTATGAATAAGCAACGTTAGAAAAGTGCTAAAAGAAAGTCTAGAAGCTTATGAAGAACGCTGGGACAGAGATGCAGAAGACCGGGTTCAATTCTGGCCAAGGCGATACTAATATATCATCTTAAGCCACAATAATTTAATAATATCTGATAAAATTAAAAAAAGAAAAAGAAAATATGATATATATACATAACAGAAGGAGTGAATATGCTTGATTATAAGATTAATTACAGACAGTGAGAATGCAACAAATTATAGGAAGCAATTACCAGCTGATGATGTGCTTTCATGACATAGATATTATGAAACGTAATCAATACTTATAACAAAATACCGTAAGCCCATAGGCTGAATTTGTCCACTTTTCAATTTTGAAAATTGCACTAAATTCTCTACTCAATTTAAAAAAACAAAACAATTTTTTCATTTGTCCGATCATCAGTTGATAGCATCAGTGTCATTTAATTCTTCATACTGGGAACTTTAAAAAAAGTAAATACAGGATGGGCAAAGTTGCCCTGAGAAAGTGCTGACTACGCCAAGCCACTATTTTTCCATTTTAGAGATCAGAGATTTGCCTTTTGAGTAGTCTCTAACCTCTGGGATGTTAAAAGAGCCAGGTTAGACAAAAGAAAGAGTATTTGAAAACAAATTTAATGAAAAAATATGTAATTACCTAATTTTACAATTACAAAAATATTTGAAAAATCAAATTTATTTTAAAAACTTTATAATTCAAATTACTCAAAAAATTTGGACCGAGGAATGAAGAGTAAATCAGTTGCAAAGAATGAAACACTTCTGAAAGAAGAAGAGTAAGAAAGAAACTGATGGATGAGCCATTCTTGAAGAAGCATTCATAAAAACATGAAGGAAACTATTATAACACTTTTTTAGTTTATGAAATCCACAATAAATGCATATATATTTTAGAGGACCCTAAAATATTTTTTAAAACAAAAAAATGCCACACTGGTCTGACTGAAAACAAAAAAAAATGTTATAATGCATATTAATAATTTAAAATGGAGGCATGATCCAGTAAAAAAATGTTACCCCTGCGTAGTGACCTCATAGTAAATGGGGTCCCTTTTACCCCCCCTAAACTTTTATTTATTTATCTAATGATAGTGAACTCAACAAAGAAAAAAAGCTTAGAAAAATTCTTTATTATTATTTTATTTTATTGCTGAAACCGAGCTTGCTTAATATTTTACTACTATTTGATAGAATTTGTATTTAACTTCTAAGCATTTCTTTATACCTCATATAAACTAATAAAGCTCTATAACTCTATAAGTTAATAGGGTAAACTAAACTTTTTTTTCCCATATAATATGAAAATAATAACAAAATTTGTTTAATATGGAGTAGAATAATTAATAATATACGAATCTATTTTTAGGTTTTCCATCGTAAACCTGAGCAAAGGGGAGAGCCTGTACAGCGTCGGTATGAAACCAGTTTTGTACTCCTCGAAGGCTGCCGTTGAAAAGAAGTTGGGCTGGCACCGATGTGGTACCAATATAACTTATTTCCGCAACGACAATGGGTAATTAAATTTAAGAATAAATTATTGTTATCATTTAGATTTTTCTAGCATTTGATGGTTGAATGACTGAGGTATCAACAACCTATATAATTTATTGCCTCAATAATCTTGCCATGAACCTCTTTGAGCAAATTAAGAAGAAATAAAAAAATAAACTGTGTAGAAAGTTTACTTCGAGGGTGTGACAATTATTTTAAATCATACACCAGTCCCTGATAATTCTGAAGTTTCTCACCCAATGTAGAGCATCTAAAGGAATTAGCTACAGCTAGTTTTGGTTTCTTATAATAAAATAAGTACACAATATTCATACGAAAGATACAAAAAAGCACAATAAAGAAAAATATACTTTTAATAATAAACTAAAACAATGCTGTATATTACGAAACGAAACAAAAATAAATCTTATAAGTACTTAACTATTAATTATCATTGGTAATTAATATTATAATTGAATTAATTAGTTCCAATTGTTATTAGTGATATAATTTCATTTTATTGCTGAAGCTATTCGTTAAAGATAAATGATCTTATTTTGAGTGCCTGTTCAACATAACAATATAAATTTATAATTCTGTCGGGCGAGAACAGTAAATTGACAACATCATTACACTTGGGCAAGTAATATTGGCGGACCGGATTATACATTGGGCATCTCAGCAGGAAATGTTCTAAATTGTCTACGTTTTTTAAGTTACAAATAGAACAAATTTGTTGCGGAGTGATGCCATAAGTTATGCCGAAAATTATCAGTTTTATTAGATATAAATTACTTGCTCTTAGCTGCGAGTAAATTTTAATAACATGTATAGGTATTTTGTCATTGATGAGTTTGTTGCTATTTTGGCTGTTTATGAATATTTCTTTGTATATTTGACAGTAGTGGGAATTTATCAGAGTGGCTTCGTCTCTGTTCCTTCTCCAATCGGAGAATCAGATGAGGATTGCGGATAGATCATTTTTTATTTTTATAGGATTGGAAAATAACAATTACTTACTGATAATAGTAATTATAATTATTAATATCTAATTATTTATGTGTATCATTTATTTCTGTTTAGAAAAGACGAGGAGGACCCGGAATGTACATACACCCTCACGTTTCAGTTAGAATTCCCTTACGAAGATGATTGTTGTTTCCTCGCCCATAGCTATCCTTACACCTACACAAATCTTCAAGACTACCTCTATAAACTTCAGGTAATAAGTTATAACAATTATAATTGTCTAAAACAAAACTCAAGCTTTATAATAGCAGATGAAAAATGAAACATAATAATAATAATAATAAATTCTTTATTTAATCGTTCTGGGACGTGTCCCTTAAGAACAAAATTAAATAAAATACAGAGAGGGCTTTAGAGCCTTGAAGTTTAAATAACAAATTGAGTTGATACAAATAATTAAAAATAATTAGGAAACCTCTAGTTTAAATAAATTTAAAATAAATGAATAATACACATTAAATATTCAATCGAGTAAAAAGAAGCTAGTTTCTGCATCTTATAATATATACATATATACACACTTATTAACAGGTTGGTTAAATATTATTTATATTTTCTAAAAAAAAAAAAGACCAAAAGAAAAAATTATATAAAAAAAAAGAAAAAAATGAATTAAGAGCTTCTAACGGTTTAAAAGGTAAATTAATAGGGTGTATAAAAAAAAATGACCGTTTTAGACAAAAAATTAATATATATTTTTTTTATACTTTACAATAAAATTAGTATTCAAAATATAACCCATTGTTATCTAATGTTGCTTGCCATCTTTCCGCCAGTTGCATGATCCCCTGCTGGTACCACTCTTTAGGATGGCTATCGAAGAATTCCTGCACCGCTGTTTCGACTTCTTCAAAGGTATCAAATTTTTTCCCTTTCAAGAAGTGGGCCATTGACCGAAACAAATAAAAATCTGATGGAGCAAGGTCTGGGCTATATGGTGGGTGAGGAAGAAGTTCGATCCCATCAAGATTTTTTAATTTTTCCTTGGTCTGACGGGAAGTATGCGGCCGGGCGTTATCTTGCTGTAACAGAACTCCTTTTTGATTGACCAAAGCTGGATAAAGTTGCGACAGTTTGGCATATACTCTATCTAACTGTATGCAATAGAGGTCAGAGTTAATTGTGGTTCCATGAGGTACGAATTCATGATGGATTACACCTTCATAGTTCCAAAATACGCAAAGCATTGATTTTTTTTCGAATTGTCCTCTTCCAGCAACCGGAAAGGCCGTTTGACCTTGACTTAACCACTGCCCACTAGTATCAGGATTTCGCCAGTAAACCCACTTTTCATCACAAGTAACAATTTTTTTGTAAAATCGCAAATCGTTAGGATGATTCAAAAGATTTTTGCAAATCTCTACCCTTTTGGCAGATTGCTGGGGCGTCAGCTCGTGCGGGACCAGTCTGCTGCTCCTTTTCACCTTCCCCATGCTGTGCAGAAGGCGACACACAGTATCTTTCGACGCTCCGCACTCCCTGGCAAGGTCTCGAGTACTTGTGGCTGGATTTGAGTCTATAGCTTCCTGAAGAGCATCATCTATATCCAACGATGGTCGCCCTGACCCCTTCTTCCGTTCTAAGGTCGTATCTCCACTGTGAAATTTTTGGAACCAACGCCGCATGGTACGCTCGTCAAGGAGACCTTCTCCTTCAATTCTGTTTATTTCACGAGCCGCTTCAGCGGCAGAACACGATTTTTTCCAATAATGTCTCAAAATAACAAGAATTTCGTAAGTCACCGTCATGTTGCTTCTCCAGCAAAAACTTGTGAACTGAGGTATTATTGAGTAAGTCCAGTGTTGATAAATAAAGTTGGATTAACATTCTAAAGAGTACAGGACTTGTTGGTAAACAATAAATAGGATTAACGTCTTTACAGTCCTTGGAATTCATGCATTTGACGAAACGGTCATTTTTTTTTATACACCCTATTATTATAGGAAATGTCAATTTGCTTTTAAGGAGACTGGATGGCTATGAAGTGATGATAAAGGCGGGATTTAAAGGTGGAGAGGGTATTGGAATTACGGATGAAAGGAGGAATAGAATTCCATAGGGATGAGGACCTAATAATGAAAAATCTATCAAAAGCTGACGTTCGGTGGGCCGGTGTGTATAGATCTGAAGACCTAGAGCGGGTATTGCGGGAATGGACAGTGGATTATAACTGAAGAAGTTCAGAGATATATGAGGGACGACGGGAACTAATAACTTGGAAAAGGAAGGAGGCTAGGAAATACGGCGGTAGGAAGGATATAACCACTTTAACTTTTGGTAATAAGGCGATATGGAGACGTCTCTTGGGATCCCAAATATAAATCGGATGAAACAATTTATTAAACGTTTTAGTTTTGCTTCGAGATCCCCTGAGATACCCCCAGACACTGTGCAACAATAGTCGAAGTGAGGAAATATCAAGGAGGTGACCAGAAGTCTGCGTGTTTCAAAAGGGAACAGGTTACAAAGGTGGTTCAGTTGCTTTAAGTTGAAATAGTGCGACGGGAGATATTGGAGATACATAATATTCATTCATAAATTGGAAAATTATTTATGCCTACAATTCTTTTTGACACTGACCACCATTATATATGATGGTTTATTGACCTGTCCAGAAGGCCTGTTCTTTTATTCTTTGTTTTAACAAAGCCTTCCATTCAAATACCTATATAACTTTGGAAAAATACCTTCTTCCAAAATCTGACGATACTATCAATAAGAAAGTCTAATAAATACCACTTTTGAATAAAAAAAAAAAAAAAAAAAAAAAACCTGTACCACTACAACCCATAAAGGGTCTTGGGTTCAGTACTATGTAAGGAAGAGTACAGTTTCTTGGTCAGCGGTCGTTTTTTCAATTTTTCAATAAAGGGTACCCACTTTATAGAGGCTGGGTTTGCCCCAGGAGGGTCTCTCGGCCCACGAGACGAACTGTGGCGAATAATAAAGAAATCATAAGCCATGTCAGATTCGAACTCGGGACCTTAAGCACAGCAGTCCACTGCCTTACCAGTGGGCTACCCCGCTACCACTTTTGAATAAAAGAAAAAAAAATTTACACCACTTCAACCCTTGTAGAGTCATAGGTTCAGAAACTTATTAGGAAGGACCAATCTTTGTCAGTGGTGATTAGAGTGAGATAACGCTCAACACTAAGGTTTATAAAAATATGTTGAAGCATTGGGCACTTCCAATGGGAAAAATAATTAATTTGAATTTAAAATATTTTATCAAATTTGACACCTAAAAGTGGCATCTATCAGTGACATTATAGACAGCCATGTATTTTATAATTCTAGAGGATACAATTCTCAAATAATTTGATATGATTTATTTCAGAATCATCCTGTAAAATCTCTTCACACAAGACTGCGACTCCTCTGTAAAACTCTAGCTGGGAATAATGTCTACTATTTGACTGTTACGGCTCCTCAGAGTACTGAAGATTCCTTGAAGGTAATTAAAAAATCATTAAATTAATAATACAAAAACCTCTCCAACATGGCGTTGATGAGCACAGCAGTGCAATATATGTTCAGCCATCTCTGCTATTCCGCATGTGGGGCGCATGGAATCTATCGGGTTGTTAGATAATAAATGTCGTTTTTTTCGTATTTTTAAAATTGAATTTATTTTTACCAACAACAAACTTTAATCAATGATATATTGACCATTTATTGGATGACCATTTATTGGATGACCTTTTGCCATCTTTCGGTAAGTTGAAAAATTCCATGTTCAAAGAAGTCTTGATTTTTAGAAGCGAAGAACTGGTCCAACTCATTTTTTATAGCCTCATCTGAAACAAAACTTTTATTATTCAAATGGTTTTGAATGGAGCGAAACAAATGGTAATCTGATGGTGCTAAGTCAGGGCTAAAGGGTGGATGTGGCATCAGTTCCCAATTGAGCTCTGTTAATTTTTGACGGTTGTCAAAGAGGTGTGGGGTTTGGCGTTATCATGATGGAACACCACGCCTTTGCGATTGGCCAGTTCAGGGCATTTTTTCTTGATCTCTTCGTTCAGTTTCGATAATTGACTACAGCAGACATTTGAATCAATAATTTGGTTTCTTGGAAGCAGCTCAAAGTAGACTATACCCTTGTAATCCCACCACACAGAAAGCATAATCTTCTTTTAGTGAATATTGGCTTTGGATGTCGATTGTGGAGGCTCATTTGGCTTGGTCCATGATCGTTTTCGGACTACGTTATCATAAACAATCCATTTTTCATCACCTGTTATGGTTCTTTTTAAAAATGGGTCACTTTTAAAAAGAGTCGCATATGTTAATGCGTTTGGTGAGGTGGATATCCTTTAACTCTTGAGGAACCCAAACATCCAGTTTGTGAAGTTGAACACCATGGATGATCTTCCATTTTATTGGATCCTCTGCAATCCTTACCCAGATATTTCCTGGAAGAACTGCCGAGCCTTCAGTTTTATACTATCTCTTCAATAAGTCTTTCTACAAGACTAGGTCGGTATGTACACCTCTTGCCAAGACCTGCACAGCTTCATGAGACGTGGTACGATATGACCTGGTGACTCGCAGTTGAGCCATCCATTGAAATGTCACCAACCTACGTTTCTCCCTTTGTGTGAGGTTCTAGGACCTCCACACCACTCAGCATCACTCCGTGGCCAACTTATTTCCTAGATAGTCCAGATGAAGGGTCGCATCAAATTCTGAACCTTACACCAAGGTAAGTGATCACCTCGCTTGGATATTGTCCATCTATCCGGCTTCTAGTTTTCTTCTCGACCTACTTCCTTATAGTAAAGCCTTGTTTTGATGCCCTCACTGTTGAACTTTAGCAAACTAGGAAATGTAAAGAACACTGTTCGTATTTTGGTGAGGAACTACTCCAGTTTAAAAACTGACACCTGGGCCCGGTATGGCTGTGCGGTAAAGCGCCATACTCCCATGCTGGAGCTGCGGGTTCGAGTCCCGCCCTGGGTGGTGCTTTTCTTTCGTAGGAGAAGTATCACCCAGTGCCATGGGTGTTAGTATGGGCAGTATAGGGCTTCAGTGGAAGCCTTGAAGTACCAAAAAAAAAAAAAAACTAACACCTATCTTAAAATAATAAACTATTTTTGATTTTCTTATTAATTATCCAACAGAAATATAATCTTACTAAGGGCCACTTTCTCCAAGTTTTAAACCAAATTTAAAATTAATCCGGATTATCTCATGGTTTAAACCAGATGTGAGTTTCTTCAAGTCGGATTAACTTCTAAACTTGGTTTAAACCTAGATTAAGGTAATCCTTCATTTTTCCCGGTTTAAACTCTGATTTAGGTTTACACAACAAAATGTAAACAAACATTTTGTGTGATAATTTATTCGATTATCTTCTGCAATTATGGTAGGCGAAGTAATATCCTCCTCTACTGTTTCTTTTTTAATGTTTTCAAAGTCTACAATGATGGCCAAAGAACAAAGCTTCATTATTGACTCCTATCACTGAGTCAGACTCAAACTCTGAACTCATGCCTTCTACTAGTACCTCGCCTAATAACTCTCACTCGCAGGTCTCTCTCCGTTAGGGAACGTTGATGGCAAAGACCTCCTTCCGTTCCAAGAATATACTTTGTTTCTTCCGAAAATTTCTTCTTAGACTTTTTTTTTTATATTGTCTTATTTAACTTTTAGAGTTTTCCAATCTCTGAATATAGCACCGCTCGTTTCATTGAATTTATTTGCCAATTTCTTCCTCTGATACTCCTTCTCTTTGACAGTGAGGTAATCTTTTTTTTTTTTTTATTTCGAAAATGTCTCTCTTCTCTTCCACAAGAACCTTAAGCTTAAAGTCCTTGAAGAATATTAATTTCACTTTGAGAAAAGTGAAACTTTTTGATTCTTTGATTTAATTCTTTTTGCTCCATTTTTATAGATAACTTTCAACTTTTCTTTTTTGTAAAACAAAATAATATGAATAAATAATCTTTCCATTATTCCATACATTACCTAAACTTTCCATAGAAGTTTCAACAAGGAAATGTAAACAAATATGTACCAACCTTTTAAAAAACATAATAACCTTCAAATGGTTGGGTTCAAACCGCGCTTAAACTAAACAAAGGCTGTAGAAAGTGAACCAGAGTTTAAACCTCTGATTAAAGATAATCTGGTTTATGTTAATCTATGGTTTAATTATATTGGGGAAAGCGGCCCTAAATATTAAAAAAATAAAAAAGTATTTGCATCTATTAAACTTTTAACTAATAATTATTTTACCACTTGTTACAGAAAAAAAAGGCTGTCGTGATATCGGCCAGAGTCCACCCTGGAGAGACTCCTGCTTCTTATATGATGAAAGGTCTAATAGACTTTATTACAGGGGATACAAAAGCTGCGCAGGTAATATAATGAATATAATATTTTAAAACAACATAATACGATTTATCAGTGGTCAATAAACAGTTAACTATCTATTGCTCAATTCATTCAATGTTAAAAAATGTGTCTTTTTTTACAACACTCGATTCGATGATTTTTAATTTACAATAATGGTGATTATTGATAACCATTGTTTAAGAATCAGCAATCACGTGTTACTAACCAAACATTTTAACATGAATCTAGTGGATATGTGCTGAGATCTTAATAATTGTGAATAATTTGTAATATTTAGGTAAGGGAAGGCTTTCAGAAATCATAACTGAAGAAGTTAAAATACGTAAAAACTTAAACATTCCAAAAGCATTAGATGAATTTTTCTATTGATTCAAAATTCATTTCATTACGAACTGTAAGAAGGCCTTTCCCAGGGGCCACAAAATAAGTCCATATTTTTATATGTAAAAAATTTCTTTTTAATTTTTGAAATTATCCATAAGGATATCTTAAGTTAATATTTATATAATATATAAAAAAAAAACCTTTGGTCCTATGAGAAATGTATCAAAATTCTTGTAGGGCTGAATGTACTAATTGAAATAACTGTAAAAGGATAGAGCATTGTAAAAAATACCTTATAGTTTTTAGGATAGGTTAAATGATTATCACAATTTTTAGTTTAATTTTTTTTTATTATCAAAAGCCAACGTTTCGATCCAACTTGTGGATCTTCATCAGGGCTAAAATTATCTTTTTAGTATTGTATAACTTCTTGTATTGTATATTTTTCAATTTTGTATGCATTGTTACCTTATGTATTATCTCAATTTTGTGTTATTATTGAGTCCAGACATAACAATTTGTATACAGGACCATCTATTTTTTTAGTTTTTAATATTTTATTTTCACTTAGTTGTCTAAGTAGCCTTTCACTTCAAAAGTGTTGCGTTTCCCCGTCATAAACCTTTGAAGTCGGCAAACTAACCCCCCTACCACTAACCTCTCACCCTATTTTACCTTCAGTCTTTGTACCAACCTGGACTCAGAAGGTAAATATCAGATTCTATTTTATCTTGCTAACCAGTCACTTATTTAAATATTCATGTATAATGCTTACCATCTTTATATTATTATCAGTTCTGTAAAATATTCATTTATTGTCATCCTCTAGCATAGATACTCATATATTTGTTTGTTTTTTTAGCCCTGATGAAGATCCACAAGTTGGATCGAAACATTGGCTTTCGAAAATAAAAAAAATTTTAAACTGAAAATCCTGATAATCATTTAACCTATCTTATAGAAGAAACAGTTGACTATCTCTCACCTCTACAATTCTAGTTTTTATTTTTTATTTGTTTGTCCAATAAAAGATTGAGAATAGCCATACTCAAACATAGCTATCTCAGTAATATACGGTATGAACAAAATAGATTAAAATCTTATAATATTTTTAATTAATTTTATCAAGAAAGATACAATTTGCCACAATCGGAAATCAAACATGGGTCTCTGCATCACTGCTGCAGAGGTATTAACCATTGAGCTATCGGTGGGGCCAATCCTTGCCTTGTCAACTATCTCTCTTCAACGATCCTACCCGCCAGGTCCTGCCTCATTGCAGTGAATGTTAGGATTAGCGATTATCCAAATATTAGGATCTGATTGACATACCAAATATTTAATCACACTATTTGTTGAATATTAACTTTTTACTTTTTTAACTAATTTTATATAACCAAAAAATATGCCTTACTACTTGGACTTGGCCAGTTTTTTAACAAGGCTTCTTATTTGACAATAGCCATTAATGATTTTACAACAATAATAAAAACCAACTTTTTTTTTTATTTATTTAAAGGAACTAAGGGAAAGGTTCATCTTCAAGTTAATACCGATGTTAAATCCAGACGGTGTCATCGTAGGCAATAGCAGATGTTCGCTGACTGGAAGAGATCTCAACCGCCAATTTCGGACTGTGATAAGGGAAACGTACCCTCCCGTTTGGCACACCAAGGTCCTCATCAAGAGGTCTCATAAGAATTTGTATATACGTAATCTGATTGCTACACTATTATATGATAAGACTTATGTTACAGAAAGAGTGATTACATTATATTAGGAAATAAGTTGTAAGTAAATTACTTTTATCCTGAGTAGAATATTAAAAAAAAAAAAACATAAACACACCTTACTTAAAAACACCTTACATTAAAACAGCTTATTTCCTGACATTACTACTTAATTTATGGCACTAGTCTGTTATAGCCCCTCATCGAAGATATACCGAAATCGATACATCAATACTGAATCATATGTGAAATATTGAACGAAAACTTTGTTTAGGTCATTGGCGGATCCAGGGGGGGGGGTCTGTAGGGGCTGCAGCCCCTCCCTTTGGAAAATTTGTCGTCATTAAAAGATAGAATTTGACTTTCCTTAATGTAAGGAAGCAAGTTAAAGAACAAATAATGTGCAGAACAAATAGAATTTTAGTTGTGGGAAAGGAACATTAAGGTAAAAAAGCTGATCAGCAGATCCAAATGAAGGGCTGTTGGGCTGCAGCCCCCCCTTTAGGACTGCAGCCCCCCTTTACGATCGGCTGGATCCGCCCACGGTTTAGGTTATGTAAATACATTAATAGGAAATTAAATACTTAATTTATTCATTAAATAATAACATTTCTATACAACATTTTTAAGTTCATCTTGAAAACTACAAATGTCTTTCAATATTTCTTCAAAAGGATCCCCATTTTCTGGTACCTTCTTTCTCCGCATAAATTCTGCCAAATATGAGGATAAAAAATCTCGCCTTGTCCCTCTTCTTTTTTTATTGCCCCACTTGACGCTACCCCAAAGTCTCTCTATTTTTCGCGTATTCTGTAGTGTGTAAGGGCCAATAAAATTGTATCTATGGTTTACAGTATAATGTTGAAAACCTTCCCGCCATATATCATTATATAATTTCCAACAATCTGAGACAATTATTGACCCCGGTCGTATTCTTTCTTTTATTATGGGGATTAATGTTTCGGCTGAGCGGTCAGGAACCGGTATAATGAAACATTCATTTGCCTCTCGGCAAATCCCCCAAAAAATCCACTGTTGAGGTAAAATTCTCCACACATTACTTTTCCTCCTCACAAATAAACTCTCGTCTATTTCTACAAAGAGCCCTTCTCCACCTATTTCTGTGCTTTGTTTTTGCATTTGCCATACACAAACCTCCCGCATATAATTGCACCAATCCACAAACGAAGAATGGCACATTCCTAATTCTTGTTTGCAAAAATGCCCATCACTAAGGTCTCTCGACCAACAATAAATAAATGAACTACATCTTCCAGATGTAAGCAGGAGCCTTCTAACCAGTTTCCAGTTCTAACACCTACTTCTTTTCGACATTTATTCTTTTGACACCTACACCTGCTTCTTTCTTGGTTTATTTTTAAAACCATCTCGTGACCGTTCTCACAAATCATTCTCTTGGGATAATATTTTTATCTTGTAAAAACTTTACAGCTGTTTCCTCATTCACAACTAATCGAAATATGGTTTTCAGAGTATATTTTTCCATGTTGGGCACAATAATAAACAATAGAAACCTATTAGGAAACATATCTTGTATCGAAACACATTTCCTTAGGTATCGATGTATCGATTTCGGTATATCTTCGATGAGGGGCTATAACAGACTAGTACCTAATTTATTTTAAATTGAGATAATTAATAAGCATTGGGTACTAGTAGATGAAATATTGAAATCACAAAATATTATGGCACAATAATGTTAAGACTTGAAGAAAATTAATCAAATGAGAAAAAAATGTATATATCAGAGCAAACAGTCAAAGAAAAGAAACGAATCAATATACAATTAGTTAAATTGTATAAAAGGAAGATCTGAAATAGTTACCCTAATTGAAGGGGTTCACCCCAGAAAGTACAAACCCACGAAAGTATATATAATATTTTCTACAGGTATTAAATATGACTATTATTCGACTATTAAAATTATATTAACACCGATTAGGTTAACCAAAATAAATAAGCCTATGTGCTTTTACTCATAGCTCTTTATTAACTTCCACTTACATATACATATCCTACCAACCCATCTCCACTGCTAACTTGATCATACTTGCAACATGCATACTTGATCACACATATTACACCATTTCTCTTTGAAAGAAAAAATAATAAATAAAAAAAATAAATAAAAAGAAGAAATACAAATAACACAAAATCAACTGGCCTCATCGGTCAGAAGACTATCTCACTCCTAAGTTCATCTCATAGTCTTTTAAATAAGTTGTCACTTTTCATATCCTTTGTTTAATTACATCTTTCACAAGTTTACATATTAAAATAACTGATACAAAAAATAAAATAAAAAATTAATCAATGAGAATGAAAACAGTACAAGATCCATTTTACTCATTCTGGAAAAATAGTTTTAAATGTATATAGGTAGCAACCTATCAAATAGGCATTCAAGAGTGCACTAACAGCACTTCTAGACACTTTTCTGAGCATAGTAGTATATGAGAAAAAGAACTGGATAATCAGACTTTTCACAGCAGATAATCAAAAAGCTACTTCGGACAGATACTGTTTTAATTCTTACCAATTTAATTTTTTTTATATTTTTTATATTTAATTTAATTTAATTTTATACTGTTTTATACCTTATATGCTTATATTATGTTAACATTATATCTTACCTACTTATATTAATCCCATTTACTTAACATATTTTAGTTTTTATTTCCTGTATGATTTTTTCAATAAAATACTTACTTTACTTTTAATATAATATTATATACCTAAAACTTTACAATGATCTCAGGGGTGAGTTTCTTGACAATCAGGCACAAACAAAAACTATAACTACTTATTAATAAAAAATGAGTATGGAGGTGGAGTGGCATAGCAGCCAACAATATTAAATGTTGTGGGTTCGCATCCCGTGGTGGCCCTAGGATGTTTTAAAGTGAATAAAAAATCCATGGCTATGCCGTCCCTTGGATAGAACATAAAATGGAGGTACTGAGCCTGTCTTT
Organism: Aelia acuminata; assembly: GCA_911387785.2. Classification (NCBI taxonomy): domain Eukaryota; kingdom Metazoa; phylum Arthropoda; class Insecta; order Hemiptera; family Pentatomidae; genus Aelia; species Aelia acuminata. The sequence goes on along the minus strand of OU426981.1, from coordinate 145,952,581 downwards.
AATGAGCCCCTGTGATGTCAGGTACTCATTAAACATTCCTATCCTGATTATATCTGGTTAGGCAACATTTGGATTTCAATGTAACATCGTCCGATTAGCCTTACTGGCATAAACTGACTTTAATTAAACAAACAAACAAAAATGAATACATGAATAGGCAAACCAACATATTAATAAGAACTTTCAGTCGTACATCTTTTTATCAAGTTTTTTAACACATTCAACGCCAACGCCATATTCTCTAGTTGAACCAGGTAGCCGGAGGGTTTTGGGTTATCATTGAGCAGGTACATCCCCAGGACGTAGTTGGCCATCAGAGTCGCCAAAGAGTTTAATCCGTAACGCACCAGTTTAAAGGGCTGTTACCTTTCATTTCGTTATTTTTTTTTTTTTTATGTTTCATATAACTGTTATAAAAATAAATTAAGAATTTGTAAGAATTATCTCTTAAATTTATAACAAAACAATTCTGAATGAATTTTAAGTAAAAAAAGTGAAGAGTAGTACCTTTGAAAGTTAAACTAATTGTGGGTATAGGAATTTTCATTTAAAAATTCATCATCAAATTACTGTAACACATCATTTTTTTTTCTTTATAAATTTTATTTTTAAAAAACATTATGTATAATAAAAAACTATAAAAAATAAAAATAATAATATATAACAAATAAAAATAAAGGATTACAATCATAAAACATAAAGGAATTGCATTCTTACACCTAATTATTTTAAACTAACTGTAATTAAACTATTTATAATTTTTTTTGACAAGAAATCACTCAAATTTATATATACATAACGAAAAAAAAATTAATAACTAATATATACATACAATATTAAAAAAAAAACAATATATACAACACAATAATATATATATCACAAATTTACATTTTCGTATGAAATTCCCGGAAGCAAGGGTCAATGCATAGACCGGGTTGCCCTTCACAATCGGGACAAATCACAATGGTAGTTACCCTACGATTTTTGGTAGAACATACCCTGCAATTCTTTTGCTTTCATTTACCAGATGTACTTGATATGTAACTGAGCAATTTAGGGAAATGAAGGGTCTGTCGAGGTAATGGGATAGTTGGTCTTTCTAACTGTTGCAGACAATTGCCTTCATCTACAAGTTTTGCAATAATTTCCCCTCTAAAATTTGTACATATAGTTTTTTTGTTCTTTTAATAATCCACTGTAACTGGATATTGTAATATAATAATAAAATATAATATAAGTAGTGAGAATAGCTTTAAAATTAGATATTAATTTAGATATAGATATAAGCAAAATGAAAAAATAGAATAGTTAAAAAAAACAAATTATATAATATTTACTTTTTTTAGATGTCTGTCCACTGGCATTCCTCTTCTTAGGTCCCATTTTCAATTAAATTAAATTAAAATTAAAAATAAAGCACTTAAATTAACAAAAATTCAGAGAAAACTTTAAAAATTCACAACTTCGGCTATAATGCAGCTATCCGGAAACCAAAAACGCCGAAATGACCGTCATGGACCAGTGCAAGTGGCTGACTAACTAAAGTAAAAACTTTCCTACCTGGCCATCGCTTTTAAGTGGAAAAGGTAAAATATACCTGAGTGCAGCCCTCGGCTGTAGTTGGCCACCTATTTACAGGTTACAGCTCAGGGCTGTACTTGGCGTTGAATGTGTTAATATGCTCCTTTTATTGAGTTAATGTATGAGTCAATCTTTAAAAATATCCAGAAAAACTTCACAGACCCATTCAAAATGTGAACCAGCAACAATCTCCAAAATCAACTACAAAACACACTCCCTCCTCAATATGTACCCACTTCTCAGAATTTCAACTTCTTCCTGTTATTCCCTAAGCACAAATGAGCTTTTTTTTATCCTTTATTCTCTCAAAATGAAGAAAATGTTTACATTTTAAAGCAACATAAAATATATTGACTGGCCGTCTACCCACTTACATATTTCTGTTCTTTATTTTATAAAATAAACTTCAAATGTTTATATTACATTATACATACACATCAGTAAAGTATATAACATGAATTTCATTCTCTGAAGAAATTATTGAGCCACCGTTTAGCATTGATTACTATTGCAATGATGAACTGATAAAGAAATCCATATGGTAATATACTTAGCTATGTAAATAAAAATGAAATTCTGTTTGTTTGTTTGTTTATTCTTTATAAAAATCCATACGGTTTGTCCTAAATTCTCCAAATTTCGCACAGTAGTTCTTTCATACCAGGTGCGAACACCTGTCCATATAAAGATTGCATAACTTCAGCCAATCTCTGGGTCTATTCTTTATTGTTATAAAAATCATTATGATCTCGCTTTACATTGGTTTTTACGAAATTCGACTGTTTGAATCGTCTAAAAAATTAAATTCCCCGGGTGAAACTGGGATATAAAGCTAGTACTTAATATGTATAAGTTCTTTTATCATAATATTAAACAATATACTTACTATATTATAGTAAGTATTAAATATACTTTTGTGGGTCACCACTATCTCTGCCTGACCCCTTCAATTATTAAAATAACAATATCATAATTTAGAATCAATATATGAAAATAACTGAGCTAGTAATAGAAATAAATGATTTTTATATTTAATTCCTAGGTTGATGGAAGACTGCGGTATAGCACTATATTGTGATCTTCACGCGCATTCGTCAAAACATAATGTGTTCATTTATGGCTGTGAAAATAAGAGAAACCCCGATAGGAGGCTCCAAGAGCAAGTCTTCCCACTGATGCTTCACAAAAACAGTTCTGATAAGGTATAAACTTTTCACTTTATTCTTTTCTTATATATAGTGGCATATCTAGATCTTTTGAGGCCAGAGGGTGATATATAGGGGGGGGCACAATGAAACAGTCGGTGCACTGGGCGAACCAAAAGGTCTAGAGCAACCATTCAACAAATTCAGACAGCGAGCGGTAAGGTTGGCTCCAAACAAAGTCAGCATATTGTCTCCTTTCGACTTGTTTCGTGACAGACTCCACGTGCTGAAGTGCGGTTTTGTATGGGAAAACTAAAAATTTTCGTCGAACAGATTTTCGTCACTACGTTATAAGTAATTATTTTATTCAATCTGCTCTTAAAACTTTTTCATTATGCCTGTATCTCTTAAGATTTTGCCTGGATTTGGCTTTCCTACCTCTTCACGTTCATCGCATAAAGTTAAAGACATCAAAATAGCTCGTATGGGGTTCCTTGAAACAAGGGAGTTCGGGGCAGAATAAAACATTTCATGGAGTCCCACGAGTGTTTCATCGAGTCGCATATGTTTTTCTTTGTGCAATAAGCAGTCGGTTTTTTTCATTTGTTTGGTGCGAAATTGAGAGCAGGAAACCAAAAAAAATGTATTAATTTATGACAACTTTCTTCCAAAGTCAAACTTTCCTCTTTCCTAAAGAATTTTGTGGCTGTTCTAAAGCAGAAGAACGAAAAACCGAGTGGAGGACGAATAAAGTATTTTTGTTAATTATGGTGTTGTTTTTTTCAGCTGTTTCATTGTACCCCGGGCATGAGGCACAATAAAACAAAATTATTTTTTTTGAAAATAGCTGCTCGCGGTCAGACATGATGCATAAAATAATGTTTAATGCATTTCTTACATAGATTAGATCCTAAGGTAACTTGGAAAAAATAAAAAATTGAAAATAAAGTCTCAGGTGTGGGTGCTATGGGTAAAAAAAAGTTTTGTGTTTCATTGTGGCCCACCTCACCCTAAATAAAATTTTAGTAAACCAGAACCTTTCCCCACCCACACCCAACTCTTTAAAATAAACCTTAACACACTATCATCACTAAAGGAGGGGGTAGACCAACCTCAGGTTGCTGCTAACCATGCTCTCTGCCCAAAATCAATTATGTTTGTACTAATATGGCAGTTTCCTTCCACTGATGGTGTCAGCTCTTTCCGGTTCAAGAATAAATACATCACCACAACGCCTGGTCAGTGTAAGTTGTTTCCATTAGGCTGATAGGCCTTACCATACCCAGTATGGAGTATGGATGGAATGCCAGGCTTTCATCGGCAGGCAGTCACCCAAATTGTGAGCCACCCATTTAAGTACTAACATACGCTCAATATTTCTTGACTTAATTAGCTATTGCAAGTGTTTTAGCCCACTTGTCCTCACCTCCCATTTAGCAATCTCTGTTATGATCCAGTTACGAACAACTTTCACTTACCAACACACTTTGATTAGAAATTGATATGTCTTGTTAAATGCCATTTCTCAAAGTCACTTACTTATTTACTTATTTTTGTTTGTATTTGCTGTTTAAAGTACACTAAATTTTCTATTATTTAATAAAAGTTTTTATTTGTGATAATTCGGCAATGCAAGCATAATACTAATCGCTAAAGCTGTTTTTGAGAAAATCTTAAAAAAACGTAAAAATTGGAAAAAAAGTTATGAAATAAAGTGCCCCCTCTGGTTGATCAATTTTGATGAAATTTTTCTGTCACATCGCGGCCATATAAATATACCAAATGCCCAATTTTAGGTTCGTACGATTTATAGTTTTTGAGCTACACACAGACCATTTTGTGGGACTTGGTTATTTGGACTCAGGGGACCCCAAAACGTGCAATTCAATTGAAAACCAGAAGTCTAAATTTTTCACGATCGCATTATAATATTTCATATTATAAGTGAAAAGTGAAAGTAATAAAATTATTTAGAGAAAGAAAGTTACTTAATGTTAGTTTTTGATGATTTAGTTGTTAAAAGAAAGTATGCAGAGTCTTACCTGGATAAAAAGTCACAAGTATCCATTCATCCATAGTAATTAAGGTCTGGATAGGACCAGACCGAGATACCGCAGCCATATTAATGTGAAAGTAATTCTATTTTTTTTTTCAGTTTTCTTTTGAAAATTGCAAGTTCCGCATACAAAAAAATAAAGAAGGGACAGGGCGGGTAGTAATGTGGATGCTTGGGATCGAGAACAGTTATACCTTGGAAGCCTCGTTCGCTGGTTCGACCCTCGGAATGCGCTCATGCACCCACTTTAACACCAGCGATTATGAGGCAATGGGGAGGTCATTCTGTGAAACCCTTCTGGACTTTCTCGACGACGCTCCGGTTAAGGTATAATTTTTTATTCAATCTGCTATTAAGTATCAAGGTGCCTATGTATAAATATAATGCTGTAATGTGTATGTTTTTAAAATTTGAAGGTCATCCAACTCTTCTGTATATAAAATTAGAGCATGTTTCTAGTACATGTTTTAGTTGTTGTTTTTTTTTTTTGTGATTTAATGTATAGCAACTACCTGTGATATAATAAATAAAGTAATAATAATTACAATGAAACATATAATGAGTTTTAGTCATCCATAAAATGTATCCTATGGAGAACCACTCACCAAAGTTTTTACATGTACCACAGAATTAACTATTAATTGTATATATAAAAGACATGTGGAACAAAATTACTCTCAATTATTTTTTTATATATTTTTTTTAAATCTGTGTAATAATTATTATGTGTGCTATGTATATATTTAAAATGATTGTGCTTGGCATCATATTAATATTGTTTGTAACAAGAATCGTGAAATTTAATTATTTAAAAAAAATCTTTATCCTTTCATATAATATTCAATTTAATTATAAATGTTTAAATAACATATGAACATGTTTATTTTTCTGTTCTTGCTTCCTATTTGATGGCATATTAATCTGTACAACTGGTATGTTTTAACAAAATAATTTTATCAGAATAAATGAATTTTCAATATCATACAGGTCTATATTTAAAACTTAAAACCCTTTATATTTCTCAAATATTTCAGCATATTCCAGTCGAAATTGAGGACAAAAATACTCCAGAAATTACAAAAAGAGGGCTCAAGCGCAGACGAACCCGCAAACGTAAGCGTGTCTGATTATTCGAGGTAATTATTACTTAAAATTATACCATATAATCATAAAAAAGGAGTGATTTTGTTGTTTTTCATTGAATATTAAGTTAATCTTCTTTTGATTAGTGATGATGGTGAAATAACAGATTCGAGTGATGACGAAAAAAAAAAAAGGGAAGATTTTTTTCTAACGGCTCCACCACCTTCTCCAGAAACTGTTAGAGAAAAATCGAGAACATATAAGGTAGTCATGGCTGTATATATTTTCGTCACATGTAGCGATTATCAGCACATTTTTGTAATACTGTGTCTAATAAAATATGTTTTTATTTTGAATGTTTTATTTATTTTTTTAGTCTATAATGTTTTATTATTAAACATGTATATATATTTTTAATGTAATGTTTGTCACTACATATACCTAATACATTCTTAATCATTTATGAATTTTCCTTTATCTAAAGTTCATTATTCATATAACAAAACCGAATTAATAAATATAAATATTACTTTTTATAATATCTTGACTAATGATATAACATTCTGAGTGAAATTTTCAGGAGGGTTCACCGAAGCCTCGTAGACATCCACCTACTGTTATAATTTTTTCACCACCTGCGCAAAGAAAAACCATGCAGGTTTAAAAACAAAAACAACAAACCTATAGACAAACATTAAACCAGTTCATTAGTAGAACAAAATCATTAGTTATTTGCTTTTGGCATTTTTATTTATTTAAATTTTATTTTTTAGGTTTTATTAGTTCATTTTATAGTCAATTTTTGGTAGTTATCAATTAGTGCAGCATACATAGCCCATAGGGTGTAGAGCACAAATTAGCTCATTACTTTACTTTGTTATTGATATATTCTTCTCCTTTTATTTTTTTCTTAATCACAAAAACAATAACATTCGACTATATGGCGAAAAAATTTTAATTTGATCCATATGGTAATCAGAATTCCTGGACCCAATTCTTATGATTTTGGAGCCCATAAATAGTTAAGTTACCATAGGTAGCATGCAAATAACTACAAAATTAGAATAATTCATAATATAGGGTAGAAAATAATAATAAAATATTAACTTAAATGCCCAAAAAATGAAAAATGAACCTTCAGTTTTGGGGCAACCTGTATACAAAGTTAACCCTCCATTAGCCGCAACCTGGAAGTAGGACATGGTTAGGCACATGGACTACAGGTGTAATCCAAAGTAAAAAAAAAATTATAAAACCTGAAAGATGTCAGGTAGTGGGGTCACCTGTGGTGGTTCCATGCGGTTAGCATGGCAACCTACAATACTAAAGGTCGCGGGTTCGCATCCCAAGGTGGCACTAGGATTTTTTAATGGGAGTAAAAAATCCTTGGCTATGCCGTCCCTCGGATAGGACGTAAAATGGAGGTCCCGAGCCTGTACGATGTCAGGTACTCATTAAAGATCCCTATCCTAAGTATACCTGGACAGGCAAAATTTAGGACTCCCACTGTAGCATCGTCCGATTAGCCTTAGTAGCATAAAGGAACAAACAAATATGTCAGGTACTCGTGAAAGATCCTTATCCTAATTATAACTTGGTTGGCAAAATTTAGGATTCCCACTGTTGCATCATCTGATCAGCCTTAGTGGCATAAAGTGACATTAATTAAACAAACAAAATAGAAAAAAAATATTAGAATTTTTTGTTTATAATTTTTTTCAAAACAATATCGGGATGTTCTTGAATACAGATTTTTTATTTTGGTATTAAATTATAAAAAAGTAGTTAATTTAAAAATGAACCTTATTCTAATATCGTATATGACATGCTCAATTAACATACAACTTCACTTTTTTTTATCCTAAAATAATAACTTAAAAACATTTCTGGCAATAGATTTTCATGTTAGAAATTAATAAAAATAAATTTTAGCATGTCATATAAAGTCATATAAAGCGTAATTAGAGCAACAAAAAATTAGTGATGGAAATTAGATTTTAAAAAATTTTGTTCTTCAAACAAAGAAATCAAAATAAAAATGATAAGTGGTATAAAATAAAAAGCTTATACACACACACACACACACACATATATATATATTTCAGGCGACTTTATTACAACCAAGGTCAGATATCATTGCTTAATAAACCTTCTCGCCATTTCATTCTGTCAAACCAATTGTCCTTACGGAGTCCTCTGGCTGCCATCACCTCGTCTATCACTTCTAGACATTTATAAAAAAATTGAACAAATATTGCACTTAACAAAGTGGTGACACTGTTAAGCGCATGGTTTAGGGATTTTGGATTTTCATAGTAAAAGATAGCATCCCATGGTAGCTCATGTGCTATCTTAAGATGACATCCCTCCAGGCAGCTACTGGACACAAGAAATGTACAGACCTGTCGAGAGTGGGAAGGCAGTCTTCAGAGTTTAGCTGAACTACACTTCTGCCTTAGTCTGCACGCCTAATGGAGTGTCAATGGGCCTTAAATAAAATAAAATAATTAAGGATATGTTTTTAAAAGTGGCTAATTTCTTAATGTCAATGTAAATATTAGCACTTTTTAACTTATTTAGACATTCCTTTTTTCTTTTCTTTTTCAGTAGAAACCTTGCTATTCAAATATACTTCATTCATGTCTGCAGACTACAGCTGACAAGGCCTATTCATCTTAATATTTTTTTTAATTATATTTCAGATTTAGTTTTTAAATACTACTAATGTGAACCAAACATTAAAATTTTTAGATTTCTCACATTATCCATTAAAAATAAAAAATTAACATACAATAGGTCTAATTAAGTTTATGGCACAAAAAAAAAAAAATTAATAAAACTATAAATATAAATTATATAAATTAATAAAACACTTCAAAAAAATTAAATCACTCTTATAAAAGGGGTAAATAGGACTTAGAACTTTTAATAAATTTTTCGTGAACCCTAAAATATTTTAATTTTTGGTTCATTTAATTTCATTTTCACCAATTGGACATGTATGTGTATTATAAAGCTTTGAATATAAAAGCAATCTGCCCAAATTTATTTTTAATAGATTTGTAAAGTCAATTTTTTATTGAACCATTATATCAAATAAAAATAAAAAACGCAACTTTCTCAAAAATGGAAAAGGAACATATCTACGTATGAACTGTTTGAATATTTAAACAACAAACTTATTTTAATTATTATTAAAAAAAAAACTGCGTCCCACGCTTAGAAAAGAAATGGACTTAAGAATAATATGATTTAGTTAGAAAAATGCAGCTGAAAAAGTGCAAAAAATGCAGCTGTACAAGCAGGGCACATAATGAATGGTCCCCTTCAACTAAACAAACCATTGCCAGGTTAAATGTTAAAGTTTGATAGCAATACTAAGCTCTCTCCTGCGAGAGAAATTAAATTGACTTACTACCCAAACATCCTAAAGCCTATCAGCTATCAATACAATAGCTACAGATTACTCTTACCACATTCACATATTCACAGAAGCTTCCGAATCCACCAACCAAATAGCAGCGATTGATCCAGATAAATCTCTCACATTCTCTGCATATATACCCAATAAATTTAACGTTCTCAGAGCCAAAATATATTTAATTCTAAAAGCTGTTCAATACTGCTGACAAAATTCATTAAACCCAGCGTAGTTATTCTCATAGACTCAGCCTCCTCATCAAAATTATTATAAGAATTCCTTAGGAACAAAATCACAAACCTTATAGCATTAGAATTAATACACAACTTTATAAAATGCTACAATTACAAAAAAATTCAATTGTTACCAAGCCGCATAAGTGTGTCTGGAAAGAAGGCTGCAGGCACAGGTCAAACGGTAAAAGAAAATACCACAGTACCCCTAACCAATCTTCTAAAATGTTTAAAAAAAAAGAAGCAGTAAAGGAATGGCAAAATTAATATACCTGGAAAAGTCAAACAAAGGGACGATCATATTATGAAGTACAGCTAAGAGTTAGTCTTTTTTATTTTTGCTTTAAGATTTGCTAGCAAAAATCCTATATTGCCATATAACTTTATATTAAAGAGTAAATCTTGTATCGTGGTCTTTTCAAAGCCTTTAACTTAATTGAAGCAATATAGTACCATTAAGAAAGATCAAAAACCAACCATATAAAAAAAATTTATCTCATTCAAATTGACAAATATGAAAATCTCTCGAAGATCCTCACCACATTCTCTTTAGATGCTCAAAAAAACAGAAAAGAAAGAGAAGTTTAATCAGCAGAAGAAGTGATCTGATTTCTTGTGACATTGAACTTCAAAAATAATAAGGAGATCAGAAACTTAACAGAAGATTAAAGAAATAATAATTGCATAATTTAATATTTAAACCTTTAAATAGCCTATAAAAATTGGTATTGACCATATACCATTCGCTGACAAATCTTGAGGGGTCATTTATGTATAAATTATTAAATAATACCAAGTGATTGTGATTTTATAAGATATTAATTCAGGATTCAAGGCCAAATATATGTCATCCACTATTAGGAACCAAAAGAATTATAGAGATGTAACCATCTTATTATCAATAACAAAATCATTCATCATATGTTGCAAATGGAATACAATTGAAGAGGTCGGGGCAAAATAGTGCCAAGCAACATTTTTAACAAAAATAAAATGTAGCTGCAGTCTGCTGTATTTTACATAGGACTATAAGTCTATGATGGAAATGCCACCTAAATATCACTATAGTGTGCTCTATATAGTCATATTTAGGTGGCATTTCCATCATAGGCATATAGTCCTACGTAAAGGTCTGGCCACACATGCCCTCACCGGATCCGCACCGCAGCCCTAATATAGTTTATGTTCAGAATATTTTAAATTTAACTTACATATTACCTTTAGTTATGTCTTACCTTACATATTACCTAAAGGTCAGGCCACATATGTCAGACACAGGCCACTTCGGGCATAACTAAAGATAATATGTAAGAAAATCAGATGTCCTATCTGTCTTATGACTCAAGAAATAAGACAACAAAAGCTTTGGACTGTGGTTCTTGCAAGTCTAAACAAGAACAACATCAATGTAAAAAGTATTTATATAAAAAAAAAGTGAAGACAGGTAAAAGAACAAAGGAAGTAACAAGATGAATATCGTTTGTTATCCGCATTTCTTCTTCCAGGTTTGACCATGTCACAGGTTTTCCAACAGCCAAGCTTTCACCCATCTTGCTGTGGGCTTCTTCAGGGCCAATACAAGAATGAGAGTGGAGAAGGGGATCTCTAACTTATAATCTTCCGTCGGGGGCGAAGTCTGTGTTCCTATTGGCTAGCGCCCGAGGGGGCGTGGTCAGGTGGAGGGGGTAGGGGAGGGGGGATGTCATCCGCTCTCTGAGATATGTTTTGTTGTCTAATGTTATTTAGTGCAGGGTACCAGTTTTTGCTAAGTATGTATCCGTCTTCTTTGTTTATATTATTTGGTTGTTTTATAATTTCTATAGCTTCCCTGATGGATCTATGGTGGTAATTGTCAATCCCAACTATGGCTTTGGTGTCTTCGAAGGCTATAGTGTGTTGTGTATTGTAAAAGTGTTCTGCTATGGCTGATTTGTCTATTTGTATTTTCTTAACTGCGGCAATATGTTCTTTCAGTCGTGTGGTAATGTTTCTTCCTGTCTGTCCTATGTATTGTTTACCGCATGAGCAATGGATATTGTAAAGTCCAGGTTTGTTGAGTCCAAGATTGTCCTTTGGATTGGGCAGGATCTGTCCAATTTTCCTGTCTGTGGTGAAAATTGTTTTGATGTTGTTTTTTGTAAGTGTTCTGGCTATTTTTTCCGAGGTTCCTTTTACGTAGGGGATGACGGCTATGGGCTTCTTTTCTGTTTCAGTTTCTTTGGGGTGATGGTTGTCGGTCTAGGATTCTTGTTTAATGAATTCGGAAGTTATAGTCTCGTCTGAGTATCCGTTCTTTTTGAGGGCTGTCCGGAGTTTTCTTTTTTCTTTTGGAATTTTTGTGGGTTCAGTTATGGTCAATGCTCTGTGTATTAGTGTAGCAATGATCCCTCTCTTTTGTGATGGATGGTGGTGAGACTCTGCGTGTAAGTATCTGTCCATGTGGGTCGGTTTTCTATAAACTGAATGCCCTAGAGTGAGGTCTTCCTTCTTTTCTACTAGTACGTCCAGAAAAGGTAGCTTGTTGTCCTCCTCGGTCTCCATGGTAAACTGTATGTTGGTGTGTATGTGGTTGATATGTTCAAGAAACTCTTTAAGCAATTTTTCTCCGTGCTCCCATATTATGAAGATGTCGTCTGTCTACGTAGCGATACCAAACAGCTGGTTTGAACTTGGCTCTTCTTAGGGCTTCTTCTTCAAAATGCTCCATGTATAGATCTGCTATGACAGGACTTAGTGGGTTGCAAGATGAATATCATGTACCATATACACTTTACACAAATAAATAAAAATAAAACAACTTGTTATTTACAGTGCCTCAAGAAATCAGTTTTAAATAGGACTTTTATTTAAAAAAATACAACAAAGAACAAAGTAATTCCTCCTTCTCCACTCTAAAATATAAAATCGTAAAAGTATGAAATGAAGTAAACCATAGGAAGTGAGGAAAATAAAAGTGTGTAATCATTATATGGAGCAGCCTATACTAACTGAATAGAATGAAGAATCTTATTACATGCATTTAAAAGGTCTAGATCATTATAATGGAACTAAAGGTACGAAATATGAACGATTTGTTAATGGAAGTTTGAAACTTCAAAACTGATATACTTGTATCTAAAATGAAAAGTGGTCATAAAGTAATCTTTAAATTTATTTTCAAAGATGTTTCTTCCAATTTTGAGCATTGAAGATAAAGAAAAAAAAAATTGGATCAGTTCCATATTTTTTTATGGTTTTCAAATTAATAGCTTTGAAATAATATGCGATTTGTATTCTGTTTTATAACACACATATATGTATATATAATTAAATATGCTTTTTTAGCACTTTTTTTTTTTTATATAGTTATTCCCTCAAACTATAAAAAAAAAGTTATAAATTATTTAAGGATTTGAATTATTTTAAAGGATAAATTATTTAATTAAAACATAATCATAAAAATAAAATAAAAATTTTACATTTAATTTTTCAATTATACTACCAGCACTAAAAAAGCTCACCAATCAGAAGCATGCTATTAGTATGAATGCGGTTGAGAACTGCAAAACTTTTATTATTATTTTATTTTTTTCCAAATTGAGATATTGATAGACATTAAAACATAATTCTTAGTTATTCATTTTTTTCACTTCTACAAATGAATAGTTGCATTGACACACAGGCTACTATACTACTTACGACTTAGTAGTTCTTATTCCTCCAAAAAATATGTTAAGTTTCAATAAATGTTTTGAATTGCGTGAATCATAATGTCTAATCCTCAATTGGATGTATAAAAGAAAAAAAGAAAACAACCGTTTCTTCTGATGCATGAATCCTAAGAACTATAAACACACATGTTAATCCTATTTACTGTTTACTAACAATTTATTATTTTTTTGAAGCAATAATTTAAGCTAATTTATCAACTATGGACTGGCTCAATAAAGCATTATTTAAAATTTTTTTATTGAAAAAGCAGCGCGCTACATCTTAACACATTCAACGCCAACGCCATATTCTCTAGCTGAACCAGGTGGCCAGAAGGTTTTGGGACATCATTGAGCCGGTACAGCCTCAGGCTGTAATCGGCCACCAGAGTCGCCAAAGAGTTTGTTAACCCGCAACGCACCAGTTTAAAGGGCTGTTAGCTTTCATTTCGTTATTTTTTTTTTTTTATGTTTCATATTACTGTTATAAAAAAAAAAAAATAAAATAAAATAAAAAAAATAAATAAATAAAAAAAGTGAAGAGTAGTTCCTTTGAAAGTTAAACTAATTGTGGGTATGGGAATTTTCATTTAAAAAAATCATCATCAAATTACTGTAACACATCATTATTTTTTTCTTTATAAATTTTATTTTTAAAAAACATCATGTATAATAAAAAACTATAAAAAATAAAAATAATAATATACAACAAATAAAAATAAATAATACAAATAATAATAAGGGATTACAATTATAATACATAGAGAAATTGCATTCTTACACCTAATTATTTTAAACTAACTATAATTACATTATTTATAATTTTTTTGTGACAAGAAATCACTCAAATTTATATATACATAACAAAAAAAAATTAATAACTAATATATATATACAATATTAAAAAAAAATAATATATACAATACAATAAAAAATATATACTGGATAATGTAATATAATGATAAAATATAATATAAGTAGTGAGAATACCTTTAAAATTAGATATAATAGGCAAAATGAAAAAATGGAATAGTTAAAAAAAAAAATTAATTATAAAATACTTCTTTTAGATGGCTGTCCACTGGCATTCCTCTTCTTAGGTCCCATTTTCAATTACATTAAATTAAAATTAAAAATAAACCACTTAGATTAACAAAAATTCATGGAAAACTTTAAAAATTCACAACTCCGGCTATAATGCAGCTATCCGGAAACCAAAAACGCCGAAATGGCTATCATGGACCTGTGCAAGTGGCTGACTAACAAAAGTAAACACTTTCCTACCTGGCCATCGCTTTTAAGTGGAAAAGGTAAAATATACCTGATTACAGCCCTGGGCTGTAATCGGCCACCTGGGCTCGACCCCCGGTACAGCTCAGGGCTGTGACCGGCGTTGAATGTGTTAAACAAACTTAAGAACTATAAGATTATTAATAGGAGGAAAGGAGGCCAGGGTCCTGCAAGCGCTTTAGATTAGATTAGATTAGATATTATTCTGTGTAAATAAACATATATAACAACTACATTTTTCTAGGGGTCACCTATGGTGTAGTGGTTAGCATAGCAACATACAATACTAAAAGTCATGGGCTTGAGTCCCTCGGTGGCCTTAGGATTTTTTAAAGGGAGTAAAAAATCCTTGGCTATGCTGTCCTTTGGACAGGACGTAAAATGGAGGTCCTGATCCTGTACGATGTCAGGTACTTGTTAAAGATCCCTATCCTAATTATACCTGGATAAGGGAAATTTCGGAATCCCACTGTAACATCGTCCAATTAGCCTTAGTGGCATAAAGTGACGTTAAACAAACTAACAAATTATAAGATCTTTTTTATTAAAAGTTTACTTTCAGTGGTAATTTGAAGATCAATTAGGTTTTTCTTGCCTAATCATGTTTAGTGATCACTTCACATTCATGCTTGTATATTTTTGTTTAAAAACGGTAATTTTCTTTTTTTCATACAACCTATAAAAGCAAACTCAAAATAAGTACATAAAAGGAGGGAACAATAGCCCGACTTATTATATACATAATGAAAGGTGTTTTGGCAAGACTTCGTTAAAAGATTTTGCCATCTTTTTCCCTTTATGCCATTGTTAAAAATGAAAAAAAATATCAATTCAATATAAAAATTTTGAATTATAATTTCTTATCAGTTTTTACTCTTTTCTGAATAATTTCCATTAATGGAACTATAGAGTTTAGCAGTTCACAACCTCAAGTATAGCAAAATATAATCGCTAAAAACTATTTCAAATTCATTTTTTATTTCCAATTTTGTTACTGCATGCTGCTTCAACATGTATATATAGATAAAAAAAAAAAAAAAAAAAAAAAAAAAAAAAAAAAGAGGCTAGTTATATTAGAAGTATCGAACGAGCTGAAACATACAAAAATGTACATATTAGATACCAACGGCAACGATAGACTTGGATAGCGGAGAGCTCCATTCTTCAGGTGATGAAAAGCAACGGCAGAGCCCACAGAGGAGCAGGCCCGATACGTCCAAACCGACGGCAATTAGAATTGACTACATTGATATGCCACCAGAGCTTGTTATCACTTCAACTCAAGTATTCAAAATTTTATCATTACATATCATTCATTAATAAACACTATCATATTGTAAAAAACAAAAATAAATTTAAATAATCCTTCATTCTGCTTGATTAGCATTTATTTTTAAACAATTTCTTATTTTATTATCGCATTTTATGCATGATGCTTATATTTTGCATCAGTACTTCCAAGCATTTTCAATATTTTAATTAATATTTTGCCTGAATTCTCCTGGAAAATCAATCACTTTGTATATATCTTTTAATTTCTAATACATGGACATTTTAGTGTTATGATAATTAATTATAGATAAAAAGTTATATGCTTCAGAACAATCTTATTTACATAACTTTGAGGAGCTTTAGGGATACAGCACCCCACCATATTCTAAAATAATATATTTGGACTTAAGGATACAAGTCTAAGAGACAATTTTTAAAAATTTCTAATAGACATTTTTGAAATAACAGAGTTCAAATGCAGAACATGGTACTAAAAATATAGGCAACTCTTTTGATATTTGCCAATCTTTTAGATCAAAGTGGGTTTAATAACAGTAATAAGTTTAAATTAAATAAATGAGAGCGTTAAAAACCAGTGTGTCAAAATTAATAATTCTCCCTCCCCACCCAAATCCTATCCATGGTAATATTTATGTGGAATAAATCTTCTTATTCAACTGTAACACACAAGAACAAAATGCATTTCACATTTCTTGAAAATTGGATAAATGGTAAAAAGTTAATAAATATCTCACTTCCCCCCATTTCTATCAATTTTATTTATAAATGATGTTATTAACCCGATACTGTTTTATATATCTACAATGGATTTTAAAATGCTTGAAACTAAAAGAAATAGAAATAATATTGAAAGTCAAATTCCTGAATAAGATTTTAGATTAAAAATATGAAGTAAATGATAATAATCTTTCATACCTGCATAAAAATACTTCATTCAAACTTTTGCTATGTTTTACTTAAAATGAGAGAAAATGTTACTTATCCTCTGTAGAACTTTACATTTTTATAATATCTGTAAACATTAGAATTTGTACATCCAAAAGTTCCTACACACTAATAAATAAAACTTTGAAAGGTTGTTATGAAATGTATAATTTTTTATAAATAAATATTTTGAAAAAGTTCATTAATTACAAATTTCTCCTTAGTGAGGAATAGTTTGGCTTGCATAAGGTTTTTCTTTAAATGGACTCACTTCCAATGGGTTATCCTATATTTTATTTTCCCAACGTTTCAGGGTTTCATCCCATCTTCTGGGGTTATTTATTACACTTTTAAATTCCATCACCAATCGTCTATACATACAATTGTTATATATATAAAAATATAGATATGTCATTTCTTTATTACATTTGATAAACTTTTAATAACAATTTCTCATGGCTCTGGACTATTTCATTGGTACTGATCTCAAGATTCCTACATTTAAAGAAAAACCTTATTAATTACAATTTAGTTAATTATTTGGCCAAGTCTACTTCATATTATCATTCTTCATACATACCAGGTCTGCAAGTTTAAAATGTCGTTTTAATTCCAATAGAATGCGCTCTTAGCCTATTGAAGGATTTGCTTATCTCTAAACGCTATTTTGTTTGTTAGTCATTTGTTTACAAAAGTCAGTTGTTTTTAAGTCGTTTACGTGGACGTATCATACCTTTCTTTGGTGTTAAAAATGTCTAATTTTAAGCCAAATAAAGAGCATTTGCGGCATGTCATGATTTTCTTATTCAATCAAAAGAAAAAGGCATCTGAATGTCATCGAATTCTTGTTGAGACTTATGGCGATCTTGCTCCAACCGTCAAGACATGTGAACGTTGGTTTCAAAGTTTCAAACGTGGTGATTTTGATGTTACTGATAAAAAACGAGAAAATCGACCAAAAAAGTTTGAGGACGTCGAATTGCAATCTTTATTAGACGAAGACAATACCCAAACCCAACAAATGATGGCAGAACAGTTGAATGTCACTAGGCAAGCCATTTCCGATCGCCTGAGAGCTATGGGAAAAATTCAAAAGGTTGGAAAATGGGTTCCACATGAATTGGACGAACGACAGATGGAAAAACGAAAAACTGTGTGCGAAATGCTGCTTTTACGCCACGAAAGAAAGGGTTTTTTGCATCGAGTTGTAACTGGCGATGAAAAATGGATTTATTTTCAGAATCCCAAACGAATAAAATCATGGGTAACGCCAGGACAACCATCCACATTGAGTGCAAGACCGGATCGTTTTGGGAAGAAGACAATGCTGTGTGTGTGGTGGGATCAGAAGGGAGTAGTCTACTACGAGCTTCTCAAACCCGGCGAAACAGTCAATACCGACCGCTACCGACAACAAATGATCAATTTGAGTCACGCATTGATCGAAAAACGCCCAGAATGGGCTCACAGGCACGCCAAAGTCATTCTTCAGCATGATAACGCTCCTGCACATTCAGCCAGATTGACTGAGGAAACGATTTCTTCGCTTGGTTGGGAACTCCTACCCCACCCGCCATATTCACCTGACCTGGTGCCTTCTGATTATCATCTCTTCTCATCGATGGGACACTCATTGGCTGAGCAACACTTTAACAATTTGGAGGATGTAAGAAAATGGCTCGATGAATGGATTTCAAATAAAGATGAAGCATTCTTTTGGAATGGTATCCATAAATTGCCCGAGAGATGGACAAAATGTGTAGAAAGCGAGGGCCAGTACTTTGAATAAAATATATTATACTTTTTTTTAAATTACTGTGTATATATTTTAAGAAATAAACGACATTTTAAACTTGCAGACCTGGTATGTTCCTTCTTCCTACTTAAAGCCATTTTGAAGAATCAAAACACGCATCTCTATTATCTCTATCGTTTTTAAATAAAATACATTGATTTCTATAACAGTTAACTTTCTTATTATTTATTTTCCTTTATCTTATCTTGTTCCATAGTTTAATAGTTTTTTCTTAGATACAAGTAATTAAATTAGAAAGAATTTACTAGATATAAAGATGAAGGAATGATAAGATCATACCTTTGCAGTATTTATCACAAAAGATTGTTTATAGAATGGTTTAGAAAAATGAAATTCCCCGGGTGAAACCAGGATATAAAGCTATAAAGCACACCATAAGTATTTCATAATACTTTGTCAACCAAACAATTTAAATTAACTTGTTATTTTAAAAAACACTAGAACTCCGATTTTCCAAGTTAATTGGGATTGGACCGGATAATTGAGATTAGAGTTCAACTATAATAAATAAAATATTAGAGCACAGATCTGATTAAAATGGAGTAGACTTGGTGAATGATGACTAAATAATAATAAACATATCTTAAAATAAAGAAATTATTAAATCATTGATTCTTTAAAATTTGTTTGAGTTAAATTTGAAAATTTACAGGGAAATGATGTGAGCGTCTTTGAGCGGTTGTATAAGAGTGCACAGCAGCCAAAAGGTATAAACAATTTTACTAAATATTTAACAATATTTATTCTATTCAAATTAAAAATTTTAATGTATCTTTTTTCTCTTTGAAAATCTCACTTTTTGCCCTGAAAGAATTAAAGTTAAATTTGATAACAATTAAATCAAAGGAAATTCCTCAATCTTTATTCTCTAATTTAATTACTTTTAAAAAATTACAAGTAAATTCAGATTTCTTTGATATATGAAATTCAATCGAAAAAATAAAATTCTTTCTACGAAGTGAGAACACTTTTCATTTGAATTTGAAAACAAAGATAGTACAAAATTTTTACTCAGGATGATAACTAAGATTGTTAATAATTTCTTGATTAGATATACCAACGTTTCGATCCAAGCATGTGAATTATCGCTGGTGCTAAGATTAAAACTTAAATACAACTGTAGTATAAGTTATATATGTGTCAAGTATACTAAATATAAAATATATTATAAATATATATGACAGTGATCCATATTGTATGGTTGAAACAATGTTATAGTTTAAATGAAAATGCTAAACATTGACTAAGTTTCTTTCTAGATAAGTCAAAACTGTCTAGTTTTATTTACTCTCGATATTTTTAATTTTATTTTTAAGCTAATTATCATTATTCTTCAAAGGAATATTTTAAAGACATTTTTATGTTGTTTAATTTTCATCGATGTGGTACAGAAATCTTAAAATCACCAACAAGAAGAGATAGTTGTAGACGTTGCAGCCCTGGTAGATATGACAAGAAAAGTTACAGGTATCATTTATAATTTATAAATATAAATCATCTATAATTTATAAATATAAATATAATTTAATTTTATAACAAACTATGGTTTCTTTTATTTATCATTATTAATGTTAGATTTGTAGATGATTAAAAATATGATTACTAGAGAAGTAATAGTTCAGGTCTGTCAGACATTGTAAAAATAAATAAAATTATTTTTCGACCAATCTACGGAGATTATTCTCACAGAATATGTTAGGTTCTTTTTTATAAATTTCAAATGAAACAAAAAGTAAGAACATTTTAAGTGAAGTCAAGTAAAAATAATTGTAATGAGTTAAAGCATATGGTAAAGAAATTCTAAGCATATAAAAATTTATTTTCATTTATAGGTAAATCAATCAGCATAATTTAAAAAAAAAAATTTGTAAAAAACTTAGCTTAGGTATAGTGAATACTTTTTGTAGTTATGTTTTGAGAAAAGTAAAAGAATTTTCCTAAATAATCATATTTAAAATTTTATTTAATAGAACTTTTGTCTAGCAGTTTTTTTTTTTTTTTTTTTCATATAAACTAATAATTTCTTTAAATAAAACTTTTTAGATAACAGTAATAAAAATTAGAATTAAATATGATTACAAATTATTGAAATTATTCGAATGAATAATTTTACCCTCTGACTCTATACCCTTACTCTGTGCCTGACTGTTACTTGGTGTACCTGACTCAGAATCCCTTCTACTGGCCTAGACCTGCCTCTTCTAGGAGTTATCCCTCTCTCTCAGTGCTCCTAGGTTCCAATGAATTACTTAGCTTTTAAGGAGTAATTGTACACGTGACAATATTTTTAATGGCATATGTATTTCTGACTCTTATACAATAATAATGTTTAAAAAATAAGAATGAGTTTCTAGTTAAATAAACATTTGTTTTTAATTGTTTACAGCCCTAGTTCTAGTGATTTTGAGGCAAGATCAAGATATGAAACAACATTCCCTTACAGAAACCAATTTTGGAAGGTCGTTTCAGGCAGCATGTCATCATACGGAGGAAACAACTGTGATCAGGAACAGCTTTTAAAGTAATGGATTTAATGTTTCTTAGTTCATAATATTTACAAGAATAATGATCAGTGATATGATATATAATATTTATAAAGGAAATACCCAAACAGTACTCTGGTTTCAGAGTTGGGCATATTTAAATAAAAATATAATCATGATTATGACTACTAATCAAAAATGTGAATAATGATTGTAATCATCATTCACAAATCATTCTTTAGCGCGGAATCATTAATCATGAAATGTATTAATCGCTGGTTGTGGAGTATTCATGAATATAATGTATTCAACAATCATGAATGACCATTATTCATTATTAAATGTTAGTCAGTAATCATGATTAAGAAGAATTCATTATTCATGATTACTCATTACTCATTAATCATGACTAATGGGAATTCACTACTCATGATTACAGATCATCCATTAATCGTGAATAATATAAATTCATTAATCACGATTACAAAAAAAATCACAATTCTGTGTCTTACTAATTATGAATGATGATTGAAAATTTGTTTGCTCTTTCCATTCTTGTCAATAGACCTTTACTAATACCCATTGGAATTAGGGTCTAATTCTTTACTTGGGACTTTAAATGCTGTACAGTTGACTACACCCACTGCTTAGGACTTGTCCTTACTTATTAGGACAACTTTTACTTGAGAAATGCCTCCTCGTCTTTTAAATTTAAATGAATAATGGTTATGAATATATCATATTCATGATTGATGATTAGTGAATATTTGTTATTCATGATTGATGAATATTATATTAATCCTAGCTCATGAATATATTTTATTCATGAATAATGACTAACTGAATTTATCAGTATTCGTTAATCATGAATAACTGAATACCAGTTATTCATTTCAAATGAATACCATAAACACTCAATAATCATTAAAAATACTCCGTACTGATTATGAATAATGGTTATTCATTATTCATTTGTTTTATGATTACCAATTATTCATATTCATTAATCATTATTCAGATTACAATTTGCCCAACTCTGTCTGGTATACATGGAAAATGTAATGAAAATCTTTTAAATTATAAATTCCAGCAAGGTTGGGGTAAAAAAAAGAAAAACCTTTTTTAAATTATTTTTTATTTATTCATTAAATTCTTCATATATTTTTGTGTAGCTATTAGGTTTGTGTGAATAAGTTCCCACCATTTGTTGATAAAAATGTCAACTTTACTTATAAAAAATGGACACACGCATGTATTTTGTAGCAATTCAGTCATCAAACAATGTTTAAGTTCTGTCATGAGAATGGAAGCACTACTTAAGGTAGTTTCATATGTTCGTGTAATCAGCTACCAGAAAAAGTGGTAGACAGAAGGAACAATGTCTGATGAATATAGTAATATTTTTAATTTAATTAATTAATTAATTTAAGCACAAAATATAAAATCTAAATTGAATAACTTTTTCTAATATTTACTTCTAGGGCTTGCTCAGAGAAGTTAACAGAATTAAAAAAGAAGCACAAGCTGAAGAAATTGAAGTATTCCGAGAATGCTGTTCTATCAGTGCCAAAATTATTCTTCACAAGTAGACGTTTAAAACGGAAAGCAAGGTATGTGAAAGTAATATAAATAATCTAAACGCTTTAGCTGTAAATATGATTCAAGTGAATTTAATGGCTTTTATTTTTTTTTAATACATCGGAGGCAGACCTAAGGAGTACAAAAGGAAAATTTTAAAGCAAAGTTTTGTTTTTAGTTTAACTAAAAAAAAGAATATTAGTTTTGGATGGATGTTTAAATAATTTAGACTCGAAAAATCTCAAGTCAGTAATGCCCAATCAAATTATAAAATAAAAAATATTATAGAGAAAAATGCGAATGAAAACATTGGGCTTTAGTAAAAACAGTTGTTAAAAGTTTATTTAGCACTTAACACAAGTTGGCGATGGCCTGAATGTTTTAGTTTATTCATGAAGGGATACTAAGTGTTAAAAGTTTGCAAAGTTATGAGGAAACAAATTAAAAAATGTTTTTTTCTTTGAACTTAACACTTTTTTTTTTTTTTTATAAACTCATGTTTATTTTATTAAATTTACACAAACTGAATTTTATTAATTTGTCAGCATTATTATTGCTATTGAAATATTTTGAATTTATTTAATTTTTTAGTATTGATAGGGTATTCTTCAAAGATGTGGACTATTGTTAGGTTGATAGTGAAACGATGGCGTCTTGGTGAATGGTCTATAGAGTCCATCTTGTATTTGCAATCCTCAGCCAGGTAAGAGCCGCCTCCTCTCACCGAACTCTGCGCCTAGAGGAGCTTCATGGCTTGACATCTTTCTTTATAGATTTAAAGTTTAAGTTATGATTAATTGATAATGGATCAGTCTACAAAATAACATGTAAAAAAAATATATACATACAGCACCAGTCAAAAGTTTAGACTCACCCTTAGTTTTGTAAAATAAATAAATAACAACATTTTATTTATTTAACAACATAAAAACTATAATTTTATTTTTAATTCATTTATAATTTTTTTGTTTGTTTTTTTAATGTTCCTTTTTGCTACTAAGGCTAATCGGACGATGCTACAGTGAGAGTCCTAAATGTTGCTTATCCAGGTATAATTAGGATCTTTAACAAGTACCTGACATCGTACAGGCTTGGGACCTCCATTTTACGTCCTATCTCAGGGACGGCACAGCCAAGGATGTTTTACTCCCATTAAAAAATCCTACGGCAATCCCGGGACACGAACCCGCGACCTTTAGTATTGTAGGTTACTATGCTAAACACTACACGACAGGTTACCCCTATTTATACTTAATCATAAAATGTTTGAAATGTTACCTCGTGAGTTAATGATGGTGGAAGATATCCACCATATTCTACCTCTTGAGTTAGAATTATTTTATTAAACTTGAAGATTCTAAATTAAATAAAAGTTAGTCTAAACTTTTGACTGGTACTATATGTTACCTTTAAAAGAAATTTAAAAAAACATGAGTTTTTGGAATAGCCTCTTAAGAATAAATAAGAAGCTTAAACAAAAATGATAAAGACCAAATGTTCAATAATTCTTTTATTTCAGAAGCTTCAATTTAGGTAAAAGCCTCAGCCCAAAGATCGAAACAAGATTCCAAACGAATGCTGAAGCAGAAGATAACGCTAAGAAGAAAGGCCAAAATAAACCTAATGCGAAAGAGTAAGAAAACGATATATATAATATAAATGAATGAATGAATGTAGCCTTTATTAAAAAGAGTAAAAATAAAACAAAATAATGGCTTACAATGAATAATATGTACATATATACAAAGTATATTAATACTACAATAACAATAAGAAATAATAAAAAAATAGGTATTAAATAATTTAATAATAATGTTTTTACTGTTTATAGGCCTTCCCTTTAAGGGAGTATGGTCTAACTTCTTGGAGTGACCAGCTCTATTATAGAATTTATCAATTACCAATAGAGCAATATGCAAGGATGCTTGGAAAAATTATTAATAATTATTTTTAAATTTTAGAGTGAAAAACGAAACCATTGTGAAGCCACGAAAATTCAAAAAAGGAGGAATAGTGTCTTTAGCAACAGTACATAAAACCAATGTTAAAGGTATTTTATTCTATAATCTATACAATATAAATCATGAATGATATCTAGTTAGTAATATAGGACTTCTGAAGCACCATAAAATTAGGGGACCACACAATATTTATATATATAAGTTATGATTAGACTGAATGTTACACTAAAAAAATGTGGGGCTAGAGCAAAGTGACAACAGAACTTCAAGAAATCCAGAAATCAACTAACTTTATTTTGCTTTCCACCTGGTACATATAAAAACAGCAACATCTGTTTATTAATAATAATTAACTTATCCTAAAACAAATTTGATTTTTATTAAATACTTCTTATATACAGTTAACTCCCTCCCTCCAGTTCCTTCTTAAGGAGGAACTTTTAAGATAACAAAAATAAACATTACTTTAAATTAAGCAAAATAACAAAAATGCTTACACTAGTAACAATAAGTTTGACTTAAACTTCTATAAGTAACTACGAACAATTTTTTCTAGCTTTAATAAAGAATAAATAAGCTTATGTTCTAAATTTTTAAACTAACAATTAACAACATGTAATAACCTTAGAAACTAAAGTAAATTAGAGTTCTTCTTGTCGGGATTTCCTCTACTGAGCGCAGACGCCAGCCTCGGGTTCTAACCTACTGTGAGGTACGCGAAGTTCTTCGAGATGAACCGTACGCGACCTAAACGGGTGGTTAACATCCCTAATGGTAAACAAATTATTTTCCCGTATAGCTGTGACTTTGTAAGGGCCCTCGTAGCGCGCGGCTGTTTTATTTCTCGCGGTCCTCAAACGCCTATATACGATTGCCCCAAGCGCTAATGACTCTTTCTTATTAACAACAGGCCGGTTATTAGCCTTATCTACCCTGGTTTGTTTCTCCCGGATTAATTTTTCTCGGATCTTTCCCCATGTTTCATGTCGCTCCATTCTCGCCTTTGACAGTATTTCCCTTAAATCGCTATTATTAGCTGTGATAAGATCTCCTCGATCGCGCCGCCTTTGACCAAAAACAATTTCTACAGGGGATAACCCTGTCGCAGCGTGTATTGTATTATTGTATGCTATCACCGCGCAAGGCATAGCGTCATATGGGTCGAGGTTCCGTCCCAATTTTAATAACCGTAGCTGCTCCCCTAACTTATTGTGTAGCCTTTCCACGGCGCCCCTGCCCTTGATATGATGGGGGGTATTTAACCTCCATACTATGCCTAATTTCCTGCTTTCGTTCCGAATTAAAGTGTTATCGAACTCTCTTCCGCTGTCTGATACTACTTCGTCAGGTACGCCGTATGTCGCACACCACTGCAAGATTCCCTCCCATACCGCCTTAGGCGTTTTCGCTTCGATTGGATAGGCCATCGAAATCTTGCTGAACGTATCTATCGCAGTCAGCCATGATTGACCCTCGCACGAGTAAATGTCAATTTGCACGGACCGCAAGGGTTCCATCGCGGTGGGTGTCGTTATTTGCACGGCTACCGGGGGTTGGCGATCATACTTTGCTCGCTGGCATACCTCGCACCGTGATATAAAATCGCGTACCGTACTTACCATATTTTTCCAAAAATATAATAATTTCAAAGCTCGTAGTGTTTCCTCTACTCCCCTGTGATTAGTTTTCCCGGTGTGATGATCTGTAAGCAGTCTCTTTTGCACCGTTGGGTCCGTGATCGTTTCTACTTCCCGTAAGCACCGGATTAAAGTATACCCTACTCCTATCCTCTCCTGTCTCCATAATCTTTTAATTTTATTCGCTATAACACGATTGCCGACATAAACGTAACAGTTTCGGCCTGCGTTGTTGAATTCTGCAAATATTCTTTCCAGCTCATTCTCGTCAACCGATGCAGGCGTTCGAATTAATATGGTTGATAGTCCCTCGTACACGCTTGTTCTAGTTTCCGTTCCCGCGTCCAGTTTTGATTTTATTATGATTTGGTGCTTTTTATCGTTTATTATTTCATTAATTTCGGGTAGCTCATGGGGTCTTTCCGTCGGTGTTGTGTTTTCCTCTTGATCGCTCAGGGTTAACGGAGATTCCTGTCCGCACTCGGGCCAGGAAAATAGCTCTGTGGGTGTATTTTTCTCCTCGATTGCGTTTACAACCAAATCTCTGGATAACCAATCGGCGACGGCGTTTTCTACTCCCTTCTTATGTACAGTATGAAAATTGTACGCCGCGAGCCTTTCCTTCCATCGCGATATTCGGGCTGAAGTCTCTTTAAGCGTACTCAGATATACGAGCGGTTTGTGATCTGTTAACAATTCGAACTTCCTACCGTATATGTAGGGGCGAAAGTGTTCTACGGCCCATACAACCGCTAAAAGTTCCCGTTCGATCGCACTATACCGTCTTTCGGCATCGTTTAACTTCCGACTCGCGTATGCTATCGGTTTTTCGCCTTCCTCGAAATTCTGAGATAATACGGCCCCGACGGCGACATCGCTTGCATCTGTAGTGACCCTAAACATACGGTTGAAGTCAGGAAAGGCAAGTAGCGGTCGAGTGGTTAAAATGTCGCGGCATTTCCGAATACTCGTTATCTGCTCCGGCCCGAGTTGAAACCGTTTTCCTTTTTTCAATATTTCGGTTAATGGGTGAGTCAATTCCGCAATACCTGGAATAAACCTCCTATAATAATTAATCATGCCTAGAAACCGTCTGACGCCGCGGACATTCTTGGGTAAAGGGGCTTCCTGTATAGCTTTCACTCTCTCCTGATCTGGTTGGACTCCATTCTGGGAAACAACGTGACCCAAGAACCTTATTTCCCTTAGGCCGAATTTAGATTTTTCACGGGATAATTTCAATCCGAACTCGCGTATTCTGCTGAATACTTTCCTCAAATGATCAACGTGTTCGTCCTCGGTCTTACTAAAGACAATGAGATCGTCCATGTACACTTGCGAGAAGTCTTCGCCTAATCCTCGTTGTAGCTCGTCCATGAGACGTTGGAAGGTTAAAGGGGCCCCCTTCAACCCGAAGGGCATCCTAACGATTTCAAAGTGTCCACGTTTCCACGAAAACGCAGTTTTACCAATATCTTCTTCGGCCATCCTAACCTGGTGATATCCGCTTTTGAGATCCAACGTACTAAAAACCGTTGCACCCGACAGGCGATCAAGTATGTCCTCTACCTGAGGAAGAGGGTACCGCTCATCCTTAGTAGCCTCGTTTAATTTCCGATAATCGACTACAACGCGATACTGTTTCTCTTTTTCGCTTTTCTCTCCTTGTCTTTTTTCAACTACCCATAGCGGACTATTAAACGGGGAGTTACTATGCCGGATTATACCCTGTTTCAGTAGTTCACCCAACTGTTATCTGATTATGTTCCTCATGGCTTGTGGATATCGTCTATCTTTAACATATACCGGTGTATCTGTTTTCAAATTGATTTTATGGACTGTTCTTCCAGTAGTAGGCATAAGTTCTCCGTCCCGGTAAAATAAATCCTTATTAAGTTCTAATATCCGCGACAACGCTTCCTTTCTACATTCTACTGCTCCAATTTCGATGTCCGCGTTATTTTCCTTCGTTACGATTTCGTATCTCCGCTTACCGATCATAAGGCGCCAATTGTTCCCGGTAACCCTCATGCTTAGACCTGCCCGCTGTAGAATGTCGCAACCAATAATAAAGTCATATCCCGGCATCAATTCTTTAATTATATGAATTTTAATCGGATACGCATCGCACCCCGTTAATTCGGTTAGATTCAAGATCACCTCTCCCAAGGTCTGGCATCTACCGCTAACCGTAGAGACTACACATTTGCATCGTTTACGCCTTAACCATACACCAAATTTCTCCGCTGCTCTCTTACTAATTAACGAGTTAGTACTTCCCGTATCGACTAAAAATTTTATTTTTGACTCAACTAACCTCGCCACGAGCAACCTAGTCAATCGCCCCGTCCTCACACTATTGTTAATTATTAATTCGCCCCGTTGGTTGCCCCCCCAGTTACCGCATCCTCAATCCGCGCGAGGACGCCCCGCCACTACTTCCCCCGACGTCCCGGAATATCCTCCCCTCCAGGTATTCCCACCACTTACCTCGTCTCTCCTCGTAGCCGGGCTGCTGCGCTCCGATTGGGTACTTTCCTCTCCCGAAGATTCATCTCCAGAGTAATGGCCACCGCTCCTCTTGCCAGCTCGCCTGCTGACCCAGTCCTGATTGTTTACCTCAATCGGCTGTTGTTTCTGTTCCCTCCTATTTGATCCTGGGTTACGTCGCGGGCATTCCCTCGCTATGTGCCCTCTCCTACCACATTCGAAGCATCTTATGAGGTTGCATTGCGCCGCTATATGACCGGGTCGGTTACATTCGTAGCAGCGTCGCTCCGATTTTCGCCTCCTTAAATCAGGAACCCGGCTTGGCCGTTTTTCGAAACCTCGATTGTTCGTAGACAGCCGCCTCCTAGGTGTACTTCGTACCTCCGTCCAATCTGTTTCTGGCTTTTCGAAGCGAGCCTCATTTCGTTCTTTAGCGTCTATGAGATCATGTGCGCACTCTGTAAAGTCTCGATCCTTCGGTAGTGAGCCCGGTCGATCCATGTAATGATTTAATTGTACTTTCATCACACTTTTAAGGAAACCCAGTTTCTGGGCCCCCTCCGCTTGTCCACAAGCCTCCACCATTTTCTCCGTTAACCGGTTGTATAGGACAAGAAGTTTCTCGGTGAATTCTCCTTCCGATTGTCCTTGCGCTCGCCTTTCCTTAAGTAAATAGAATACATCTTCTTCTGGTGTCCATCTTCCACCGCCATAAAGTTTCTTTAATCGTACCTTTAGCGTTTCCCAAGAGTGCGTTAGGTCGCCCTGGATTGCGTTTAAGACTCGCCTTGAGATACGACCAATGAGAGAGGCCTCGAGAAGTCGGACGTCAGATTCCAATAGCATTCCAGATTCCTTCCGCGATACTATTAGTTCCTTAATCTGGTCGCCTCCCTTAATGAAGTGCTCAAGATCCCCTATTATTCCAGTAAAAGGTTCTAGTTGGCTGATCACTTCATGAATGAAGGTGGAATTCTGTGTTCTAATCTTCAATAGTTCGATGTGCGCCATTGTCGTAGTCTCGGTCAATTGCGACTCTAACTTCGCCAACTGTTCCTCTTCCCCCATATTATTCAAAGTATTAACACTAGATTCGTAGTTAAAGCGTGATACGCCGACACTTTAACCAGAGCGTTCTAAGAATTTTAACTGATTTACTCACGTGAATTTATCTTAGAGCGTACTCGGGTTTCGGCACCAGTTATGATTAGACTGAATGTTACACTAAAAAAATGTGGGGCTAGAGCAAAGTGACAACAGAACTTCAAGAAATCCAGAAATCAACTAACTTTATTTTGCTTTCCACCTGGTACATATAAAAACAGCAACATATGTTTATTAATAATAATTAACTTATCCTAAAACAAATTTGATTTTTATTAAATACGTCTTATATACAGTTAACTTATATATATATCAGTTGTTTTTAATTCAGTAAATAAGTATCCAACTTTCTTTAAAATAATTTTTTTTTTTTAATTTCATTATAAGGGGTAAACCATACAGTTATTGGCACCCCAACTTTAACTTAAAAAAATAGGTAAACAAGTCCTATTTTTATTACAAGATTTAAATGAGTCTAATGTTTGAAGGGTCCTCTAAGTCATCTGTGAAGTAAGACTTTAACAAACTAACCATAGGGAAGATTTCACAATTAAATCCACAGGGTGTCAATAACTAGATTTGGCACTTTTAACAATAAATAGGATAAACCATACAGTTATTGGCACTCAGTACAGTTATTGGCACCCCAACTTTAACTTAAAGAAATAGGTAAACAAGTCCTAATTTTATTACAAGATATACACGAATCTAATGTTTGAAGGATCCTCTAAGTCATTTATGAAGTAAGACTTTAACCAACTAACCATATGGAAGATTTCACAATTAAATCCACAGGGTGTCAATAACTATTTTATGCACTTTTAACAATAAATATTGCCATATTGCCATATTGCAAAACTATTGAACTTTTGACCTAAAGAAACCTCTTGAGTCTTTATAAGGATAGATAAAGAGGAGTTATAGGAATTTTCAATTAGATCCCTTCATAAGAAGTATTTTTTTAATGTTACCACTGAAATTTAGTCTTAAGGGTGCCAATAACTGTACGGTTTACCCTATATTGCGATATTTTTTATTGTCCATTATCAAGCTATCTCAAATGTTAACATTGTTTAATATAATTTTTTATGCTACATACATATAAATCATGTAATATATTCTACATGTCCCACCTTCAATGCAAGATACGATAACTCCAAATGAGAGTATGTACAGGGTGGAGCAGAGGAAACGCATATTCTTCACTATTGAATGATTGGGATCCGGTTTGATAAAAATAATAAAAACAAGCATTGAGCGATGGATTTTTTAATGCAGTTTTAAACCCTGGACCCTATTTTTTTTTAAGAGGAAGGAACTGCAGTTACTGTGATATCAGCGCGCTACTTTGAAATGCTAAACAACTTTCTTCATTCAGAACTTGAAAGGCGTCAAGTGAACATGAGAGAAATATGGTTTCAGCAGGACAGTGCCTCAACCCATACGGCGAGAACATCTATGGAAGTGGTTTGACAAATGTTCTCAGGACATGTGATTTCCAAATATCGAGATGTTCACTGACCTCCTCGCTCACCCGATTTAAATATAAAAGCAGGTTACAAAAATTATTAGTACACAATTCATATGGCTTGAGCTTCAAGATCAAGAGAAAGACTGGTCCAGTCCAGTGACTCGCTCCTTATATATAGCTGTAAGAAGACCTGCCCTGAAGGTTCCAGGTCTACGATCTAGTCTAACTCGAACGATCTAGTCCCAAACACTTGCTCTGACAGTTCACTCCAACCGCTAGCTCGTTCCAACAAAGGAGGATGTTCTCTGGGTTCCTCGCTCACCCGATTTGTCGATATGCGACTTCTTTTTGTGGAGATATTTAAAATCAAGACTCTACATTAACAAGCCTCGCACAATCGACGACCTGAAGAATTCCATTTGTCAGGAAATTGAAGCCGGATGGAAAATGCCGAATGGAATGTTGGTGAGAGTCGTGCGTAACTTTCAGGAGAGGATCCATATTTGTATCCAGGAAGAAGGACGTCATCTCCAAGTATTATTTTCGAACCTAATTAATGTATATTTCAAAAATGCATTAAAAAATCTATCGCTCAATGCTTGTTTTTATTATTTTTATAAAACCGAGTCATTCAATAGTGTAAAACACACGTTTCCTCTGCTCAACCCTGTAATGTATCAGAGAAATTGAAATTTTTCATTCGATCTTGAAAATCTACCATTACTCTCTCTTTTGTTAATGTTAAACAACACAAAATGTGTTGATATTGCACTACTAGTATTAGCTTTCGAACAAAAGATTTCCATTTGTGTTACTTCAGTATTTAAATTTTATAAAAATGACAAACCAACTAAAACAAATATTAATGATATATAATAGATAGGTGAAGTCAATCTTTCCAATATCATTTATTTAAACATTACACAAACATAGTAAAATGCCAACGTTTCAGACTATTTCATCCATCTTCAGGGCAATAGAATATTTTTCACTTTTTACTGCCCCATACATAGAAGCTAATTTGTCCTTGTCCCGTTTGTCTACTTAAATTCTTAAATCTTATTCTATTTTTAAAAATGTGACCTATTACATTGTAATGGAAAAATGTAAGAAATATAGAAAATATGATGTGACCAAGCAACCAAGGTATGAAAAGAAAATATATAACTGAAGAATATTGCCCTGAAGATGGACAAAATAGTCTGAAACGTTGGCGTTTTACTATGTTAATTTAATGTTTAAATAAATGATATTGGGAAGATTGACATTCACCTATCTATCAATAGATAGGTTTTCCTCTTTACCTACTTTTACCATTTTCCTCTTTACCTATTTTTTGAAATTGGTATCCATGTTTTATATCCTATTATCTATAAAATCAAAATAATGAATGATAAATAGTTAGTAATATAGGATTTCTGAGATACTACAAAATAAGCGCGCTATATTTAAAAAAAATTTAATAATTATATAATAATATAATATTCATGATCTTCCTGAAATATAATATGATCATCTTGAAGTATAATAATTATACTGGTGATTATATAGTAAATATTAATAAATATCTTAAATTTAGATTATATTTTAAAACATGTCAACTTTTTTGAGTTTAATGATAGCCTTGCATTGAGTGTGTGATATATTATCGAAAGGTGTTTTATTATTTTGAAAAATAGCCAATTATCATCCAATATTAAAATACATCGCTGATACCCTAAAATTTCTGTACAGAACATTGTTTAGAACGTTCTGTTTTCTCATTCTTTATTACTTAGCAAAAAACATCATTAGCAACCACTGGCTTGCTGTGGACTAGTCTTATTCTTTCCTTTCCCAAGAACTCCCATTTTCCTCCTTACCTATTTTTTGAAATTGGTATCCATGTTTTATATCCTATTATCTATAAAATCGAAATAATGAATGATAAATAGTTAGTAATATAGGATTTCTGAGACACTACAAAATAAGCGCGCTATATTTAAAAAAAATTTAATTGGTATCATTCACCTTTATTTTAATGGATTTCATTATATATGGGTTGAATTTTAAAACATTGAAAACATTAAAGTTGTAACTCTTTAGTTGGGACTTTGACAAAATTGTCAACATCTCATCTCAGGATACAGGGCAGAGTTGGGCAAATTGTAATCAGAATAATGATTTGTGAATATGAATAATTGGTAATCATAAAATAAATGAAAAATGAATAACCATTATTCATAATCAGTACGGAGTATTTTTAATGATTATTGAGTGTTTATGGTATTCATTTGAAATAAATAATGAATAACTGGTATTTAGTTATTCATTATTCATTTCAAATGAATACCACAAACACTCAATAATCATTAAAAATACTCCGTACTGATTATGAATAATGGTTATTCATTTTTCATTTGTTTTATGATTACCAATTATTCATATTCACAAATCATTATTCTGATTACAATTTGCCCAACTCTGATACAGGGGTATCCAATATATAGTGATGGCTGCTAGTTTTACTATACCAATACTTTTTCCGATTTATAACTACATGAAATAACTGGTTCTGTTTTATTTAAATATTACAAAAAGGAATCAGGAGATTTTCTTCTAAAACTAGCAAGTTTGACATATAATCTTTTTCTACCCTGCAGAATCAATACTACTCAATCAGATGCCCTGATTTACAAAGTGTTTATTTATATTATGGCGCAGAATATTATAACTTTTAAATTTTGTTTTTACATTGTTGTTAATTCTATTGTTTTATATTCTCCTTCTTCTTCAATGGCACTACAAATCATGAAGTGTCAGGGGCCAGTCATAGTGCAGCTAGAATTGTTTCATCTATATATTTTTAATAATTTAATTGTACATCGCAATGTTTCAGAGTCCAACAGTAACGAAGAGGAAAATGTGTCAGGTAAAAAAAAGAAAAAGATAAAGAAACTCTCCCAGATTCAAAGACGTGTAAAAAACGCCGTACATACAGTGAGTGTGGTGTCGAAAACGAACAAAAAACTGGAGAGGAGTATGTCTTCAAGGAAAAGTTCTTCTGCATCTTAGCGCTTAGCCTGCAAACTCCTTCTTCTATCGACTCTTTACAAACGAAGATGCCTCATACTTTAAGAAACATTCAGACAAAATGTGTTCACAATTTTTAATTAGATGATTTGTCATTTTTATACAAGTACTAGACTCAAATAAAATAAGCTTTAGGTGTAGTCAGTTAGTTTTCATAAAAGCAAGTAATTGATAATTTTCTAAAGGATAAACAAGTTCAACAGATCTTTTTTTTATTTTTTTTACAATCCTTTTCCTCACTAGACATAATCTGATAGGCGGGCGCAATCGACTATAGGGTGCGCTAGTAGCATTTTCAAAATGTCGGAAAGAACAGGGATAGACTTAGTTGATGTAATAGAGATAGTTGGTAATTTTAAGAGACCATTAATTGAAGGGCAGGCTATTCTTGATGCAGACCACATAATAACATGTGGAATAATATCTAGAAGTAAAAAAACAGTTATATTACAAGCCTTGTGCCTTCAAACTAGCAATTTTAAAAGACTGCCCCATCAAATAAAAGTGGAAATCAAATTTATTAATAATAATAAGCAATTTTCTTGTCATTATAAGTGTAAAGCTGGTAGTTCTGGTAAATGCAAACACATCATTGTAACTTTACGTTTTTCGGTTAGTAATAACATTAATTACCTATTCGCACGATCATTGTTATGACAGCTTAGATTCTTTGTCATATTATTTATTTATTTGTCAAAACTTTCAGGCTTCGCATTGAAAACTTGGAACAATTAAGCACAACGGATGTAAGACAAAAATGGGGAAAATTAAAAAAGAAAAACAAATATGACACCATGGTCCCAATGCTATTTGCATAAAACCAACATTTTGGAATAATACAATGTCAAATACTAATATTTACCTGGATAAACATAGTCACTTTCTTTAAAATGAAGACTTAATATCGTTTCGAAACAGGCTTATCTATTCTTAATTTTACAATCCACTCTTTAAGAAGCTTTTTATTTTTTGGAAACAAATGGAATGACACATCTTTAGATTTTTTTGATGAACACTGAGGGACGGAGCAATACCTATTAGACATTTTTCCAATAATTTTTTGCTCGATCGGATTTTAATTATGGAAAAATAAATTAAAAACGGCAAAAAACCCTATGAATCCCAGGTAATCGCACAGCTTCTATCCCCGTTTCTCTAGTTCCTTCTAGTTCCTCAAAGAAGCAGCATCGTCGCTTGCGCTCGCCTATTACGTACATCAGACATCGATACAGGATATGCATATAGATCCTTATGATCTCAACCTCAATTATTATATTGATAATGTCATTTGTTTGGACATAAAAACAACATATTATAATAAAAAGTGCAATAAAAAGGAATCTCGTTTCTAAATACTTATCTACAAAAAGTTTTGTTTGTGAATACAAACATATTAAAAGTTGAATTTCTTTGTCATTACTTTCCTATATTTGAATGAACTATTTGTGTATTTATATGAACTGTCCCAGTCCTTGCCGTTAAGATAATCCATTACCTCAGAGCTATTAAGTAATGATTTTCTGTGGTCACCTGTGGTGCAGTGGTAAGCATAGAAACTTATAATACTAAAGGTCGCGGGTTCACGTCCCGAGGTGGCCCTAGAATTTTTTTATGGGAGTAAAAAATCCTTGGCTATGCCGTCCCTCGGATAGGACGTAAAATGGTCAGGTACTCGTTAAAGATCCCTATCCTAATCATACCTGGATAGGCAAAATTTAGGACTCCCACTGTAGCATTGTCTGATTAGCCTTAGTGGCATAAAGTGACGTTAAAACCAGGGTTTGAAATTAACTCTTATTTTCTCGGAAAGAGAATAAAAGTCAAATCCGGACTTTTATATTTCCAATAAATAAATAAAAATCACATCATGACTTTTATATTTCGGGCCAGAAAATAGAAGTCCTGATATGATCTTTATCACAATGATACATAATATAAGAGTCAAAGCTTGATTTTCAATATTTAAGGATGAATTTTTAGCTTTTTTATCGGTTTTCTCCATATTGTTGTTCATTATTGGGTTAACCGTTTTTATAGAAATCTTATAGGGTATATAAGGTAATAAATTACCTTATATCTATCTTAAGATCGATTATTAGATTATCAAGGCCTGCTGATAATGAAAATAAAAATATCAATATAAAACCTCAGGCTGGCTCAGGTATCAATTACAACTTATCTGATATTTACAATATTGGGGTTGAGTTCTAGGTTAATTGGGGTGCTGATTATGAAAATGATATCGATTTTTCGATTACGAGCTCAGGTATATAAACGATATTGGGGTCCACTCGTAGGTTATTTGGGGTGCTGGGTTTAAAAATGATATCGATTTTTCGATTACGCACACAGATATCGATTTATTTCAACAAACAGGATATAAACGATATTGGGGTCCACTCATAGGTTATTTGAGGTGCTGAGTTTGAAAATCATGTCGATTTTCGGATTTCGCGTTCAGGTAACGATTTATCTTAACTTACGCGATAGAAACGATGTTGTGGTCCACTCATAGGTTATTAAAGGTGCTGAATTTGAAAATGATATAGATTTTCGGATTACGTACTCAGGTATCGATTTAATACTACTTAAGGGATATAAACGATATGAAAGTCGGCATTGGGCTATGGAAGGTGCTGAATTAGGAAATGATATCTTTTTTATGATTAGGCGCTCAGGTATCGATATATTACAGTCTACACGATGATTACGATATTGTGGTCATAAGTTTACATTTTGTAAATAGTTTATTATCCATAACACCTTCCATAACCCAATGCCAATTTTAATATCGTTTACATTCCTTAAGTAGTATTAAATCGGTACCTGAGTGCGTAATCGAAAAATCTATATCATTTTCAAATTCACCACCCCAAATAACCTATGAGTGGACCCCATTATCGTTTATATCTCGTAAGTTGTAATAAATCGATACCTGATCACGTAATCCAAAAATCGACCTTATATTCAAATTCAGTACCTCAAATATCCTATGAGCGGACCCCATTATCGTTTATATCGCGTAAGTTAAAATAAATCTAAACCTGAGGACGTAATCCAAAAATCGATATCATTTTCAAACTCAGCACCCCAAATAACCTATGAGTGGACCGCAATATCGTTTATATCGCATATGTTGAAATAAATCGATACCTGAGCGCGTATTCCGAAAATCGATATCATTTTCAAATTCAGCACCTCAAATAACCTATAAGTGGATCTCAATATCGTTTATATCGCGTAAGTTAAAATAAATCGATACCTGAGCGCGTAATCGAAATATCGATATCATTTTAATTAATCAGCACCCCAATTAACCTAGAAATCGACCCCAATATTGTAAACATCGGATAAGGTGTTATCGATATTTTTTTCATTATCAGCAGCCTTGATAATCTAATAATCGATCTTAAGATCGATATAAGGTAATGTATTATACCCTATAAGATTTCCATAAAAACGGTTAACCCAATAATGTACACCAATATGGAGAAATCTGAAAAATAAATTCATGGGTTAACCCATTAATGCCCAAGTATAGAAGTTTTATGATTCTTTTTGGTTTCTTTATTTTTTCCTGTTACTTTAGGTCTAAAATATATGTTTATAAAGTTAAAAAAAATTTGCTCCATGGAAACCATGATTTACAAAATGGTGCATAAATGCACCACTGGGCGGTAAAGGGGTAAAAAATTGTAAGTTCATTTTTCGCTTAAAAATGTTATATTTATTTTCTTTCATGTACAGAAACATCCATACACACCTATTTGACACAGATAACCTAATAAATATGTCATATTTTATGTACAAAAAGAGGTGGAAATATAAAATATTTATGTGATAATTAAAAAAATAAAAATACGTGAGTTGAAATAAAGCACATACTTCATATATTTTATACATTTCTATTATACTGTATTAGGTAAATAGTAGGTAAATTTAAAGAAAATGTAATTTCCAAAAACAAATTAATGTATTTTTATTTATTGCACAAAAACGTTTAAAAAACATAAATAGTATTATTGTTAAAATTTTCATTTATTTCGCTTATAATTCGGCAAATACAGATCACGAAGTATTGCTTTCTTCTTACTATAAGAGGCTATAATAATGCAAAAAGAATGATATATTTCAATTTTAAATCGGTTAAGTGTTTTAGCCCGCTTCTTATAGTAAGAAGAAAGCAATACTTTGTGATCTGTATTTGCCGAATTATAAGCGAGAAACTGAAAAAAAATCCCCAAACAGTTGACGGATTTCAGACCACAAGGCGCTAAATACGTTCACGTTTTAATTACTTTGACTCCTCAGGAGTGCACTAATTTTAAAATTAATGAGCTCCTTTTACACAGAATTGGATATTCTACAACTGTTATAGTTAATATTTTTTATTTGGAGTAGCCCTCTTAAAATTACAGGCTTTGGAATATGAGCGTAATTCATTTTTCCGCTAAAGTGGCTAAATTGACAATCGGTTTTGGCGAAAACACTTAACCGATTTTAACTGTAAGGACCTCACTCGACGCAAAATTTAATTCCCTTTTATTATAGAAAGAATACTATTTCCTCTGCGATAAATCGTTTTCGAATTATTAACGAAAAATTGAAAAAAGTAAGAAAATGTCGATTTTGTTCTCCTATAAAATTTGATGGCAACCGATCTGAGGCATTGGCGGATCCAGGGGGGGGGGGCTGCAGCCCCTCCCTTTGGAAAATTTTTCGTAATTAAAAGATAGAATTTGACTTTCCTTAAAGTAAGGAAGCAAGTTAAATAACAAATAATATGCAGAAAAAGTAGAATTTTAGTTGTGGGGAAGTTATATAAAGGTAAAAAAGCTCATTGGCAGATCCAAATGAAGGGCTATGTGGCTGCAGCCCCCCCCTTTACGGTCGGCTGGATCCGCCCATGATCTGAGGTGGCAAACGTTCACATTTTTTATCTATGAAATGAGTACTTTCAGCCTACATGATCAAAAATTTTCTTCAAATCAGGCCCCTTTTTGGCCCCAGCATCCGGACTTAGACCCCACTTGCGCCCAGTGATGCGTTCACGCACCATTAGAGTCTACAGGCTCTCCCATCCTTGGCATGATACCTACACATATTCTACTATTTTTACTATGAAGTAGAAGGTTATGTTCAACAAAAAATCACCAGTCATTATTTGAAAAAAAATCCAGTAATTAATTACAATTTTTCAAAATTGATGTTTCTAGACTTTCCATTTTTAAGTTTTCCAGCTATGGAAAAAAGTGCCAATTTTTTTTTTAAATTCTGTTTGACATTTTTTAGAATACATATGAACCTTTTACGAGAAGTAAAATGCAGCATTGAAATCATTGAGTGCCGAAAAAG
Source organism: Aelia acuminata (assembly GCA_911387785.2). Classification (NCBI taxonomy): domain Eukaryota; kingdom Metazoa; phylum Arthropoda; class Insecta; order Hemiptera; family Pentatomidae; genus Aelia; species Aelia acuminata. The sequence continues at coordinate 145,912,899 of OU426981.1, read as the reverse complement.
TACCAAAAATAAATTATATATAATTGGTGCGTAAACGCAATTATTCCTAAAAGGGAATAACCAGGTCCTCGAATGTAAAACCAAAACAACAGATATCTCATAAGTGGTATACCACTAATAAATTTTGGAATTTTGCTCTCATTCTAGATGCTCAGTGAGTCAATGCCTATCTACGGCTATTGATACGGTCTATTTAAAAATAAAAACCGTAAACCCAGTTTCAATATTTTTCAAAGATTAACAAAGATATGAATAATGAAAATGTGAATTATCTCAGGTAATCGTTAAGATCCCTATCCTAATTATACCTGGATAGGCAAAATTTAGGACTCCTACTGTAGCATCGTCCGATTAACCTTAGAGGCATAAATGGATGTTAAACAAACAAACAAGTAATGATTACTAAGACGAAATTCTTTTAGTAACAGGCACCTTCAAATGAAATTAATGGTTTCTTCAATTTCTTTTAGATTACACATAGACCAGAACAGTTGTTCTTCAGATATCTCAATGGAATATTTCAGTCCGAATTCTGATAATTTTGTTCATAAAAAACTGATTTATGTGGTTGTTAATATAACGATTGACATCTAGATGAAAATATAATTCTTTGTATATTGAATGAAATATAGCAGAAGCAACTATATTTTAATACAGATATTTTAAATCAATTTTCTATATTCTTATTATATACCCAATATGCTTCTAACACAAAATCATATTAAATTTTAATTAATAGTACATTTAAAATTTTGTAAGTAGGATAAACCATATCAGTTATTGACACCCTCAAGACTACATTTCTGTGGTGAACTTAAAAAAAAAGAAATACTTTTTATGAAGGCATCAAATCGAAACTTCCTATAGCTACTCTTTATGTATCCTTATAAAGACTCAAGAGGTTTTTATTGGGTCAAAAGTTCAATAGTTTTACCATATGGCAATATTTATTGTTAAAAGTGCAAAACTAGTTATTGGCACCCTGTGGATTTAATTGTGAAATCTTCCCTATGGATAGGTAGTTTGTTAATGCCTTACTTCTTAGATGACTTAGAGGACCCTTCAAACATTAGATTCATGCATATCTTGAAATAAAATTAGGACTTGTTTACTTATTTCTTTAAGTTAAAGTTGGGGTGTCAATAACTGTACTGAGTGTCAATAACTGTATAGTTTACCCTAAGTATGCATTCGTAAGATTCCAGAGAGGATATTATTTTGATAAAAAAAAAAAAAAAAAAAAAAAAAAATCAATCGATAAAATCAATGTTTTTATTTATTTATTAATTCATATTAACACAAAGATAGTTAAAAATTTGCACTATGCAGTCTCTTATGTACAAATCAGAACACATCCCGCTCACCTGACAAATAGCGATTTCATTATTAAAATAATTATAAATCCATTAAAAAGACAAACAAATATAAACAATTTCTAAAATCTACTGGCAATGTTCTGATTGGTAAATTAAAATTTGCTAATACTGAATAATATTCATTGAAGGTAACAACAAATAGGAACAAGTCCCGTTCAATTCAGTAATATTGAAAAAAATGTTACTGTAATACTAATTCAATTTTCAACAATTTCTTTTACATCAAAAATAAAAAAAAATTGAACAAATAAAATATTAAAATGATACATTATTATAAATTTACTATTTTAAAATATTGTTCTAAAACAAACAATTGATATTATTAATTTTATACGTAAGACATTGCTGCAAGGATGAGCTAAATGTTAAGTTAACAAGACATGAAATAATGAAAATACACCAGGTACTTTATAAATAAAAAACTATTTTAAAATATATTTATATATATATATTAAAATTCTTATTAATAAATTAGTAGTAAACAAAATATAATCCTGCCATCCCAACACATATATATATATAAGATTAAATTAAAATTATAACTTTAAATTTTTAGTTTTTTAGACAATAAATGAGGAATCTCAAATAATCACAATTTTCAATATTATATAAATATTACTACTGTACAGAGTAATATTAAACACCGAACACAACCAGCTATATAAATCGTACGATATAATAGAAAAATAAAACTCTATCGAGAGTTTATCGAATAAACACAAGATTTTTAGGTGTTTAAAATATCAGATTTATTTTGAATAAGGCAAACGATAGAATAATTCCATAATAAACAATAATTTGTCTAGTCCATGATTTCTCAAGTTGTGTATAAATAAAAATAAATAGTTTTAGCGGTTTTACAGATCCTCAATAATTACAAATGTCAAATTTAAGTCCACCCAAAAAAGGCACGCATCTGAAATAAAAGCCTAATTTCATATTAAAACCTATTCAAAAACTAAAACATTTCAGTAATTTTTAAGCCAAAAAATGAGGGTACTACTTCCCTTATTCCCCTGCTGGCTTTGACAGCTGATAAGCACGCTGCTATCTGTTAGTCACCATGCGAACTACCATCCCCACCACCTCTCTTCTGAGCCGTTAAAGCCCTATTTTATGGCTAGGTTAGAATTATATTTCGCGCCTTTTTTTAGGAGTATGAGAACGTGACGTCATCTCAACTCTAAACAACTTAACCTATTCTTGGCAAATAAACATCGACTATGATTAATTTTGAAAATACCGCGTCTCCTCACCCTTGCATCTATAGAACATTACTCTTCATCGGAATGTCATCATTTTCGAAGTATCAGTATTTTAGAGTCCTCGAAAAATATTAATATTGAACCTATACCTTTACGAATACAAGTAATTACGTAACTATTCGTTATGCGTATAAGTTCCTTACCGATCTACTTTTTTATTAACAATTTATCCACTTCTTTGTTTTTCTATAACCTACTATCTTTTCATTATGCCTATACTTTTTTGAAGAACTGACATTTACATACTTGACAAAAAGTTAAAGTTAAAAAAAAATAAATTAAGAGATAGGATTTATTTCATTGAAGATGCTTATCTAATTCCACTGTTATAGTTCGAAATACTGATTCTACGAAATATTCGGAAAAATAGATAGAAAGTAAAGTATGATGGAGCAAATGGTGGGAAAACGCGGGTTTTATAAAAGTTAGATAATTATATCGACTGGCACAAAATCGATTTGTTCCTTTCAGATGGGGTGAGATAGTGTGTGACGTAAAAATGACTTGATACTGAGGCAAAGTGGTCATTTTTCAAACAGGAGCCGCAATAGGGGAAAGATGGCGGTGCTAGTAGTTCGCATGGTGACCAACAGATGGCAGCGTGCTTATCAGCTGTCAAACCCAGCAGAGGAATAGGGGAAGTAGTATCAAAATGAGAGATTATTCAAAGTAATAAAATAAAAATCCTAGACCAACATTTCGAATGAAAATGGCTTTTAATTTTTTTTTAATTTAGAGTAAACTTTCTTAATTTTTTTCCCACATACGATACAGAAATCCATACAATTATAAAACACCGTCAACACTCCACTACTCTCACTCTGTATCAGAGAGATACATGAGTGCCAGGATAAGCGTTGCTTTTAATAACAGATGATTGTGATAACCTGGAGGATTTAGCCAGTTCAAAACTTGGAGCCAGGGGACATATAATAATACTCGTCATTAATCCCTCACCATCTCCCCTGGATCAGGAAAACCCCGTATAGCCAAAGGTGAGGAAAGGGAGGACTTAAAAAAAAAAAAAAAAAATGCTTAGTGATGATTTCCGTTCCACTCCACAGCCATTTTGTATCTCAGAGACAATGTGAGACTAGATGTTCAAGTTGTTTTTGTGCCATTAAAACTGAACATTTCCGCACAGTTTTGTATCAAGTTATAACTACTGATAATTGAAGTCGACTCCGTTTAATTGGGCCATCAGATAATAGGGACCACCGCTTAATAGACATTTTTAATAAAACGGAATCAAATATAGGTAAAATATCACCGCTTTATTGGGGCAAAACATCGGCTGATTGGGCCAAAACTTTCTGGAAGTTAATGTAAAAAACCATGAGACCCGGTGTCAAATGAATAACATAAGTATCTGAGACCAGATCAGAAGCAAGAAACCGCATCAAAAAGGTTGGTCACTTTTCACGTACGCCAATTATGTTGGTTAGTTTACAATATAAAAAAATTGACGTAAAAACATGTTCTGAATCATTTCTTATTTCAGCTTTATCAGTATAATTTATATTCCACACAAATAGTTATTTTAATTTGTTTCATTTTGTATACTGCTAATATTGAAACAATTATTTAATAAAAATATATTTTAAGAGTTAAATTAATCGTATTATTTTGACTCCATCATTAAATTAATAGAATAGGTACACCTAAATGCACCTATTAACTGAGTTTCCACCTAAATATGTCTAATGTATGACATCAATTAACATACATGTAAGGTAGAACTGTGTTTAGGCTTATTTAGGCATTTTTTATTTGCATTTACACGTGGATTCATGGTCTCCGCTTTATTGGGTCCTCCGCCTAATTGGGACAAAACAAATTTTCCCTTTATGTCCCAATAAAACGGAGTCGGCTGTATTGTAATTTACATGGGGAAAAGGTTTTTAGACAATAGATTCTCTTTGCATCTCACAGATACTATATGAGCACCTTTTGTCAGTTAAAAATACAGTACCGGTCAAAAGTTTAGACTCACTTGTATTTAATTCACAATTTTCAAGTATAAAAAAATAATTGTAACTCAAGAGATAACATTTCGAAAATTATATGATTGTTTCGAATACAATCTATATAAATAAAGATGAAAATGTTATTTTTTTTTTTTTTTTTTTTGTTCTTAATAGAAATACATACCGTTTGTCCTAAATTCTCTGAATTTCGCTTAGTGGTTCTTTCATACCAGGTGCGAACACCTGTCACAAATCGTTATGATCTCGCTTTACATTAGATTTTGACGAAATCAACCGCTGGAGTAAAAAAAAATCTCATTTCTGTCCTAACGAACTTTTCTCATTGTTTTCAAAATTCCGTGGGTGAAACCGGGATATTAAAGCTAGTTATAAATAAATTAAAAATAAAATTATAGTTGTTAGGTTGTCCAATAAATAAAATGTTGTTACTTATTTATTTTACAAAAACTAAGGGTGAGTCTAAACTTTTGACTGGCACTGTATGATCTTTAATAAAAAAAGAACTAGTCAAGAAGCATTATTTTTTTTTTTTTTTTATGATACTCATTAATGAGGGTGTTTTTCTCTCGTTAAATTTTGTTTTTCATGGCACCGGTAAAGAAACTTAAAACCATCTATTTCACAAATACAAAGCGAGTAACCTTGTTGCTTTGATGGTGCGAGCAATGGAGTGTTGGAGTGTTAATAAATGTTAAGGTTCGATATAAGTAATTTTTAACTGGTGTTCTAATAAGTTGTTAAAAAAAAAAAAATTCCTACGAATGGTATTAACATTCTTTACCCAAGAGTAAAAAATTCAAAATTTGCCAGCACAAAAATAATGCATGTATGAAAAATTAAAAAAAAAAGTTTAAATATCCCTTCTGTTATAAGGTACAAGAGCTGAACATATAAACTTGCCAAATAATAATAAATATTGGGTGATCATAACTTCCTCCTCGCCCAAAATTTTTTGACTAAATTGAAAGTTGAATTTCAAGCCGATGATTTAATATAATTAGATAAGAAATAAAAATTTAGCCTGGTAACGGAATTTATTTTTCAAGCCGCAAAATGGCTCTTTCTTGTAGCAAGGTCTTTGGCCAGAACTAGAAATCGATAGGTTTAGCGATACTAAACCTCTCTGAAAAAAATATAAATTGATCTTAAATAAAAATATAATTTATTAATAAAATCATTTATGTTTGTATTCACAAAAAATATATATGTATATATAACTTATCTATGAATTAGACTAATTCATTAAATACATTCAGCATAGTATTTTTTTTTTAAAGCGCTCACTATAGTCATCATAAAAGCAATAGATGAAAATGTTACACATTCTTTCACTTTTAAATATGTACATAAAACAGTTAATATTCAGAATAATTAAATAAATACCAGCTTTTTTTTTTTTTCAAATCAGACTAAACATTAACAGAGAAATTGGTACTTTTCAGTTAAATCTGTACGACAATAAAATGTATACGCTTGTTAAACACAGAGACATCAAAAATTAAGACTGTTAAAAAATAAATAAATAAATTGGAAACACAAATATCTGTTTAAATATTTAGAAATACAAGTGTAATACTGAAAGCTATTTTGATTGGCCTTGAAAAAAATGACAGGAAACAAAAGAAACACTAGTCAAACCAAACAGCAGTAGTGTTCGTTAAGCGTTTGCCATGTTTTGTTTGAAGTGTAACTGTGGCATGTTAAGTGTTATTACATAAATCTGTTAAGTGACCAACCTCTGACAATAATTACTTAAATATTTCAATAGTGAGTAAATTTTTGTGAGTAAATTATTGTAATTGTAATTATATAATTAGAATCTTGTAAATTATAATTACAAAATAATAAATTTAAGAGCTTCCAGGACAATTTAGTAAGATTCAATTCAGTACGAACAAGTCCAAACAGTATATTCGATCCCCATTTAAAAGATGAAATGCACCCTTTTATGAGAGACCAGTATACAAAGTAATAATAATTCACTACTATTAAATTTCTTCTTTAGATAGAAATTTAGCATTAGACAAGGACAATTCCTTGTATGACTTGCATCTAGGATTTAAGGATAACCGATAAGCTTTCATCAGAAAAAAAAAAGGACTATAATTTGTTCAATATAACTTCCGCATTTGTGACGAGGCAAAAAATAAAAGTTTATTGAACTCTTAAGAGGAAAAGTGGCGACAAAGTAACTAAAAGGTACCAAATTTCTGAACTACAACAAGTTTTGTTATAAATTATTTTTAAAAAACACAATAATCCAACATCTAATTGAGCTTTAGGAATAAATCAGAATCGGACTCAATTTTTTTTTCCCCCTTTTCTTCATTATTTTTTTTTTAAATATAAATTCACACGGGTGACTATTTGTACAAAATGTACAAAAATATATATGTATATTGATACTAAAACTTTATAGCTTAGATAAAATCCTATTACTATAGATTTTAAAAAATTGACTTAAATTATCTAATGTTACAAGTATCTCTTGAAAATGTTTTTAAAGCACATGAATTATTATTATATCAAGAAGGTTTGAGAAGAAAAAGAAATTTACAAATAAAAAAATGATAAAATAATTATACATTATTTATAAATTTAAATTATGATTATAAATGCAATTAAAAACAAAACAACATAATAATATATATAATGTATGTATTGAAAATACATATATTAAATTAACAAAGAATATTTTCCTATTTTTTTTTTTTTTAATTTTTAAATAGGAATTAAATATGATAACAAATAAAACAACATATCAGTGGAACCCTTCTCTGTCACCTTCTGAGCAAAATGTCTTCATAACTGTTCCAGAATTTAACACATTGAAATATAACAGTTACAGGAAATACCGCAATAAGCTTAAGAAACTATAGAGTTTGAAGTTCAACAACTTCAACAATTGATCGAAACAAAAGTTAACTGGTCTCAAGTCAAAATTTAGAAACGGAGGTTGCTAAGATAAAAAATATCAGGTATGAATAGAATAGATTTCTCATATTAAACATTTTTTTTTTTTTTTAGCATTTACATCATAACAATAATAAAAATAATAAATAGTTGAATTAATCGAAAAGCTATCTTAAAACATACTGGGATAGATGTAGCTGGAAATAAATTTCAATGAAATAACTTCGACCAGCAAACGCACAAGCTATTGCGTAGATAACCCCCAAAAAATGTCCTTTATCCAGATAATCTAACAGTAAAAATGGCATGTATAACTTTTAACAAATATTTTTAACAGTTTTAAAGCAGTCTTTCTTAAAAAAAAAAAAAAAATTACTCATAACAACAATTTTAAATATCAACAGTATTTCATAAAAAAATTATTATATCAACTAGTTTTACTACTTAAATACCCATATAATAATAAAAGAAAATGTACTAAAAAAATCTCAACCTGGAACATAAATTTAATATTATCACACCTTGAAAATGATACCAACAATAATTTTAAAAAATCATTATTTTCTTACAAAAGGAAACTATGAGAAAAACTTTTACATCAATTGCATTTTAAAGCAATACGATTTTAAAGGAAGTTATTTTTGAAAATTAAATAAAATTAGAAAAAGATGAAGATAGTTTTTAGTATGACAAGGATGCAAAATTGCAATTGTTCAAATTTTTTTTCTTTCTAGTGTGACCTCCATGTTCGATTCACAAATATTCATCTGTAAGTAATGCACGAGTGTTTACTGTTTCAATTATTTATTTTACTAGTAAAATTATGATTTCCTGATTTTGAGAGTATTATCTCGCTCAAAATTTTGCCATTATGGTATCGCATTGAGAGTGTGGTATATAAATGTTTAAATTAAATATTATAAATAATTTAATGTATGAAGTTGTTTTTACATGTATCATTATATATTATAAAATGCATGCAGCATATAAGTATCAACATTTTGAAATTTATTTTAATAATTAATTTCAAAATGAAAATCATTTTCTCTGGTCAAAGTCGTTCAGATTCATTATCTTATCTCCAGGTATAGTTTAGAATAAAACTCCAAAAACACTCGAGATACTTATACATCGATGACAGTCTTTGTTTTTGATGAGCTTACTCATCTTATTAAGTTTAATAAAGGCATGACTACATATCGTCAAATCTCAATAAAAAAAAAAAAAAAAAAAAAAAAAAAAAAAAAAAAAATAGATAGAATAAACATTTTCAATTTTATATTAAAATAAACCAAAACAGTTATTAACTAAGTTAGAAGGGTTCCACTATCACATTTAAGAGCAAAGTTTTAATTCAGCGTTAGAAATAACAGTAGTAAATGATATTATGATCAAATATATTAATTCGAAAACGAACTTGGGACATGAGAATACAATTCATAAATACCTATTAAATATAAAGCACCCATATATTTAAAAAATGATTAATTACTGATTCATTATTAAATATTTTTCCTTTTTAAATCTATGATAAATTTTATTTATAAAAGTTGCTGAAATTGTCATTATTATTATTATTCTCAAATCCCAATGACAAAAAAAAAAAAATCAACAATTCATAGTTATTATCACTATTGTATACGTATTTTATATGACTAATGTCGTAGTATAAAAGTAGTAAGCTTACAAAAGAAGCTTCAGCAGCCAGGTAATACAGGTAGCGCCAGGTAACCGGTGCCAATATCGCAATCAAGCTGGCATAAGTTATCAAATGGCATTTGCTGAAGATAGTTTAATACCTTTTAGATAATATAACAAAAGTGAAAAAAAAAACAAAGAAGTATAACTTCAAAAATATATATATTGCATCGCAGCATATTCACAGCTCAGATTTTTAATGCTGCTGCATGATATGCTCATATAATTTATTGCCTGTTTTATTATGCATACGCTATAATAGTTATGCAGAAAATAAATCAATTTCCGATATAATGGTATAGATTAAAGCCATTAAAAAAAAATATATTTGTATATGATAAAGACAAATATTGTCAACACGCGATGATGATTTTATTAAATTACTCTCATGACACAGGAGAAATATCGATTTCATAGAAGAGAAATGGAACATTCTTCAATCTTGAAATTAGGAAAAAAAAAAAAAAAAATGCTGACTTTATGATATTATCAGATTTATGAGATTTATATTCAGCTATAAGCTGCAAAAAGGCTATGTACATAAAAACTTTTTTTATTTTCTATACCTATCTATTATAAATATATAAGCTCAAGTGGACGAAAATATATCTAAGTATAAATATATATATGTATACCTATGAATATATATATAGTTTGGTGTTTTGAATATGTTATTCAAGTATAATTCAAAATAAAATACTCTTGAGAAAAGATTTAAAAAATTCAATAATACGTGAGCATATATGTAATCCATTGGGAAAATATTAAAAAAGAAAAATTTTAATTATAAACCATAGCTCTCGGACCTTTGGTTCAACTAAAAAAAAAAAAAAAAAAAATGAAAAGCAACAATAACAATAAAATTAACATGAATAAATAAGAAACAAAATTGTAAAAATAATACTGCACCATCCTAAAAAAAGAGATAATAGTTAATACAATTCAAATTATTTAAGGGTCACAAACACTATTTATATTGAGATATATATATATTATTTAAATTACGAGGCACAGAGATTGATAATATGTGTGTTTTTGCAAGAAAACGAAAGAAAACTGATTGTTTCCTTGACTTAGCTTTACTTGTTTTTTTTTTTAATCTTTGAATTTTCTAACTTGTTTGTTATTGCTTTCACTCATGTGGAGAAAAAAATAACCTATGTAAGTTTAAAAAGAGGACAGTTTGGCTGATTGTAAAGAATTTTAGACATTTGACAATTATTGGGTTCGTCGACAATTATAATATAGGATTAGTTTATCCCTATGACAAGAAAGGATTAGGTTGAGGTACGAGCGGTTGAGAGATCGCCTGGGGTACGAAAGCAGGAGTATTCCGGACCGGCTGTAGCGGAGCACCCACCGGCGAGAAGGGGTTCGCTGCAACTGCCAACATAATAATATTAATTATTCCTAATATTATTATTATTATTACTATACCTCTAACTAGTTCCCCCCCCATAATTGCTCATGATTAAAAAACTATTCGATATATTCAGGGTGTCCAAAAAGAGTATCCGGGGTTTGAAAGTTGAATAAAATCTCAAATATGGAATATCAAGCAGGATGTTTACGTTTTATTTAAACAAAATGAACTGGAAATTTATTTAGAAAAAACAATATTGTCTAGGTGTCCCCTATGCACCTCTGCTGGCACTCCTCAAATCTCAAACGCAGATTTTTTAAAAACGCGTTGACACATTGTTCCTGAGATTGCCGTCATTTCTGTTCTGATATTTTGCTTCAATTGCAATTGTTAGATTCGTCGGTTTCTTTTCGTATACCCTACTTTTCAGGTATCCCCACAGAAAGAAGAACTGAGATCGGGACTCCTGGGAGGCCAGCTAATGGTGCTTCTACGAGAAATCACTTTGTTTTGGAATAATTCGTTTACCGTAGCAATTGATAAGTCTGAAGAATGGCAAGTGGCCCCGTCTTGCTGGAACTATGTTCTAGAGTTAAATCCTTTAAACTCTTGAAGTTCTTGGGCCAAAAAACCTCTTAACATTTCACAGTAACGCTCACTATTTACTGCGTTTGAGATTCGAGGAGTGCCAGCACCGTTATGGTGGACACCTAGACGATATTGTTTTTTTTAAAATAAATTTCCAGTTCATTGTGTTTAAATAAAACGTAAACATCCTACTTGATATTCTATATTTGAGATTTTATTCAACTTTCAAACCCCGAATACTCTTTTTGGACACCCTGTATATAAGTAATATATCCTAAGCCTGAGGACTGACTAGTTTAACACGTACCTGGTCGTAAAGGCTGCTGCTGATTTGGTTGAGGCTGAGTCGGTTTAGTGACAAGATTGTCAAGATTTACTAATCCCGAATTTTCACCTAAAAATGCATGGGGACTTCTTCTTTTGGCGGACCCTAACCCATTCCTATCGTTCAAGCTCTCTCCGAGGCCCCTCATGTCGAAGGGATTAGGGCTAATACCTGAAAAAGATAAAAAAAAGGGTAAGAACTGCGATAAATTCACGAAATCATAAGGAATTCTCAGCCAAATTTTATTCATAATTAACTAAATAAATAAATACAGATCATTATTAAAAACCAGTCCAGCATGATATAAAATAATAACGCCTTCCTTACGTAGGTCTATCAGGAATGACTATTTTAAGACTTACTTCTTATACAAATATTGCGAACAACAAAATCAATAGAATTTACGTTAGTACAGGTCTGTTGATGTCAAGACTACGAGCCAATATATACATTTAACACGTTCATGCCAGGACTGTTTAATGCTGTTCGCTCTATCGGGCGGGAGCTATTCCAGGGCATTATGGCAGTATTGGCAATCCAACAATAATAAAATAAACAATAAAAAATACTATCCTACTAGTTATGTTTATAATACGGTATTAATTCATTCATGTTTGGGCCAAAGGGCTTAAGTCATAAAACAAAATAAATTTCTGTCTCGTCTTCTTAAAATTTATAATTGACTATAATTTATTTGTTATTCATAATTTATTACAGTCTCTGTTGAAAGAATGTAGTTTAATTTATTATTCTGGAATAAAGAAACACAATCAAAAAGAATTTATAATGATTTTCAATAGCTTGGTAAATCGTTTAAGCTTCACATTCAATGACTTTAGCCCTGTTGCCCAAACACCAGTGAATTATAATTGTAATTAAAAAATAAATGTTAATACGTTTATAAGTATATGAATATAAATATAAATACAAATAAATATAAATATAAATAAATACAAATAAATATAAATAAATACAAATAAATATAAAAATAAATGAATTTACATAAAATTTTCATTATTTTAATTTTCAACTGTATAGAAATTATTACTACTTTCTCATCACTTTGGCTGCCATGTAACCTGAAATCGAGTAAATGTTCTCTTGTCAGTGAATTAAATATTAAAATTGTGTTGAAACGAGAGTGTGATTCTCAGGTATTATTTTTCGGCAGTCAAAGTGTTAAAGATCTAATTATTTGTCAGAGGCGGCATTCTAGTGTGAGCCACCGGTGGTACACGCCGGCGTGAACGTCTTATTACAAGTAAATCGGTTAACTATTTAAACCGATTAACATTTAATTACAAAGTTAATATAATACCATACATTTGAATGTTGAATAAACCCATTTCCAGTCTCAAAATTTTACAGAATGGTAGACGTTTTGGAAATTTTGTCTATATTATCACCTTTTATGATTAAATTTATTATGAAAATTCTTTTTGCGTTACAATTAGAAAGCTGTCAATTAACTTTTATTAGCAACATGTGTCATGCTGATTAGTCTGGATTGCAATGTAGTATGTTTATTAAACATTCAAACGAATAAAAAAAAAAAAAAAAAAAAAAAATTAAAGCAGTCTATCAAGATAATAGACTATCATATTTCAATCTAGTATACAACAGAAAAATAAATGTGGCCTTATATGTACATCTATATTTGAAGTTTAAAACATCTTAATCCTTTAATAGCTCTGGACGATATGTCGAGGAAAAAAAAAGACGATCCCCAGGATATCTAGCAACCGGTTTCTCACTTATTTAACATCCCCCAGCTTCACATGAAATAACTTGGCGCGACTGAGGCACATCCTACCGGATCCTCGAAGACTTAATAAGTACATCTAGCGGCATAGTAGTAGGTTTCAGGGGTGTCTATTGGGGAAATATTTGTTTAACCATTATTCATTTCGAGTTCTAGACGCTCTGAGCGATAGTCCTCCGCTTTTATCCCTCTGTTTTCACGCAATATTCACTGTTTTATTTTGTTTGTTAGTATTTTGCTAGTTTTGGTGTTGCTTTCGTCATGTCGCGAAATTTGTTCAGCGAGCAATAATGAAATTATTATTATAATCTTGTTCATTATTACCTTCATGAATCACGTAATCTTTCATTACAATCGATAATCTAGCATTTTAATTTATTGAAATAATGATAAAGGTATTATAGAATCATAAAAAGTAAATAGAGGATTAAGAAATAGTCGGAAAAGTTTATGAGGAGTTGAAGAATTTGAGGCAGTCAGCAGCGGAGGGTGGCCTAAACACCTTAGCTTGTGGAGGGTAAAAGCCGGCTGACCCACTTAGCTTCTCAGCTGTTCTAAAACAATTATGCAACTTACCAACAAAAACATTAGATCTCTTTTCAATGAAATAAAAAAAATCATATAATTTTGTTTCACGATACAATGTAATAATTTGAGAATATGACTGTTCGCATTTAAAGAGGACATAATGTTCACTCTTCTCAAATCCATCGTATCTCAAAAAAAAAAAAAAAAAAAAAAAAAAAAAAAAAAAAAAAAAAAAAAAAAAAAAAAAAAAAAACGATGCTACAGTGGCAGTCCTAAATTTTGCATATCCAAGTATTATTAGGATAGGGATCTTTAACGAGTACCAGACATCATACAGGCTCAAGACCTCCATTTGAATTCCTATCCAAGGGATGGCTTAGCCAAGGACTTTTACTCCCTCAAAAAATTCTTACGGCAGCTACGCCAGCCACTACACCACTGGTGACCCCACTATCTTTTAGTACAGCAGTTCTCAAACTTTTTATTCCGAGACTTATCCAAATGGTCTAAATATAATCCACATCTCCCTTATATGTATGGAACTGTACATTTTTTTTTTTTGTTAACAATTCATTTTTCAGGCAAATCTTATTGTTACAATGTTACATGTACTAAGCTTATTTCTATAAGGACAATGCGCATTCAATGTTATAACAATTCACTACAAACTATCAAAGGACTGGTATTTTCTAAATAATAGGCGCCAAACTTTTGACTCAGTTTCAATTTCACCATTAAAAAAAAAACCTGTACCACTACAACCCATGAAGGGTCTTGGGTTCAGTACTATGTAAGGAAGAGCACTGTTTCTTGGTCAGCGGTCGTGCAAGGAGGTGATTTGACCGTGATCACGCTCGACCGCCAGGTTTTTTCCCCTTAATTTTTCAATTAAGGGTACCCACATTATAGAGGCTGGGTTTGCCCCAGGAGGGTCTCTCGGCCCACGAGACGAACTGTGGCAGAATAATAAAGATATCATAAGCCATGTCAGATTCGAACTCGGGACCTTAAGCACAGCAATTCACTGCCTTACCAGTGGGCTACCCCACTCCCTCACCATTATAAACAGTAATAAACAATTTAATATAAAAAATTAATTATAAACTTACAAGTTTTATTATTATTGTTGATGTTATTTCTATTAGTTATAATGTCAAACTCGTCAAGGTCATTTAACGGAGACGATAAAGCCGGGCTTGGCTCCGTTGCAGGGGACCATGGGTCGTTTTGCGGTTTCACTGCCTTCCAAGGATCAACCGAGGCAGCCTCGTCTGAAAAAATAAATAAATAAATCAGAAACATAAATGTGCAAATTGAAATAATCTAAAAAGTCTGAAGACTTATTTATTTCAGTTTCTAAGGCAAAGAAAAACTGCTAATGATTATCATAGCTCGATCCAATGATTAGGAATAGGAAAGCACTTATATCAAATTATAGAGTCCTACCTCTTATATAAAATTTCTAATTTTTTTTTGGCAAGATAATCTGATAAGTCATTTAGTCCTAAAATATTTATAAATAATTTAACGGGTCCAAGAGGCAGTTTTGCCTTTTTTAATTTAATATAAAATTTTATTTTTATCATAATGAATTCAAATTAGCTTCATCGATGATTAATTTTGTTGTCATTACCAATATTTCTGGATTATTCAGATTTTCATATATCAAGATTGCCTTTCATCCTAGTTAGACCGGATATACGAGGGTGAAATATAAATTGGCCAAAATTTTCCCTGGTATGCTCAAGTTATTCCACTATTCAATGTACGAGGGTCGTCCAGAAAATAAGTTCCGTTTTCGTCTGTAGGGCGGTAGGAATGGTTTTTGCCAAATCCGGCAACACCGCTCGAAAGAGGAGAGGTGGGAAAATAGAATGAGATGTGGGTGACATCAGTCGGTCAGTTACCCTCTCGAGTTGTTTTGCGCGGAGTGATTCAATTTCTTTATGCACAGGGTTTCAAATCAGTTCAAATTCACGAACAGCTCATTTCTGTTTATGGAGAAGGTGTAATGAGTGAGTCAATGGTGAGGAGATGGGAACGTGAATTTAAGGCGGGAAGACATTCACTTGAGGATGAAAGTGGAAGAGGCAGAACCTCAGTTGTGATGGACGAAATTGTCGCAGAAATCGACAATGCAGTTCGCAAAGATCGTCGTTCAAACCAGGATGAATTCCACCTGAGTTTCCCAGACATCTCACGATCCCTCATCCATGAGATCGTCCCGAAAAAACTTGACTTTTGGAAAGTTTGCGCCCGGTGGGTCCCTAGAGAGCTGACGCCCCAACACAAGGAACAACGAATGGCTGCAGCTCGAGAATTTTTGGATCGCTAAACAACTGATGGGGACGCATTCCTGAAGTCTATCGTCACTGGAGACGAAACCTGGGTGTCACACTACACTCCAGAAAACAAAAGACAGTCCATGCAATGGAAACACCCCACCTCCCCAAGTGCCGAAAAATTCAAAGTCGTGAATTCAACCAGGAAAATCATGGCTTTTGTTTTCTGGGATCAAAAAGGAATTCTCCTGATTGATTTTTTGCCTCAAGGTGAAACAATTAACGCCAACCTGTATTGTGAGATCCTGAAGAAGCTTCGTCGGGCCATACAGAACAAGAGAAGAGGAATGTTGACCTCCGGTGTTTGCCTTCTCCACGACAACGCTCGGCCTCAAGTTGCTCGTTCCACAGCGCAACTTTTGGATGAGTTTGGTTGGGATGTTCTGACCCATCCACCTTACAGTTCCGACTTGGCCCCTTCAGACTATCACCTGTTTACCAAAATGAAGGCAGAATTGGCAGGAGAATGTTTCACAAGTGACGAGGAAGTTAAAGAAGCTGTCACGAAGTGGACCAAGGAGGTGGCGGCAAGCTTCTACGAGGAAGGAATTTCGAAGCTCATTTCGCGATATACCAAATGTATTAACGTCGCCGGGGATTATGTGGAAAAATAATACATATTTTTAAGTACAATACCTGTAAGTTTCAAAATTTTTCAATAAAAACTTGATTTTTAAAAAAGAAACGGAACTTATTTTTTGGACGACCCTCCTACTATAGCTGTATGCTGGCCTTAGATTAATAACACCTTTTGTGAACTGCTTTTTAAAATTTGTCTTATCTGTCCGTCTCACCTTTATGGTTGAGCTAAAATGGCTTTGACCATCAGATCAACCTACAGTCAATATTTCAAACAATGTTGGTCTGTTGTGCTTGAAGTTCTCATAATGTACAAAAGATGGTCAATCTGTTGTCTGCTGGGCAAGTAGCATTTGATATACAGAATTCTGCAAGAAATTGCTTGGGGTCTTTACGGGCTTAAATTTTTTAAACAGAGCTTTAAGAATTTCTCTCAATTCAGAGGAATTTCATCGTCCATGAAGTTAAATCTTGAATAATGATTTAGTTTACCAGTCATCCATTTAAGTTGTTGCTGCTCTCCAATGCCGAATTCCTCCATGTTGTAGATCTATTCAGATGAATAAAAAGTTAAAGGGAAAGAAAACTTTCTTTCCTGGAATTCAACGGTTGACATCATATTGTTGCTTAGATCAATTTTGATGTAAGTGCAAACCTCTAAGACATTAATTTCTAAAATTTTATGAAGCATTATAATGTTAGATGTACAACTTTTTAACGTCTTATAATGTTAATAATATATCTGACACATAAATATATTTAAAAAAAACAACAACAAAACAATATACGAAATTAGACTAAACAAGAAAAGCAAACAAGAAAACCAATATCTGTTAGTATAACAACAAATATTCAGCAGCTATGTACATCCCCTTGCGACATAAACAATTATCCATAACTTTATTATTTTTTAACTCACTGTTTATTAACTACCTGTTTTCGCTAAGTGATTTGAAAAAATATTTGTGCCGTAGTTTAAGTTTAAACCCAACAAGTCTTCAATCACTATAATAAACAAAGAAATAGATAATACACATTTTAATGGTTGCAAATATATATACATACATGTGATTAATACTTATAGTATACCAGGTCTGCAAGTTTAAAATGTCGTTTTAATTCCAATAGAATGCGCTCTTAGCCTATTGAAGGATTTGCTTATCTCTAAACGCTATTTTGTTTGTTAGTCATTTGTTTACAAAAGTCAGTTGTTTTTAAGTCGTTTACGTGGACGTATCATACCTTTCTTTGGTGTTAAAAATGTCTAATTCTAAGCCAAATAAAGAGCATTTGCGGCATGTCATGATTTTCTTATTCAATCAAAAGAAAAAGGCATCTGAATGTCATCGAATTCTTGTTGAGACTTATGGCGATCTTGCTCCAACCGTCAAGACATGTGAACGTTGGTTTCAAAGTTTCAAACGTGGTGATTTTGATGTTACTGATAAAAAACGAGAAAATCGACCAAAAAAGTTTGAGGACGTCGAATTGCAATCTCAAACCCGGCGAAACAGTCAATACCGACCGCTACTGACAACAAATGATTAATTTGAGTCACGCATTGATCGAAAAACGCCCAGAATGGGCTCACAGGCACGCCGAAGTCATTCTTCAGCATGATAACGCTCCTGCACATTCAGCCAGATTGACTAAGGAAACGATTTCTTCGCTTGGTTGGGAACTCCTACCCCACCCGCCGTATTCACCTGACCTGGCGCCTTCTGATTATCATCTCTTCTCATCGATGGGACACTCATTGGCTGAGCAACACTTTAACAATTTGGAGGATGTAAGAAAATGGCTCGATGAATGGATTTCAAATAAAGATGAAGCATTCTTTTGGAATGGTATCCATAAATTGCCCGAGAGATGGACAAAATGTGTAGAAAGCGAGGGCCAGTACTTTGAATAAAATATATTATACTTTTTTTTTAAATTACTGTGTATATATTTTAAGAAATAAACGACATTTTAAACTTGCAGACCTGGTATTATCGAAATATGTACGGATAAAATTACATACTTGGTTTAGGAGGAGCAGGAACAGAGGGGGCAGGCGACCAAGGATCAGCAATGGAAGGGTTGGTGGCTGTCGAAGATGAAACGCTCCACGGATCAACCTAAAAATAAATTTGAAAAATTGTTAGTATTAGGGGAGAGCGGGGTTGGTTGGCATAGGGGGTAGGTTGCCCAGTGGCTTATAGTTTCCGTCAGGGTTTGAAATCGATAATTATTTTTTCCAAAATATCATCTAATAATTACTATTTCTGATTTTTAATTTAAAAATCAGTCTTGATTTATTAATACAAATTTAAATCGATCTTTGATATTTATTAATTGGATTAAAAATAATGATCACTCACCGAGTGATACGGTATTAAATAAATAATAATGATTAAATTGCGATAAAAAAAATATTGATCAGAAAATAAAAATCACCTTTTAAAAGCAAATTAATTTATTAATATGTATGAATACATTGTGAATGTACACATTTTAATATTTTTTAAAATAATATAAAGAGAGCATAAGATACATTTTAAAGTAATTGGAGTTGGAACATAATAAAAATAAAAAGTTTAAAACTTGTCTGAGACAAGTTATCGGATCACGATAAGAGGTACTAGGATTGTCCCTGGATGAAATTGGACCTTTGTGAAAAATTGTATTAAAATCAGCATACAGCGGACGGACGATTTTTTTTTATTCAATTTTCGGAATTTACGCATCTTGAAATGCAATGTCAAATTCTTAAGGGTGGGGTTAGGGGGTCAGAATATCACAATAGAAAACTAAAAATTTATATTTCTGATTTATAAAAGTATTAGTCGAAAATTATTATTATTGTTAGTCGAAAAAATTTAATTAAAAAATAATGATCAGGTTATGATTTTTATCACTTTTGATCAAAAATAAAAATCACTCTCAATAAAAATCATCAAATGATTTTTAAAAATTCCAGATAAAAATTTTGATCGGATTTGATTTTAATTTTAATAATTATCAATTTCAAACCATGGTTTCCGTCACACCTGTTGTGAAGGCCCCAACATTGTACCATGTGACCTGCTCGACCTCTGGAGTCTAGTCCTGAGTTTTCAATCTGATACTAACAGTGTAGAGAAGAGTGTGCTTCATTGATTGATTTTACAACATGTAAGTAAATTTTTATATTTTCAATAAATTTGGTTTAAAGGCATGGCAAAACATTTGACTCCGATTCTGTTCACATAGCCCCAAATTCCTTTGAAAAATCTAACCTTTCGACTAACCAGTTTGTTTTTTTATTGTTCTCCCCTGCCCTGGCGGCCATCTTTCATATTATCTCTCCTATGGGGTTAGTTGGCTATCTTCAAATGGGGTTTGTTGGCGCAGTAGCAATTCACAAAAGCAAGGTAAACATAAAAAAAGTTGAAACTACCAATGTCTTTAGTTCCAGCGAGGAGGTTGGGAGCGATATTTCCTCTGCAGAAAGTGACGACAGTCTAAACTTCTATCTTCTTCTGTTGTCATTCTATTTTCCCATAAAAGATCTTAAAAACCGATTCAAAATTATTGTACCATTATAGTGCAGCTTTTTTATAACAATAATATGTGTCAGGCAGTACTTGAATGAGATGGCTAAACAACTCCACCTTTTAGGCCAACCTGCCCCATACATGGGGTTAATTGGCGTACTCTGGATTGACGAATTCTTCAATTTTCTATGTTCTTAGAATTAAATATTACGTGTTGAAAAAAATACTTGAAGTACTCTAATACTTGGAGTTTACAGTGGTATTGGGATAATATTAACAGGAACGACTCAACAATCAAAAGTAAACAATCAAAAAGTGAAAACTGTTGCCAACCAACCCCGCTCTCCCCTATGTATTTTCAGGAAGAAAATCTGAAATTAAATTATATATACACACACTAATATGTGATTACTGAGTTACAAACAAAATTTGTAGGTCCATTTTTATCTCGTAATCAGTTAGACATCTTTTCGATCAGATCCCTATTTATCCCTATCATAATGCAAAAATTCATCCATTCAAAACTGGTGAGAAAAGTGGATTTAAATAAATGAATTCTTAAAAAAAGGGTGTCTTGCAGTACTGGCTTCTAAAATTCCGGGTATAATTACAGCATATTCTCTCCCCCCCCCCCCCCACCCCATGAACAATGACGAAAAAAAAGAAGATATATTTAAGAATTAATACAATCAGAGGAAAAACAAAATACAAGGTAGTAGCAAAACTTTATCCTTATCTCAGCCTGCTCCAAAAACACTTAACTTCTAAGAGTAACTAAAACTAAAATAACTAAAAGTTCAAATGGATAGAGATATTATCCGACAACATAGAACCACAAGATAATTAGTTCTATAAGAATATGCACATTCTATGAGAATTTGGATGTCCAACAATGATGCCTAGCATGCTCATGGGAAATTATGTCACGTGAATAAACCTGGCCGTGTTAGTAACTGGGCTATTTTGAAATTAAGTTTAAGAGTTGATTCACTTGAACCAGAGTTGGGCATATTTAAATAAAAATGTAATCATGATTATGACTAATAATCAAAAATGTGAATAATGATTGTAATCATCAATCACAAATCATTCTTTAGCGCGGAATCATAATTCATGAATTGTATTACTCACTGGTCGTGGAGTATTCATGAATATAATGTATTCAACAATCATGAATCACCATTATTAATTATTAAATGTTAGTCAGTAATCATGATTAACAAGTGTTCATTATTCATGATTACTCATTACACCTTAATCATGACTAATGGGAATTCACTACTCATGATTACAGATTATTCATTAATCATGAATAATATAAATTCATTAATCATGATTAAAAAAGAAATCACAATTCTGAGTCTTACTAATCATGAATGATCATTGAAAATTTGTTTGCTCTTTCCATTCTTGTAAATAGACCTTTACTAATAACCATTGGAATTAGGGTCTAATTCTTTACTTGTGACTTCAAATGCTGTTCAGTTGACTCCACCCACTCTTAGGACTTGTCCTTGCTCATTAGGACAACTTTTAATTCAGAAATGCATCCTCGTCTTTTAAATTTAAATGAATAATGATTATGAATATACCTATCATATTCATGATTGATGAATATTATATTAATCCTAGCCCATGAATATATTTTATTCATGAATACCATAAACACTCAATAATCAATAAAAATCCTCCGCAATGATTATGAATAATGGTTATTCATTATTCATTTGTTTTATGATTACAATTATTTATATTCATTAATCATTATTCAGATTAAAATTTGCCCAAGTCTGATTTGAATGCTCTAATTTTCGGTAACTAAGTAATTCTAGTAGCAACTCACTTCAGGTGTCAGAACTTTGGCCATAGACTGAGAAATAGGCTGGGGTCTACTCAGATGACAGCTCAGCTTAGCGTTGCCAGAGCATACAAGTCAACTGCACATGAAGCAGTGCGTTTACTATTGGAGTTGATTTCTTTCGACCTCCTCCTGCATGAAGGAGGTTTCAAGGAAACAAGAAGGAAGGTTATCAAGAGGACTCTCGGACAATTTACGAATGATTTTAAATAATTACAATCTCAAACAAACAGAAGAAGATGATCCGGGATAAGGTCTTCTCAGACTTCTTGGCTTTCACAATTCTTCACAGGGCATGGGAGTTTTCCAGTAAAGCTGCAGGTCAGAATATAGATCCGAGATATCCCATTCATAATATTGAGTCTGGAAAACTCAATATTGTATGTAGAATAGTTTTGGAGAACACTAATTTTGAAACGAAAAGGTCAGCTAGGAGATTCCGAATAAATCAAAACCCCTTTGAACAAAATTGGTATTGAGATGGATTAGGAATGTTCTTATTGGCAATGATATGAGTTTAATCATGAATCACTACAAAAAATAATAAATATTGATATCGGTTATTCTTAAACTTAGCCAAAAGCATATCATTAGGGAAGAAGAATTTAATCCTTTGCACTTGAGGTCTTTGGAGCGGAACCATTTAAAATTTGTCTTTAAACTCGAGGGCTCCGCTACTGAGACAATAATAATAAAATAATAAAAAAATATATAAAATTAAAAAAAAAAAATAGAAATTAATATAAAATTATAATTTTTTTTTTTTTTTTTTTTTTTTTTTCGGTTGGCGCGTTAGGCCTAATGAGACCTTTGGCCGCGCAGTGTGGTCTTCTTACAGACATTTGTGTTGCTTGCGGGAGAACAGACAGGGACTGGAGGGGGTAGCCCAATCCTCACGTTGCTTCAAGCCATGGTCACCATGGTACAGCGGCAGACTGCCCATAGCTCCATAACCAATCCCATTGGGGCCAATTTGGCAGTGTCCTTCCCACCGATGGCGTCAGCTCTCTCGGGTTCAAGGACAGTGACAAACTGGTCTAGGTCCAAGGATTATGGTGGCTCAGAGTCAGCAGACCCCGAGGACCTATATTTCTTTCCCTGAAGCATACCGTCCTTGAACCAAACCTCCGGGAGGTTACTGACATCCTGGAAAACCACACTACGATTCTCGATGAGATACACGGGGAAGGTTCATCACTCCTACGCCAGGTCGGTGTGAGTCGCCTCCAGTGGGCTGACGGGCCTCACATACCCAGGGGTAGGGGTAGACGTGGACTGCGTGGCGTCCATTGGTGGGCAGTCACCCGAATTGAGCAGTCACCCATCCAAGTACTAACCACGATGGACGTTGCTTAACTTTGATTACCTATTGCAAGAGCTGTTATAAAAAAAATAACTAATTAAATAAATAAAAAAAACTATAAAATTAATTTTTTTTTTGTAACTATGTGTTCTTGAAGCTTTACAAATGCATATAACCTATCAAGTTGCCGGTAGGTAACGTTCGAAACGGTGCCGAGTGCAAAGGGTTAATAAAGTGTTTTATTTTTTATAATATAAGAAAATCTATTACCAAATTAAGATATAGAACCATGTAATAAATTGTAAACAAATTTAATAATTATTCAATACATAAAAATCTACTACTAAGACATATGTATATAGAACCAAGTAGTATTAATCATAAACAATTTTTAATAATAATTACTTGAACTAATTTTTGGTATTAAGCTTATGTTAACACAAAAATCACCAAACATTTAAATCAATAGGTTAAATAAACATCAAAGCAAAACTATTGTTGATAACTAATAAATCTATCATATGTTCAAATATGTATATACCTAAATAAGCAAGAAGCTAAAATTCCTACATCAGAGCTCATGTATACAAGGAAATTGAGTTAAGCTAGCTTCAAATTGAAAACATGTTTATGTTAGTATATAAATTATTAATTACGTAACATTACAAACACATCTTACCGAACTCCAATTATTCAATCTGAGATCCAGAGTCTAAATAAAAATTTAAAACATAAATCAACAACATTTCAATATTAACCACTAAAAATTATTAATATTTTTTGTTTGTAAATGTAGAAGTAAATAAAACAAAAAAATCTAAAATTATATTTTGTAATTCTGTCTTTAATAATCATCCTATAAAAATAATAAAAAACAGTAAAATGTTAATAGTCTAATAATAGCAGATGATAATATATATCTGCGCTGGCATAATAAAATGCGTCAGGTCCAAAAAAAAATTTTATATATATATATATATATATATATATATATATATATATATATATTAAAAAAAAATACGAAACCCTGTTTTCAATCACATTATATTATTAATGGAGGTAGATGGTTGAGTGAAGAAGTTTATGTGATGGGTGCGGTCAAATAAAACAACACTATTGTGCAATAACATATGTTGTGCTGAGTCGTTAGTCATTCTATACCAGTGAACTCAACAGCACTGAATCTCGTGTGAAAACGTCGGCACAATATATGTTATTACACAAAGAGTGTAGATTTATTTGACTGCATCCCCAATCATTTTCATTTTGATACTTAAGTATATCAAAGAAAGGGTTGGTATCTTGAGGTAAGTTTAGGATTTTGCATTATACTGCTTATGGAAGTATTTCTTTCTAGACTGTTAGCTAGCCTAGAAAGTGATCCATTACACTAACAGTAGAGGTAAAGAAAACACATGTTAATAGAACTCTTAAAAAGCTTATTAACCTTTTTATCACTTTAATTTAAATATGTCTGAAGTTAGTGCTGTCAATATTCCCAGAACTATAATTGATCAAGGAAATGAAACTACCGAAGAACTTCCTTCAAAATCATGACACAGATACGAATTCGAATATAATAAACTACAGGAATAAAGACAAGTTGATGATCTATTTAGTGATGATCCATTATATATTACGAATAATAAAAAGTATACTAACTCCAAACATGACTTTCAATTACCATCTGAAAGATTCAATATTTGAAATAATTAGAGCTCGGATTCCCATGCAATTGCATCTTTTTTTTGGAAAGTCAGAATAGAGAGAACTCAAGTTACTTATCCGAATCAAGCCTAATGGGATGTTTTAATAAAGTTTTATACTGCACGAAACTGCACGTTTTGGGGTTTACTGCACAAAATTGCACGTTTGGGGGTTTATTGCACGACATTGCATGTTTTGAATTTTAATTTCTCGAAATTGCATCATTTGATATTTTGAAGATAAAATATATTACAAATTGTAATTTTCTTTAATAAACATCAAAATAATAGTGGAAAAATAAATGTAAATATCATATAAAAAAAAAAAAAAAAAAAAAAAAAAAAAAAAAAAAAAAAAAAAAAAAAGGAACTTGGGAGATGTAAACCAACACAAACCTCCGATTTCCCAGAACTGAGGGTTCAGTGGTTCCTGGGTGTTTACATTTTGTTTCTCGATTCCCATCGTTCTGTCAGTATCAAAATAGCTCCTGTCGAGAATATTGTTACTAAAAATGCCTAAAATGGGAGCAAGAGTGTTTTCGAAAACTGCGGGATCAATTGAAAAATATCCTGAACTCAATAGGGATGGTTTTGTAGTGTTATGTAAATCTTGTGATAAAAAATTGGATGTGAGTGGAAATCACAAATTGATACCCACTGTAGCGCAAGTAAGTACCTAATTTTTATTAACCCTAGAACGGGAACAGAGGTTTTGTGTATCACCAGAGGGATTTAAAAATAAGCCGATTTAAAAATAGGCCGATTAGTTTTCAAAAATATATCAATAGTATTATAAAAAAGATCCAAAATTCAGTGATTATACCAAAACAATATATAAAAATAATCTGTAAAAATAAAAGAGTTTCTATTTCAATTTCACAAAAATAATTTAATTCCCGATTTTCAAGCAATACATTTTTATTGCATGTTTTTGCACTTTTTGAAGTTTTTATTGCACCTTTTCAAATTTTTACTGCACGGAATTCCGAGCTTTAGTAATAATACAAATTTTACATTTAATATAAAAATAAATATGAAGATTTTTTATGAGTAATCAATACATCCTACCATATGATTTTCATTTCATTATTTGTTAACCTTACAATTTTTATTAAATGTTACTCAAAATAAAATTCTAATAATATATTTTATTTTATTTTTCAGTTTAGTGTAAAATGATTTACATCACTTGTACAGCGAGTGTCCCTACAGTACTCGGTCTAATTACCGAGCCGGACCTCGTACTTTAAAAAGTCACTTTCTGAACTAGTGATGTAAATAACTATACCTTATTGTATAAAGTTTATATAATTTATTATATGAAAAGTTTATATAAACACTGTGTTTGATTTAAAATAAAATAAAATAAATATAAATAGTTACCTGAGGCCGGGAAGGAGGGAGAGGCATTCCCCAGGGGTCCTGCAGCGGAACGGGGGCGGACGTAGTCGGGCCGCTATCGATAGGCCCGAGGTTCACGTCAAGGAGGTCGAGCATGTGGCTCCCGCTCGGTTCTTTATGGACCTCTTGCTGCTGTTGCCTAAACCATAAAATATCATATAATGAAAAAATCTGGTGCGTGGGCGCAACACACAACTTTCACTTACCAACTTACTTAGATTAGAAATTGACGTGTTTTGCTAAATATCATTTCCCAAAGTCACACATTTTTCTACATTCATATCTTATTTTTGTTAATCGTTAAAGCCGTTTTTGAGTAAATAAAAAAACCCGTGAAAATGATACAAAATTTATTAATTAAAGTCCCCCCTTCGGTTGATCAATTTTGATGAAATGTTGGCTATCACATATTTGGCATATACATACATCAAATACCCAGTTTGATCAAAATCTTTAAAGCCGTTTTTGAGTAAATAAAAAAAAACACGTGAAAATGATACAAAATTTATTAAGTAAAGTCCCCCCTCCGGTTAATCAATTTTGATGAAATTTTTACAGTCATATCTCGGTAATATACATACATCAAATACCCAATTTGATCAAAATCGTTAAAGCCGATTTAGAGTAAATAAAAAAAACACGTGAAAATGATACAAAATTTATTGAGTAAAGTCCCCCCTCCAGTTGATCAATTTTGATGAAATGTTGGCTATCACATATTTGGCATATACATACATCAAATACCCAGTTTGATCAAAATCTTTAAAGCCATTTTTGAGTAAATAAAAAAAACACGTGAAAATGATACAAAATTTACTAAGTAAAGTCCCCCCTCCGGTTAATCAATTTTGAAGAAATTTTAACAGTCATATCTCGAGCATATGAATACATCAAATACCCAGTTTGATCAAAATCGTTAGAGCCGTTTTTGAGAAAATCGAAAAAAACGTAAAAAGTTATTAAGTAAAGTACCCCCTCCCTTTAAGTAATTTTGAAGAAATTTATGCTGTCACATCGCGGGCATATACCTACACTAAATACCCAATTTCAGGATCGCACGGTTTATAGTTTTTGAGCTAGTCTGTTCACACACACACAAACACACACACACACACAGACCATTTCGCGGGACTTGGTCATTTCGACTCAGGGGACCCCAAAACGTGTATTTCCGTTGAAAACCGGAAGTCGAAATTTTTCACGATCGCAATACTTCCACTTACTATATATTTCATATATAGGTAAGTGAAAGTAAAACTCAATAATTCCATGATAACATCGCATAAGCTATTGATATCGGTTATGACCTGTAAACTAGTTACTGTTATGATAATGATAACTTTGTAAAAATCTTAAGGATACAATCACAGTTCATTGCTTAGTTAAGGTTTATAACATTTTATACTTTTAAGTAATGTTGTTATAAATATGGGTATATTTGAGTACTTATAAAAATTTGTGTGTTCAATAAAAAATATATACATATATTCTCCCAAGTAAATAAAACAAATAATAAATAACTTGTAACAAAAATAACTAAACAGAATAAAGTAGCACTCTTGAAAATAAATAAAGAAAAGTCAACTTGTTAAGAAAATCAATGAAACATACTCGTTGGCTCCGACCTGCAGGGAACTTATCATGAGATGTAGCTGTGAACAGCTGGTAAGGTAATGGCCGGTTAGTCTATTGAAATATGTACGAAGTGTGACTTACAGAGCGTTGTCTTGATGAAATGAAGCGAATGCTGCTGAGTGAAGAACTATTGATTAATTGAACTGTTAAGTGGCACCATCACAAACTGTACGATGTGGTTCAAACGATACTGACGGAAGAAATGTGGAAAATATGGAGACTAAGACTGCAAGTGCTACACCAGTGATTTTCCAAAATCGATAATTGGATTAAATGCACCGAAACAGTGTGCAATTCGATTATCGATTCGCAAACTATAGGCGGTAAATTAAAATTTTGCAATAGTTTATTGTAACCTACCCTGCAGATAAACAAGTGTGTAGCTGTAGCTACAATACGTATATTATTTTAGATTCCCCACTGATGAAAAATCTTATTTAATTTCTAAATAAATCAATATATATTATAAAGCAAAGTGTACAATGTGCGTGCCGATAAGGCTCAAAAACGACTCCACGTACGATTAACAAAGCTATGTCGTCGTTTAGCTATATAACCGCTAATGGAGAAGAAGGTTTCCGTTTTTTACTTAAGGGTGTAAAATTGAAGAGATAAGGACTGGAATTTTATGGCTCTCACACCATTTAATTAGCCTCTCTGAGAATGAGATACGAGTTTATGAAAGAAAAATTTAGTTCGAGCTCCAGGCTACCAGGAAGCGCTGGGGTGCTTTTCACTCAATGTTTATTGTTCATTCATCCAGTTCATTTTGTAAGGGTTATATACCAGGTCATTCAAAAAGTCCTGTCGTTTTTTTCCTGTCGTTTCGAATCCATTTATCCAGTTTTTTCACTTTTCCCAGTTCTTTAAGGTAATTCCAGGCAGTGGTGGCTGAGATATTAAGTTGAGAGGCTATCTCTGAACAACTTTGACGCGGATCCAACTCTACTACTCTTCGAACGTCCTCCTTATCAACTACAGTTGATCGACCCGAGCGTGCCTCGTCTTCTAGTGTCTCGTCGCCTCCACGAAATTTTGAAAACCAAAATTGTGCCTTCCGCTCAGACAGCACATCTTCCCCAAACACGGAGCATATTTTTCTAGCAGTTTCGGCAGCTTTTGAGCCAAGTTTAAACTCATAGAGCAAAATCGACCGAATTTGAGTTTCAACTGGAATCATTTTAACTAGACAGTTGGATGGTGACTGCATTAAATTAATCCTCCTTAGCCTCCTATTCATAAAGTATAAACATTTGTGTTTACATGGATAAAAGTTTTATTGAACGGAATTAATTAGCAAACACTCTAGAATCAAAATAAACAACGAACAAACGAAAAACGACAGGACTTTTTGAATGACCTGGTATTTGTTCAGCTGTTCTTTTTAAATTACTAAAAAATTAAGGGAAAATAATTAGTTTCTCTTTTGCTTTCAAAATAAAATAATGATTTTATGTCTCTGCAATCTATTAGAAAACCAATTGGATTCCTTAAAAAATTAGTTTTCTCATAAGAAGGCTAATACATGACCAGCACATTACATTTAATCTATATATAACATATACTTAAGTTAATTTAATGCAATATGAGTGAACATTTCTTAGTAGTACAGTGAGCGAATACGAAAATAAAAAGTTTGAATTGTTCTTATTGTAATTATGAAACAGAAGTTTGTTTGATTACTATGTATGATGGGCATTCTAGTTGACAAAATGAGAAATTCCAATTACAGCATTTTTTCAATAAGATTTTATCATAATTTTAAAGTTTTGCTGCTATTAAAACTACCACACAACTACCGGAGCGAAGCCGGGCACCCTAGCTAGTACAAAATAAAACAAAAATCATACTTGAATTCGTTCTGACTCTGAGAAATTGCTAACTGGAGGCGAACATCGTCACTTCTTCTCTTCTGTTCCTCCTGCTCCGCTTCCTCTCTCGACATCGCGAGAGCCAACTGCAATTGAAGTTCTTCTTCGCCCGCCGTTGTTGGCCTGGCGCACATTATGTCGACTACAATGAAAAGTTTATTTAATGATCAGGGAAAAAAATATAATTTAAAAAAAATATATTTAAGTTTTTAATTACCTTTACTAGGAGTTTCAACATCACTGGAGCTCCAAGCTGATCTCGACTAAAAATATTTTTTTAAAACAAATTAAAAAAAAAGATCACATTGCTATTGATAATAAAAATAAATAAATTAGAAAAAATTAATTATCATCAAGCAGGTATAAATTTTATCAATACCCATCCCGTACTCAGGATTATAAGGATGGAGAAAATTACTTTTTATAGGTAGCGTTATATTTTTCAAAAATGGGTAATTAGATTTCACTCACATTTAAGTGTATAAGTGGTCTAGCATCTATTTTATTTAATCTCATTGAAAAAAATATATTTATATAATTGTAATTATTATAATGGCTGTGAAATGTGGCGCATGCATAGAAGAAACAAATAGAATTTATTTATTTAAAATTTTTAATAGAGCCAAGCGACTAGCGTATACGTATATCACCTCGATATACGTATATCGGTATCGTATTAGTATCTATGTACTAATATTATTAGTGATATTAGTATATATAATATATATAGTATGCACCTGTACCTACCCCCTATTTTTGGCCTCATCCAATTTCCATCACCGATAATTAGCTTCTACCCTTAGAGCCGCGGCTACGCTCGATTTTTTTTTTTTTTTTTTTTTTAATATTTCGATCTAATTAGTCCTTTCTACTCTTTCGATTTAATTTGCAATTTTTAGACTGCCTAACACTCCGCTCTCGTTCAATTTGTACGCTTTCGAGGTATGATATCTGTAGCCCGATAATAGGGTTAAGGGGGTGGATCAGAGCGGTTACACCGATTTTTAATAATATTCCCGCACCTACTCCCCTATTTTTGGCCTCATCCAATTTCCATCACCGATAGTTAGCTTCTACCCTTAGAGCCGAGGACTACGCTCGATTTTTTTTTTTATTATTAATATTCAAGTAGTCCTTTTTACTCTTTCGATCTAATTGGCAATGTTTATACTGCCTAACACTCCGTTCTCGTTCAATTTGTATGCTTTCTAGGTATGATAACTCAAGCCAGAAAATAGGGTTAATGGGGTGGGTAAGAGCGGTTACACCGATTTTTAATATTATTCCAGCACCTACCCCCTATTTTTGGCCTCATCCAATTTCCATCACCGATAGTTAGCTTCTACCCTTAGAGCCGAGGACTACGCTCGATTTTTTTTTTTTATTATTAAAATTTTTCTTATCTTCTGTTATTTAAACCATTTTAAAAAAGATTAGCA
Organism: Aelia acuminata; assembly: GCA_911387785.2. Classification (NCBI taxonomy): domain Eukaryota; kingdom Metazoa; phylum Arthropoda; class Insecta; order Hemiptera; family Pentatomidae; genus Aelia; species Aelia acuminata. Next base: position 145,881,441 of record OU426981.1, on the reverse strand, counting down.
AATAGATACATTTTTTTTTTTTTTTAATTTTGGAAAAAAAAAGTAATCATATAAACAATTTTAAGAATGTAAATCCCTCAAACAATAATAATAATAATATTTATTTGTTCTATGGGTTTTTTCCCCGTACAAATAGAGTGTGTACATAATATGAAGGGGTCGGGGCAAAATAGAGCCAAGCAACATTTTTAGCAAAAATAAACTGTAGCTGCAGTCTGCTGTATATTACGTAAGACTATATGTCTATGATGGAAATTCCACCTAAATATGACTATAGAGTGCTCAAAAGAGTCATATTTGGTGGTATTTCCATCATAGACCTATAGTCCGACGTAATATACAGCAGACTGCAGCTACAATTTATTTTTGTTAAAAATGTTGCTTGGCACTATTTTGCCCCGACCCCTTCATATATGTAACACATCCCTCAACAACAAACAAAGTTTGAGTAAAATATGGCCATCAATAGGTCATAAAAATGTGTAGGCTCCCGAAGTCCGCCCTTTGGCCAAATTAAGATGGCGAAAAACCTTGGCCATCCTAGGGTCAATATTATCTACTTTATAGAGGCCAGGTTCGCCACAGGAGGGTGTCTCTCGGCTCACAGAGAGGAATGGCAACCTAATGCTTTACCAATGAGTTACCCTACTCCCAACAGGATATATAAGTCAGTTAAAATCGGAATATTCAATAAATTATTGAAATAAACTTACTATCTAAGCCTACATGTGTATCAATCTTTTTTTTTTTAAATAAATTATTATTAATATAATTATATTAATTAAAAGTGCCTGACACGGAGTGTTAGGCAGTATAAAAATTTCTAATTAGATCGAAAGAGTAGAAAGGACTTATTAGATCGAAATATTAATAATATTTAAAAAAAAAAAAATTAAAATCGAGCGTAGTCCTCGGCTCCAAGGGTAGAGGCTAAATATCGGTGATGGAAATTGGATGAGGCCAAAAATAGAGGGGTGGTAGCGGGAATAATATTAAAAATCGGTGTAACCGCTCTGACCCACCCCCTTAACCCTATTTTCTGGCTTGAGTTATCATACCTCGAAAGCGTACAAATTGAACGAGAACGGAGTGTTAGGCAGTCTAAAAATTGCTAATTAAATCGAAAGATCAAAAAGGACTAATTAGATCGAAATATTAAAAAAAAAAAAAAAAAAAAAAAAAAAAAATCGAGCGTAGCCACTGATCTAAGGGTAGAAGCTAATTATCGGTGATGGAAATTGGATGAGGCCAAAAATAGGGGGTAGGTGCAGTGGTGTCACATGTGGTGTTGTGGTTAGCATGGCAACCTACAATACTAAAGATCGCGGGTTCAATTCCAGCGGTGGCCCTAGGATTTTTTAATGGGAGTAAAAAATCCTTAGCCATGCCGTCCCTCGGATAGGACGTAAAATGGAGGTCCCGAACCTATGCGATGTCAGGTACTCGTTAAAGATCCCTATCCTAATTAAACCTGGATAGGCAAAATTTAGGACTCCCACTGTAGCATCGTCCGATTAGCCTTAGTGGCATAAAAATGGACGTTAAACAAACAAACAAACAAACAATCTTTTTTTTTTTAAACATACAAATGATTAAGGGATAAATTTTAATTTATTCATAAGAGATGATCCTAGACCACATATCTAGAATTGGTGAAAAGAATGGCAGGTCTATGAATACGATGAAGCTGCTGGCTCGGGATCGAGAAGTTTGGCGGTCTTGGATCAGGGCACCTCCACGCTGAGAGGCACTAAGGAGGATGAGAAAGAAGAAGAAGAGATGACATTAAATGGTAGTTAGTTGAATTTTTTTTTAACTTTTTGTGTTCAAAATTCATAATCATTTATTAAAACTACAATTTAGATTTTTTTTTTTTTCTGTATCCAAAGAAATAAAAATAAAATAAAAAGTGTGGAAGCTATACTGACCATTTTTTGGAATTTTTTTGTTTAGTTTTTCAGGGGAAGGCACTGGTGTACAGGGGCCGGGTTCTTGTCCTTATGAAATTCTTGAAACATTATCATCAGCAATATGGCCTATGTTGGGCCATATTACACCGGATAATATACCGGGAGTTGCTAGTTGACAGTCGTTGAGTGAACATGCTATAAAAGTGCTCTGTATATTGCTGGTGTTTCTTGTGGTTTTAAAGCGATTTGTGTGAAGTTTTTTTTTGACATAGTTGTTCATTAACATCAGTGGAACATTTGTGTAAAATATTTAGGAATTCTTCAGAGCCATTTAAGCATAATCAATTAATATATTCATTTAGTGAGGAGCTTATTATATTATTTATGTTTTGAGAGAAGGATTGCAGAGAGAATAGAAATAGTATTACATCTGAGAGAATTAACTATTGTTACCTCTCTACCACCCTCCATACTGTAGACCATTCATAAAGGCATTATATCTTTTTTACATTTTTAATAATTACTTTATATAAGCATATAAAAATATTTGATATTAAAAAAAAAAAAAAAAAAAAAAAAAAATGGTAGAAGATTCGTTAAATTTGAATGATATTATGCATTCTATTAAAGAATTACAAAATGAATTATGTGCCAAAAATGACGTCATAATTGAAAAGATAAAGTCTATGGAAGAGAATGTAAATATATCTAATGGAAAGTTTGAAGATCTTTCAAGCAAAATAAAGGCATTAGAGGCCAGGTGTAATAATATTGATAGTTATGCGAAAAGAAAAAATTTAATTCTGTTTAATTTTCCCGAAGAAGCAGATGAAAAAATTTGGAATTTGGAAAGGAATATTGAAACAGCTTTGAAAGAGATTGTCAGGGTAGAAGTAAATATGAATGATATTGATTTAATTAAAAGAATTGGAGGAAGAAAGAATGGACATCGTCCAGTTCTCATAAAATTTTTGGCCTTTCGGAAAAAAATGGAAGTTCTCAGATCAGCGAAAAATTTAAAAGGCTCTGGTTTGACAATATCAGAGGATTTTCCACCAATGATTAGAGAAATCAGAAAGAAATTATACCCGTTCTGGAAATCAGCTAAGCAGGAAAATAGAAGAGCATTTATGAAATACGATAAATTATACATTGATAATAAACTGTGGACACTAGAGGAACTGATGAATAAGCAAACAGAGAGCTCGGCTGTAACATCGGATAGTGAAATGGATGATGCATCCCAGGTAGGAGCGGATGAGGTTTCAGATGGCACCTTAAGGAACTGGCTACGTGAAGGTAAATTAGTCAAGAGGAAACTATGTGACTCATACGGGGTTCAGATAAAAAATGGGAATAACTCTGTGGATACCTGGAAGCCGATACTAAATAAATTATTAAATATTATAGTAAATAGAGAAAAAGAAGATGCCGAATCAAAGGCAAGAAATGGGCAATTCCACGGGTTGTATCCCATATTAAAGTATAATGTTAATTATTTTTCCGACGAGTTACCTTTTAAAAGTGTTAAATTAATATTAAAAGCTAGGTGTGAGCTGTTAAATTTAAATTATAGGCCTTTCAATTCAGACTTGTGTCAGTTATGTTCGGTGTGTAATTTGAAAGAAGTAGAAGACACAACTCATGTAATTGCCATATGTCCTATTTACAAACAATATCGTATAAAATATTTTAAAAAAGCCACATTAACACCAAGTGAACTTTGTAGCTACCTAAATGGTCAGGATTGGGTTTCGCTTGTTAAATATGTAGAGGCTACTCTACATTACAGAGCGATATTAATTAATGAATTCAATTATTAATTTAGATCCATACTAATTTAAGAATCGTATATAATTTTGTAATTATGTTAGTTATTAAGATTAATGTCTTTTTTCTTGCATGTAAAAGTATAAAGATATGTTTATATTTTATCTTGGCAACTCTGCTAACGGATTATATCCAAGCAATATGTTTATTTTCTTCATATAAATATTAATGTTTATGTTATAAAAACTTAAATAAACAATCTAATCTAATCTAATCTAATCTAAAATCCTAATTAAACCTGGATAGGCAAAATTTAGGACTCCCACTGTAGCATCGTCCGATTAGCCTTAGTGGCATAAAAATGGACGTTAAACAAACAAACAAACAAACAATCTTTTTTTTTTTAAACATACAAATGATTAAGGGATAAATTTTAATTTATTCATAAGAGATGATCCTAGACCACATATCTAGAATTGGTGAAAAGAATGGCAGGTCTATGAATACGATGAAGCTGCTGGCTCGGGATCGAGAAGTTTGGCGGTCTTGGATCAGGGCACCTCCACGCTGAGAGGCACTAAGGAGGATGAGAAAGAAGAAGAAGAGATGACATTAAATGGTAGTTAGTTGAATTTTTTTTTAACTTTTTGTGTTCAAAATTCATAATCATTTATTAAAACTACAATTTAGATTTTTTTTTTTTTCTGTATCCAAAGAAATAAAAATAAAATAAAAAGTGTGGAAGCTATACTGACCATTTTTTGGAATTTTTTTGTTTAGTTTTTCAGGGGAAGGCACTGGTGTACAGGGGCCGGGTTCTTGTCCTTATGAAATTCTTGAAACATTATCATCAGCAATATGGCCTATGTTGGGCCATATTACACCGGATAATATACATCATTTATAATACAGATATGTCGCATAAACTTCCAAGTCAAAAAATCTCAGAACTACAAACTTCATAATGGTAGGCAAAAGTTGGTTGAATAAATAATATAATAGGAAGATGGTTGGGGTTGCGGTCAAAGAAGTAAGCATACTAATATGTGAGGCATGTTATTTTTGTTGACTGACCTTTCAGAACACCTCAAACATTTACAATATTCTGTACAACATTTCGTTACTAAGCCATTTTGATGAAGAATATCTGTGACCACAATTTTCAATAAAATAGGCTGAGTACCCTTGTCATAAAATTAAAAAAAAAAAGTTTACTAGTTAAAAACTATAGCCTTTTCATTCAAGCTTCACAGTTGAATGGATTTGACTTTCTCACTAGTTTTTAACTAGTAAACATTTTTTTAAAATTTTATTTTATACATTGAAAATTGTGGTCACAGATGTTCTTCATCAAAATGGCTTAGTAACGAAACGTTGAACAGAATATTGTAAAAGTTTGAGGTGAATGATCTATAAAAAAACCTGACTAAAATTAATTTTTTATTATATTTAACCCTTTAATGGCTCTGGACGATATGTCAAGGAAAAAAAGACAGTCCTCCCCACAAGCTAACAACAAGATAACTTGTCGCGGGCCGCCGGTCCCCAGTAGCTAAATACGATATACTTCGCAACCGGTTTCTCACTTATTTAATGTCCCTAACTTCACACGAGATAACTTGTCTTGATTGAGGCACATCCTGGCGGATCCTCGGATACTTAATAAGTACATCAAGCAGCCGCTAGGTTGCCAGGGGTGTCTCTATTGAGGAAATATTTGTTCAACCATTATTCATTCGTGTCCTAGACGCTCTGAGCGATAGTCCTCTGCTTTTATCCCTCTGTTTATTTTGTTAGTATTTCACTAGTTTTGGTGTTGTTTTCGTCATGACGCAAAAATTGATCACAGACCAGTAATAAAATTATTGTAATCTTGTTCATTATTACCTTCATAAATCACGTAATCATTCATTACAATAGATAATCTAGCATTTTAATTTATTGAAATAATGATAAAGGTATTATAGAATCATAAAAGGAAAATAAAATATTAAGAAATAGTCGGAAAAGATAATGAGGAGTTAAAGAAGTAAGACTAGTAAAAACTTTACTAAGAGGGTAAAAGCCGGCGACCCACTTAGCTTCTCAGTGCAACTTTCGTACAGAGTCCTTAGCTGCTAAAGGGTTAAAGCATTTTAAATAATTTACTTTGAAGAGTAAAGATTGGCCACGACCAGGAATCAAACCCAGGTCTCTGCATCACCGCTGCAATGCTATTAACTACTGAGCTAACCTTGGCGCCTATCAAAGTCATATCAACATTTTCTTCTCAATGATCCCACCCACCAACCACACAAGCACAATGCAGTGTAGTAAATGGGGGCTAGATAATTGTCCAGCGATCTAATTAAAAGACCATCATAGCTAAACATTATTTGTTGAATATTAAATTTTTAATACATTTAAATAATTTTATTTGAAGAGAATGGCTGGGAAAGGCCCTATGGGTAGCCCTGTTTAGAACACTGCAACAGTGATAAAGGCTCTGGATCGATTCATGGTTATGGTTAATCTTTTTTTTTTTTTTTTTTTAATTCAAACAAAAGGAATCGGGGGAAAAAAAACATGTAATTTTTACTTTCACTTACCTATATATGAAATATATAGTAAGTGGAAGTATTGCAATCGTGAAAAATTTCGACTTCCGGTTTTCAACGGAAATACACGTTTTGGGATCTCCTGAGTCCAATTAACCAAGTCCCGTGAAATGGTCTGTGTGTGTGTGTGTGTGTGTGTGTGAACAGACTAGCTCAAAAACTATAAACCGTGCGAACCTGAAATTGGGTATTTAGTGTATGTATATGCCCGCGATGTGACAGCAAAAATTTCATCAAAATTGCTCAAAGGGAGGGGGTACTTTATTTAATAACTTTTTTAAGTTTTTTCGATTTTCTCAAAAACGGCTCTAACGATTTTGATTAAACTGCATATTTGATCTACTTATATGCCCGAGATATGACTGTAAAAATTTCATCAAAATTGATCAACCGGAGGGGGTACTTTACTTAATAAATTGTGTCCCACTTTTACGTGTTTTTTTTATTTGCCCAAAAAAGGCTTTAACGATTTTGATCAAACTGGGTATTTGATCTAATTATATGCCCGAGATATGATTGTAAAAATTTCATCAAAATTTATCAACCGGAGGGGGGACTTTACTTAATAAATTTTGTTTCATTTTCACGTGTTTTTTATTTATTTACTCAAAAACGGTTTTAAAGATTTTGATCAAACTGGGTATTTGATGTATGTATGTGCCCGCAATGTGACAGTAAAAATTTCATCAACATTGATCAAATGGAGGGGGTACTTTACTTAATAAATTTTGTATTATTTTCACGTGTGTTTTTTATTTACTCATAAACGGCAAAAATAAGAAATGAATGTGGAAAAATTTGTGACTTTGTGAAGTGGCAATTTACAAAACACGTCAATTTCTAATCTAAATAAGTTGGTAAGTGAAAGTTGTGTGTTGCGCGCACGCACCAGATTTTTTTATATTGCTTTGCCAATTTTAATAATAAATGAAAATGTTAAAAGATTTATGAAGCAAGGATGAGAACATCTGATAACACCTGTATTTACACCTGGTATCTAAGGAGTAAAAAGTGATTTTACACTCAAGACTCATGACAACTTTTTCACTCTGTAACGAACAGTAACTCACATTTCAATGATATGTATGAATACCCTAAGTAGTTTTGATTTTTTCGGACTTATTAGGGTCACAGCTTAAGCTACGATATTTAAAATTATCAATACAGGATCGAGAACAATCAAGGTGGCATGCGGTTAGTAATTTATGTCAGATAATTTTAAAACTCACTTGAAACGTAGGACTGGAAGGTGATGCACCATCCTGAAGAAAGAGAAAAAAAAAAAAAAAACAAGCAGTGCATTAACATATAAAATTATAAAGTGCATATTACTCCAACACCTTCAATGAAATTTTTTTTTTTTACAAGTCTAAATAAATTTTCCTTAAACTTCTAAAAAGTGACAGAATATATCCACAATATCCATTAATAATAGTCTAAGTATAGAAGGAAAAAAAAAAAAGTCTTGACAGACTTATTGTGTCGCACACATTTTAATTTTACACCAGTTGCAAAAGCATTTGATTTTTCTAGATAAAATTTATATCATAAATTGAAGAATTTTTTTAATTTAAAATAAGGATCAGGGCAGGTCTATTGAGTCTCAACACTTTTTTTAAAACTTTATTTCAGCAAACGTTTTGGCCATTTGGCCATCATCAGTGCTGAAATGTGGCTGATGTTCTTTATTTTATAAGTCAAATTAAAAAAAAAAAAAAAAAAAAAAAAAAAAAAACCACAGTTGGTGGTTTGTCATTAAAACGATTACAATTTAGGTATTTACAACCCCTGCCTCTCTCATATATATATATATATATATATATATATATATATATATATATATATATATCACTAAATACATACTAGCTGACCCGTGCGAAGCATTCACACTCTATCGTATTAAAATCCCACATCATTCAAGTACACACCGTATATTTAGTATCGTTTCTTTTAACGGGGAGAGGGTAGGAAAACAAACTGAGGAGCAATGAGTAACCTGTAATATAGAGAAGAGGTGAGGTTAGAAGACATAATACTTAAATACACATATCGGTTTCGTTGAAAGCGAGTGCGCTGTTTCTCTTTGACTGAAATCGCATGTTTTTGCTTGTAACTCACAAACGACGGTGATAGTCGGAAAAGTGTATATAACCAAAAATGTTTGTCTCGCAAACTGAAAAAAATGACACCTTCGAAAACGCCCTGCGATCATTTTGAAAGTTTTGCTGAGATTTGCAGTTTTTCGCTTACAACTCGCAAACGAAGGGGCTAATCAAAAAAATGTTTATGACTGAAATGTTTTCCTTCAAAACCTGAAAAGATTGACACCATTTAGAAACCTTTACTACCGAACCTATATTACCAAAACCACGGTTTTGCACTTATAACTTGCAATCGAAGGCGAAATGAGTGATTTGTATATATTATGTATTGATGAAATTTGATGAAGTTTTAAGGAAGTTATGGTGTACTGGAAATAATATATATGATTTGTGCTATATATATATATATATATATATATGAGAGACAGAGGTTGTAAATATCTAAATTGTAATCATTTTAATGACAAACCACTGACTAAGGGGTTTTTTTGAAAACAATTTTAACTTATGAAATGACGAATATCAGTCACATTTCAGGTAATTTTTGATGTTTTTATTACTTATGTTGCATTTGATGTAGAGTATGTAAATTATAGATGTTTTTAGCATAAAGATTAATTTGTTGCTGTGAATGGTATATGGTTATTTTTATTGTTATTTAAATAATTTTGTTATTGGGTTTTACGATAAATCCTATATAAGTATGTTAGTCTATGAAAAATTTGGTGTTTATTTACTCTATAATTACTGGATAACCTTGATGTTCCTTACAGGCCGAAACGTCTAATAAAGATAATCAGGATTTTCAGTTGGAAATTTTTTTTTATTATCGAAAGCCAACGTTTCAATCCAACTTGTGGATCTTCATCAGATTCATATTTTCTCCAAACTTCTGGCCTTGCAATGGGTAGCTGTCTAGCTCCCGACCTCTCCGGTATTGTCCTCAATGACCTCCTTGATTCTGTAATACCTAAATTCCCCAATGATATTTTTTTCATTAAAAAATATGTAGACGGCCTCCTACTTATTCTAATTCCCAACTTCATTACTGATATTCTCGCCGCCTTTAACTCCAACCATCCACATCTTAGTTTCACTATTAAATTGGAAACCAATTGTACCCTTCCATTCCTAGATATTTCCATCACAAGAAACCCAGAAAATTCCATATCCACTAATTGGTACACCAAACCCACTTATTCTGGCCGACTCTTAAACTATTTTTCACAACATCCACATCACCAAAAAATCAATGTCGCAAACTTTATCCATTGTAGCCTGACCTGGTCTGATCCACAATTTTATTGTCATAAAAAATTCTGCCTAAAAAATATCTTAAAATCTAATGATTTTCCCGAACACTTAATAAAAACATTGATCAATAACAATGCTAAAACCCACAATTTCTCTAACAACTCTTCACAACCTCTGATCTCCACTTTTCAATACAGATCTATCCCATATATCCCCATTCTCTCCAACAAAATAAAAAAATCCCTTTCATCCAGTTTCCCACACATACGCCTAGTATTAAAAAATAACAAAAAATTAATAAGTATGTATACCAAACTCAAAGACCCAATACCGCTCCTAGACAAGTGTAATGTAGTTTATCGTATCCAGTTCTCCACGCTTAATTGCAACAGTTGCTATATCGGTGAAACCATATATTATTTTAAAAAACGGATTTACCAACATAAATACAGTATTTCCGTGCGTAATTCGTCTACGTCAAAATTAGCAGAACATACCATCGCCAACAACCATTCCTTCGACTTTGATAACCCCTCCATATTAGCTACTGTACCAAACCACGATAAACGACTCCTCTCAGAATCCATTTTCATCCATCTGGAAAAAAATAACCCTGTAAATCATAAAACAGATAAAGAGATAATTTCATCCACTTATTCTAATATCTCCGACATCCTCAAATCCTAGTTTTGATTTCATAGGTATCCGCAATTATCGATGTACCTCTTGTATTATTATTATCTTCAGTATTGTATAACTTCTTTCTGTATATTTTTCAATTTTTTATGCATTGTTACCTCATGTATTATCTCATTTTTGTGTTATTATTGAGTCCATACATAACAATTTGTATACAGTACCATCTATTTTGTTAGTTTTAAATATTTTATTTTCACTCAGTTGTCATGTAGCCTTTCACTTCAAAAGCGTTGGGTTTCCCCGTCATAAACCTTTGAAGTTGGTAAACTATCCCCTACCCACTACCTCTTACCTTATTTTACCTTAAGTCTTTGTATCCACGATGACTCAGAAGGTAAATATCAGATTATATTTTATCTTGCTAACCAGCTAATGATTTATAAATTCGTGTATAATGCTTACCATTTTTTATATTATTGTCAGTTCTGTAAAATAAAATATTCATTCATTGTCATCCTCTAGCATAGATACTCATATATTTGTTTTCTTTTAGCCCTGATGAAGATCCACAAGTTGGATCGAAACGTTGGCTTTCGAAAATAAAAATGTTTTCAAACTGAAAATACTGATTATCATTTAACCTATCGTAAAGATTAAGAGTTGACTATCTCTCACCTCTACTGAAATAAAGTTTTAAAAAAAGTGTTGAGACTTAATTAATGGTCGCCCTGATCCTTAATTTAAATCAATTGAAGAGTCTCAAGCAAAGGAGTGGAACATTAATAACTTCAAGTATTTTTGTTTTTCCATAACCATCATTTCAAATATATGGTAAGAACTTTATCCACACCAAATTACATTTGATGAAGTGAGAGGCATTGATGTTTAAATTTGTGCAAAGTGATTAAAAATACATTTATTTCAAATTAAAAAAAAAAAAAAAAAAAAAAATGAATAGGTATATTCTTACCAAAGTTGTGTCACTGCCAAATCCTGAAGCCGTCTGAGCGAACCGCTCTTTAGCTTTGAGAGCTCGTGCGCGCTCGTTGCGCAACCTCTCCTCATCTTTAAGAAGTGATACAAGCTGCTTCGCCTTCTCCCGAACGTTAACCCCTTGATCCTTGCCTTCATCCGAGTACTGGAAATCTCGAAGCGTCTGGATAGCAAAGATATTTTCTTTACATTGCTGGCCGACCTGAAGATAAGAATTTAAAATCAATTTATTTTATTTATTTTTTTCCTACCATGTATTATTAACGAATTAGTTTAAAAAATAAAATAGCTAACCGTAAGCTTACAATTATTTCTAAAATATGTTATTACAGAACATAGTAATTCAGCCGATATCATTTTTAGGAATCAGATGAAAAAATAGTGAATGTCTATCTTAATACACATCCATATTTAGATATAAAATGAGGGTCAATTTTTTTTAAAATCATTTTCTTCTTTAATATCATTTAACTGATATTTCAGGCAATTGAGCGCCAAAACTAATTTAAAAATCAATTTGAACTGGTCAAAGGAAAAGAAAAAAGTATTCTCCTTCCTGTTAAGTCTTCCATTTAACTTGACACAATCAAAATGGAAAAATTTGGAACAGAATATGACAACCCTATGCAATACAGGGGCGGGTTTTAGCACCAAGTTTAAGGGGCGGAGGTCAATAACCCCCCCCCCCTCCAGTCTCTAATCACACTTCTGCCTGATAGCACATTAATTTTATAATTGTTTATTAGATTATTTCCATGTATTAAGAAGGACTGCAATCTAAACTACAAAATGTAAAAAGGACTAAATTAATTAATATAATTTAATTTCATTTAATTAGTCCTTTGAAAATACCAATTAATATACATAGCCAAAATATTTTAAGAGACTCCTGTGACCCCCCCCCCCCTCTACCCTTAATGCCATGGACTACTCCTTTGATATATATAAAAAAAAAAATTATTTGAAATATTTTAAAAATAATAGGAGTACATGACAAAAAGGAAAGAAAAAAATATATAAAAATCTCGTGTCCCGATGTTTGTCGGAGGTAAAATCAGAAACTAATCAACCGATTTTGATTAAATTTGGCTCATTGTGTCTAGTTTTGTCCAACTTAAAAAATAGAATCATTTTTATCTCGATTATTGAGCTCAAAATTTCTTTTTTTGCAAATTAAATGCTTACTGTACTTCAATTGAGTGCGATTATTTGCAAGTTCTATGAAATTCCAACAGATATCAGTTTAAGTTGATTTATTGACACAACACTTCATTTTCTTTCGATATTTAGAGAGAGTAAGAATAAATCAATTTTTTCCGGCTTGGACCATGAAAATCCGTTTTTTCCCATGGCAAATTATGTGTCGCCTTTTCACCCGAGGGGAAAACATTTAATCTATGAGTTTTAGCAAAAGACATTTTGATAACCTTTTTCAGGTAGAACCCACCTATATGATATCTAATCTCATATCATCATGCGTTATTCTGAATTTAATTAATATGTATTATGGAAAAAGATTAATTTGGTACATTTTTGTTAACTGTCTATTGTGATTGTACTAAACCCTGTTCTAATTATATTCATTATTAGTTCCTTTTACATGTGTCATTCATTAACACATTAAGGTCAAATATAAGATGTAAACAGTAAAAACTTTAACCCATCTAAATTCTTTACCAAACAATTTTAAATTTGGCGTAAAGTTCTATTTTAAATCCCGTTGGTTTTTAGATTAGCTGAAACTTTTTTATCTTTATCCCTGAACTTTGATTTGAATATAAAAAAGAATAGGTTATAACTAATGCAACGCATTATAGTTACTGAGCCACAGCAATGCGTATACTTAATAATACTTGATAATAATAATGATAATAATGCGAATACTTAATAATGGTAATAATAAGTAAAATAATTATTTATTAAAAGAAAATTTAAGAATTTATATAAAGAATAATTTAAAAAATAACTAATTTATTATCAATTCAAATAGTTTCTGATATTTTAATTTAAAACAGGACATACAAAATAAATCTTTTATTTGTATCCTTTATAGGTGAATAATTTGAAACAAAGAGATGAAATCAAATAATAATAACAAGTGATATAATACCTTTTCAGAACCAGTTTTGATAAGATACTCCAAGAGTAATAGAGCTTTATAAACATGTCTCCAATTTCTTCCATGATCGTTCAGGCGTTTCCATATCATCTGCATTATTTCCGTGAATGCGACTACATTATAAGTTAGGTCGGCGATTTCAGACATGAGCGTGCTACTAGGACCCCATGGATCGTTGCTCGTCGCTTCTCGTACTTTTATCTGAAAATTACAGAGAGAAATTATAATTTGATATGTCGATGACGGCTCAAGACTCGGAGTGTAGGTACTGCCCCATCTGGAGGCAAAATAGGTTACTAACTAACTAACTAGAATTAAAAGGAGAGTAGACTTTAGTTTTATAAGTGAGTGTGCGCTCAGATACCTCCTGAGTAGATCTTGATAAAGGAGAACGGCATTTTTTTTTTTCTCTCGACCCCAAAAGAAGAGAAATGTCTGGCAAAGGACCAAGGGGAGACAGAGATAGGCGAAGAGGCAAGCAAGGGAATGAACAGGAACAAAAAAACAGTTAGGAATGACCTTTTAGTTCAATAATGATGACCTTTTGGTTCAATAACGATGACCATTGCCTAATCCCATTCGAAGTCCCAGTCGAGTCCGTTTTATTGAGCCATAAAGGGAAAATTTGTTTTGTGCCAATTAGGTGGAGGACCCAATAAAGCGGAGATTATGAGCCCACACGTAAATGGAAAGAAAAAATGCCTAAATGTGCCTAATCACTGGGATTCCATACATGTTTGGTAATTGATGCCATGAATTGGACATTTTGTGGGGAAACCAAGTTAACGGGTGCATTTAGGCGTATGTATTCTCGTATATTAATTTAACGATGGGGTCAAAAAATACACTTAATTAAATTATTAAAATGTATGTTTATTAACTAGGTGAGTCATAATATGGCAAATTATATGAAATGTACAAATATACAAATTAAAATTAAAATAAAATAAGAAATGAAAATAAATAAAATTAAGAAATGAATCAGAAAATGTTTTTATGTCAATTTTAACAGGAAAGAATCAAGTATGCATTGTCACACTTTAGTTTTAGATTTACAAGCCACATAATTTGCACACTTTTTTAGGGTCTAAAGGACTTTCCTCATTTCAAAAAGCGTCTTAACAATTCGATGCAATTTCTTGCTTCTGGTAGAGAATAGGCGTGGTCTTAGATTTTTAAGTTATTCCACTGACACTGTGGTTCTTATTATAATTTTTACATTCTGTTTCTTGGAAAAGTTAAGGTTCCGGAAAGTTTTGGCCCGATTAGCTGATGTTTTGTCCCAATAAAGGTCTGGCCACACATGTCCGCACCGGATTCGCACCGTAGCAATAATATAGATTATGTTCAGAATATTTTTAATTTAACTTACATATTACCTTTAATTATGCCTGAAGTGGCCTGTGTCTGACATGTGTGGCCTGACCTTTAGGCATAACTAAAGGTAATATGTAGGTTAAATTAAAAATATTCTGAACATAACCTATATTATTGCTACGGTGCGAATCCGGTGCGGACATGTGTGGCCAGACCCTAAAGCGGTGATGTTTTACCTGTACTTGATTCTGCTTTATTAAAAATGGCTCGATTAAGCTGTGGTCCCAATTATCCGATGACCCAACTAAACGGAATCGACTGTATAGCTAATAGCAAAGGGTATCATTTCCCCAGCTTGGGATCAGGAGACGCCTGATGGAAAGTCAAATAAAAGTTAAAAAATGTTTTGACTCACTTCCGACCCCTGTCAGCTTTGACGGTGCCTTACGACAAGAAGGGTATTTTTTTGCATTAGGTATGCCAGTTACTTTACTAGTTCAAAAGTAACTGTTTTAATTATTTCTGCCTTTCCAGTGAATAAGGAGTTAAGTCGAAAATAACCAAAAGCATTGAGGCGGTTTCTTCGTAGAGAAGAATTATATAAGTTCACTTGAATATAGTAGTTCTTATATTTTCCTTCATCTTCTAATTAGTAGGAAGGAATATTAACAAAGTTTCTTGGTTGTACCCCCAGCCTCAAAACCTGTACAATATTTTTATACTTAATTAACTTATATTATATACAATATACAGTCGACTCCATTTAATTGGGTCATCAGATAATTGGGACCACTGCTTAATTGAGCCATTTTTAATAAAACGGAATCAAATATAGGTAAAACATCACCCCTTTATTGGGACAAAGCATCGGTTAATTGGGCCGAAAAGTTTTGAAAATTTAAACTTTTTCAAGGTACACAATGTAAAAAACTAAGAGCCCTGGTGACAATCAAATAACCTAAGATTCCGAGCCTGTTTCTTTACCAGAAGCAAGAAACTGCATCGAAAAGTTATGTCACTTTTTTTTTTTTACAAAAAGGAAATAAGGAAAGTCCTTTAGACTCCCTAAAAAAGTATGGATGAACACGTTATTTGGATTCCCCAAATCAGCTATGAAAATAAAACAACTCCCATTACCCTAATCCATAGATTACAGATACAGTCGAACTTCGATAATTCGTACCTCTATAATTCGTAGCAAAAGCTCGGTCCCTTGAAAAAACCTCCATAATTCGTAAAAAGTCAGTGCATTTCGGTCCCTTCCATAATTCGTATTAAATTTCGCAGCTCACATGGGCAGTGATAGATCGTAATCTCTATAATTCGTAGTCTAGTCAGCAAGAACACTCTATAATTCGTACTTGGCGAGTGGTGCTAACGGTTAGAAACTGTTTCGCACACTGCGGTTTTTATGATGATTAACAAGCTGAAGTGCATTTAATTTCAGAAGAATCCTTTGCCGTTCCTGCGGCTGACTGGTCTTGTGTTGTGAATGAACAGGAAGGAGACAACATAACATTTATGGATTTCGTTCAAGTTGACGATGAAGTGGCCATTTCAAGTTCCATGACTGATGACGATATTTTGGCTGAACACATTTACGACAATTTGGAAAATCAGGATGCCGATGGAGACGATGACCAGCCTCCTCCACCAATTTCTTTCAAACAAGCTCGATCTCACATGGCGGAATTAAGACATTTCTTGTCAACGAGAGACGTCGACGATTCAGTTTTTCCCACCGTGGTTTGTATCGAAAATGTGATCGATCGTGCACGAGTGGATCAATTAAAGCAGTCAAAAATAACTGACTTTTATAAATCCTGAAAATAATTTCGTATTCATAAAATTTAATTATATATTTTGATGATATAATTGTCAGTTTAAAAATAAAGATCTTATGTAAAAATACACAACTTTCTATAATTCCTATTTTTTCCTTTTCCACCTTCCATAATTCATAGCCTCGATAATGCATTACCTCCAGTAATTCGTAGCAAATCCTCAGTCCCTTCAACTATGAATTATCAAAGTTCTACTGTATAAAAAAAAGAGGCTCTGAAGGGTGTATTCAGCTTAACTTAAAAATTTAATAAAGGCATTTTCAGTCTAAAGCCGGTTAATATCTAAAACAACAAAAAGGTCTAAAGATCGCTGAGGTTTTCACAGTGACCATATTTTCTTTAAACCATTATGATTATAAAATGCAACAAAAATATGATAGAGAAAATTGAAAAGAAAAAAAAACCCTATAAAAGAAATAACAGCTGATAAAAAGGGATACCGAAGCAAGCAAAATACAAAAATTGTATTTTTTACAAAATACAAAACATGGTGGACAGCAGAAAAAAAAAAACTGGCTATGTGTTTTAGTCACTTTTACGCATTGTGGCATGCCAACCTTTGGTGTAAGTATAAAAGAGTAGATCAGCTCACTAAGTTATTTTTTACAAAAAAATAAAAATTTGTTTGAAAAACATAACAATATGGCCAATCTCAAGCAAAAAGAAAAAATCAAGGCTCTAATTTAAATTTCTAGACCTGGAATCCAAGAAACATAGTAGGTTTCAAAACATTTTATTTATGAATAAATAAAGACAATTTTTTATTATAACCTTAAAATTCATTCCGTCTTTATTAACAGGTCAAAAGGTACCCTTGAAGGGCCACTGTTCTCTGTATTATAACTTCGGAAAGATGAAATCATAGGAAGATTAACCTTCAATTCTGTGCCTAAACATAAGGCGAAGCCTTTGTCTCCAACCAATTAATTTTAAAAGTGAAAATTTATGACCTCTAACTAGAACTAAAACCTTCTTAGAAATTTTATGTGGCTTAAATAACTAAACAAGAATTTAAAAATATTAACAATGAACCTTAACTTCTACCTAATTTTAATTTTTTTGGGTTAGTCATTATTTTAAGAGAATGAAAAAAATTTCAAGGAAATTTTCAATTTACAAGGAAAGATCAACAAGCAACTACATTTAGAATGCCAAAACATCACTTCATTAATAAAAATTATTTAAATTCTCTTCACATCATTCGATTCTCTAAAAGCATAAAATCTGAATATATAATTATTTATTCAGTTAGGTAATTGCTAAAATGAGGAATAGCAATGACGTAAGATCTATAAAGATAAGTAGCATTTAATTATTATATTGATGGTATTTAAGGTCATTGATACTTAAATAAGAAATTCAATGAACAAACTTAAATAATGAATACATCTGACATCATATTCTTTCAGGATACTATGTAAACAACAATAGAATCATAAATCATTACTTGATTACGACCTTGAAGAAATTTAGGGGAAAAAATGCAAGTCAAAAAACTAACCTGAGCATCAGAATAATTGTGAGCTAGATTTTTTATGTTACGTCGTAGTCCTGCCACATTCACCTGCATGTCTTCGCGCCGCCGCATCTTGAAATAAAAAATAAAAATAAAATTACAACTAATGTATGAAAAATAATCTTAGTTTTACAAGATATGAAACTTATTCAATAACAATAATAAACTAACACAACTAGATACTAATATGTTAAGACAAAACTTAATGACACTGCGACCGACATTGTCTATTTACTAGAATTAAGTAATATTGATTTAAGAAGCTCTAGATGCTAATCTCCTTAGGATTCCTATCCAATTATATAAATAATTTTAGAAATACCTTATCAACTAATATTAATATAAGAATATTAAAATTTGCAAATCAAAATATAAATTCTATGATGGTCTGTTTGAAACATGGAATTTAAACATCATGAAAATATAGTAGTGTTTTATCGATACCTGTGTCATATAGATACTCTTAATAATTACAAATTATCATTGATCAAAAAGTTACCTGAACAATTAAATTCAGGTAAGATATACAAAATTGAACATTCATTAATTAGAAATACTTAGGCAGTAAGAGTTTACAAGAGCATCAACACAGTTATAACAGGACAATAAGCAGATTCGAAAAAGGTAATTGTTAGAACAATCAGGCAAAAACAATGATCTTTTAGGCTTCAAAGGAAAACAAAAAACAACAATAAATTCGAATTAATTGATTAAACTAACAAGTGAGATCAAATTGAATAAAGAAACATGCAAAACTCAAAAATGCATTATCATCAATATTCTTTTTACTGATTTCAAACTAGTTTTTCAAAACACAAAACATACAAAGTTGGAATGTATTAAATTATACAAATACAAACCAAAAATAATAAACATCAAAACATAGGACACAATTAAAAGTTCAAACCTGAAGTTGATAAGTAAATGAAGAGCCAGTCAATGGCATGTAATTAATTATTGGTTTACATTAACACATTACTTCGTTATTATCTCCTGTATCATACAAAAACTAGTTACTAACCGAAATATCAAAAATCAAAACCATAAGAATAAAAACTAGAAAACCACCACACTATCCAATGAGTAAACAAGGTTCATGAACTACTATCACAATTTGTAAATCATAATTAAACAGATTACAATTAAACTTCACTTATGAATTTATCAAACACTATATTTAGCACTGTGGAAGCATAAACATCAAAATAGGTGTATGCCAATAGTAGCGACACAAATAAACCTAATAAAAATATAACGAGTTATTGTACCTTTAATTTTAAAAAACAAAATTTAAAATTGATGAGAAAAAACACAAGAAAAATTACTAAAACTAACCTTGGATTATAGTATTTTAACCTTTTCTGAGTTTTTAAAAACAATTTACACACATAAAGATAAGAATGACAGTACTCATTCAATTTCGACAAATCAGCAAAGCCAGGCGATATGGCCGACCTAAAAATCATCTGTTTGCGGTTTATAGGGCACGATATATAAATTTTTTTTGCAAATTTAAAAAATAAAAAGTATTTAAACAATCAATCTGTATTTTTTAATAAATTAATAACACAATTTCATCCATCAATAGAATAATTTTTATGCTTTTATTTATGTAAACAAACCAGTAGGAACAGGAAAAAAACAAAAACCTGCAAAGCCCGCTTCAATTTAAATCAGCTTATAAATAATTTAACTATCAATTGTCTTGGGAGTTTTGAACAAGATTGGATATTAGAGCTAGCTGTTTTCGAAATAGCGAAATAAAGCAGCATCAATATGAAACCCGTAATAACTCGTAGATTTACGATGAGAATTCTTCGAATCTCTCTGGTTATTGTCAAGAATGAAAATAAAGTACTGCTTGGTTTATGCAAACGTGGATTTAATAAAGACAAATATTGCGTTCCTGGAGGAGTCTTGCAACCAAAAGAAGATTTACAATCCTGCGCGATTAAGTAAGATATATTGATATCTTCATGTTTAAATTGATATCTAAGATTTATTCTTTCTTTATTTAAGTCTGCCTTAATCTATTTACATAAACATATCAAGTTTCTATGTTATAATTAGGAACCCAAAAGAGCAGTGTGGTATAACTATTGAAAAGTTAGAGAAGGTTGGAAAAATAGAAGTAAAATTTGCTGGTGTACAAGAATTACTTCAGTTCCACATATTTATGTCCGACTCATATTCAGGAGAAATTAAAGAAACAAAAGGTATCTTATGCCACTAGAATTAATAATAATATATCGGAAAAATTATTGAATCGCAAATTGCTATGATAGAATTTACTTAAGCAGTACGTTTCTTGACTCAAACAAATATCATTCATTAATGTGAAGTTGTCTATCGTACCAGTTTACCAGATTCTTATAAGTATTTTCCTGTCGTAGATTAATTTTGATTTTGTTTCATCAATTCAACATATGTTAGCTTAATTGTTGTTTCGTTTAACATTTAATTCCATTTTTAATTATTAGGAATTTATCAGATTGTAGTTATTGTTTGAACCATGCTTACCTTTTGATTATAGGTTTGTTCCAATAAGCTTAGTTTTAGGAAGTTCATTCCTTGAGAGAACAAAGCCATTTTATATCGTAGCCGAAGTTTACCTGAATCTGAGACAGATGAACTCGTCAACTCTCTCAAAGTTTTTTTGCCCGATCAAACTATCAGTTCTTTATTATTTTGCTGTTGCGAATATCAAGGATGGATCAAGCATCATCTGCCACTTACTCCAGCACAGCCTGGATCTTCCAACCTGTCTTCCTCCATACAGCTGCTTTTCTACATCTTTCACGAGATGAGGTCCTTCATCATTTTGACAAGATGTCCTGCCCAACACAGTTGACCAATCTTCATAAAAGTAATGATTTTGGGCTTATTACATATTGCGAAGTTAGTTCTGCATTAGATGCTTCCTCCACACACCATCTTCTTGTATAGCCCTATCTATCAAGGTTTGCTAGAGCCACTGTTTTCTCTTGGGAGGATCCAACTTTATGACCCACAGGCCTTATAAGTTTTGTAGATCCATATATTCACTCATTAGGTATCTCTGTTGTGGCATCTAGTTGCGGCCTTTATACCGCTAAATTTCGAGGGTAATATCTTGGCTGAAATTAGATCGGGTTTCGATAGGTGAGATAGATGAACTCCTCTCCAGTCTTGAAGTTTTGCCGTCTAAAGACTACCATTTTCCAACAAAAACTTTAATTTCATTCAGGACTCTTCACATGCGCAGTAGGATAACTCTCTTGTTGCACCGACAGACAACTTCCAACATTTGGCAGAATACTTTTTTTTAACAGGACAAAGATTTAATTAACAGTCATTAAAGTAGGTGACGGGACATGCAGAACAGTTGAACTATCATTATTTATTATGCTTATTGGATACATATGCTAATTGGACTAATATGCTTATTGGAACAAATCTCTAAATCATGGTTTTCACGTAGGTTTTATTTGTAGGTGTAATCATTAATTTTATGTTACATCTTTTTCTCTTGACATCTCCAACAAGTAAAATAAATATCAATGAAGGCTCTTATCTTACAACTTCCAATGACTTACTAAACCCAACAAGCATACTGAAATTTACCTATGTTTTAAAGATTCCAATTTTAAAACACGGGCATAGACAGGTGCACAATAGACCCAAGGAGGTCGCGGTGCATCAATCCGCAAAAAAAAAAATAATGCAAACTATTAACACAAGTTATGATTAACACAAGTTATGAACTATCATTATTTATCTGCAAATTCAGGAATGCTTATTGGAACAAACCTCTAAATAATGATTTTCAAGTAGGTTTTTCTAACCTACAATTTTCAACACTTTTTCTCTTGGCCAAACATCTCTAACAAATAAAGTAAATATCAATGAAGGATCTTACACAAAAAATTATGCTAGTTTTATACACTCAAAGGATCAATTTTAGATTTATTATTCTTATGTTATTTAAGTTGGGTTTTGACCGTTGTCTTTGTTCTGAGGCCTTTAACTAGTGATGTCACCAATAAGCCTTCATTTTTTGTTTGCCTTTGATTTTTATTATTATCTTGCACCGTTACATAAATGTTCAAAAATAAAATCCAATTGTTTTTTAAATGGACTATTATTATCTTTTTCAGAAATGACACCCGAGTGGTTCCCGTTGAGTGATGTTCCATACGATAAAATGTGGCAAGATATGACGGTCTGGTTGCCTCACGTACTCAAAGGGAAGAAAGTTAAAGCCTTCTTTATATACCAAAATGAGGAGCTTATTTATCAAGATTTGACCACAGAAGCGAATTTCGGGCCTAGGACGTCCTCCAATGTCGCAATAGTCTAAGTTAAAATAATATACGGCCTGTGACAACAGAATATTACTTGACAAAATATTTCATCTTTCGAGAAACCTATTAGATTCGATTTATTTTGAAATGCTGAAAAAACAAAGAAAATTCAAAAGGTCCAAAGCGCATCCTTTTTTACTACCGAGAGGAATTTGAAGGAAAATAAGGCAGTATAAGCATTACATCTTCCCAATAAAGAGTTATTTTGTTTCTGATAGCGTTGTATTTTTTTAATATGAAAATTGTAGATTCAATTAATTTTAGCTTTAAATTTGTATTTTATTTACATTATTATTTTTATTATATTTAACAGAATTTTAAAATAAATTGACAAATTATATAGTTTATTTTTTACTAGCTGTATATCCCGGTTTCACCCGGGGATTTCATTTTTCTAATAAACGTGAACAAATTTAAAGTGAAATCATAACGATTTTTATAACAATAAAGAATATACCCAGAGACTGGCTGAAGTTATGAAATTTTAATATGGACAGGTGTTCGCACCTAGTAAGAAAGATCCACTGAGCGAAATTTGGAGGACAAACGGTATGGAGTTTTATTAAGAAAAAACAAACTAACAGAAATTCATCTTTGAGCTGTATAACCCGGTTTGATCGGGGAATTTCATTTTTCTAATGAAACGGTTGATTTCGTAAAAAACCATTGTAAAGTGAGTTCATTACGATTTCTATAACAATAAAGACTATCAGCTGAAGATCGGCTGAAGTTATGCAATTTTAATATGGACAGGTGTTCGCACCTGGTATGAAAGAACTACTGGCGAAATTTGGAGAATTTAGGATAAACGGTATGGATTTCTATAAAAAACAAACAAACAAACAGAAATATTGGCCTGCAGTTTCAGCTTCTCGCAAATCGGCTTGCCTAAGCCTTTGTGGCGCAAAGCGGGCCTCGTATTCCTGGGCAGACTCAGTTTCCCGCGATTCTGCCTGTCTAAGCCTCTGTTGTTCAATCCTAATTTGATGTTCGTCGAGAGTTTCAGCTGCTCGTATTTGACGTTGTTTTTAGCTTTTGAGCTCACTACTTCTATTGAAGCTCGCTTCTTAGGAGGCATTTATAAAAAATAAATTCACCGTACATGTAAATAAACGTATTGTAATTTAAAAAAAACAAAAAAAAAACCATATGTTTTAAAAATCCCAGAACTCGACGCCTACCAAGGGACGGTCTTACCGGGCCTTGTTGGCCTCTTCAAAATGTATAAAATGATATTTTAGGCTGTTTTTCGACTCAAACGGTCGATTTCGTAAAAAAAACCCATTGTAAAGCGAGATCATGACGATTTTTTTAACAATAAAGAATATACCATGAGATTGGCTGAAGTTATGCAATTTTAATATGGACAGGTGTTCGCACCTGGTATCAAAGAACCACTAAGCGAAATTTGGAGAATTTAGGACAAACGGTATGGATTTCTATAAAGAACAAACAAACAGAATTTCAACTTTATTTATAAGATTTTTGGATTAATATCCCTCCATCTTATTGTTTTAATGCAAATCTACTTAAGCTTTTTGGAATAACGGCTGAGTAATGAGAAGAATCTTTTTTGCATGAATTTATTCAGTTGCATTTAGTAACTGAAGAGTCCAGTGGAAAAACGATGGTGATCCACTCAGAGTTTGAGTGGAGTTGAAAACTACTTAAATAACAATGAATAATTACAAGAATAGTGTAGTAGCTAAACATTTTTAAATTTGTTTTATATGAATAATGCAATAAATTTTATGAAGAAAATTTAACATGAAACATCATTTAAATTTCAATAAAATATGTTCGAACAATAGATTTGTATATTAATTTTTCTATTGTACTAGATCTTAATACATAAAATTCAATTTAGGCACATGACGGTACTTGGGTACAATGTAAATTACAAGTTGCCTTTACACTCTACGAACCTCACCTTCGAACAGGTTCTCCTTCGAACCTTGCCGTACTGACGTGAAGCGAACAGCCATTTATACTTCAGGTGACGTTAAGCGAACCAATATGGCTGATGCACCCAATGCTAGCTTATGATAAAGAAAAAATCTCCATAATCAATATATTTTATATTATTTGAAAAATAGGAGACGAATTACAATGTATCACAAATTACACTAGTATCACAACTCCTGTCACTTGGTAAAAACCCAAATCAAAAGTGACACTAGCGCTACCCCCGAATCCAGGCGAACAGATGAAATACATAAAACACCCGAACAGTCGACGTGAAGATGGTGTTCGAAGGTAAAGTTCGTAGAGTGTAAAGGCACCTACAGCAAGCTGACAGATCTAAATTTTATTCTAATACTCTTAACCTGACAATTTGTATTATATTGTTCATAATGGACTCTTAACAGTATAGTATATAATAATAATATAGTATGGGTTCAGGCTAAGAACTGAATAATTTAATCACTATATTTGGTCGATGACTGGTAATCAACTAAAGAAGTAACTGATAATTCTTTCTTATCAGTAATTCCTTATTAGTTAAATAATAATTATTAGGAAACTGTAAGAAAAGTTTTTACCTATATCTGAAAAGGGGGCATAGCTAGAGTAATAGTTGAAACTATTTCATACATACAAATTAGTGTGAAAGGTGGTGGGGGTTATAGCTTGCAAGGGCACCACAAGAGAGCAACACTCTTATGGTCACATGAGCTGTCAAACCAAGGAGTAACATAAGGGAATTAGTACCAAAAACTAATTATAATTTAGAAATTCTGCCTTTCATTTATTTAAATATAGACAAAAATATTTTTTTACAGTACCTTAATAATAAAATAACAAAAATTTTACTTTAAATCCGTAAAGGAATAAATTAATACACTTCACAAAGGTACAAAATGTAACTAAAATGCTCATTATTCAATAGCATATAACAGTGTTTGAATTAGTAGGAGCATTTGACTGGAGCAAAAGGGTCCTTGCAAGATTTTTCGTAATGGCCAAACGGATAATTTTGATCTGTTCGTTAAAATTATGGGTCTTCTTTACAGGATTGTCGACCCACCCGATAGCCAATTCTTCCAGTGTGGCCAGAAGTGTATTGCTGTCTTCGTGAGAAAATACTGGAGTTCCTATCTTCATTTCCAACAGTGGTAATGAGTCCAACAGGAGTGTAAACCAAAAACTAGAAAAACACAATTTTCATTAATTAACTACTATTTTCCATGGTACTTATGTTTTATCTGGCCTGACTGTAGTTATCTCTGCCAGAGACACTTATTTCTTATAACCAGTTACCTAACATCTTTATTTCTTATTGCTTATGTGTTTGCCTTACTTTTTATTGTAATTTCTTTGTGGTATTACTTTTGTTTTTGTTAGTTTAATTTGTTTCAAATAAAACCAATTGGGGAATTGCTCTATTCAGAAGATGTCATGAAACAATTTCAAATAATTCCATTTGAATATTTCCAGGAAATTATGTGAGTAAGGACATGCATATGTATATGGACAAGAAAAAGCTAGATGGAATCAGAGTTTGTGACAGTAAAACTGTTATCAGAAAAGCTATATGACTGGAAAGTATTTTGTTTATTCCAAGAAGTAAAATATTTTTGTGTTAACCTATGAAAAATGTATGAAAATTCATAATAGTTTTTTAGAACCTTTATATTAAAATTTTTTAGTCTTAAGCGTATTTCACTGTAAGTTTTTTGTGGTTATTCAATTTTTTTTTTTTTTTAAGTTATTCGAAGTATTAGTAAAGGTATTCCAATTTTGATGAACTACAAGACAGCTGTTATCAGTAAAAGTCAGGTCATTATGAAGGTGGATAACATTTTATTCAGGCTAGATACTACCTAAATACCTCTATTTCACAAATTACCAATTTAGTAAATTCATTTTACTTCATTAGGTAAAGTTATTTCAATTTTGATAAACTGTAGATAGCTGTTATCAGTTTATATCAGGTCATGATGATGGTGGATAACAGTTTATTCAGGCCAGATAATACGTAAATACCTCTATTTCACAATTCTTCAATGAAGTATACTAACTATTTTGGAGATATCCTTGATTCTAACAACTTTATCAGTATAGAAGCAGCTTCGTTGACTTTGCCCTGCTGATAGCATTTTTGAAAATCACAGTATTTACCTAAAAATAAATCATAAACAGGATTAAGTAAGAGAGATAAGAATAAATTGCATTAGGTATAATTATTGTTCAATAAATCAGTAAATTTTTACTTTCACTTACCTATATATGAAATATATAGTAAGTGGAAGTATTGCGATCGTGAAAAATTTCGACTTCCGGTTTTCAACGGAAATACACGTTTTGGGGTCCCCTGAGTCCAAATGACCAAGTCCCGTGAAATGGTCTGTGTGTGTGTGTGAACAGACTAGCTCAAAAACTATAAACCGTGCGAACCTGAAATTTGGTATTTAGTTTAGGTATATGCCCGCGATGTGACAGCAAAAATTTCATCAAAATTGCTCAAACGGAGGGGGTACTTTATTAAATAACTTTTTAGGTTTTTTTCGATTTTCTCAAATACGGCTCTAACGATTTTGATTAAACTGAGTATTTGATGTACTAATATGCCAGAGATATGACTGAAAAAATTTCATCAAAATTGATTAACCGGAGGGGGGACTTTACTTAAAAAATTTCGTATCATTTTCACGTGTTTTTTTTATTTACTCAAAAACGGCTTTAACGATTTTGATCAAACTGGGTATTTGATGTATTTATATGCCCGAGATATGACTGTAGAAATTTCATCAAAATTGATTAACCAGAGGGGGGACTTTACTTATTAAGTTTCGTATCATTTTCACGTGTTTTTTTTATTTACTCAAAAACGGCTTTAACGATTTTGATCAAACTGGGTATTTGAAGTATGTATATGTTAAAGATGTGATAGCCCGCATTTCATCAAAATTGCTCAAACGGAGGGGGCACTTTATTTCTTAACTATTTTTGCAATTTTTACCTTTTTTTCGATTTTCTCAGAAACGGCTTTAAAGATTTTCATCAAATTCGTCATGTTTAATGAAAATTAGGTGTTTAATATCAGGTAAGCTTTATCATTATTAAAATGTTCTGGGGGGGCTTAAATGGGGTAGGGCCTTTTTTGTATCTTTGTTTTTGTTTATATGGAGAAATAAACTGTCTCTCATTACGCCTAAAAATAAAAAATGGCTAAATATGAGATATGATAAAAATCAAGTAAACGTATAGAGGAGAAAGAAAGAAAAATATTCAGTCAACTCATAAAACACGTTGAGCCCACGCAGGACGCTTTTAATGATAGACCATTGTTCATAATTACTGCCCTTCAGTTCATTTAATGGAAATGATTTGTTTCATGGGAAATAAATGAAATATTCAACAAGTACATAGAGAATTATAAAATCAGTCGACTTGGAGTATTATGCTTGCATTGCCGAATTATCTCAAGTAAAAACTTTTATTTAATAATAAAAGAAATTAGTGTTTGTTATAGAGCAAATGAAAACAAAAATAAGAAATGAATGTGGAAAAATGTGTAACTGAGTGAGAAGGGGCATTAACACAACGCATTAATTTCTAATCTAAGTTGGTAAGTGAAAGTTGTGTGTTGCGCGCACGCACCAGATTTTTTTTTTTCAAACCAAAAGCATAAAAATATGTTAAAGGAGAATCATTAGCTATCATATAGCAAGGATTTAAAAAAAAAAAAAATTAACATCAAATGATCAAATAAAATAACAGAGACGTAAGATGTGTTAAGGAGCAAACATAATGTCATGCAAGGGCTCCTTATCGTCCTCAAAGCAAAAGGAAAGTTGGTTGGAAGACACATCAAATGAGATAATTATATTAATTATTAGGGTCTTATATCGGTACCAATACCAATTCAGATGATGAAAGAATTAAACGGTTAATAATTTACTAACAGATTGGAAGGCTTAATTTTGGAATTTTCAAGTGAAAAACTTATTTTATTTTATAATTCCTTTCAAAATTTACCACAACGGTCAAACTAATAATTAAAATAATTTTTGAAAATTAGTTTATTAATTATATATTATATTGTAACACTTTTGTATGGGTAGCACATTTATTAAACAAAAATATAACAATATCAATGCTAAACGAATTATAGCAACATAAATATTTGAGCAGTTTACAAAAATTATAACTTTATAGCACACAAATCATATGGCTTGAGCTTTACAGTCAAGACAGACTAAGACTCAGACTGTTCAGTCAATCGCTCCTTATATACAGTTATAAGGAGAGTCTAGAACATTGTAGAATCTTGTGGAAGTTGGTGGAACGGCGTGGATGGAGTTCGAACGATCTAGATCCAAACATATGCTCTGACGGTTCGCTCCAACCGCTAGTTCGTTCCAAGAAATGGTCTGGGATTTTAAATCATATATTTTTTTATTTTTTATCAAACGATTTAACGTTACAATATTAATGTGGATATATAATATAATATATATTAACTTGGAGTAACTGGGAGTTATAAACATATGCTGAGAATGGAGACAGTGATCTTTGAAAAATTTATAAGATTACTAATTTAATTGTTAGTTTTGAAAGACTTAATTATTTCGAATCTTTACAGAAATAATGAAAAAGAATAGAAGGAAAGTCAAAAATTCAAACAAATTGGAATTATAAAAAGAATTACATGGAGATGTGACAAATCATAATTCCCATTAGTAAATTTTTACTAGGTTTCAAGAAAAGCACTAATGGTTGTATGTTGCTGTAGATACTTACATATAAGTAATAAATGAAATATATTAACTTACACAGAAAAGTAAGCCTTCCACTTGAAAATACTGATTGGCCAAGACCAGTTAATATATTATGGCAGTTTAATTCTTTATCTGAGCTTCCTGTAGAGTATTTGTATAAATATTTGTCAGCGATTTGGGTCATTACGTCCGAGTCCTTAGACGTGAGTGCCCACGTCAAGGCGTTGCCGTAATTACCCTCCTTGATATGTTTCATAGCCAAAACTCTGCAGATACTTTTCACTAGACAGAAGGTAAATAAAATAATTTGACATATGTTCGAATAAAAATTATGAGTTGAGAGATTTTATGAATTGTCAATCCAAAATGGTTGTTGGTATTATGATTACATAAGTTTAAATTCTACCTAGAATCCTGAGATCTATAGATCGGTTTATTTAGTTACGTCTGTCTAGATCAGAGGATGCCAAACTTTTAAGTGACTCAGCAACCTTACAGGCCATAAACCTTGCTGTAACAATGTAAAATTATACATGTTTTTATTTAAATCACTCAATTGTTTATTACTTTGTTTATACATTTATAATAATGTAATAACAATTTATAATCTATATAAATAAAGATGAAATTCTGTTTGTTTGTTTGTTCTTTATAGAAATCCATACCGTTTGTACTAAATTCTCCAAAATTTTCACAGTGGTTCTTTCATACCAGGAGCAAACACCTGTCATATTTAAATTACATAACTTCAGCCGATCTTCAGTTGATATTCTTTATTGTTATTAAAAACGTAATGATCTCGCTTTACAATTGTTTTTTTCGAAATAGATTGTTTCATTAGAAAAATCAAAGTCCCCGGGTGAAACCGGGATAAACAGCTATAATCTATATAAATAAAGATGAAATTCTGAAGATGAAGGTGAAATTCTTCATAGAAATCCATACTGTTTGTCCTAAATTCTCCAAAATTCGCTCAGTGGTTCTTTCATACAGGTACATAACTTCAGCCAATCTCAAGGTATATTCTTTATTTTCATAAAAATTGTTATGATCTCGCTTTACATTGGCTTATAAGAATCGACCATTTTTAAAAAATCAAATTCCTCGGGTGAAACCAGTTTATACAGCTAGTAATCTATATAAATAAAGATGAAATTCTGTTTTTTTGTTTGTTCTTTATAGAAATCCATACCGTTTGTCCACTGTGAAAATTCTCCAAAATTTTCACAGTGGTTCTTTCACACCAGGTGCAAACACCTGTCCACATTAAAATTGCATAACTTCAGCCGATCTCTGGGTATATTCTTTATTGTTATAAAAATCATTTTTAATCTTGATTTACATTGATTATCACGAAATCGACCATTTGAGTCGATGAAAGTCTCACTTTATAGATTTTATAGATTTAAAAAATGAATTTCTCCGAGTGAAACCGGTATATACAGCTAGTTTATATTAAATCCAAATAAATAAAATTAATAGCATAAGATAAAAACAACAAATTACAATTCGCATTAGAAAAGCATAGTGCGAGGGGATCCACTCTTTTTTGTTGTCAATGTTTCATGTTTTGAATGTTAAGTTGTGGCCGCCATTCGAATGCAATCGTTCAAATTCTCTTGTTGTGTTAAACTTGTCATCTTCAAAATATCTCATAACCCTACAAGAGAATCTTCAGTTTCTCAAGAGCTATTTTGTCTGAAATTTCCCCCATGAGCTACCAGCGATAGAGGGTTCGGCAATCTCTCAACTAAATTCATTCACTAAAAGGTGGTAAACTTTTGATAAAGTAACAAAATATTTTAGATATACAGTACGACCTCCATTATCCGGGCCTCAATTAACCGGGGGTCCAATTAACCGGGGTCCCGAGGAGCCAAATTTATTTTTTTAATAAGGTTTTTTTAATTTGTATGCCATTTATTTTGTATGTATAATATTTAAAAAAATGTATACGTAAATATTTAACGATTACACAATGGTTAACTATCTATTATGATATAAAACAATAAATGGAAAAACACAGATAGCGAGTATTGTATTATGAGATGTTTCCGGTATCTAATACTCCAATTCATAATAATTTCATGTAGGGGAGAGTGGGGTTGGTTGGCAACAGTTTTCACTTTATTGATTGTTGAGTTGTTCCTGGTAATATAATCCCAATAAGGCTGATACCACTGTAAACTCCAAGTATTAGAGTACCTTAAGTATTTTTTTCAACTATTTTATACTATACTATTTAAAGTATTTTTATACTATTTAATACTAAGATCATCGAAAATTGAAGAATTTGTCAATCCAGAGTATGCCAATTAACCCCCTATGTGGGGCAGGTTGGCCTAGAAGGTGGCGTTGTTTAGCCATCTCATTCAAGTATTGCCTGACGCATATTATTGTTATTACAAGCTGCACTATAATGGTATAATAATTTTGAATCGGTTTTTAACAGCTTTTAAGGTTAAATAGAATGACAATAAAAGAAGATAGAAGTTTAGACTGTCGTCACTTTCTGCATAGGAAATATTGCTCTCATCCTCCTCGCTGGAACTAAAGATATTTGGTAGTTTCACCTTTGATTATGTTTACCTTGCTTTTGCGAGTTGCTACTGCGCCAACAAACCCCAGTTAAAGAGAGCCAACTAACCCCACAGGAGAAATCATATGAAAGATGGCTGCCAGGACAGGGAAGAACAATCAAACAAGAAACTGGTTAGTCGAAAGGTTAGGTTTTTCAAAGGAGTTTGGAGCTATGTGAACAGAATCGGAGTCAAATGTTTTGCCATCCCTTTAAACCAAATTTACTGAAAATATAAAAATTTACTTACATGTTGTAAAATCAATCAATGAAGCATGCTCTTCTCTACACTGTTAGCATCAGATTGAAAACTCAGGACAAGACTCCCGAGGTCGTGCGGGTCACATGGTACAATGGTGGGGCCTTCACAACAGGTGTGACAGAAACTATAAGCCAATTGCCAACCTACCCCCTATGCCAACCAACCCCGCTCTCCCCTATGCTTGAAATATATCTTTATATAAGTTAATATTATATATGTTTCCTTCATTGTTAATAGTTAATGTTATAATAGGGTACTTGAGGTTCAGTCAATATTGAACGATTTTATTATATTAATTTTTGTATAAAATTTTTAATAAATAAATATAATATAGTGGTTGATTAATTTAGCTATTTACAGCGTTGAATTAATCTTTTTAGTATCTTGAAGGTTACAAATATCTTTTTGACGGTTGGCATTGAAATATTTGGCATAATAAGTCACCATGCCCAAAAACCTCCTGACGTCGACTTGACTTGCTGGTCTTGGTGCCTTCATAATGGCCACAACTTTAGTTAGGTTTTTCAACATTTTACCTTGTTCGAATACATGTGCTGAGGATTGAATTTTGGACTTGAATAGCTCAAAATTTTCTATATTGAGGTGCAAATTGTTTCTGTCTTATGTTTTGTTTATATTTATTTTTTATTTTTTGGATTAAAAATAATCCCG
Organism: Aelia acuminata; assembly: GCA_911387785.2. NCBI lineage: Eukaryota > Metazoa > Arthropoda > Insecta > Hemiptera > Pentatomidae > Aelia > Aelia acuminata. The sequence continues at coordinate 145,848,800 of OU426981.1, read as the reverse complement.
AATCATTATCTGGATTATTTTTGGGAGTTGATTCTAGGTAGAATGAGCTTTGTGTGATCATGAAATGAGCCATTTCGGATTAACTATATTATTATCAAAGAAATTTTAATGATAAAATCATTTTTTAATAAAAACTATATTTTCACCACAACATACCAACATCACGGAGCCCATTACTTCGAGCAGCTTCGATAACCTTAAAAGCAATTTTAGTACTATCAATGGGTAAAGAAGACAATTGTATTGCTATCGATTCTTTCCCGTGAGTAGGACAGTATTTAAGATACATCAGTCCAATTTGCCAGAAACGTTTGTGCGACATAAGCAGCTGGCCATATTCAAGCAACATAGGTTCTAAGTCTATGGTCGTCTCGCTGAAATATAAAAATAATAAAATTTAACAACAAAACAAGAAATTGTATACATAAGTATCTTGATTTGTAAATTAAATTATAATTACGGAGATTTATTCAGACATCCGCTGAGATATAACAAATTAGTAAGATGAACAGCGCTCCAACCATTATCAGCTGTCAGTTGCAACTTTTTAATAACCTGGAATAAAAATAAATAAAATTAAATTAAACAACACCTCTTTAATTCGAATTCTGAAATATAAAGACTGAAATGAAATGACTAATAATTTTATATTTTTACTTTCACTTACCTATATATGAAATATATAGTAAGTGGAAGTATTGTGATCGTGAAAAATTTCGACTTCCGGTTTTCAACGGAAATACACGTTTTGGGGTCCCCTGAGTCCAAATGACCAAGTCCCGCGAAATGGTCTGTGTGTGTGTGTGTGTGTGTGTGTGTCTGTGTGTGTGTGTGTGAACAGACTAGCTCAAAAACTATAAACCGTGCGATCCTGAAATTGGGTATTTAGTGTAAGTATATGCCCGCGATGTGACAGCATAAATTTCATCAAAATTACTTAAAGGGAGGGGGTACTTTACTTAATAACTTTTTAGGTTTTGTTCGATTTTCTCAAAAACGGCTCTAACGATTTTGATTAAACTGAGTATTTGATCTATTTATATGCTCGAGATATGACTGTAAAAATTTCATCAAAATTGATTAACCGGAGGGGGGACTTTACTTAATAAATTTTGTAACATTTTCACGTGTTTTTTTTATTTACTCAAAAAAGGCTTTAACGATTTTGATCAAACTGGGTATTTGATGTATGCATAAGCCAAAGATGTGATAGCTGACAGTTCACCAAAATTGACCAACCGGAGGGGGGACTTTACTTAATAAATTTTGTATCATTTTCACGTGTTTTTTTTATTTACTCAAAAACGGCTTTCACGATTTTGATCAAACTGGGTATTTGATGTAGGCATAAGCCAAAGATGTGATAGCCAACATTTCACCAAAATTGACCAACCGGAGGGGGGACTTAACTTAATAAATTTTGTATCATTTTCACGTGTGTTTTTTTTATTCAAAAACGGCTTTAACTATTTTGATCAAACTGGGTATTTGATGTATTTAGATGCCAAAGATGTGATAGCCAACATTTCATCAAAATTGGTCTAACGAAGGGGACCACAACAACGCATTAATTTCTAATCTAAATAAGTTGGTAAGTGAAAGTTGTGTGTTGCGCGCACGCACCAGATTTTTTAATTTCTGAATGTACTCAAATTAGGGCTAGATATCAATAAGTTATCAACCTATGCTATGGTCTAAATGACAGAGAAAAATAGTTATGATTTTGAAGGTTGGAAAAAAAAAAAATCTAGTAATGTTTGAATCCGCTAATTTCAAAAACTTTCATCCCTTTTACTAATTTATTAGGTACTACTTTCCCTATTCCCATCTGGCTTTGATAGCTGATAAGCACACTGCTATCTGTTGGTCACCATGCGAACTACTAGGACCGCCAATCTTTCCCTATTTCCCCTCCTGTTTGAAAAATAACCGTCTTACCTCAGCATTACGTCACAGAGTATCTCACCCCAAATTGACACATCGATTTTGTAATGAACCAAATTTCCTTTAAGTTGATATAATTATTTAACTTTTGAAAAGCCCGCGTCTCCCCACCCTTTGCTACATCAGTACGAGTTTCAGGGTTTTATATCAATTGAAAACAAATTTATTTCAAATCAATCAACCATCATGAAATATTTAACTTTAGTAAGAAAGTATATGCACAGCGAATAGTTATATAATTACTTCTATTCGTCATGGTATAGGTTCAATATTAATATTTTTATTTATATTTGTCAGCGACTCTGAAATATTAATACTTCGTAATATGAGAAAATTTCGATGAAAAGTAATGTTTCATAGATCCAATGGCGAGGAGACGCGGGATTTTCAAAATTAATCATTTCTAAAGAAAGTAGGACTAATCGATCTTTTTCTGCAGAGGAATGGGTGAAGGTGGTATGGAATGAGATGATGTCACGGTCCGATTCTACTAAAAAAAAGGCGCGTAATATAATTCTAACTATGCAAGGATGGTAGTTCGCATGGTGACCAAAAGATAGCAGTGCTCTTATCGGCTGTCAAGCCAGAAGGGGCATAGGGAAAGTAGTACCATTCCTTAAATGTAAAAAAAAAAAAAAGTGACATGACTAAATCAAACAGCGATTTTTTAAAATATTATGTATAAATTGTTATAAATAAATTACCGTGGCAAGATCAGCATCAAACAGGGCAAGAATTGTATAATCCAATAGCCTGAGCTTGGACGGGCCACCGTATTGATCGATGCACTGTTGAGCGTAATAATTGAGATCGTGAACTTTCACCATCGGATCGGTAAACTGCAATATGGCCGTCAACATCTGGTACCAAGTGGGACAATGTGGTTTTAAGAGTGGGAACAATGGTTCAACTCCACCTAAAATCTAATAAAAACAAAAATAATATTACTACTATACAAGCAACGATTTTACTAAAGTGAATTGATATTAAATTTAAACTTAGGCATAGTATAATAAAGAACTCATGGGATTATACCATAAGCAAGATAAAGTATAAAAATTGTCAGCAACTCCAGTTGCCCCATTCCAATCAAATAAGCTAAAATTCAGCAAATAAGGTTGTTTTATAAGCACAAGAATATGATGAAGGTGCAAATTGTACATGAGGTTTTTAATTTTTCACCCACACATCTACATATCCTTCTTATTAGACTTTATATTTGGTAGGCAAATCAAATTGGCATTGCGAAATTCTTATTTCAAACCCCAGCTGTTCATTCTCCTTCTTTTTGGGTGTGATTTTATGGTTATCATATTTATTACTTAAATTGACTAAAAAATATACATACATTCATAACATCGAGTAGACGTGGGAATGCACTAAATGTCCCAGCACTGATTTTCGCCCTAACCATAGATTTCCAAGCCCTCCATCTTCCGTTGAATTCAACAGGAGACAAACCGCAATAAATCTAAAAAAAAAAAGTAGAAAAATTACTGAATTTTAATAATTTAATACAATAAGAGAAGAAATGGTTCTTAAAACAACAATTTATCAAAACTTTTGATAAATATTTTTATGAATTATGAATATCAGTTACAATAGGAGAAAATATAGAATTTTCAGTTAATTTCATTTTTCAGTGCTAATCAGTTTAAATAAATCTGAAGTGAGACAACAGTCAACTATATCTAATGCTGCTGATATTTGAGATTTATCCTGTCGGTAAATTTCTGGTTGTAACCTAATTTATGTTAATTTTGTTATATATAACATTGCAGTACTTAATAATAAAATAGGTGATTTATTTTTTATTTTTTCATTTATTTAATCATTTGATGTATTTTTTCTTTTTGGAACTTATATTGCTGATTTAGGAAACTTCTTATTTTTCAAATCACTCGTAAAGTTTGTAAATACGGTAGGCCTAGTGGAGAAGCATTATATGGAATCAAAAAGAAATTTAACCACATTTTTAGATTTATTAAACTAGATGGTATAGATTTGACTTTGTTTCAATCAAACTGTTGTCTAATATATATAGAATGCCAACTTACTTAAATTGTTCACACACACTAGGATAAAGATCCTTCTAAAACTTATCAATAGTACAAATGTAATTTTGATGAATTACATTTAGAATACTAATATGTTTTGTTTAATCATTCAAATTGTGTTTGATTTTAGCGTTTGTAGTTTAAAATTATCATTCTTTTTGTAACTAAACTCAGGCAGACGATTCCCATGCCTTAATTGTTTATTGTATCTATACATACTTTGTATGATTTTGTCAAATAAACTTATTATTTAATCTGAAGTGCATGACTATAAAAAGATGATAACAGATCATCAGTCATAGGTCATTCACTCACTAAATCTATTGGGGAACTATGTTCTTCCTTAACACGTTAAGTGCGGCATCGGTCCCCGGGATCTGATGTCTTACATTGCCTTCTTAACAGCCGATTTTCAAATGAAAATGTCCGAAAGTCCGAACACTTCAAATACTCAATTTAGTCCATTTTTAATGAGATTATTGCATTTTAGTGCAGAAAATGTTGCTAACAGCTGAAATTCTGTTGTTTTTTAGAATAAGACTACAAGGTCCGATTTTCGATAAATAATGGCGTAAATTCTGTATCGGTCTGTCCTGCGCCTATTATGTCTAGTTCCAATCCTTAACAAGAGATAATGCCCTTGAGACGATCATTTGATTCACTTTTAATCAAAATTTAACTCTTTCGTCAACAAAGTATTCCCTTCGGACCACGACGTCCGATATCGTCTGTGGCTCATGCTAGCAGTCGGACCCCGGGGACCGATATCATCCAATTCAGAATACCCCTGAAATACACCGCCACACCTAACGTGTTAATAAATAACTAAAGCTTTTAATATAAACAAAATAATTTTAATTTTGTAAGTTGTTTACTTTTATACTTGATGAATCTTGTTCCGAGAATGAAATAAAATCTAAGAAAACACGATCTATTGGCAGTCGTCATAAATTCTTTTTCTAGAACTGCCGATAGGCGGTGCTGCCGCTAAGGAAAATCATGCTGAAAACCTGCAAGAAAAGCAGGACTGAGTTAATGAGAGTGGAGCCATATAAAGTTTTTTTTTCTGTTCTTTTCTTTACCAAGAAATATGCAGTAGCACTTCATAGTGAGCCCCACGAAGGTGGCAGTGAGGGGTTAGGACTGGCCAAAAGGAAGAAGAATAAACTCTCTTTTATTTCAAAGTAAGCATGCATGCTCAAAATTTAACCCTAGAAGTACCAAGGGGGGGGGGGGGGGGCTCCTCGAGCCCACAACTTTTTGTTTTTGTTCCATAACACCCAATTTTAATGGGATATTTTTGATATTTTATGTATTCCTCAAAAAAACATCCTAGAATGAGGTTATAACAACAAAATGAAATAAAACAATTTCTATGTTGAGAAAACATTTTTTTTTGACGTATGGGCTCGAGGAGCCCCCCCTTGGTAATGCACGGGGTAGTTATACACTTCAGTACCAAGGGGGGGGGCTCCTCGAGCCCACTGATATTTAATACTACTTTTAACTAGTAATTCAAGTGTTATTAATTATATTGCTCAAATAATAATTACTTTGATATAATTTTAACATACCTTCTCAAGTTTTTTTTTTTCAATAAAAAATATTCTCCCCTTATAATCTTTTTTCATATAAAAATATATTACTGAGATGGTTATAATTATTGGGAGGAATAGATACAATCGATTCCATGGTGAGACAATATTCATGTAAAAGGTGGCCATTATCTCTTTTCTACTCCCTCTTGGACATAACAGCTCTCAATTCTTATACAGTATTTACTCTTAAAAACACAACATGGAGAAGAAATAGTGCTGGCCGTAGAAAGTACTTTTTATTTGAACTATCTGAGAGTTTAGTAAAATTGTGTGTTGCTGAAAGGAGTGAAAATCTTGTGGGCATTCCTAGATCTTCAGTGAAGGCTGTGGAGCATGTTCTAGGGCGAGAACTGACTTATCCCCAATTGGAGGAACAAGGTTCATCAAGTGGAAGGCTAAGGTGTTACACTTGTGTTAGAGAAGCCAAATCAAAAAAAGAAAAATACAACAACCTATCAAAATCTAAGCAGCGTTGCTTCAAATGTAAACGCTCAGTGTGTAACAAACACTCGGAAAAAAAAATCATTGTGCAAAAGCAACGATAATTGCATTTACGAATCTGATAATTAGATTTTCTTAAATTATTATTCAATTATAATGTTATAATAACTTAGATATAGATAACTTTTTATTCTAACTATGTTTAGATATGTTCCTCCAGTAGAATAAAATTATTTTTAATTTAAAGTCATCCTTTTTTTCGCCATCCGAACTTTTTTTTTTTTTTTTCACAGGTGTCACAAGAAACGTTCATTAAACATAATCCAATAGAAATAAAAAATTAAAAAAAATTATAGAACCAAAATAAAAGGTTTTTAAGGTTGTGGGCTCAAGGAGCCTCCCCCTTGGTAATCCGTGCGACCTGGGAGAGGTCGGTAATTCTAGGGTTAAGTCAGGAAGAAAACCTACATTCTTTCAAACCAATTGCTTTCATCAATTCTTTGATTGATCAATTTATTAATTTTATATATTTATAAATATAATAATAGCTATATCTGTTAAAATAAAGGGTACTAATTTCTGTTCCAATTTGTTAGCTTCATATTAAAACGCATAGCTTGCCAATGTCCCTTCAGCAAATTATTTTTTTCTCTTTTCAGATTCATTTTATTTCATGCTTATTTCAGTTCATTTAATATTATATTTCTAGTAAATGGCGAGCAGACCGGGAGAGCCGATTGCTCATCATTAAACAGATCTAAAAAAATTTTGAGTCAAATTTTATCAAAATAGATCATCGATATAAAAAGACAAGAGTCGCTCTATTATCTGATTAAAGAATGATTTAGTAGAAAGTATGGTACTATAGCTAGACCGCAGAACCATGATCCTTTGGATTCAAATGCAGAAGCATCAATTTTTTATCATCTCTACAATATTGACTTTCCCTCCAATTTTTATAAATAATTGATCAATGAATATTCCTGTATTACATTGCTTTTGTTTGTAATTTAATTTTATAAAAATGAGACAGCAATATTATCAACAAAATATACGTTTTTATGTAATAATCACGATGTCGATCCATTGATAGCTGGTCTCAAAATCATGATGGCAACGTATTGTTACCTGAACTCCCAAATCCCTATATTTTATTGTTGTAAAACTTATAATAAATTTATTCTAATAAATAATTTGATATTTATTTGTTGTTTAGTTTTATATTTATTTATTTGTATTATTTCATGACCAAGCATATCTTAAAAAACAGTTATATAATATGAACTAAAATATATATTTCTTACTTGAATTAAAGTTCAATTTTTGCCACACATATATGAGATAACAAATTCAAAACTAATAATCGCTTTAGATTAATTTATTTATGAGTACCCCTTCCTGGCTATAATCGTCAAATGGGAGGTTACTCTGAAGGTTTAACGAACCTATTCCATCCATGGTGGAAAGGTCGAGTTTTACCCCATGGGGCCGCCACAAAATAAAATTCAACTCACCCAGGGCAGAATTCGAACCACTGCTGTTCAGCTCAAGAATACTACATAGGGTCACATTCCAACATGCTCGGGTATCCCAACCCTTCTTGAACACATCATAAATAAATTATTCACAACATAAACAAAAATGAGAGGTGAAGTCTATAAACATTATAGAATTCAAACTTTTGCCGGAATCGTTTTATCGCTTAGGTTCACGCTTCCATAGTCAAGCTACACTACCCTTACATCGTTCCAGCTTGGCAGATTGGCATTGCTTCGTTTTCAGTTTGCTTTAAGAGAGAAAATTTCTTGCCAGCTGATGCCCTTATACCTTTCATCCTTTTCATACACGAGCAGTGCCAGTCACGAGTGGCTGTGGCTCAGTAGCTATAATGCGCTGAGTTAATTATATCCTATTCTTTTTAATACAATCAAATCAAAATTCAATGATAAAGAGAACATTTCAGCTAATCTAAAAACCAACGGGATTTAAAATAGAACTATACGCCAAATTTAAAGTTGTTTGGTAATGAATTAAGAAGGGTTAAAGTTTTTATTTTTTACATATCATGTTTGACTATAATAAGTACTAGCATTCCCCGTCGCGGCTTCGCCCGCGAGCCTTTAAAATCAATTCTGTGACCATTATCTTGGTATTGATCTAATATAATATGTTAACTGATGTTAAGGAGATTTAGTAGAATTTGAGCTTCTGGTAGGTGGAATGTTAGAGGGGGAAGCTGCCGGCTCGGTAGAAGACGCGCAATGGAGAGAGTTCACTAAAACCGCCGAAATAAAAAATGACTTACTCGTCGTGAACGCTTCATTTTTCGGCTGTAAAACATGGTTTTCGACGCCCAATAGGGCCTTTCGAGTTAAACTCGTCGTATCAAATTCTTTAAAATGAGTCCTAATTAGATATATTTTCTCGAAGTTCGAAAATAGATGTCCGTTAGAGTTAAACGACAATTTCGCCATTTACATTTTAGATATTCTTAGGGGTTACATTCCTTTCTTAGTGGTTACCTGCATCGCTTTTAAAATCTAAATTCCGAAGTTTCTAATCATAAGTAGTTTTTGCTCTGCGTTGATTCTGTCAGTCAGGACAAAGCCTCTTATACATATGGAGAAGTATATATATATGGAGAAGTATATATATATGGAGTAGTATATATATATATATATATATATGGAGAAGTATATATACATGGAGAAATATATGGAGAAGAGATCGAAATAAACACGCACCATCCCCAATCATGGGAATCACAGTGTGCATAATTTGATTACCACTAATGTATAAATAATCAGTAGCCATATTTTATGTGAATGTCTATTTTAATACTATTGTAACGTTAAATCGATATTCAAATAAAAAACATATGGTTTAAAATCTCAACAATAGATTTCCGTTAGAGTTAAACGACTATTTCGCCATTTAAGCCCCTTAGGGGTTACATTTTTGAAATTCCTTTCTTAGTAGTTACCTACATCGCGTTTAAAGTCTAAATTCCGCATTTCAAGTTTCTATGATTAGTAGTTTTTGCTCTGTGTTGATTCTGTCAGTCAGGACAAAGCCTCTTATATATATAAAGATTAAAGATCCATTTATTTAGCACTTATTGGATCTTTTTCAGCAGAGGTGAAATTAATTATAAGTAACACATGTAAAAGGAACTAATAAAGAATATAAATGGAATAGGGTTTAGTACAATAACAATAGACAGGAAAAATGTATCAAATTAATCTTTTGCCATAATAAACATTAATTAAATTCAGAATATAACACATGGTGAAATGAGATAACGTCTACTTGTTGAGGTTCTACCAGAAGCAGGTTATGAAGAGCGAGCAACCTCAAACCATGCTGAATGTTTTACATGCTACTTATCAAAACATAAAAATTTAATTTTATAAATGGGATAGATAACGATAATTTATAACTTTTTACAAAAATGATGTACATTATTTTACTATTAGAATTTACAATATCTATTTACTGTAGTGCTAATAGGTGCACAAAGATTTTGTTTAACCTGTCTTTGGCTGAAACCAGGGGAAAAATGCGTTTTTTTCCTAGTTCAAGCCGGAAAAAATAAATTTCTGCCTAATCATCCTAAATATTGAAGGAAAAAGAAATGTTGTGTCAATAAATAAACTTAAACCGCCATCTGTAGGAAATTTATAGAACTTACAAATAATCAGATTCAACTGTGGCATACAAAGCATTTAATTTGCAATAAAAGAAATATTTAAGCCAAAAAAAAAAAAAATATCCTATCTTTTAAGTTGGACAAAGCTATACACATTGAGCCAAATTTCATGAAAATCGGTTGAGTAGTTTCTGAGTTTACCTCTGACAAACGGACACGATATTTATATATATATATATATATATATATATATATATATATATATATATATATATATATATAAACTCAAACACAAACAAGAAAACAATATAAATATAAACTAAGTAGCAACATAAGAATAAAGTAGCAATATTTATGTTTATATTGCTACTTTATTCTTATGTTGCTACTTAGTTTATATTTATATTGTTTTCTTGTTTGTGTTTGAGTTTATATTGCTACTTAGTATTTAGTATTTATAATTATATTGCTACTTTTGTTTATATTTATATTACTACTTGTAATAAGTTGTTTGTAACTTTTCTTATTTATTTTTTTTTTTCGTATATAACATAATATAGGTAATAACAATTATAATCTGTTCACAATATAATGTAATATGTAATACATGTAATGTGCCTAATAAAATAGGCATGGAGCATGTAAATCGTTTAATAAACTCTCCTTCTTTGGGGCTACCATAGAAGGAAAAATATATAAAAAAAAAAAAAAAAAAAAAAATATATATATATATATATATATATATATATAACGTCTGATGGTCATTGACCAAGAGTATGTGCCAAAAAGAAATGTATATGTATTCTAATGATTGAAAATAAAAGCACTTTAATAATTATATATATATAAGGATTAACAAAATAATAATTATAATGGATTCGTCCAACCCCCCCCCCCAAAAAAGCGGACTGAAAACCAAGCCATGCCCACCAGCCAAACTGGAGTGACTTACAGGAAGCATGAAGAGTTCTATACATTATCCAGCATCTTTGTGAATCCTTTCACATTCTTTCCTCACATTCACATTATCTGCACTTAACAGATATATAAAAACTCAAAGAAACTAAAACTCACAGAAACTTCTTTTTGTGATAATGAAATCAGCACTAGTATTTCCAAACCATATAAACTGAGTTAAAATTGCTAGCAGCCATATATAACACATAAATCTTGAAAAAAGTTTCTTGAATTTACCACACATTTAAGAGTTTTCTGATACATAGCTTTGGTTCCAGAAACATTCCTAACGTGTGATAATTGTTAATTAACATGCATGTCCTGATACTTTCTCACAGTTATTAAATTTGAGCAAATTTTTTAATGAGGCTTAATTTACCGTATAAATTGGGATTCCTCGCAGGATAGCATCTGCTTCCATGAAAGGTTTAGAGTCAGCTTCGGAATGGAGCCGAAGGAGGGCTCTGGTGGCCTCAAACCTGGATTCTACAAGAAGGCTCATAATCTGGATCCAGTACTTTTCTCCAATCCTGATCTCTGCACCCTTTCCCATATGCAGTTCTTTAGAAATATTTTCATCATATTCGACGGAATTAAGGCGAGACCACTCAATCAGTTTAGGAAGCACAATATCAGCTGCAAAAGTATAGTTTTAGTCATTTTTTTTTCAATAAAAAAATTAATTAAATGTACTATACTATATATGAGAATAACAGCCATAATTAAGAAAGTAAATAAAAATGTTGGGTGTCATGAGACACTCGGTAAATGTTAAACATCGACACAATATCAAATTGGTGATATTACAAACAATGTACTTTTCTTATTATTCTAATAGGCTTCATATTTATTGAGAGTCCTACTTCATATTGGTTGCTGGGACCCATGAGGGTCTCTCAACCTCAGATTTAATCATGGTTGTTTTAAGATAATAATAGATAAGAACATAGCACGACTGGATCAAACCCACGAAACCAAGACCAAAAACTCAGAATCACAAGCATTACAATGAAGCATTGAATAATGATTTAAGACTACAAAAATTGAATTACAATGGACAGCTTCAAGATGCAGGAGCTCACACAAGTGCCAAACAAGTTCAATACTTTCAAGTATTTTAATCCAATTCTCATAATCTGCATTTTTTGAACACATAGCTTGATGCATATTTTCTATACATTGTCTTATAGATGACCTGGAACAATAATATATACTTTTATTAAATATTAAAGAAATATAATTTTATTTAGTATTAAAGAAATAGTAAAAATAGAATATTATACAAATAAAATAGTTTATAATCAATGAAATTTTGGCAAAAATCAATAAATGAATAGATATATAACGGCCAATATTCTATGCCCTCCAAATAATATGATTTACCTCCAAGATCTTCTTAACCCTTTAACAGCTAAGCACTCTGAATGAAAGTTGCTCTGAGAAGCTAAGCGGGTCTGCCGGCTTTTACGCTCTCCAAGCTAAGGCGTGCAGGCCACTCTCCGCCGCTGAATGCCTCAACTTCTTCAACACCTCATAACCTTCTCCGACTATTTATTTTTTATGATTCTATAATACCTTTATCATTATTTCAATAAATTAAAATGCTAGATTATCGTTTGAAATAACAGATAACGTGAGTGCGAAATAAAACAGTAAATATCACCAAAAAAATAGACGACTATCGCTAGTCCCAGCTCAGAGCTTCTAGAACTCGAAATGAATAATAGTAAGTATGTCCTTTAAGACCCCTGATCGTAGCCAGGGGAGGGATAAGGGACAGAAAAAAAAATTTAGCAGGTAAAAAAGGGGTGAGACGGGCTTCTCCGAACGGAAGACACACATGATAGGTAGCTACCCGAAAAAATATTTCCACAATAGAGACACCCCTGAAGCCTAGCGGCCGATAGATGTACTTATTATGTCTCCGTGGATCCGCTAGGATGTGCTTTAGTCACCAAAACGTATCTCGTGTGAAGCTGAGGACAATAAATAAGTGAAAAACCGATTGCGAGATATATCATCACTAGCTTGTGGGGACCGACCTTTTTTCACGAGATGTATCGTCTGGAGCCATGAAAGGGTTAAATATACAGTATACATAGTATAATTAATAAAATCTAACACTTGAAAATACCAAGGATAGTGCATATTAAAATGTGTATGCTTATCAAAAACAAACCTATGTTCTCTGCTTTGTTCTAAAACACGATGTTTGGAATTTTCATCAGCAGGAACACTTCTGGAGGAAACAAATATAGCATGTGATTCGTTGATCAGTTTCCTCAATTCGGGATCATCCATAATGCTATTTGCCTTTAACAAATATACACTTCCCTCACATGGTGCGAATTCACTGCTTTTACCTGTAAAATAATGATGTAAATTAAATGATCAATTTATACAATACTAATGTATGAGGAGGTTAGAATTGTAATGGAGTAAATCAAGTTCACTTTATTAGGGAAATGTACGTAAATGAAACATGCAATTGTATACTATGTAATACAAAGACTTATTTAAGCTCCTCTAGTTGGATGTTCATATTAAAGGTATCTTCCAAAGTGACAAGTGTAAATTGTCATTCATTTATGTTTCATCTAAGGTGTAAGAGTGAACCATGAACAAGTTGACACCTTTCCTACTTTCGATGAAATTGTCGGTCCTCGAAAAAATGAATCATCCAGAGAGAAGACCCAGCGATAAATATAACAAACAATCTATTCATTTCCCCTACTTTATTCTGTAGTAAATTAGGTCCCTGTTTCTTAGTAAATCATTTTTTTTTTTTAAATTCCTAATGAACTTCTCCTACCAATTTCCTTAAAAGAATTTACAAAGCTCTCAGATTTTCTCTTCTTGAGATCCATGGTTTTACCCACTAAAGTCTTTGACCACACCCATTGTTGATTTACTTTCCTGCATGTCATGTACAGCGGCCTCTTAGAAAAAAAGTTTGAGGGGAGGAGGGATTCGTTTGATAGAAAAGAAAAAAACAAGAATAAAATTCAACATTAAAGCATTAAAAGAGCATTAACTAGAAATTTTGTAGTAAATTAGGTTCCTAAACTTTCGGAGGGGAGAGAGGAGTACTCCCAAAATCCCTCATTTTTAACCCTCCAAGGACAAGCAAAATTTTTTTCTTAAAAAATGAGATTTAGTATGATATTTTTTGTCAATGGACATGTTAGAATTCAGGAATAATATTTAAAAAAATATGGGACTTACTGTTTGTTCATAATTGCCCGTGTTCATATGATCATGCTAGGACTTACCTATGTCGATTTGTTGAATGAAAATAGGAAGTTTTATTTAATTTTTTTTTGTAATATAAAAGTCTTTTTCTACATATTTTATACTATATTTTAATTTATAATTACAATAATTTGGTTAACAAAAATAAATTATAATTATATTTTGTGAAACCCGGCAAAACATGTGATACACAAGCCTACACTGCACTTTTCACACTGGGTGCGCACAGTTCTCTTACATGATTCGAGGGCACATCGGCGACGATTTCCTTCAACCAAGAAATGGTCGACTCTACCATATCTTATGTCTGTCAGGACTCGCTGATTAAGCCCTATCTTTGATTGAGATGATGCTCTCGACTTGAATGGCAAAAGAGAGACCTCCACATCTGGCGGTGCGACCCTAGAGCAAATAGTAAAAGAACAATTCTACTGCTACCTGTAAAGATTTGAGAACTGTTTTATCACTACCAGAAAGGGCAGACTTGTAAAATAATGGTTCATATATTTCAGAAACCAAGACATTAAGAAAATTACTTAGATTTAAAATCTGTATACATGTTACAAACAATAATTAATTTAATTAATGAAGTTAAAAGCTTATGTAAAAAATATCAGTTAGAAAACAGTTATTAATTAATAGTTAATAGCTTGTTTAAAAAAAAAAAAATTTGGAGTCACCTGTGGTGTTGTGGTTAGCATGGCAACCTACAATACTAAAGATCGCGGGTTCGATTCCAACGGAGGCCCTAGGATTTTTTAATGGGAGTAAAAAATCCTTAGCTATGCCGTCCCTCGGATAGGACGTGAAATGGAGGTCCCGAGCCTGTACGATGTCAGGTACCCGTTAAAGATTCCTATTCTAATTATACCTGGATAGGCAAAATTTAGGACTCCCACTGTAGCATCGTCCAATTAGCCTTAGTAGCAAAAAAATGGACGTTAAACTAACAAACAAAAAAAAAATTTTTTTTAGATAACCAATTTCAAAAATTATGTCATGGGTAAAGCCTAGCATGATCATACGATCACACTCATACTTACGGCCATATAAAAACCATTGTGATTATTATTTTCTATTGAAACTCAGACTATATCATGATAAGACTATATAGATTATAACTCTACAATCTTACCCGTTAAAAACAATTATTACAAATATTATGAGACTTTCCGTTGGTGAGAATCCATTTCCAAAATTCGTCAAATTTCAAAATTTTCTTCTGAAGTAAAACGTGCGTCAATCGTCACAGTTTTGGTCACAAATCAACACTAGTATCTTATAGAAAGAGGTAGAAGTCAAGAAAATAAGGGTGGGAAGGCAGGGTCTCCTTTTGAGTGGGGGTAGGTTTGCTGTGATCATATGGACATGCTAGTCCTTGGAGGGCTAACTCACTCACTCACTCGATGGCTCTACGGTCCTTTTGAGAACCTGGGCTGCCTTTACAATAGTTTTAAGACGTTTTGCCACTCCGCTCTGCCTAGGGCTTGTCTCCTCCATCTTCTAACTCCCAGCTTTTCCGGAGTCGACACCTTCTATCCATCGGCTTCGTGGTCACCTTCTTTGCCTTCGCCCTCCTGGCTTGCTATTCAACAGCATTTTTGGCAGACTTTTTCAGGCATCCTTTGGACGTGTCCTGCTCATCTTAATTGACACTTCTTGATATATGTCACCAATTCTTCATCTTGAAACATGCGTCGAAGTTCATCATTTTTCTGCAGCCTCCATCTCCCAGCTTCACAGACAGGTCCATATATTCTTCTGAGTACTTTTTGTTCCCAAACATTTAATAATCTTTCAATTTCATTTGTCAGCACCCAGGTTTCACAGCCATATGTTACGACTGGTCTTATAACTGTCTTATATATTATATAGCTCTGTAGCTCAAGCTTCTAAACTTATTTGGCTTATGTAGTGCGAAGAAACATCTATTGCACATGGCTATCGCGCTTATATTTCTTCCATTACCTCATTTTTCTATGTAATAAGTGCTCCCAAATATTTAAATTGGCCCCAATTTTTTAAACCAACTGAAAAAACGACAACACTATTCATAAAAGTAGACACAACAAAAAAAATTGAGATTATTAAATTCTATGTCAAACAGGCAACAGGAAACATTTCCTTCCACCCCAATATAAAGGTTGTTAAGGCCATTGACCCCCAGCATCATGGTACAAATAATCAAAAGAATACATCTTGTTTCATAAAAGTTGAAAACTTTTAATTTTTAACATTAAGGGTTTTCTTCTAAGAATGTAGAAAAACATTAATAACATATTTGACTTACCAACATTATCCAGCAGTGGTTTACGAAACGGGAAAACACTGATATCATTGTTGTTCACTACACTAAATGAAATTCCAGACTTCTCACACAGTTTGTCGGGAACATTCTAAAAAGTTATCAATTTTGTTACATCTAATGTTATCTTTCTTTAATAAGAATAACTTTAAATTTACTACTTACAATAGTTTGTACCGTCTGTTCATACATTTTACACTTTATTTATAATATAAATTACAATTTATGGGACTAAAGATATTTAAAATTCTATTTTACTAATATTGGCACTGTATTGTGATAAACGGTAAACTTTGCCGCCGCGTTGAGTAAGCGTAGTCGTTCATGATTTTTAACAAGTTTCCAAAGAGACAGCATCAACCAACATTTCTTATCTAAGACAGGAAGACCGACAATGATAATGAGGATTACAATTCTTTTAGTAGCAACATATAGCTGTTATGTCGCCAACACCCCTATTGCCCAAGGCAAGAGAGGCGAAGTAATTTAATAAATTTTATACATGTAAAAAAACAAAAAAACATATAACGGGTGAAGAGCTTCTTAAAATTAATTTTCAAGTGAAATAGAAAAATGAAACTAACAATAAATTATGTTTTGAAAACCCTAAATTGGGCATTTTAACATTTGCGTTTGTGTTCTAGAAGAGAGAAGCGCTCCGAATTATTATATATATATGAGCACATCCTTTACCTTTAATTTTTTTTTTTATTTATTTGAGCAGTATTTTACTTTTCTCTTTGTTTTATTTCTTCTCTTTTATCAACGAGAGATTATCTGCACTTAATTAATTTTCTTTTTTTAAATATAGGCTAAGGGCTTTTCTTCGTGAGCCTGTGAGTAACGTAAGTGAAACTAACAAAACTGCTTTGTTGTTTTGGATATATCTAAGAGAGTCACGAGTAAATATAAACTTAAAATTTATATATATATATATATATATATATATATATATAAATTTTAAGTTTCTTTAGAATGGGTGAAGTTAGAACTAGGAAGATTTTTTCAAGGGTTTCAATTTAAATAAAAAGGGTAACAATTGAGTTGATAGAGTTGAATTTGATTTGGAAAGGATTACGTTTGAATAGGAAAGGGTTTCTTGTGACTTCGAAAGGGTTTCAGTTGACTTGAAAAAGGTTCAACTAGATTTGGAAATGCTATATTAAGATATCGTTTTGAAGAGGTAAAAGAAACTCGGAATGGACTCTTACTGCAGACTATTATTCATTTCGTGTCGAGATATAAGTGTGTATTCATATTCTTAAATATTTATACCTTACTAAAAGATATACAGGCGATCAACGTTAAAAGCGAATGAATCATGTTTTTACTAACTATTGAATTTGATTGTATTCATACAAGATTTTTTAATTATAATACTAATAATGAAGGCTTAAAGAACCCGAAGGTTCGATGCCGATACTACAACTCGCTCCATGCACACCTCTATCCACCGACCGCCATGGAGACACAACTTCGAAAGATCTGCCTCAACGCAATTCTCCCACCTCCGTCTCGGCCTGCCCCTGGGACGTTTCCTATTCCGCACCGCGCTTATTAATCTTTTCGGAATTCGTTCACACTAAGATTCTTAATTTTATTTTTTAATTATATAAATCGTATTTATTTTACCTACTGAAATGCAGCTAATGTATTTATGATACCTGCCTTTCAAATGATTATGGAGTTAAAATATGTGTATTTTTATATTTAACTTTCGTGATAGAATCTGTGGCGCTACTCCTTGTTCAACCTTGAATGTTATCAACAGCTTGACTGACAACGCTTTTGGCTTCAAAACTACTAATTTTTACTCAAGAGTTAAAAACGAAAAAAGAAAATTATGGTAAGTAAGACCAAAAGAATTTCTGTAGTTGTAAAAATTATATGCGGAAGCTCTGTGACGTTTTACAGTGTTTTAAAAAAGTAATTCGTAAAACAGGGTGTTTTTAATTATAAAAGACATGAATAAGAAATTCCAAATATCTTTTTATCTCTATGCTTATTTCACTTTAATACATTTTTTACCGGGCTTGCGTTTGTTCACTGAGTTAATTCGTCATTAACGTTTTTTTTAATATTAGTATACTTTAAAATTTAAACTTGTTGAAGATAAATTATTCATTAAATTAGAATTCGAATTCTCCCGCCAATTATTGTGAGGTACCTTATCCTTAAAATAACAACTGACAATTATCAACACTTGGTTGGGTTCTCTTTGTGTGATAAGACACTAATACAGATTTTCTTGTAGATATTGTACATATTATGAGATAAATAATAAATAGTCATGTCTACTATGTCAGATAAAACTGTTGTTGACATTTTTAAGAGCATGGAATTAGAAACTGTCAAGAATTCATCTGCACTTTTAGGTGCTAAGGTAATAAAATAATACATTATTTGTTTTTTAAAATTGTTTTTTATCCTTATCTAATCTCCTTAATATATAACAATGGAAACAAATTTCTATTAATTTTTAGAACCAAGTATAAAATAAGTGATAGTTTTGTTTTTCTACATATCAGCATGTAATTTGAAATATTTTGTTTTTAGATTTTCATTTTTCCTGTCAATGTAGTTTTTTGAAGTAAAAGATTTCTTTTCTATTTTGCCTAATTTCTTACTTTATTATATTTTATTTTTTTGGCTGACCCACCCTTTCTAGTTATGTCCAGTTTGGATTCTTAATTTAGAATCAACATGTTAAATAGAACAATCTTAAATTCACGATTTCCCTTAATTTTTATGGTTTGATCACTTCTTTAAATCTGAAATTACTTAATATATTTAGAAGTTATGAATTTACTCATTTTATCTTTAAATTTGTTATTGTTTTTTCCACATTCTGAGTGTATTTTAAAAATTTATTTTCTTATTTCAAACAATATTAAAATTGTAGCAAACATCCATTAGTGTAAAAATGTTATATGCCCATTCATATTTATTTAAATTATTGAATCAGTAAATAAATTATATATTGAGTGGGTAAATTGAATTAAAACAATTAAGAAATTCCGATATATTTCTGATAACATTTTTTTAATTTATTAATAATGACATGGATACATTTTATAAATTTAAAATTAATAATCAGGTAATTAGCATTTTGAATTTGAAAATCAGTGTAAATACTATAAATTTCATGCATTATTTGATATGGGTACCTAAGAGAATAGTCCAGGGTGATATGAGATGTAAGATTATATAAAACAAATATATTATATAAATAACTGTCTTTTATATTTCCTAATAATCATTTAAATAATTTTACTAAATTTTAATTCATTATATTAAATGATTCTTTTGAAATCTTCGCTACATTTGAAATCTCCTGTAATGTTTTTTTAATGTGATCTTGTCTTCCCTATTATCCAGATTAAACAATATCATAGTAATACTTTTATTTTATTATTTTATTTAGTAAAATTCAAAGTTATAATAATATTAAATGCTTTATGTCACATTGAAACTTAAAATTGTAGGCTAAAAATCTTTAAAAGAACATTTTATTATTTTAACATAACCTGATAAGAGTATTGTTTTATTAATTTTTTATCATTAGGTAAACATTCATTTTTATTTGATTAAGTGGCTTACTTACAGCAAGTATTTGAACAAAGTATTTCAGATGGTTTCTGTAATTATTTTTATTTTTTACGTGACAGGACCGACTATTCATGTTTATTAGTATAGGTATTTTATGGAAATGCCAACTAACTGCATTATACAAAATGTTTAAAACGCATATTCAGCATGCTGTCCATGATAGGTTTGCTATTGGTTTAAGTATAATTATTACAAATTGGAAAAAAATGGTCCAGTGCTCTTAATGCAAAAAAAAGGAGTAAATATATACAAGTTAGAATCAACCTTAACTTTTTAAAATTATTTATAAAATATCCAAAGGTTATATTGATAACATAGCTAAGGACAAAAGCAATAGAACCAGAAAATATCAACTTACACCAAACTTAATAAAAAAATTTTTTTTAATTTATAAAGCCTTTTTTATACATTATAATATCATTATCTTTTTGCTCAGGAATATTTAGAAAACTATGAGAAGTCTGGTCAAAAGTTTGGTCGACACAAGCATTATGTTGGAAGTAAAAGTTCATTACACAGTTTACCAAGATCAGCTAAAGCTGAATTATTTTCTAAGTAAGTGCAGTTATTTCTTATGCATTTGATATTTCATTCCAGGAATTTATGCTATAATTACTTTTTTTCAGCATAACTAATGTTTTAGACAAAAATAAAGATGCTCTTATTGCTTTATTAAATCTTACGATTTATAACCACAGTGATTCTACAGCTATTATTGAAAATCTTTGTAATGACTGTCTGTATTATTTTACAAATATTTTTGTTTACGACGAGATTGTTACAACAGGACACCTTCGTAAGTATTATGCAGTTTTAATTCATTTTTTTAATTCAAGTCTATCTAAGATTATATGAAGGGGTCGGGGCAAAATATTGCCAAGCAACATTTTTGACAAAAATAAACTATAGCTGCAGTCTCCTATATTACGTAATATATACTACCTACCTATGCTACCTAAATATGACTATATAGAGCCTCTATAGATATTTAGGTGGCATTTCCTTCATAGACATATAGTCCTACGTAATATACAGCTGACTGCAGGTACAGTTCATTTTTGTTAAAAATGTTGCTTGGCACTATTTTGCCCCTACCCCTTCATATATTATTATCATAATTTATATCCCTATTTATGAACCAAAATATTACAATTTTTTAACCTGTTCACAAATAGGTTTTCTGATTTTTTAAATAACAACTAACATGTAACAACAATCTCACTTATTTATTGTTTATTTTTCATTGATTACAAATATTAGGTGGTCTTTTGAATTTGCCTTGTTTTATCTATCTCCTAGTTTACTATTGACTATTCATAATTCATTAAGGTACTAACTAGCATAAAGAGGTACTATCCTTTAACTTTACAATATTCACTTCAAACATTTGGTAGCTTCACAATTCCTTTTTTTTTTTCTTTCTTTTTTTTATTAATTAAGAATTATAAATTAACTGAGTTATTTACTGAACTAACTAAACTGAATATATGAAACAACTTCATTGAAATTCTATTTTAACAAAAGAAAGTCTTATTAATCTGACTTTAGTTAAATGGAACCTACGAACTTTAATTTCTACTACTACCGACTATGTGAAATAGATATTTTATAATATTGAGCAAGTTATTTCTTCTATTACCTGGAAAGAGCAGTTTTTCCTATTTCTACACATGTATCTGACTTAGTAAAAACTATTTTTAATGTATTCCTTTTTTTTATTCTGTTTCAGTCGATATTCATATTCAGTTAAACGAAATTCCGATTCTCGGACGACTTTTGTTTCCAGCGTTAATGCTTGGTTACAGTGTTTGTTTGATAATTCACGAAGAGAACCATTTACCATTTTTTGCCTTTTTAGGAGATTTGTTCAAAGAATCAGGGTGAAGTACAATATACTTGTATATTATTTATAGTTTTAGATTATTATTTATTATTGTTAGATTAAAATGAGCTCGTTATTTTCTATTCATTTATTAGTTATTTTTATATTGAAACGCTTGAAGCTCAGTAAACGGGAAAAAATCTTGCAGTTTTGTCATACCAGTGTGCACTTCCTCTAATCAAGAAAGATGAAGTGCTGAAATATGTATCTCCAGGCTTGTATTGATGCAGGAATTTTACTTTTGCTTACCTGTATATAAAATATATAGTTAGAGAAAGTATTGTAATTGCAATACTTTATCTAAATAAAGAACTAAATCAAAACTTAAAGAATTTCTCACTATCGAAAGAACTTCTTAATTTCGTTTTACAATAGAAAACAAAGAAAACTGTTTAGCATCGTGACTGAAGGTGAAGTGCATACTGCTTTATCAATTGGGGGGAAAAAAATGTCGATTTTCAGACGTTGCACAGGCCTTCGATAAGGTCTGGCATGATGGTCTCCTTAGTAAAGCTAAATCAATCATCATACCGTATACCTATTATTTGATTATTCGGTCATGTCTTGAGGATAGGTTTTTTGTTATTAACCAGGATGGCAAACACTCCGACTATTGCCGAATCAGGGCGGTAGTGCCGCAGGGAAGCATTTTGGGCCCAGTTCTGTACACTATTTACATTTCTGACGTCCCACAGACACCAGACACTGTTATACTCTCATCTAACTCTGACCTGGCAACTGCCCCCTACAACGTACAGAATCATTTAAATTTAACAATAAAATTTTTTAGTGTAGTTTAGAGAGCAAATACAAACAAAAATAAGTAAATTAATGTGGAAAAATGGTTGAATTTGAGGAATGGCGGTTACTTATTTATCCAAACAAGTCAATATATAATGTAAGTAAGTTGATAAGTGAAAGATTCATATTCTGGGCATCGCACCAGATTTTTTTGTTTTGAATCGCCTGAATTGGTGAAAAATTTTCTATTTAATTATTTATTCTGCTATTTGAAAAATCTTGTTAATTGAGGGTTGAATGAAAATAATAATTAATATTTTTTTAGATGCCCAGAGAGTACTTATTCTCTCGTAGGAACTGATTTCCCATTGGCCGAACAACTTTTGTGTAAGTATATATAAAATTAAAAAATATATATATAGTTTATAGTTTGCACATTTCATAGCATTTGAAAAGGCTTCTTGAAATAGTATATTGTTGTAGGTATTAAGGACTGTAGTTCTCAGCAATATTGTCCCGTATTGATTTTTAATGATGCAGATTTGGACTCTGCTGTTGAAAATTCTCTACAAGGTGCTTGGAAATATCGGGGAAAAGTATTACAATTTTATATTGACAAAAAAAAACAAAAACAAAGTTTTCTTGTAATTGTGTCTGCTACTGCTTACTGGTGCTTAAACACATTTAACATAGTCTCAGGGTAGATAGCTGTTAACTCATATTGTAAATGTATTATTGAATTTTTATTTAAAAGCTAATAGCTTTAAATTCTTCGGTTTTATTTTTTGAGAAAAATTAACTTTCAGAAAAGTTATTTTTAAAAAAAATAAAAAAGGTACGTTATAATTTTTAGACAGTCACTTCTAACTTAGAAATTAGATTTTTAACTAATAAATATTTTTTTTATTTTTAATTTTGCAATATAAATTTAATTGAAAATTATTTTTCACCGTTAAGTACAGTCGACTCCGTTTAATTGGGTCATCAGATAATTGGTACCACTGCTTAATTGTGCCATTTTTAATAAAACGGCCATAACATTGGGCCAAAACATTCTGGAACTTAAAGTAAAAACCTATGAATTTAGGACAAACAGTATGGATTTCTATACACAACAAACAGATTTTCATCTTTATATACATAGATTATAGCTGTTTATCCTGGTTTCACATGGGGAATTTTATTTTTCTTAAGAAACGGTCGATTTCATAAAAAAACATTGTTGCATTGCGAGGTCATTATGATTTTTATAATAACAAAGAATATCAGCTGAAGATCAAGACAAATTTTCCCTTTATAGCCCGATAAAACGGAGCCGACTGTACTGATTATATGTTGATGCCAATTTTCACGGTCAAGTTTTTGGAATGAATTTTGGAACCAAACATTTCTTCGCTATTTTACCAACAGGGGCAATAGCATTGGTCCAAACAGACCTGTTTCCATGGCTACGTTTTTTTATCAATCTTGTGATGACAATTTTTTTTTTCTTTTTTTCCTCCCCTTCCTCGCCTTGTAGGCTATACGGGGTTGCCGGGGCAGGGAAGTGACAAAAATGTTGTAGTTTAATTATAAACTTTTAATAAAGTGAACTACAATCAATTTAGGCAGTTCTATTTGGTACTTTGTATCTTCCCTGGTGGTTGAAAAGCAAAGCGACATTTGGCTCCAAACTTTGTTTAAAATACTTGCGAAAGCTAATAGGTCCTTAGAGTTGACATGTGTGATATTGTCTTTATATCTTTCCTATCTTCCTATTTACTAATTTTTCCATATTTCATTCACATTGATTAATCATTAATTGATTTTTTTTCTTTTACCTCTGTGAAAATCATTTCATCCAAAGTAAGTATTGGTAAAAGGAAAAAAAAAATTAAGTATGAATATTTATATATTTTATTTTTGAAGAGGAAAGATTGGGCTCAGCAGGGAGTCTAATCCAGGTATCCCGCGTGTCATGCGGGGTACGCTAACCACTGAGCCTATCCTTCCTCTTCACTGATACCTCTCCCTCGATCTCGCAATTTTGTCTTTTCTCTTCAAAAATAAAATATTTAAAAATAATATAAAATTAAAAGTAAGTTGGTTACCCACGATAATGATTAAATTTATATAAAATAATTTAAATTGACAATGTCAAGAGATACCACAAATTGTAGAAAAATTTTCCTCCTCCTGTAACTACTCGCAAAAGAGTAGATATCGGGGGAGAGGTATCAGTGAAGAGGAAGGATTGGCTCCGCTTGGAGTCGAGCTCAGAGGTTAGCGTGCCACGCATGTCACGTGGGAGACCCGGGGTCGACTCCTGGCTGAGCCCAATCATTTCTCTTCAAAATGAATATTAAATATTCATACTTAATTTTTTTTTTTTTTCATACTGTATCAGTAGACTCTCCCATATTCAAAAGGCCAAATTTGTGAATAAACTTTTCTTTTCCTTTGAGCTTAAACCAAAAATTGCAATTAGCCATAAGATTGTGAGTTATTGTATTTTAACATTTATAAGGGTTTAAATAATTTTATTAAGCGAAAAATGATAATTTACTATGACACACAAACAATATAAACTGCAATAATCAAAAAGATTGCAAAAAGTATCAACTTATAACTACACTTTAGTACAAACGTTACCATATGATCGATCTTCAGTGCTAGACTATGTCTCCAGTTCTTCACTCCCTATATTTAGTCTGAATTAGAACTGTCTCGAAGGTGTCAGACAAGCGTAGATTATACTTGAACAGTTACAAACATATACTAGTACCATTTCGTTCCAACAAAAGGTCTAGGGCTATTGTAAACCACACTTTTTTTTTTTTTTTGTTTAATGTTACAATATTTTATTTATTTTTCAACAAGGATCATCAGAAAAGAACCCTATTGTTAAATAGGGGTAATTTGAAAATATTTTGATATCATTATATATATATATATATATATATATATATATATATATATATATATAATATATTATTTCTCAAGGCCTGTTTTTTGTTGATACGTTATAACTCCCTTAATACTTCATCAAATTTCATGAATGAGGCATAATTTTAAAGCTTTCCTTCACTGCTAAACCGAAAAAATATACAAATCATTCATTTCACTTTCCTTTGCAAGTTATAAGCGCAAAACCACGGCTTTTGTGAGAAAAATGGTCGAGGTTTCTAAATGGTCTCAATATTTTCAGGTTTCCAAGGAGAACATTTTCGGTCATATACATTTTTTTTTGTAAGCGGAAAACTGCAATTCTCAGCAAAAATGGTCGCAGAGCTTTTTCAAAGGTGTCATTTTTTTCAGTTTGTAGAGGCAAACATTTTTGTTTATATACGCCTTTCCGATTGCCGCCGTCATTTGCGAGTTACAAGCAAAAACAGGCGATTTCAGTCAATAGAATCAGTGCACCCGCTTTCCGCGCATCGGCGTGAAACCAATATGTGTATTTACATAAGTATGCGGCATTTTCCATGGTGCGCTCTCAGTGTGACATCTAAACAACAGAACAAACAATGGCAGATGACCAAATCATAACATCAAAAACATGGTGTTCAAAGAGGTCCTGTAAACACGTAAATACTTTATAAATAAGTAAATACCTTAACTTTATGTTTCAAAAAATAATCTACAATTTAAACACATCTATTGGAACTCTGTTGTATATTGTTTTTATTTTTTTTCGATATTACAGTATATCTATTTAGTAATTTAAATATTTCAATTAAAGAGAATCCTTAAATACTAGTTTTCAAATTTAAAGGACGATTGAGATGAGCATGTTAAAAACATTTTCTTTCTGTGAAGTGATTAAACTATTAGAGTCATTATTATTCCATGAACTCAAAAATATAATAACAATCAGTTTACACAGCATTTCAATACACCTTTCTCACCTTTTATTAAATATACTGTGACACTTTAGTGGGTTAAACAATTTTTCTTGGACAAAATAACAATTTTCAATGCCACACAAATTATGAAAACAAAAATATTTAAACAGGTTACAAAAATTATCACTTTGTAACACAGAAATAACCATATGACTTTAGCTTCAGAACAAGACTAACTCTCCATTCCATCGCGCCTTATATTTAGTCTTAAGAAGACCAGCGTCGAACCTTCTGGGCCAGTGTAGATGGTACTCAAACATTTTAGTCGCAAACATGTACTATGACAGTTCGTTCCTACTGTTAGTTCTTTCAAAGAAAAGGTCTAGAACTATTCTAAACCATATGTTTTATTTTTAACATTACAGTACATTATTTCATTTGTAATTTTGCTTCTGATCTGTTTGTTATTACTCTTACTTTTTTCAAAGTACTTTTATAATTTTGGGAGAAGGAAAGGGACTGCATTAAAATTTGTAAAAAAGTTCTGGCTGAAGTAAGGGCATGACATCGCGGCTGTAGAAAAATTAATGAAAAAAACAAAAACAAACACTAGACAATTAAATTTACAGTAAATTTGTGGTGTTAAGCAAACTATTTTTGAAATTCGTATTGTAACGTTAATTCGTTAAAAAACAAACAAACATGTGATTTTAAATCCCAGACTATTTGTTGGAACAAACTAAGCGGTTGGAGCAAACTGTTTGGATCCAGAATGTTCGAGGTTCATCTACGTCGTTCCACCACCTTCCACGAAGACGTGGAACCTTCCAGAATGTTCGTTTTGCTTTATATATGCGGAGTGAGTGACTGGGCCAGCTAGTATAAGTCTTGACTGTGAAGCTCAAGTCATGATTAATGTGCTGTAACGTTAACATTTTTGTAACATGCTCGGAAATTTGATTTGTGATAATTCGTTTGGCATTGGTAATTGTTATATTTTCTTTAATAAATATTTCTTAACCCACATAAGTGTTTCAATATTATTAATTAAAATTTTATTTTTCATACATATCATGATCATCGCCACCCATATTATTTCAGATATGGGAGAGTCTCCTGTATTAACATAGTATATTTTTTATTTATCTTAAAATAAAAAAAAAAAAAAATGAACTGTGTTTAATAATTTGTTGTAGATTTCTAATATTCCAAATTACTGTACATCAATAAATAAATTCATCTTATTTATTGATGCATTGTTGATTAGAGGCTATGAAATATTACTCTGTTGATGTGCAGACAATTTTTTTAAATTATGCCACCTTGATAGGAATTGTTTAGTTCACCAATCCTTGTTTATGCTCCCTGTTCTTTGTTTTGTTATAGAAAATATTGTAAGTTATTTTCTTAGCAGCTTAGCAGTTAGGAAAATATAATAAAGATTTTGTACTAAACATTTAAAAAGGGACTTTAACATTTATGCAATCCTTGTACATATATAGTTGTAAGAGTCTGGCCACACATGTCCGCACCGGATCCGCACCGCAGCATTAATATAGGTTATGTTCAGAATATTTTTAATTTAGCTTACATATTACCTTTAGTTATGCCTAAAGTGGCCTGAAAAAAAAAATGTTAAAAAAAACGTCTGACATGTGTGGCCTGACCTTTAGGCATAACTAAAGGTAATATGTAAGTTAAATTAAAAATATTCTGAACATAACCTATATTAATGCTATGGTGCGGACATGTGTGGCCAGACCCTAATTCATGGTATGATTTTTTTATATATGGGAAGATTTAAAAAATCTTTATGGTCTGACAGAAACTCTTGCTTGCAATTATTAATACCTATTCCCTATTCTTCGTTAGTATTCTGTTCTATTTATATTCTATTTTTACCTGTCTGTTTGTTTTTGGTTTGTTTGTTTGGTTTTTTCCTTTTGTGTATTTGTGTAATTGTTTTAAAAGTCATTGTATTGTTCAAAAATTTATTCATCGCAAAATAACGTAGAAATTTAATTAAAAGTGATAATATTTTTTTGTTTAGACATTTTATTCAGTTACCCACATATATATACAAGAGGCTGTGTATGATCAAGTCACCATTAGGCTTATTGAGAAAGCTACACAACTCAAGGAAGCGGATCTATTCTCTGCATCGATACGCCATGAATTAAATGGTCCTGTTGACGTTGAACATTGTGGTAGCATTCAGGTAATATATCATTTGATACTTGATCAATTTTTATTTTGCATTTTTTTTTAAGATTTATTTTTATATGGTCTAAACATCCTTCCTGATCTACAACAGCTATAGCCGAGCATTTTGTCATATAATTATCCAACGTATAAAAACGAACGTGAGAGGTCCAGATTTGTTCTTTGGGTCTTTCAAAAAATTCATTGAACATAGATAATATATGAGTTGCTTACTTCAATATAAATTAGGTTTTAGTGTCATTACTCAATATTAGAGGAAACTAGAAGAGCTGTACGAAAAGGGCTAAAAACATTTGGCTTAGGGTCAGGTGGGGTAATTGGGAACAAGCGTCACTAGCACTGAGGTGGAGGCCTGGAGAACCAAAGAGCTATCAAACTATTAAGTTCATATCTCTATGAAGGGGTAGAATGAGTTCCCGCGTGTCCTGATAAATTGACTGTTCCACTGACCAAAAGGATGCCAAGGATATACATTAGGAAGAGGTCTCTTCCCTCTTACACGATCCAAGATGTGACCCATGCTTTCAACGAAATTCCCAACGACAAATTGATGTATCTTGTAACTGCTGAAAAGTTCCGAGTTTCGAAAACGGTTCCTTTCAACCTTATCAAAGGTAGGAAGACTGATATTAGTAGATTGGGAGCGGGGAGACTTATTTACTTGCTTCAAGAGGCAGAAGAAACCCTTCAACAGTGGTTAATAGCAGGGGCACAAAAGGGTTATCCTTGCTACAAAACAGAACTTGTCCAGCATTACCCATCTTTTCTGGAAGCATCACCTAAAACACATCAGACTCAACCACATCTTAAAGCCCCCCTAAAAAAGCAGGGACACAGATGAAATACCACAAACATGGGGAAGTTTTGGCTTCTGAATAGGTGGTGAAAAGACTCATAGAGGAAAAATTTTCTGTCAACATGGAACAATTAAAAGCTGTTTTGCCGACCCTATCATGCATCAAAGTAGGTAGAAAAGAACTGTACAATTTCAAAGGTCATGTCGGTGTGATGGAAATATAAAATTTAGGTATCACAATGTTGGGTTGAGGCATGATATGGTCACTACATTGTGGTTGGGCAATTACTATTATTATTATTATTTTTAATGATAATAATAATAATAATAAATGATAATACATCAATTAGGGAATGACTAAACTTTTTTCTTATTTCTAAAAACTATGTAAGTTAATTTTGTATATTTGATTTTGTAAGATTTTTTCTTTGTAATAACATTTATGATGTTTTTTTTTATACCCAATTAATATTCAGTTGTACATTGCTGTAATTTTTGCTTCCCATAATTTTCCCAGTTCATATTTCATTTTGCTATTTTCGTAGTAGTTGAATTGATATGGTAACATCTTGATGAATTGGTGAGTTGGGGTAATTGAGAACATAACTTTGGGTAATTGTGAACAAAGACCTCAAATGTTCTTTGTAGGTTAGATACATAACAGGCTATAGAAATAATTCTAAATGAGGTTTTGGATTCATTTAATAGCCGCAGTTTAAAAAGTAGCTGTTCCCAATTACCCCCTACCTTATGGGGTAATTGGGAATTTTTGGGATAATTGTGAATGCGTCAAATAAGGCCATCAGAAAAACGGATTTTTATGTTAGGCATGTAGGAAACTTTAATAACATATTTATAAACATTTCAGTTTGAATGCTTTGCATGGTCAAAGTGGTAATAAGAAGGTACAAAAATTTGAAACCAACAAATTTCGTTCCCAATTACCCTACCTGACCCTACACTAAACCATAAAGGAACAAGAATATTCTGTCTGTTCAATAGTAAATTTAGGTTTGTTAAAAATAAAAAGTTGCTCAAGAGAATAAGGCAAATTTTTATTTGTAAATCGCTGAGTTAGAAGTAGGTCAACATTTATCAATATATTGTTTTTTGGGTTTAAGTCATGTTTATTAAACAAAAATAAAACTGTAAACAATGCCACACAAACAGTATAAACTCAAAAAATCAAGAAGGTTACAAAAAGTATCAACTTTTAACTACACTTTTAACACAAATGTAACTATATGGTTGATCTTCAGAGCAAGACTAACTCTTCAGTCCACCTCTCCTTATATTTAGTCTGAAATAGAACTGTCTGGAATGTTATCGACTAGCATAGAAAGTACTCGAACATCGTACAGTCACAAACATTTAATAGAAGAGTTTGTTCCAACAACAAGTCTACAATTATTTTAAATAATGTATTTTGTGTTTTGTTTCACGTTTCAATATAAAGGTCTTATGGGTTAAAGTAAAAAAGATTCTTAAGAAACTATGAAGAAGGATATTGATGATTTTTCTATTTTTGTTTCTATTATACAATTATTTTTATTTTTTGAATGGAACATGGAATCGGAATCAATATTAAAACGGAATATTAACATTAGGGGGAGGGGAGGGCTAATGGAATGAACAAAAATCAGAAGAATTTTCTACATCATTTTTGTTATTGTACTTCCATAGCCTGTAAGTCTCTTATTTATCAAGATAATTAACCCTAGGATGGCCAAGGAGGGGATTCCTGAAGCCCTCAAGATTTTAAAATGGCGAAATTTCCCCAAATATGGTCTTTCAAAATTTGAAAAAAAAATTATTTGTCAGACAAATACTACAGATTATGAAACTGGGGAAAAAAGAAATAAAACATGTATTTTTTTATGCCGTAGTTAATAAATTTCAAGCGGACTTGTGGGTGCGCGGAATCCCCTCCCCCCCCGTTGGCCAAGTCCGAGGGAAACTATGAGAAGCCTACAATGAGCCAGCCAACATGGAACCAAAAAATTCAGACAAAAATTATTTCTTTATAAGCTTGTAGACTTACTTGTAAAGCCCTTTATTCAAGAAAGGAGCCAGAACCTTAGCAGACTTCAGAGACACACACTGAACGCTATGTCATAAACATTGTGGCATTGGCTATCATCTGATCAAATGAGCACAAGCATGCAATCAGGGGAGAAACGATGCTACATGTGTATAAAGGAAGCCAACTCACGAGTACAATAATATATCAAAAAGTAAGCAAACCTGTGGACTTTGTAAAAAAAGCATTTGCAATAAACATTCGGAAAATAAAAAATTATATGCAACCTTGTAGGAATAGTTTTTATTTGTTTATATGTAAGAATATATAGAAAATAAAATTACTTTATAACCTCTTATCTTCTGTTATTTAAACCATATGAAAGATAAGCAAATAGATATATTCTTTTTTTTTTTTTTTAATTTTGAAAGAAAAAATTATCATATAAACAATTTTAAGAATGTAAATGAAATAAAGACATATATAACAAACAATAACATTTAGTAAGGAAGGTTGGGTAAATCATGGCCATCAATGTCATAAAAATGTGCAGGCTCCCGGAGTCTCCCCTTGGCCAAATTAAGACCGCGAAAAACCTTGTCCATCCTAGGGTTAATAGTTTTTTGGCGGGAAAATCGCTTTATTTGTTTTTTTTTTGTGATCTAAAACTTTGCTATGCATCACAATTTCAGTGAAATCTACGGCTTAGTAGGTATCGATAGGAAAATAAGAAAAGTGCAATTTTAGCTTTCTTTGTGAGGCTACAATATCTAATGGCAATAAGTTAGATACGATAGACATGCTTTTTCTTATTAACCATCGTGTATAACGTCCATAAGAGTCAATGTTGTTGATTGTGATCTTCCTTTTTAACCTGCTCTCACTGCCGGTCCGGATTCGGAACACTCTGTACCTGGATGCCCGGATTTCTGATTAGTTTAGGCTTTACTGTGTTTTGTTATTAAATATTGTAATGTGAAAAAAAAATCTAAACACAATAACTTGAAAGAGTTTGTTTGTTTAACGACGCTTTATGCCACTAAGGCTAATCGGACGATGCTACAGCGGGAGTCCTAAATTTTGCCTATCCAGGTTTAATTAGGATAGGGATCTTTAACGAGTTCCTGACATCTTACAGGCTCGCGACCTCCATTTTACATCCTATCCGAAGGACGGCATGGCTAAGGATTTTTTACTCCCATTAAAAAATCCTAGGGCCACCGCTGGGCGCGAACCTGCGACCTTTAGTATTGTAGATTTCCATGCTAACCACTATACCGCAGGTGACCCCACTTAAAAGAGTTCTAGACTATTTTGAGAACAGTTGGAACAAACTGATCTAGTACATGTTTTAGACTGTTATAATACATGTTCGTGACTTTTTAAACAAGAACTTTAGAGTTAGAACAAGACTAACTCTACAGTCTGTCCTTATGTTTAGTCTGAATCAGCCCATTCTGGAACGTTCTAGATAAGCATAGAAGGTATTAATACCTAATAATAATTAATAGTATTATCTTCTATGCTTATCTGGAACGTTCCAGAATGTTCTGATTCAGACTAAATATAAGGACGGACTGGAGATTTTTCTTGTTCTAAAACTCAGTTCATTCATATGGTTACTTTTGAGTTGCTGTTTCGTTAAGTTGATACTTTTTGTAACCTTCTTGATTATTTGAGTTTATATTATTTGTGTGGCATTGTAAATTATTCTTTTTTTTTAAATAAAATTACTTAGACCCTCTCAAAAGTGTTACGATGTATTATAGTTAATTGCATTATTTTCCTCTTTAGGTATTCCAGCCTTCCATCAATCATGCAAATAGAATTTTTTTGGGTTGGGATCCTCGAGATCTTCTGGAAGACAAACCTTACGATTTGGGGATAGTCATTATGCCGTTCAGAACAAGAGACGAAGGAATCGCATTGGTTAATAAATCGAGATTTGGTTGTTGCGCTTCCGTTTGGACGGAAACGATCTCTACTGCCAATTACGTCTCTTCCAGGCTCGAAGTAATTAAGAATTGATTTGTGTTCTTAATATTCAATATTCATTCAGTTTTAAAATTTATTTAACATATATTTTTTTATTTTATAGGTAAATACTATTTGGATTAATTCTCATGGCATTATTGATCCTTCAGTGCCTTTAGAATCGCAAAAAGAAAGCAAGGTCCCAATAAATGGAATTTCATGTAATATATACTTTACTCAGCTACTTAGATATTATTTCTAAAATTATTTAGTATTATATCTATGTTTATTTTTTTTTTTTTTTCAGTGTTGAATTATCTGAGAGATTTTGGAAAACCTGTAAAAGAAAGGGATCTTGAAAGTGAAAGTTCCGATCAAACTTCAAAGAATTCTAACAATCAGATATCTAAAAAGATACTCGATATAAATATCAAACCAATACACATAAGGTATTTAATTTATTTAAAATATTGAATTTATTTTTTTAACTAAGTCCTGAAGTTTTTGTTTCTTTTTTTATTTAAAGTTAACTTTTTTATTTTTAGGAACTCTGTACATGTTGCTGTCGAGATGGCTCGTCGTGCATATAAGTCATTGCTTCAGTTTGATAAAACGCCACTGTTGACTTTCCTGAATGATTTGGACTCTGTCTCAGCATTTATTGAAGAAGAGTTTGGGTAATATATTTTATTTTGTTTAACCAATGAATATAAACATTTTAAAAGGGGTCACCTGCGTTATAGTGATTAGCATGGCAACCTACAATACTAAAGGTCGCAGGTTCGGGCCCAGCGGTGGCTCTAGGATTTTTTAATGGGAGTGAAAAATCCTTAGCTATGCCGTCCGATAGGATGTAAAATGGAGGTCCCGAGCCTGTACGATGTCAGGTACTCGGTAAAGATCCCTATCCTAATTACATCTGGATAGGCAAAATTTAGGACTCCCATTGTAGCATTGTCCGATTAGCCTTTGTAGCATAAAAATGGACGTTAAACACACAAACAAACATTTAAAAAACAAACAAAGACAAAACCTATTTAATGTGTTGTAGTTATAGTTTTAGTTAATGGAGATTTTACATTCGATCTGAATTAGAAAACATGGCCTTATCCTTTTATATTATTTAGGATTTAAAACGTAAGGGCATGTTTTTGAAAGGCAGGATATGGTCGAGCTGTACTGTACTGTAAACTAAAAGTCTCTTAAGGATCGCAAAAAACAGTTTTTTTCCTTTGGTGTAATCTGGCACCTGCCTATGTGATTTTTCAAACATTTGGTATCAAATGATTTTGGTGAGGAATTCTTTGGTTATGGCCATAATATCACCTTGAAATGCAGTTTTGTTAGTTTGTATTTTTTTATATTTAAAAGGGTTTTTTCTGAAAAATCATTTTGAGGCCCGATGTATCATTTTCTTTCATTTTTTTTATAAGTGTTACTTTTTAGTTTATAAGCACAAGGTACTAAAATGGGAAATATAATATGGAAGAGGTTTTGAATCGATTTTAAATTTCAAATCAGCAGCAATACTCACAAAAGTAATTGTAGTAGGTATTTTATAATACAGTCTAACATTTAGTTTCACTTGTTTTAATTTCTTTAAAACATTTCTCATAAGGTCTTCTATTTTAATGAGTTTAAATTTTGTTTTTTTCCAGAGCTTACAATTTGGTTGATCAGCTGAAAGGTATATACAGAAAATCTCAATTTGGTACCAACAGCAAATTATTAATTGCAAAGAACATGAACATCGAATGGTTTTATGAACCGCTCGGGACCGTTTGGGTTATTTTATCAAATATGTACGACACAGCCTTTGGTGACCTTATAAAACTCATTTATTCAAGTTTGACATTTGGGAATTCTGTAATCGTAACTGCCTATTCTGAAGAGCTTCAACGTTTGGTTTATTTTGCATTTAAACTTTTTGAAAATGCTCGTTTGCCAGATGGTTCCCTAAATTATCTTCAGGCCAAATTGTCGGAAATACTTCCCGATGCTAATGACTTTTCTTGCAACGTGAACGCTCGCTATATAAACAAATTCATTTTTCTGGACAAGGAAGGATCAGATAAGTTTCCAGGATTCCTTGGTCAGTATATCAATGTTAAGATGGAAAATGCTCCAGACATACCGTACGATCTTTATTGTTACATGCCGAGGGTTGTTTGGATACCAACTATATAAAAGAAAAGAATTGTACCAAAAACAGGAAATTTAAAAGATTTCTGTGTCAAAATGATATTTTTTCAGTATTTTTATTAGATTTTAACTTTTAAAATCATAAGGGTGAAAAATTAACGATTTTTAAAACTATTTTATTGAATTGTTTTGACACTTTGATCTTTTAACATACTGTTAAATATTTTTGCATTTTTGTTTTATTACTGAAAAAAATAAAAGATTTTTACAAAATATTGTTTTGTTTTCCCTCTCTCTTTACAGAAAATTAGATCTCAAAATGATTTTTATTTTTTTAAGAAATTATAATTTTTGATTTATTCTTATTTTTACAAAACCTATTAAAAAAAAAAAAAAAAAAATGAAAATATTACTGAAAACTTTTGCAGGAAATCAGAACCTGGTTTTGATGAATTTTCTTATGATTTGATTTGAAGGTAGAACAGCAGTGTTACACTAGCTCTTATACATAAATATCTTTATTTAATATATATCTACATTTCTGTACCTCAGAGGTAAACTGTTGAACTGACATTATTAAATTTTTAAAGGAGAGCACTTTGAATTTAAATTATTCATATTTCTTGTCGTAAAAAAAAAAGTAATACTAATAATAGGTTATATAAAACACCATTCATTAGGAATATAAATACGAATACCTTTCGCTAGAAATAGAATAATAGAAATAATTCAGTTTCATCAATAATTCGAAACTCGAGAATTTTGTAGTTACAACAGTTAACTTCTCAGGTACAGATTTATGAATATAAAAAATATTGCTAGTACATAATTTAAGTGGATTAAACTACTGCAGCCAAACGACATTCCAAACAGTGCCTATACATGCAAAAACTGGTTAATATTCAAATGCCAAGTGCATTCTTCGAGAAAATCCAGCCGGAAATTTCATTCCAAAATGGCTGATGTAGAGATGCTTACTGGGGGGGATCATATTTGGTTCTACTTGTTCAATGATCTACAAAAAGATAAGATAGAAAAAAAGAAATGTGGCATGATATTCTTAAAAGAAGATAGTATATGATGATACATGATAATATACAAACCTTGAAAAATGGTGACATCAAATTTTGGCTGCATGCATTTATTTACATTCCCCCCCCCCCCCCTTTATTCATTGTAAGTAGATTAATATATATACATATAATAATCTAAGATGTATCATTATCACTTTTCCCAAACAGCTCACTTTAAGATAACCTATTTAGAGGTTGTCACCTCACAATACAAAGTGAAGGCATAAACCCTCATGCCTCTTGGTTTAAGTAAATCTCTTGGCCATTGCCTTTTTAAAGTCTCTGTTGAAGTTTAATTAAGTTTTCAATAATAATATTTGATTAAAATTCTATAAACAAAATGTTTCAATTTTAAAATATCAATAAGTTTTATTTTTATTTAGTTTGTCACCCTAGAAGAAAAGTTAGCCAGCCTGCCCCTTAGACAAAATCCTTCTGATGCTCTTAAAAGAAACAAGTGGGTTTGAGTGATTGTGAGTTAAGCACTTAAATGTGGTGTATTTATAATTAATGTATGATTTTATTGTTGGAATGTCCATGTCTGTATGATTTTGTTAAAAAATTTTGATGGAGCATTTACAATAGCTATACTCGTTTTATTGTAAACTCCCTAACTCTAATACATCCTCAGGTTCTTGTTCAAGTATCCACCTGTCATCACAATCCTTCCGGACCTGTGAAAATATGATGGACACAAGAGCTCCTAATTTAGAATATGCTATCTAGTTTTGATAAATTTCCAGCTGCTCAAACCTTAATGTTGACAGTTCTGGTGTGGGTGCACACCAATGGTTTCCATTAAATAATCTCAAAATAGTAATTTTTTTGGTACGTCCATATTCCATATCAGTGACCTACCTCTTTATAAACTATATATTATTCTTTCTTAAATTTTACACTTTTCTAAGATATAGTATACTACATACCCATAATAATCATTAGTGATAACTTCAATAAAGTGAATGGCGTAATTTAAGGTATGAAATTAATAATTTCATTTCCTGACATTTATTTTTCATGAAATTTTAAACAAACCAAAAAAAAACATAACATGACATTTGTTATATTTCGTAATAGAAAATGAAGTTCTAATGTGATCTTTATCACAATCATTCTGATATTTTCGGATTTATCCGTATAGCAGTGGCGGTCCCAGGGGGGGGGGGATATTGGGGATCAATCCCCCCCCCGAAATTTCGACGAAAAAAAATTAGTGGGATGAATTAAAAAAAATAATTACGCATCTAACTTTTGCGAGTTTTCTAGGGAATTTTAGTTTAATTTTGACTAGAATACTAGTATACTACTTTATACAGAATTTTGTATATGAACTTAATGTATAAGTATAAGCAAATAAAGTGTGCTATTTTTTTTTCGCTCTAAACACTCCCACAAACCCTTATAATCCGCCAAGAAGATTGTTGAGGCGTTGGCCAAGAGATTTCCTGCATTAAACAGATATCTTACAGTTTTCTCTTACACTTGTCAACTTATTCGATTTTGATTTATTCTTGTATTTCATTTGTTTGTTAATTCCTTTCTTTTGTGTGTGTTTGTTATGTGTTTTGTGTTTGTTTTGTGTTTTGTGTTTGTTTTGTGTTTTGTGTTTGTTTTTTTGTGTTTAGTGTTTTTCATTCTTTCATATTATTACTCATGTCAGCATATTTGCTTATTACGCAAGTAGATGGCAAATTTAATAAAAATGTCTCAAGCTAAAAAAAAAAAAAAAAAAAAAAAAAAAATTTTTTTTTTCCTACCGACCAATCCCCCCCCCCCCCGAAATTTTTTTCTGGAACCGCGCCTGCCGTATAGGTATACATTATTCAGTTAACAGTTTTATGGGATTCATATATGTTAATAATAAATGACCTGATATTGATATTACAGTTGAATATTTGGTTATCGAACGATAAATGTGAAAATAGAGAGTTTTAGCATCCCGCACGGTAAGCGTAGCGCTAAACGTTAAAATATACCGTTTAGCGTTTACGGTTAAATGTAGTTTAAAGGATTTAGCAACTTTCACTAACGATAACGTAATTCATAAACGGTATTGTTCACAAGGTGGACTGTCAAACAAAATGGAAGACATTTTTTTGTTGAGCGCTGTGGGTTTAATTTCCGATGAAGAGCTAGATGATGCGATTTATTTTATATAAATTTACTTTAGTTTGAATTGTTTTCCATTTTTGAGTGTCAAAAAAAGGATTTTCACTTAGAACTTCCCTCAAAAGAATAATTTCATCACTTAATTGGACCCTTAAGCGTTGTTTCTCCATGTTTACTCTACAGTAGTAAGGTTATAACCTTATTTAACGTCCCTACGCTAACCAATACGGTAAAGTTCATCAAATAGCGGGGCACGGTAAACGGTAATCATACCGGTATACGTGCGCATGCGCAGTTGATCCTTATTTTACGTATACCGTGTAGCGTTCCTATTTTAC
Source organism: Aelia acuminata (assembly GCA_911387785.2). NCBI lineage: Eukaryota > Metazoa > Arthropoda > Insecta > Hemiptera > Pentatomidae > Aelia > Aelia acuminata. The sequence continues at coordinate 145,809,866 of OU426981.1, read as the reverse complement.
GTGCTTTACTAAAACTCCCTAATGATATCGATTTTAAGTTCACGCTTTCTGGTATCATTTATTAGATCTTACGCTATATAAATAAAATTAGGCTGTATTAATATGTTGTCGAAATATGAAAATGATATAGGGGGAGGTGGGGCGCAATGAAATACAAAAGTTTCTTTTACCCACAGCACCCCACCTGAGTCTTTATTTTCAATTTTGTATTTTTTCCATGTTACATTAGGATATAATCTATAGAAGAAATACTTGTGCCCCTTGCCTGGGGTACAATGAAACAGCTGAAAAAAATAACACCACAATTAACAAAATCTCTTTATTCGGCTTCCAGTCGGTTTTTCGTTCTTCTGCTTTAGGATACCCACGAAATTCTTCAGGAAAGAGGAATGTTTGACTTGGTTGTCAGTTGTCCTTAATAAAATACAGTTTTTTTATTGTTCCGCTCTCAATTTCGCACTCATCTGTAAGAAAATGAAAACAACCGACTCAAGGGCGTACGCAGGATCAAAACTAGGGGGGGGGGGCAAGCTAAAAACTAGGGGGGGGGCAAGCTATGGTCGTTCAGGTTGTAACACCTTACCGCGAAAAAGGTGAATGAAACCAAAATTATGTATAACTAGCTGTATATCCCGGTTTCACCCGGAAAATTTCTATTTTGAAATCTATAAACTGAGACTTTTATCGACTCAAACGGTCGATTTTGTAAAAACCAATGTAAAGCGAGATCAAAACGATTATTATAACAATAAAGAATATACCCAGAGATCGGCTGAAGTAATGCAATTTTAATATGGACAGGTGTTCGCACCTGGTCTGAAAGAACCATTGAGCGAAATTTGGAGAATTTAGGACAAACGGTATGGATTTCTATTAAGAACAAACAGAATTTCACCTTTATATGCATAGATTATAGCTATATATCCCGGTTCCACGCGGGGAATTTCATTTTTCTAAAGAAACGGTCGATTTCGTAAAAAAAAAAAACACTTTAAAGTGAGATCATTATGATTTTTATAACAATAAAGGATATCAGCTGAAGATCGGCTGAAGTTACCCAATTTTAATATGGACAGGTGTTTGTACCTGGTATCAAAGAACCACTGAGCGAAATTTGGAGAATTTAGGACAAACGGTATGGATTTCTATAAAGAACAAATAAACAAACAAACAAACAGAATTTCAACTTTATTTATATAGATTATAGCAGTGCTTTATCAACTAAGTTATTACAATTATTTGCTTGAAAGAAATGTATTTTATTATTGCTTCCAGTCTTAAAAACCTAAAAAATTATTACTTCCAGCCTTCCAGGGGGGGCAGCCCCACCCCGCTGGGTACGCCCATGAACCGTCTGCTTATCGGACAATGAAAAACACATGCAGCACGATGAAACACTCGTGGGACTCCATGAAACGTTTCATTGTGCCCCGAACGCCCCTGTTTCAAGGAATCCCATACTAGCCATTTTGATGTCTTTACCTTGAACTACGATGAACGTGAAGAGGTAGGAAAGTCAAAGTCAGGCAAAATCTTAAGAGATACATGCATAATGAAAAAGTTGTAAGAGCAGATTGAATAAAATAATTACTCGTACCTAAAGATGAAAATCAGTTTGTCGAAAATTTTTAGTTTTACCCCACAAAACCGCACTGTCACATAAAAAGTAGAAAGGGGACAATTGCTGACATTGTTTGGAGCCACCCTTACCGCTCGCTGTCTGGATTTGGTTGCACTAGACCTTTTGGTTCACCCGGTGCACCGACTGTTTCATTGTGCCCCCCCCCCTATATTTAAACGATACCCCAGTCAGGTATCGACTTATTAAAACTAATCCGATATAATTGATGTTATGGTTGAATATTTGATTATCGAAGGAGCTGATCTTTAAGATAACGCGCTTAAATATCGATTTATTATATCTTACGTGCTATAAATATTTATATAGCATATTAATATTGTTTTTATATAAACAATATTGGAATGGACTATAATTTTTTTGGAGACAATGAATATAAAAATTATTTTCATAATCGGCGTCCTCGATAACCGGAAAATCGATCTTAATATCAATATCTGATAATTTATCATTAACCTACATGTTTTCCCTAAAAACTTTTAACCCAATAATGTATACCATTATGGAGAAATCCGAAAAGAAACTCATGCTTTTATCTTCAAATAATTAAAAACTAACCGAGATTCTTATACTAATTATCATTGTGAAAAAATGATGATGCGGTTTTTTTATTATTTCAAAAATAAAAGGCAGGATAGGACTTTTATTCTTTGGCCGGGAAAATAAGAGTTAATTTCGAAACCTGCACCAAAGCATTATTAAGATGTGGGAAAAAGAGTAATAAACAAATTAAATCGCAAGACAATAGGTTATTAATAGTCCAGCTGTTTTTTAAATTGGTATTATTTATCAGATAATTTTTTGTTCTTTTTCCAGCTAGATTAATACTGTGGTAATTGAATACAAGGTCACCAATAATGTGCCGATTAGATTTGATAAGTTACGTCAATGAGAAATCCCAGATTGGATGCATTTCCGAATAATACTGTTATTACTAAATGATAAGCGAAGAAAAAAACAGCAATTCATTTCAACTCTCAACTCATGTTTTTACAAGAACGTTCCAAGTAACCGGTTACATTTGACAATATAGACAGTTCCAGAAAGTAATTAAGTAGTGATTCATAGAAGAAAAAAACAACCGTTGATGACCAAGTAAAATTAAAAAAAAAACTACAACAACGGTGTAATCATTAAATATAATTATGAATGATCGATGCAGGTTCAATCTTTTCTAAATTTATCTATTTATACTATGTGAAAATAATGCATTTATTCAGAAGGAAGGTTATCTGACTATTTGAGGAAGTAGTCTATTCGTAAAAAAATATTTAAAATACTAGCTGTATATACCGGTTTCACCCGGGGAATTTCATTTTTCATTTTTCTAATGAGACGGACGATTTCGTAAAAAACTATTGTACAGCGAGATAGTTACGATTTTTATAACAATAAAGAATATCAGCTGACGATCGGCTGAAGTTATGCAATTTTAATATGGACAGATGTTCGCACCTAGTATGAAAGAACCACTGAGCGAATTTTGGAGAATTTAGTACAAACGGTATGGATTTCTATAAAGAATAAACAAATAAACAAACAGAATTTCATCTTTATTTTTATAGATTACTAGCTGTGTATACCGGTTTCACCCGGGGAATTTGATATTTTAAATCTATATAATGAGACTTTTATCGACTCATACAGTCGATTTCGTTAAAACAAATGTAAAGCAAGATCATTACGATTTTTATAATAATAAAGAATATCAGCTGAAGATCGGCTGAAGTTATGCAATTTTAAAATAGACAGGTGTTCGCACCTGGCATGAAAGAACCACTGAGCGAAATTTGGAGAATTTAGTACAAACGGTATGGATTTCTATAAAGAACAAACAAAAAAACAGGATATCATCTTTATTTATATGGATAAAACCTAAAAAGCATAATTTAATGATCGTAAGTGTGAGACTTTTGCGTAAATTAAGCCAAACAAAACTATTTGCCTGAATTTTTATTATCTACGAAATAATAGTTCGGCCGGATTTTTGTTTTTCTGTGTAGTGATTATCCATACGGAAAATCGCAATAATTTTTGTTTTCTTCATATCTAAACTTTGAAAAGATAAGTTGAAACTTTTATTTTTGTTCGATTTTATATTTAAGTATAGTATTTGTACCTATGCACTTTACACGACTGTTTGTGGTGTTTGGGTGAACTAAAAAATATGTAAGTAGGGCTTCATTACTTATGTTAACTGTTTCCGGTTAACACGTTAGATGCGGCATCGGTCCCCGGAGTCATGCCTTACATTCCCTTCTTAACAACCTATTTTCGCATGAAAATGTCCGAAAGGCGGAACTCTTCAAACACTCAAGTTTGTCGATATTTAGTGAGATTATTGCATATAAGTGCAGAAAAATACAGAAAAAAAGATTTACAGCCCAGCTGAAATTCTGTTTTGTTTTTTTTAGAATCGGACTCCGAGGTCTGATTTTCGATAAAAAACGGCGTAAATCCTGTACCGGCCTGTCCTGCATCTATTATTATGTCTAGTTCCAATCCTTACCAAGAGATAATACCCTTGAGACGCTCATTTAATTCATTTTTAGTCAAAAACGCTTTCGTCAGAGCATTCCCATCGGACCCCGACGCCCGATATCGTCTGTGGCTCATTCTGGCAGTCCGGATACCCCTAAAATACACCGCCACACCTAACGTGTTAATATACTAGAGATGATTGCAGCGCGGAGAATAAAATGGGCATGTAAAATAGCGAAACTCGGTTGTCAGCAAATCCCTAATAGATGAATAAGCGGAGGGTTGACTGGGAAACGTCCGAGGAATAGGCCGAGATGGAGGTGGGAGGATTGCATGAAGGCAGATCCGTCAAAGTTGGGTGTGGGATGGCGGTCGGTGGACAGAGGTGTGCAGGGAGCGAGTTCTAGTGTCGGAATCGGACCTTTGGGTTCAACGCATGCATGCGCAGTACGCCATTAATGACAGAACATTGTTTATAATCAAAGGCGTTCTGTTCATGGAAAAGAGTTGGCAACGTGTTTTGAAACATACATATTTCACGGATATTATTTGTTTCCATGGAACTCAAGTTTTAAAAACAAATAAATCTGTACCTCAGAGGTAAACTGTCGTAACCGACATTATTAAATTTTTAAGGAAGTATGAAGTATAAGTAAGAGGAAATATGAATTTTAAATGTTCATATTTACTGTCGTAAAAAAAAAAAAAAATCTGGTGCGTGCGCGCAACACACAACTTTAACTTACCAACTTACTTAGATAAGAAATTAATGCGTTTTGTTAATGGCACTTCTCAAAGTTACACATTTTCCACATTCATTTCTTATTTTTGTTTTCATTTGCTCTATAAACCCCTCAGAACATTTTAATAAACGCTTACCTGATATTAAATAACACTCAATTTTCATTAAACATGACGAATATGAAGAAAATCGTTAAACCCGTTTTTGAGATAATCTGAAAATTAGAAAAAAAGTTATGAAATAAAGTGTCCGCTTCGGTTGATCAATTTTGATGAAATGTTGGTTATCACATTTTTGGCATATAAATACATCAAATACCAAGTTTGATCAAAATCGTTAAAACCGTTTTTGAGTAAATAAAAACAACATGTGAAAATGATACAAAATTTATTAAGTAAAGTCCCCCCTCCGGTTGATCAATTTTTACAGTCATATTTCAGGCATATAAATAGATCAAATACTCAGTTTAATCAAAATCGTTAGAGCCGTTTTTGAGAAAATCGAAAAAAACTTAAAAAGTTATTAAATAAAGTACCCCCTCCCTTTGAGCAAATTAGATGAAATTTTTGCTGTTACATCGCGGGCTTATACATACTCTAAATAACCAATTTCAGGTTCGCACGGTTTATAGTTTTTGAGCTAGTCTGTTCACACACACACACACACACACAGATCATTTCGCGGGACTTGGTTATTTTGACTCAGGGGACCCCAAAACGTATATTTCCGTTGAAAACCGGAAGTCGAAAATTTTCCCGATCGCAATACTTCCACTTACTATATATTTCATATATAGGTAAGTGAAAGTAAAAAAAAAAAATAATAATAATAGGTTATATAAAACACCATTCATCAGGTGTATAAATACGAATACCTTTCGCTAGAAATATACACCTTTACAATTCAGTTACATAAATAATCGGAAACTCGATAATTTTGTAGTTACAAGAATTTACCTCTCAGGTACAGAAATAGAGAGTTATAAAATCAGTCACGATGGAGTGTTTTGCTTGCTAGCCCGTATTATCACAAATAAAAACTTTTATTTAACATTAAAAAAAAATGTTTAAGATAATCTTTAATTAATTATATTTTAGTTTACAAACTTTAGTTCCACAATAGATTTCTGAATGCAATTCAAAGTGATTTTAGAGGAATAGAAATCGTTTTCGTAGAGATTTTAAGGGTCTTTTTTACTTTAGCCACACCAGTTACTTTTTGATGTTATTAGTGATTTATTTAACGTTATTTAATAATATAAGTTACAACGTTATTTAATAACATATGTCTATTTTAGGAGAAAAACAATATATATGAAGGAGGTTAGGTACCTAGCTAAACCTTCTAGGTTTTAAGAAACGTTGAAGTTGTTTTTGTTAATAATGAATCTTTTACAACTGAGCTGTGTTCTTAAATCGGAAGGAGAGGCATTTAAGACATTTCAAAGGTTGGGAATATTGCATACAACAAGGAAATCCAGAAGAGGATGATACTTTATGAAGCTTGCTTTTCACCAAAGAAGATCTTTAGCATTTATATGCAGTTTGAGAAGTTGCAGATGTAGTATATTAAACTATCATTTTTGTTTATATTTAAATCTTTTTAAATATACTTTAATCATCTGTTCTAATTTAATATTAAGATAAACCACTCTTTTAGACGTAAGTAACTGATTTTCTCAAAAACGGCTTTAACGATTTTGATCAAACTTGGTATCAAGGGCGTACCCAGGATCAAAACTAGGGGGGGGGGGCAAGCTATGGTCGTTCAGGTTGTAACACCTTACCGCGGAAAAGGTGAATGAAACCAAAATTATGTATAATTATAGCAGTGCTTTATCAACTAAGTTATTACAATTATTTGCTTGAAAAAAATGTATTCTATTATTGCTTCCAGTCTTAAAAGCCTAAAAAATTATTGCTTCCAGCCTTCCAGGGGGGGGGCAGCTGCCCCCCCTACCCCCCGCTGGGTACGCCCATGCTTGGTATTTGATGTAAATATGTAAGACAAAAATTTTATCAAAATTGATCATACGAAGAGGGCACTTTATTTCATAACTTTGTTTCCCATTTATAGGTTTTTTTTTTTCCGATTTTCTCAAAAACGGCTGTAACCATTTTGATCAAACTTGTCATATTTAATGTGAATCAATTATTATTTAATATCAGATATGCTTTATCATTATTAAAATGTTCTGAGGGGGCTTAAATGGGGAAGGGACCCTTTTTGTTATCCTATGAGTACCTTTGTTTTTGTTTATATGAAGAAATTAACTGCCTCTCGTTACGCCTAAAAATAAGAAATAGCTAAATATGAAATATAACAAAAATCAAGTAAAAATATACGAGAGAAAAAAAAGAAAAATATTCTTTCATCTAATAAAACACGCTGAGCCCCCGCATGCGCAGTACGCATTTAATGTCAGACCATTGTTTATAATCAATGACGCTTTGTTCATTAATTTGAAATTATTTGTTTCATGGTAACTAAATGAGTTTTCAAAAACTGCATAGAGAATTATAAAATCAGACGCGATGGAGTATTATGCTTGCATTGCCGAATTATCACAAGTAAAAACTTTTGTTTGATAATAAAAAAAAAAAAGAGTGTACTTTAGAGAGCAAATACAAACAAAAATAAGTAAATTAATGTGGAGAAACGTGTGACTTAGAGAAATGTTATTTAACAAAACACGTCAATTTCTAATCTAAGTAAGTTGGTAAGTGGAAGTTGTGTGTCGCGCGCATCGCACCAGATATTTTTAATTAAGAAGACCCTCCTCCATCTATATTGTTTAATTTTAAATAACTATGCTTCGTGCCCTTTGGTGACTTTAATGGTGGGCAATTCCACTCATAAGAAGACATCGACTATTTTTGTTTGTTCATTGACGGCTGTATGATTGATCGATGGTTGCAGCGAGTGCATATAGTCCTGGAACAACAGAACAGCCATTGTCCATCGAGGCTTACATAAGGACAAGAACAAGAGGAAGGAGGGATCTCGGAGAGGGGAGTGGCTGGGAAGAAAAGCCACTTCAGTCAGAGTCCATCCTCGGCCGTAGGCACAGCCTTCTTGCATCAGAGGCCACACCAATGGTACAGACAGCAAACTTCTACGAAACTGTGAGTAATTTTATAAGTTTAACATTAATAATAATATATTATTAATCATATATTATTTGTGGGTGACGTGTCTAGAATGTGGAAGACTGTGGTGAACATGTGCTCAATATCTTGGACTACGGAAGTTTTCGGGATGTTTTCTTTTTCGTATTTAAGTTTTAGTTGTGTTCTTATTATATATAATAGTGTATATATAATACCATTACAAAAAGATAAATTATACTTAGTCGAATAATGATAAGTATTTTTTAAAATTATTATTAAATTCTTTAAAATATTAATTATTAAGTTATCGTATCACGAATGTAAACATTGAACCATATGAACACACACACTAACACGGACCTATATGTATAGTAATACATACATTTAATCTACACACATTGCGCCATATGATTTCATATCATTATCAATTTAAAAAGAAAAAAAAAATCGATTATTTTTTAATAAAATATTATACCTATTATAAAATATTTAAATATCTTGAAATAAAATGATATCCTGAATTTAACACATAATATATTGCTTTTATGTTTACATTTATATCGAGATAGAGGTGAAAAGTGACTTTAGAAAAAAAAGACAATGAATTTGTGCTTACTAAAAGAAAATATTAAAAAGATACCATTTTACTTTTTAGCACCTAATGCCACAATACACCCGTAACTGTTTGTATACCTAGGTAGCCTGACGATTCAAGAATATAAAGGTGATTTGAATTTAGTTTTTTTAGACCAAAATTTCATATTTACTCCTGATTAGTATGCATTTGACGTTTAGTTATATGAATACCTTTATTATTATTGAAATGAAATGAAAAATAATTTTATTATCCTGGGACTAATGTCCCTTAGAATAACTATTACATACATAATACATTACATTTTAATATAATTACATTACATTTTACATACATAATTATCAGTATTATTATTGCTATTATCTGTATAATTGATATATCAAGTTATTGATATATTCATCTTGATGAAATTTCATGTATTAAGAAAGAAGTTGTGTGGGTAAAAATGAACTCTTTTTTTTTATGAGATTTTTGATCTTATTTTTATATCGATTCTTAAGCAGATAAATCGATTTGACAATAGCTTTTGTACATAAAAATTGGGTTCATATGATATTTTAATGTTTTTCTTGCTAATTCTTTGTTTAAACTTTAATTCTTATTAAATTTACTTTTTTATCAATATAATAAAATACCAACAATAGTATTAATTTGAAAATTAATAACAAGCAAAAATATGTTGAGCCATAATTTTTTCCCTATAGATAGCACTGTTGTTCTACATGATAGCCTATTGTTAATAAAATTTATTTTTTCTATTCCTATAAAAATATGTTCGTTAATTAAAATTGAATCTATTCAATAAATATTTTTGTTATTCTGACCCTTGGAAAAAGGATATTTTAATATTTACAGTTTATTCAATTTAATAGAATAATACATTACTAATTTACAATGAATTTAATTTTAATAAATCATTTGTGTTTATTTATAACTGCTAATTTTGTTTTTCAATTTGAAAAATGTGCATAAATACTTTAAATCTTATATTAATTACTAATAGTATATTAATTATTAATACGTATACCCAATTTAATCTTAAGTCAAATGGTTTATTAATAACTTGGGAAAATACTACTGTTATAAAACCTAACTTGAAATTTTTTTTCAATTAAATATTTATAATAAAGTGATAAAATTTAACTCTAGATTGAGAAATAAATAATTTAGTTTAAATTTAAAAGGTGGAAAACGTAGCAAGCATGTTAAAATAATTCAATGATTTTATACCATTTATGTTCTGTTTGTTTCTTTAAGGTCCCTATATGCTAATAAGTTTAATCGGATGATACCACAGTGGGAGTCCTAAATTTTGCCTATGCAGGTGTAATTAGGATATGGATCTTTAACAAGTACCAGACATCGTACAGGCTCTGGTCCTCCGTTTCTCGTCCTATCCAAGGGACGGCATAGCCAAGGATTTTTATCCTTTTAAAAAGTTTTAGGGCCACCGCGGGACGCGAACCCGCGACGTTTAGTATTGCAGGTAGCTATGCTAACTAATTAACTGATTGCCGTTGGGCAATACGGGAAATTTAGGATTAGCACCTCTTACTTAGGAGTCTTCTTATCATTCTTCATCATGCTATCAGTATTCTTATCATTTCTTGGTTTATATCTTCTATGTAAATTAAAATGGTTGGATCTAACTGTTTTGTTCCACCCGTGTTCAAAAGAAACGGAGAGCGTATTCCTATTAGCTAGTTGACGAAAAACGTCCTACGTAATGTCGAGAGTTCGGTTTCCATCAGTAGTTTGGCCCTTATTTTTCCAGCAGTTTCCAACCACGGCAGGAACATTGGGGCTTAATGTCCTTCTCTAAGCAATGGAGTAAAAAATATTATATACGAATTAAATTAAATGGATTAAAGATGTTATTTGAAGCATTAAAAATAATGTATTAAATTACTCAACAAATCCAAATAACATATTAATATTACTGGCAATTTGTTTTTTCTCTTAAATTTACAATTTTAATATATGCATTTCTTTTTCTGTAAGAAAGCCTACATGTTTTAGGCATATGTTTTAACATATACCTACTTATATGTTTCATATATCGCAACATGCTTTGTATTCAGTGTACTCTTTCCTACTTTTTCTGATCTCTGAGTTTTACCAAGGGGGCTACGAACCCATAGCTTTATTTTATTTCAATCAACTCTAAATAATTTTTTTAAAAAAAATTTCATGATATTACAATTGTATAGCTGTGGATTTAAAAACAAATTAAAAGAAGGACATGAAAGTCTTTTTTCTAGATAATTAGAAATATCATTTCCATGTTTTCTAAAATTCATCATTCATGGTATATAAGATATTTAACGAATTTACACTTGTGTTTTCAGGTATATTAAAGAAAGAAAGAACATTGTTTAAAATTTATTATCAATGCCTTTATTATATATAATTAGTTATATCCTATTCTTTTTAATACAGTCAAATCAAAATTCACTGACAAAGGTAACCTTTCAGCTAATCTAAAAACCAACGGGAATTAAAATAGAACTTTAGGCCAAATTTAAAATTGTTTGGTAATGAATTTTGAAAGTTTAATGTTTATATTCTTACATCTCATATTTGACTTCGTGTCCCGCGGTGGCCTTAGGGTTTTAATTAATGGAGTAAAAAATCCTTGGCTATGCCGTCCCTTGGATAGGACGTAAAATAGAGGTCTCGAGCCTGTACGATCTCAGGTACCCGTTAAAGATCCCAATCCCAATTATGCCTGGATAGGAAGATTTTAGGACTCCCTTTGTATTATAGTCCAATTAGCCTTATTAGCATAAAGTGACGTTAAACAAGCAAACATCTCGTGAATTATAGGAAAAATAAATAAGCTGTGTTCGTAAAGTCCTAAGCCGAATTTAATTCTCATATGCTCCTTCACTAATGCTAAAGCCACATGCAAGTTTTATAATATTGACAATACCCAAATCGGTCTCAGTGATATTCGTTGGTTGTCTAAGGTTAGGGCCGACTAACTAAATTTCAAAGAGGACACGATTTTCTAGCATTATGCCCAATTCTTTCCCCATATCATTGACAAAGATATGATATAAAATACTCCAAAATTTTTTTGAGAAAGATTTTGATCTTTTGAATTCAGACTTAATGGTAAAAATCGGCCTCTGTTAATTATGTTGCATAAAACTGCTAAGAAATATAGAAAACTAATAATCAGTGAGTTCTAGTTACTTAATTAAATTTTAAATTTACATTTTTTTTATTTTCTGTTTTTGTTATCTTAATTAGGGTGACTTTAATTTTAGAACATCATATTTTTTTTTAAATTATCATTATTTTTATAAGTAATTAAGCTCCGCCATGTCCAATTAGTCCAAAATCGATGCATACTTATACATAGATTGGTGAATGTCAATCTTCCAATAATAACTATCTTTTGTTTAAACATTATATATTAAAATGGTCTAACGCCAACGTTTCGGAAAATTTCGTCCATCCTCAGGGCAAAATTCTACTATTTCATACTTTCTTTTCATTTATTGGTGGCATAGTCCAATTATCTTATATTCTATACATTACAACTGTAATAGGTCACATTTTTTAAAGATTACTTAGCACTTTTTTAAAACATTAAAATTACTACCACATACATAGACCTAATTGTCCTTTTCACATCTATCTACTGAGGAGGAATAAGCATTTACTTTGCAATAAAAGAAATATTGGGGTCAATTATCAAGATAAAATCTATCCTATCTTTTGGGTTGGACAAAACTACACAAAATGAGCCAAATTTCATCAAAATCGGTTGAGTAGTTTTTGATTGTACCTCCGACAAACATCGGGACACGAGATTTTTATACATGTAAAGATATATCTAGCAGGGGCTAATATAACAGAAAATGGCAAATGATTCAAATGTAATGAGCTAAGAAGTCGATGGTGACCTTGTACGGATTGCTCAAGAGGTGATCTTTTCTACCCGGGCGTTAAAGTCACCAGCGCCGCTCAAGGTGTTCTGCGTTCTAACCCGCCCAGCCTCTCCTTTAAAGACTCACTGACCTATTCCCTCGTCTAGTCACTTGCTATATTACTGTCATGTATGATAAGTAATAATATCTGTATAACCTTGAATATATTATAACGTTGTAATATAATGTATATTATAGATATATCCGAAATCTTTAATCAATTAAGGTATAATGTAACATATGATAAAACGTTATATGGTTAGGAAATAATTGAAAATATGATATCTGATGCAGTGGCAAAATAGTGCCAAGCAACACTTTTAACAAAAATAAACTGTAGCTGCAGTCTGCTGTACATTACGTAGGACTATATGTCTATGATGGAAATGCCACCTAAATATGACTGTATAGAGCCTCTAAAATCATGTTTATGTGGTATTTTCATCATATACATATAGTCCTACGTAATTTACATCAGGCTGCAGCTACATTCTATTTTTGTAACACTTGACACTATTTTGCCCCTAACCATTCAATTTAAGGTTAGGTTAGGTATCGGACGAAACGTAAAAAACAGAAAATGGCTATCACCGAAGCTTTGAAGAGTGTCCTTTTTAAGGTGCCTTTACACTCTACGAACCTCAACCTCGAACAGGTTCTCCCCCGAACCTTGCCGTACCGGCATTAAACGAACAGCCATTTATACTTAAAGTGACGTTAAGCGAACCAATATGGCTGACGCACCCAAAGCTAGCTTATGATGAAGAAAAAATGAAGAATTAGAACGGTGCACTAATATCACAAACAACTCCTGTCACTTGGGAAAAACCCAACTCAAAAGTGACACTAGCGCTACCCCCGAACACAGGCGAACAGATGAAGTACCTAGAACACCCGAAACAGTCGACGTGAAGGCTGTGAGGCGAACCCTCGGGTGGTGTTCGTAGAGTGTAAAGGCACCTTTATGTTTTAAGTTTGTCTAGATCAGGAATAACATCAAATCAGACATTTTAAGTTACAAAATAAAAATAAAATAAGATTAGTATTAAGTTTCCTGAAAGAAAATTATCTGTTTCGAAAAATCAATTTTTTTTAAAATGTTATGTGAGCGCATATATTTTTTTTTTTAATAACTATTTTTTCTTTTGAGATGAACGAAAGTTTATAGCATGCGTTGATGACCCTAAGGGTTTTACGCCTTTACAAAAAAACAAACAAGCTATCACCGAAATGGAGAGCTTCGAATTAACTACTATATTTTTGAAATATAAAAAGTGTTAAATTTTTAAACAATTTCATTGACATCAACCACGTTAGCTAGATATGTCAAACGAGCTTTTTTTTATAATTTCAAGTTCAAAGTCACATGACTTTCAAAATATTGAAATAAAAGCATTCCCTTGGGCAAAAAAAAATCATATTTTTAAGTTTTTATCCTAATGATAAAAGTGTGAGTTCATTTACGAAATGCAATGGTTGAACGGAATATAAATTCAATATATATCTGATATTTTCGCTACTTAATATAAATTGAATATTTAGTTTGCCTGTCCCACATCACGATTTTAGAATTTCGAAAGTATCGTTTTAAAATGAACACTGATATCGTGGTTTTAAAAGTTATGTTAGTCGGGAATGAAGATATAGAATGATCAAAAATCATTCGTGTTGGGGATAGTGCTAGGCCCCGGTGGGGTCGGAGAAACCCTCCCCCCCCTCAATCTATAGACTGACCTAATAAAGATTTTTGGACTAATTACCTATGCGAGAGGTATCTAGCTAGGAAAAAAAAATCATATTAATTACGGTTTGAAAATTTAAGTTCGCGAGAACTAACTACAGCGCGCGAGGACAAAGTCGGGTGGTGATAGTCAAGGGGGGGATTCCCAATCGAAGTAATTCAATTTATTCTTTTTAAAAAACAAAAATGTTTTTTTTCTCTTTCCAGTATTTTTTTAACTTCTATTTTCTATTGAAGCTACCTGAAGCCAAGACTTCTTATTATTTATTGATAATATTAAGCAATAATCCCTTAAAAACGACCTTAAAGTCATTCGTAAATATTTTTTTGCATTAGTTCACATCAGATTAAAAATAGAAAAAAAGAGCATTGAATTAAGTAACCTCCTCTTTCGAAGTCGGTTAAAAAATATCTAATTGTTCAGGGAATATTTTACTTACATTTATTGGATTTTGTTATTCCAATAACTTTATAAAATATAGAAATAAAAAAAAAAATATTTAGGCAAACGCAATCTTTTAACCATAAAGTCCATTATTGTATTAAACCACTATTGAATAGATTTACTTGATTATGTTACGAATACCTCTTTTATAAAAATAAAAATATCTCCCTAAAGTATATTTTGCCTATCCAGGTATAATTAGGATAGGGATCTTTAACGAGTACCTGACATCGTACAGGCTCGGGACCTCCATTTCACGTCCTATCCGAGGGTCGGCATAGCCAACCCTTTACTCCCATTAAAAAATCCTAGGGCCACCGCGGGACGCGAACCTGCGACCTTTGTGCTTGCCATGCTAACCAATATGCCACAGGTGACCCATATTTTGTTCTTTAATTCTTGCCAAAGAAACATTTTTTACAGAATGTGTGAAAAGTTTAGAAAATTATCAGGTTCGTATTTGTTACAAAGAAGAAATGAGGATTTTTTATGATAATTGTATAGATTTGAGTTGATTTAGAGTCTCTGAACTTTGGAACCAGCTAATCGTTTGTTTGTTTGTTTAACTTCACTTTTTGCCACTACGGCTAATCAGACGATGGTACATTGGGAGTCCTAAATTTTCCTATCCCGGTAAAATTAGGATAAGGATCTTTAACGAGTACCTGACATCGTACAGGCTCGGGACCTCTATTTTACGTCCTATCCGAGGGACGGCATATCCAAGGATTTTTTACTCTCATTAAAAAATCCTAGGGCCGCGGATGCAAACCTGGGACCTTTAGTATTGTAGGTTGCCATGCTAACCACTACCACAGGTGATCCCCTGTTCTTATTTTGTTCTTTAATACTTGCCAAAGAAACATTTTTTTAACATCTTACAAAACAACTACAATCGCCTGTATCATCATAAATAATCATAGTTGATTTGTATTCAGTAGTTCTAGGAACGATTGAATATCATTCCTGAATTCTTCAATCAATTTCATTGAAAAAACAACAATCGATATAATGACATATAAACTAGGAATCGAGTCTTGTAGATTTTGTCTTGTTTTCCTCTTCTCTTCAGAATATAGCCTCGACCTTGGATGTGCTGTGTCAATCCCACATTAAATTATCTGATAAAACCGCTGGATCCATTAGACATCTTCATCTTCTTATTTTCCTTTTATTCTGGCTGTCTGCATTCTAAATTATTCTGTAAATTTTGTTGTCAGTTGAGGAAAAAATGCTTAAGATGAGATTGTTGGCTTCAAGGTCGAATCTGATTTTTTTTTAAATGTAAATGACTCCACAAGATATATTACTTGCTTTATTATTTACGTTTATTTAATATAAAAAGTGTTGATCAGTGAATAAGACCTGGTAATTTTATGCTTGATGGCTTTTTAACATTTTCTTACCTACCCTTCCCCTACCTTTAGGCTATACGGGGTTTTCCCTTCGTTGATTATTGTCAGGGGCAATGCATATTTCTTAACTCGTTAGCCCACTCGGCCATCCCGCAACCCATGTACGTTCCAACAAGCGTTGTTTACCAGTTGTAAACTAACGGACTGCGCACGCAACAGTTTGATTGGTCAGTTTTCCTATTCTATTCATCGAGCATTCTTTCCAAAACCAACCTTGGACGTCCGCATCGTGGAGTGGGGGTAGCTGAAGAAATAAAAGCTACAAATTAAATAAAATTGTATTTCCTTCCTTTTTTTTTTCTTTCTTTTTTTCTCTTTTCTTTTTTCTTTTTTTGTTCCTCCCCTTCCTCGCCTTGTAGGCTATACGGGGTTTCCCGGGCCAGGGCAGAGGGTGGGGTATTGATGCCGAGGTTAATCAAATTTTCACCTGGCTCCGGGTTTTGAACTTGCTATCTTCATGTTTCCAAGCAGACGTTGCCATGGGCAACGCGTATTTTGTAAGGCGTTTGCCCACTCGGCCATCCCGCCACCCAATAAATTTGTATTTATTTACGATAGAAATAAAGTATTATTTATTGAAAAAAATTCTGATTTTCAAATATCAATAAGTTTTTTTTTGTTTTTTTTTTGTTCCTCCCCTTATTCCCTTTTAAGGCTATACGGGGATTTCCCGGACCAGGGGAGAGGGTGGGGGATTGATGCCGAGTATTATTAAATGTCTCCCGGCTTCGGGTTTTGAACTTGCTACCTTCGGGTTCCCCACCACACGTTGCCATGGGCAGCGCGTATTTTGTAAGGCGTTTGCCAATAAGTTCCATTTGAAACATTAATTGAGCCTAAAATAGTCAAAAATTAGTTTTTCATAATAAATAATTACAATAAATTAAAATAACTCAATCTGAAGAATGATTTAATTTATCCAGCTTTTCAAACATTGCCTTCATCAACCAAAATAAAATTTCTTTTTTTATTAAACTATTAACTGGTGTCGTCGTATATGAAGATGGAAGACTAAAATTGTGAAAAATGTTCATTGGCGACCCAAATCCCATGTTAACCCTTAGGCACTTCTTAATACCTCCCTTATTGTAAATAAACTAGGAAAATATAACTATCAATCTAATGAATTTTCCCTACTTGTGTTTCTATTTTTCAAATTATTATGACAGAACAGTTTTTTACATTTTTATGTTATACACTATTGTATTTTGTTTAATATTTCTGTATAACATTTTTAAAAGGAAAAATGGAAAATTTAAAACCTATAACAACCCCTTTTCAATCAAGATGCATTTTTGATAAAATGGACCTGCTACAATTTTTTTTATCTGAGCTGCTAAAATTTTCTAGGTGAAAATGAAGCCGTATTGGTCAACTATCGATGTACTTCCGAATCCTATTGGTCAAAGCTCTTACTATACTGACCAATAGGCGTGGTCGGAGCAGGCTATTGGTGGCAGGTATGGAGGCCAGCCCCACCCATTGGCCCCGATAGTCGAGCTCTATGCCTCTAGGATATCTTCATCTTATTGTAACTCGATCGTTGTGGTACATGAATCTACGATGTGATACCGTATCTAGTATTGCTATATAATATACACCTCTAGTGTGCAGTGAAATGGAGTAGGAACTCACTTATGAATGAGGAGTAAGATGGTATACAAATAGAATCGCTTGATCAAATTTAGTGATAAGGGCTTAACAGCTAGGAATGGCCGCTCAAACCCAGGTTAACTTACAACCTAACATTATTTCTGTGGCTTAAAGTGCTAATATTATTCATTTGTTGTTACCTCCTAAGTTCTTTTTATTTTTTATATTTATTTTTTTTATGCAGTAAAAACCGTCGAAAGATGCCATATAATATGCATTAAAAAATCTATAAAATATGTTGCAAAATAAGCAGCATAAAATCTAAAATTATACTATATTTCAACCGACTGATTCGAGACATGTTTGATATACAGCTGATATACCAATAAATAGGAGATTCGAAAGGCGTTGGATGAGAGATCTCCGTCGTTAACGATCCATGTTAACTGAAAAGCGCCAAACAAGAGGTACTGCTGGGTGGAATCCTTCCCCATGCCTAACATGCCCTTATTTAATTAGCATAGCGCACAATGGCTGAGTGTCAAAGTTAATTGATAGGCGCAAATCAAGATGTGAAGACAAAAAAAAAAATTATGCTATCAACAACTGTATATTATAGTATAGTAACACTTTTGTTGGGTTAACAATATTAATACAACGAAAATATAACAATAGTCAATGCCACACGAATTGTAAAAATAACAAATATTAAAGCAGGTTACAAAAATTATTACTATGTTACACAAATAATCATATGGCTTCAGCTTCACAATCAAGACAAAGCCTATGACTAGCTGGTCGCTTACTCGCTTCTTATATATTGTCGTTAAAGGACTGGTGTGGAAGGTTCCAGGCCTGCGTGGATCGAAATCAAACAATCTAGTCCCAAACACGTGCTCTGATGGTTCCCTCCAACCGCTCGTTCGTTCCAATAAAGGGTCTGGGATTTTAAACCATATGTTTTTTATTTAACGATTTAACGTTACACTATAACATTATATTATATCTATGATATATAGATAGCTCTGTAGTTAAACACGGAATCTTGTTCAAACTACGTTCACCCGAATTCCCTGTTTTAACAGAGAATTGTACACCCGGCCATTAAAGATCATTTTCCTCGCATCCATAGCTTTTTGTTTTATTTTTGCCTTGTTATATAATTCGATTGTCTTCCTATTCTCAGCTTTAGACGCAATACTTCCTCTTTCTGTTCATTAAATAACCGTTCTCTGCGTTTAAAAATTGCATTTGAAATTATGTTTTTGCTCGATCAAAACTTGCCTAGAGCCATATATATAGTCTGTTAGCTGTTAAAATCAGATATGCGTATCACATCTCCTGCCTTAAAGGAATTAGCCGTACCCGATTGGGACCACAACTCAAGCACGTTATCTGCTCTTGTACCCTGGAGGCTCGATCTTTATTCTAGCCTGGGGCAGAAGTTTAATAAGTAACTTCAAATGCGTTTGAACACACTCACCTCTAACTTGTGTAGGATGTTTTATAGGCCTGCTTAGTTTTTGAAACGATCTTTTGAACCGAACGTCGTCTCACTTATTGACCTCCAGGAGCCAATACCTACAGTACTAAAGGTCGCAGGTTCGCGCCCAGCGGTGGCCCTAGGATTTTTTAATGGGAGTAAAGATCCTTAGCCATACCGTGCCTCAGATAGGACGTAAAATGGAGGTCCCGAGCGTGTACGATGTCAGGTACTCGTTAAAGATCCCTATCCTAATTATACCTGGATGGGCCAAATTTAGGATTTCCACTGTAGCATCGTCCGATTAGCCTTAGTGGCATAAATGAACGTTAAACAAACAACTCCAGGGTCCAATAATAGATTAAACAGATCTGGTTGCACGTTTAAGTTTATTTATCAATTTTGGAATGAAAATGTTGTAGTTCAATTAATAAATGGGTCACCTGTGATTTAGTGGTCGGCGTAGCAACCTACAATACTAAAGGTCGCGGGTTCGCGCCCCTCGGTTGTTCTCAATTTTTTTAAATGGAGTTAAAAATCCTTGGCTATGCCCGTCCATCGGATTTGCCGGGAAATGGATGTTCTGAGGCTATACGATGTCAAGTACCCGTTAAAGATAAAAAACCCTGGATGGATGGCAAAATTTAAGACTCCCACTGTACCATCTTAATTTTCTTTCGAGACCCGCCAATAGTTATTTCAAATAAAAATTTTACTATACTTGAGCAATTGTAATGATCTTTGTGCTTTATTCAACTATTATTTAAATATACTGACGATGCAGCAATTATCACTAAACATCAGGACGCAACACATGTGTCAATGACTTTACATCACTTATACATACTACACGACTGGTTACAACTATGGAAAATTAGACTCAATCATAACAAATCAAAACACATCACATTTACACTAAGAAAACATACCTGTCCACCCGTTGATATTGACAATAACCAAACTCCTCAGACGGACACAGTACACTATCTGGGACTCACTTTCGACTGAAGGATGACATGGGGCCCGCATTTCAAAGTGAAAAAAAGAAGGCTTACCAAAAGACTCAAAATTCTCTATCCAATATTTTCTAAATCTTCAAGACTAAAACTGAAACAGAAAGTAAATACCTACACATACTTACTGACGCCCATATGGACATACTCCTCACAGATATTCGGCATAGCTAAAAAGACTCACTTACAAAAACTTCAAACATTTCAGTCAAAATTGTTACAACTGATTGCAAAAGCACTCTGGTACGTGACTAACAAAACTTTACATACAGACCTCCATCTACCAACAGTCGACCAGCTCTTTACAATCTCTTTACAGCAGAACAGACTCTTTACAAACGATTTTTTATTAACGTGAACGGACATCCTAACAGTTTAATCAGTAATATGGCTGAAATGAGCATGGATACGAGAAGACTAAAAAGGTGCTGGATGAGAGATCGGCTCTCTTAGACAGCCAAGGTAATTTAATCAAGCCAGGAAGGGGGTGCTGCTGGGTGCTTTCCCTCCTCATGCCTGACATGTCATCATTTCCTATTACCGTCATCTCATTCGCTTATTGTCAGCACCTTGCTGACAGCTGCGAATCAATAATTAAGGTAAAATATATATATATATATATATATATATATATATATATATATATATATGAAATTCCCTATAAAATATACATAATTATGTACACTCACTATACATGCAAAGAACTGATAATCTTCTTGAAAAGAATTTATTACGAGCCTTCTTAAAATACTTTTTTTATCTCTTATATGTTCAAAATTTTGCACAATATACACAAATGATATCTGCTTAATCATTGTATTAATATTTAAAAAGAAAAAAAAATGGTAGGAAAACAAAAGTGTGGAACATACAGGACCTTTTGGGTGATGGGAAAAATAATAGGATCCAAGAATCTATTGTTTACCGTTCTGGGAAAGTCCATTGTGCTATCAGACACGTGTGGGAAATCTTTTAGTTGCCTAGCACCGCTAAGAAGATATTTATAACGATCTTATATTTATAAATAAAACCCACAATAAACGACTAAACTTACTTTCCAATTTTTACGAAATCCTTAAAACTGAGACAAAAACTAAATACGAACACATACTTACTTAAACCTGTGTGGACATATTGCTCACAGAAGTACAGCAGGTACCAAAAAAAAAAAAAAAACACATTTAAAAAAAGTTCAGACCTTTCAGTCAAAATAATTACAATTAATTTCAGAAGCACCTTGGTACGTGACTAATCAAACTTTACATACTGACTTCAACATGCCAACAGTCGACCAACACATAAAGGCTCTTTACAAACTAACTTAAAAGTACATATTAACTTCTTTATACGAGATATGGCTAAATATGACATCCATAAATATTAGGAGAAGATTAAAAAAGCGTTGGATGACCGATCATATTAACTGCAACAAGCCAGACAAGAGGTAGGTACCGCTGGGTGCCATCCTTAACCATGCCTGATGTATCAGTATATGTCAAATTAAAACAGCCATCAAATCTGCTGATTGACGATATATTTTTTACAGGCGCAGATAAAAAAATGGAGTCAGTTAAAAAGTAAATGATTATTTATATAAAATAAGACAGTATTTTAAGAGCGTTTATATAAAACAAACTTATCAGAAATTCCTTGAATAGACAACACCTCTCCTTCTAAAAATAATCATCTGAGGGAAAAAGTTCAGTTAAATTAAAATCGTGAAAGTAATCGATCGAGAAGAAAAAATATTAATAATATCGTATCATGTTTTTTCTTTTTAAATCCCACAGATCGATAAAGAATCAATTTTGATTGACCTAGTGTCTGCCTGGTATCGATATAACCCTGAAATGAGTTGGGAGAATTACGAACTGCTTGAGATGGCTTTGGATGATAAAATGTATGCAAAAAATAACAACATTTTTTTTTCTTCAAAGTAATCAAGTTCTCGAGCTGTAAAAAATAAACAATTATAAAAAAACAAAACAATAACGCCTCTTTACGCGCTTCTGTTTTTGGAACGAAGTTTGAATCTGAAAACAACGTTTTTGGATCGAAAAACAAACTTGATGGCGTGTGAAAAAATTTTAAAAATTATTTTTATTTTCGATCTGGATTATTTATGCACTGAAATAAGAGCAAGGCATTAGCGACAATATTTGGCGATGGCACAATTGAAATGTATTTTGTTTACTTATAAAACATTCAGTTCTTGTATATTGTTCTACAGGATACCAATAAGGGGACCAAATTAGTCTCAACAGTACATTTTTTTATTTATAAGACGTTTCGGCTCTTATGAGCCATCTTCAGTTCAGCAAAACAGGCAGACAAATCATTTGAAGTCACACAGGGCAGATACAAATCTCAACCAATGTTCCCTAACCCCAAGACACCCAAAAGAGTGTTTTGAGTGTCTTGGGGTTAGGGAACATTGGTTGAGAGTTGTATCAGCCCTGTGTGACTTCAAATGATTTGTCTGCCTGTTTTGCTGAACTGAAGATGGCTCATAAGAGCCGAAACGTCTTATAAATAAAAAATTGTATTGTTGAGACTAATTTGGTCCCCTTATTGATATCCTGTTGTATTTTGTTTGTTTAACGTCGCTTTATGCTATTAAGATTAATCGGACGATATTATAGTGGGAGTCCTAAACATGTATAATTAGGATAGGGATCTTTAACAAGTTCCTGACATCGTACAGGCTCGGAACCCCCACTTTACGTCTTCAATGTATTTTTTATTTTTTTTATTTTATCACAATAATATCATCTCAATGCATACATAGATGGAATAATTGTCTCCAATTCGTTTATAAATACGAAGCTACGGTTTGTTGCTTTAAATTTTCACAGATAGACGTGGATACAAAGAGACAACATAAAAAAAAAATCCGTAAATAAATCCTTTCCTACCTCAATGCATAAAAATAATGGAACGGGCGATTTGCACATGTCACGGATCGTTACCTGTTTCTTTAGCGTGTAAACGTTACTTCTTCAATAACCGGTAACCGTATTATCATCCGTGGAACCGATTGGTCACGGTGGCTTCCGATCTGCAACACTCTCCCTGATGCATTTCCTCTTTGTTCTCAGGATGCAACTTCCTTGTGCCTCAGACTTTGAGAAAGTCCAAGCCACAGCTTCTTTTTAGGATCGTAAAAACAATAAGCTAAAAAAAGGTTAGTCTCTGTACGGTTTATGAGAATCTTCAAACTATCAGGTGCCTATAATAACTATGCGTGTGCCATTTTGTGTCCATACGGGATGAAATTTGATTGTACAATTTCATGGAAAGAATTATAAGATTTTGTTGTGTTCAATTGCTCATTTTTTTTTTAGAAAAAAATTACTGTTAAATTATTTACAAATCAGTTATTAGCTTCTCCTGTAAAATCATGTTTTTGTCACTTAGGAGGTTTCACCTCGGCAACGACGATATTTCATTATGTTATTGAGGCTATATGTGTTAAAACATTTAACATGAAAATGTGCATTATTCATTGTTATGAAAAAAAATTAGAATTTGGATTATACCTCCACCAACAATAGATTTTAATGCTATTTGGGCATCCCTTAACTGGTTGTTCGGTTGAAACCCTGCATCTTGGGCCAAATGCACTTAACAGTTTGTTTGTTAACTAACGCCACTTTATGCCACTAAGAATAATCGAACGAATCTGCAGTGGGAGTCCTAAATTTTGCCTATCCAGGTATAATATTTAGGATAGGGATTTTTAACGAGTACCTGACATTTTACATCCTATCTGAGGAATGGCAAAACCTAGGATCACCGCGGGACGCGAACCCGCGACCTTTCATTTTTAAACTGCTATGCTACCCAATTCACCACAGGGGACCCCACAGTTCATACTTTTCAATTATTTTCACCACAATTTTTTAACCATTTCTCTCTAATTTACTTTGCTTGGATGCGTTTTATATACTTAGAGCTAGTCTTCTGAAAGTATGTAATATGTACTACCATTCCTTAATTGGAAAAAAATACATTGTACTTTAGAAACTTAACGGAATCACGACCATAATGCAAACTATTTACTATTCCGTACACATGAAGGATTATTGTTTCCCGAGACCGTAAAAATTCGCGTTGGATTCTCGGCGCCATGGAGGTATGAATATGATGGACCGAGGCAAGTATTTGAGAGGTGGGCATTGTTCCATAATTACAGGGATTGCAACACACAATGGACAATGGGGGAATCCCTATCAGATCATGTTCGTGTTGAGAGCGTTCTGAATAAATCTTTATTATTATTCAGATGTTATTCGCATCATAAATGCAAAAAGAGATGGCAGGAGGGTATTATAATTTAGGAATGTAAAACATGTATGTGCAAGACATCATGTAACGTAATAGGCTCAGACTGAGATTAATGTACAATGAAAACAGGAAAAAGGTAATAAACTCTTAAACTGACCGATCTGTTTCCCAATTTTTTTTTTTGGAAGTAACCAATCCACGCGATTCAAGACACTTCATTACAAAATAACAGACGTAAACATTCATTTTGTTATAATATAATTTAACCTTAGCAATGCTAAAATAAAAAATATAAAATCTGTGCGTCTTAGTTGCTTAGATTAGAAAATGACTAGTTTTGATAAATGCCGTACCTAATCAAAAATTTTTATTATTAAATAAAAGTTTTTACTTGTGATAATTCGGCAACGCAGGCCTAATCCTCCATCGCGTCTCATTTACTATTTATTTACCATGAAACAAATAATTTCTATTAAATGAACAGAACGGCTTTAATTATTAACAATGTTCAGTCATTAAAGACGTACTGCGCGTGCGTGGGCTCAACGTTGACGGAATGTTTTTTTCCTGTATATGTTTACTTGATTTTTTCATATTTCATATTATGTCATTTATTATTTTTAGGCAGTTAATTTCTCCTTACAAAAAAATCAAAGGCACTTTATAGGAAAACAAAAAAAAAGCCCCTTCCCCATTTAAGCCCCTCTCAGAACATTTTAATAATGATAAAGCTAACCTCATATTAAAGGATACTCGATCCTCATTAAACATGACGAGTTTTTGAGCATTAATGATTAATGAAAGCTGCATTAATGAAAGCAGTTTTTGAGAAAATCGATTAAAACCTAAAAATGGGAAACAAAGTTATACAATAAAGTGCCCCCTCAGATCAGTTTTTATGAAATGTTTGCAGTCATATCGCGGGCATAAACATAAATCAAATACCAAGTTTGATCAAAATCGTTCGAGCCATTTTTGAAAAAATTGAAAAAAAAAGTAAACAAAAGATATTTAGGAAGATTGCTGCTTATCGGTTAAGGTTAATTAAAGATGTTTATAAATAATATAAGGTCGCGAGTTAAATTTAACAATGATTGGAAAGTAAGTAAACAGAACGTCTGTACTAACTTAACGTATGTTAACGAATAACTTCGCTGCTCGAGGTTAGACCGACTCGCTAGTCGATAGCGAGTTTTTATTTGTTTCGCTGTCGAAGAACCTTTTCAGAAGATTCTAGAACCTAGATGATTCTATATTTCTTACGATACCTTGGACTGTACTTAGACAAACGATTCACTTGGAAAATACCTACCAAATTTAAAAAACTAGAACTTAACAGACGGTACAAGCAACTTTCACATCTCCTGGACTACAGATCAACACTCACCTTGAGGTCACCTGTGGTGTAGTGGTATTGTAGCATGGCCTCCTACAATACTAAAGGTCGCGGGTTCGCCTCCCACGGTGGCCCTAGGATTTTTCAAAGGGAGTAAAAAATCCTTGGCTATGCCGTCCCTCAGATAGGACGTAAGATGGAGGTCCCTTGCCTTGAGTTGTCAGATACTCGTTAAAAATCGCTATCCTAATTATACCTAAATAGGCAAAATTTAGGACTGCCACTGTAGCATCGTCCGATTAACCTTAGTAGCATAAAGGGACGTTAAACAAACAAGCTAACACTCACCTTAAGAAACAAGCGACCAATTTACACCACTATTTTAAGACCTATTAGGACATACGGAGCAGAACTTCGGGGTTACGCGAAACACGTCCCCATTAACAAATTACAAATTTCACAATCCGAAATTCTTGGAAAAATCACTAATGCACCCTGGTTTATTTCGAATCATACCCTACACAATGATATGAACATACCGACAGTAAAATCTTACAAGACAAATACCTAACATTTCACCCTTCAACACTAAATCACCCTAATAGTCCCGGAGCTGAGGGCCAAAAAGGTGCCTAATTTGAAGAAAATTTTTGATAATATAGGCTGAAAGTACTCATTTCATAGCCAATAACTGTGAACGTCTGCCACCTCAGATCGGTTGCCTTCAAACGTTTTTCAGTTTTTCGCTAATAACTCGAAAACGATTTATCGCAGAAGAAATTGTGTTCTTTCTAAAATAAAAGGGCATTGAGTTTCGCGTCGACAGTTAAAAGGCCCTTACAGTTAAAATCGGGTAAGTATTTTCGCTAAAACCGATTGACGCGAAATTTAATGCCCTTTTAATTTTAGAAAGAACAGAATTTCTTCTGCGATAAATTGTTTTCTAGTTATGAGAGAACAATTGAAAAAAGTTCGAAAATTTCGGTTTTGTTTGCCTATAAAATTTTGAATGGCAACCGATCTGAGGTGGCAGACGTTCACATTTTTTATCTATGAAATGAGTACTTTCAGCCTATATTTTATAAACAAAATAAAAAAACAAAAATAAACTGTTGCTACAATTATTATTATTATTAATAACTTTATATACATTCTGCTATTAATTGGTTTTGCTACCATTGCGTCACCAGTGGGTATATTCCATTCATTGTTTACTTACGATATCCTGAAACTTTCATTCACAAACACGTGGCGTTACGTCGGTCTTCTCAACCTCTTTGCTGGCTACTGTCGTCTGAAATTTATCCTACTGTAGACGAGTTACGTAGAGTTGACGTAGCCCAGACTTTTCCATTGGAACTGTAGATGTTGTCTACATTCATCCTCTATTGTCGTCCGCGATCCAACTATACGAGTGCCTACATTAATAAGGCTCTTCGGAAACAGTGATTGTTTATTTATAGAAGTTCTCGGCCGATCCAGAATAGTCTGTTCCCATCCACGATCTGGCAGAAATGGCGGAGAGTCACACTGGGTCTTTGACCGAATTAATGAGCAACATTTTTCCCAATCAGGTACATTTACGTCAAGACATTCACATCCTCCTGGATATCCGGGCATTATTTTCGTAGGGTAAACCATACAGTTATTGACACCCCAACTTTAACTTAAAGAAATAAGTAAACAAGTCCTAATTCAAAATATACATGAAGGGTCCTCTAAGTCATCTATGAACTACGACTTTAACAAACTAACCACAGGAAAGATTTTACAATTAAATCCAAATGGTGTCAATTACTAGATTTGGCACTTTTAACAATAAATATTGCCATATTGTACAACCATTGAACTTTTGACCCAAAAAAACCTCTTGAGTCTCTATGAGGATAGATAATGAGGAGCAATAGTTTCTATTTGATCCCTTTATAAAAAGTATTTTTTTTAATTTAACCACAGAAATGTAGTCTTAAGGTTTTTTCTTAAGGTGTACGGTTTACCCTATCTATTGTATTTTTATTTTATTTCTATATATTTTTTTTCTAATACTTAACATATAAAAATAAGGCGATGAGTATTTGACTGAACAACAGCAATTATACTAAATTTTCGCATTTATGCATATAGGTTAATAGTTTACTAAAAACATTTAAGGTATTGAATTTCGGAATATATATTTTAAATTCACAATGTCAGATAAACGATGAAAATATATATTTAGGAATATATATATTTCTAATTATTTGAGAAAGAAAAGGTCTAAAATGGTTTTTAATGCAACATCATTGCCTTTAAATTTAATATTTGAATCCAGTATGGGGGTTTGGCCAAATATTCAGGTTTAAAATGGTGGCATATTTTTGATTAATTTTTTGCTTAGTGATAAAATATTATTTTATTTTTTATTCATAAAATTTTATTATATTTGTTTGTCATAAATTGTAATGTTCTTAATCAAAATTACATATATTTATGTAATGTATTTTTCTTATTATTTTTTCAATTTATTTATTCCATTTTGTAGGAAAAATCATGATTTATAATTTATGATTTGTTTGTTTGTTTGTTTAACGTCACTTTATGCCACTAAGGCTAATCGGACGATGCTACAGTGGGAGTCCTAAATTTTGCCTATCCAGGTACAATTAGGATATGGATCTTTAACGAGTACCTGACATCGTTCAGGCTCGGGACCTCCATTTTACGTCCTATCCGAGGGACGGCATGACTAAGGATTTTTTACTCCCATTAAAAAATCCTAGGGCCACCGCTGGAATCGAACCCGCGACCTTTAGTATTGTAGGTTGTCATGCTAACCACAATACCACAGGTGACCCCACGCTTGCATTTAATTAGATATTTTTTTCCTTTTTTACCTGCTTCCTTCTTTATCATGTATTTCCAATATTTTTAATTTTGTAATTTTTTAGTTCTTTTGTATGAATGGATCTTTAGACCCATAATATTTATTAGATGCCCTTTAGCTTGGCAGATTATACATATTATTCCTTCTTTAATAAAAAAAAGAAAAAAGAAAATTAAACATGAGATTTTATTGACCCTTAATTACTAGGAATAGAGTTTTATTTTGGTGTATGTGTGAATTTTTTTTTTTTTTGATGAATTTATTGTAATAAAATAAAAATTTAAATTTAGTTGACGATTTAGCTAATTACGGAAAGGCGATTTAGAATCCTCCAGGATTATTCCCCATCCAAAAGTATTCCCAGACTCCTCCCGTCAGACACCCGTGATGGGTGTACCGCGGAAGACCTCCATTCCCGGATGGCGTTGGTGAAAGGAGTAACCTTCTGGCCCACCTGATTTATCTCCCAGATCGCTATCTTCATGCAGACTGACAGACCTGCCTCTCCGCATTCTGGGTATCCGCGCCGATTACGGCGAGGCATTGGATAACCCGATAGTCAAGTGTCCACGAGCAGAATGTTGTATGTTGATTTTGCGTTGAATACAGCGAACGACGCACGCGTGAATGATTAGCAGATTTGAATAGGCAGAGCTGAGCTTGGAAATCCCGACATCCTCTTACTTGCTGGGATATACGCGTCTGAACAATGCGAATTTCCCAGTTGCTAATATTTGACCCTGGGCTAGGCAATATGGGAATATTCTTATTCTTATTATTTTTTTTTAAATAATAATTCTTTTATATTATGAATTATACGATTGTGATATATTTTTACTTTCACTTACCTATATATGAAATATATAGTAAGGAAAAGTATTGCGATCGTGAAACGTTTTGGGGTCCCCTGAGTCCAAATAACCAAGTCCCGCAAAATGGACGTGTGTGTGTGTGTGAACAGACAAGCTCAAAAACTATAAACCGTGCGAACCTGAAATTGGGTATTTAGCGTATGTATATGTCCGCGATATGACAGCGAAAATTTCATCGAAATTGGTCAAACGGAGGGGTTACTTTATTTAATAACTTTTTACGTTTTTTTCGATTTTCTCAAAAACGGCCCTAACGATTTCCATTAAACTGAGTATTTGTTCTATTAATATGTAAATTTTGTATCATTTTCACGCGTTTTTTTTATTTACTCAAAAACGGCTTTAACGATTGTGATGGAACTGTGTATTTGATGTATGTATATGCCAAAGATGTGACAGCCAACATTTCATCAAAATTGATCAAACGGAGAGGGCATTTTATTTCATAACTTTTTTTTTTTTTTTTTTTTTTTTTTTTTTTTTTTTTTTTTTTTTTGATTATCTCAAAAACGGCACTAATGATTTTGATCAAATTCCTTATGTTCAATGAAAATTAGGTGTTCTTTAATATCAGCTAAGCTTTATCATTATTAAAATGTTCTAAGGGGGCTTAAATGGGGAAGGGGCTTTATTTGTTTTCCTATAAAGTACTTTTTTTTTGTTTATATGGAGAAATGAACTGTCTCTCGTTACGCCTAAAAATAAGAAATGGCTAAATATGAAATATGAAAATAATCAAGTGAACATTTAGAGGAGAAAAAAAGAAAAATATTCTGTCAACTCATAAAACACGTTGAGCCTACGCATGCGGAGTATGCTTTTAATGACAGACCATTGTTCATAATTAAAGCCGTTCTGTTCATTTAATGGAAATTATTTGATTCATGGCAACTAAATGAAGTTTTCAACAACTACATAGAGAATTATAAAATCAGACGACTATACTCCAAGTGGTCTGATTTTATATTTCTTTACAAATAATTCACGCTTGCATTTATCAATTATCATAAGTAAAAACTTTTATTTAATAATAAAACATTAGTGTTTTTTATAGAGCAAATAAAAACAAAAATAAGAAATGAATGTGGAAAAATGTGTGACTTTGAGAAGTGGCAATTAACAAAGCACATCAATTTCGGATCTAAGTAAGTTGGTAAGTGAAAGTTGTGTGTTGCGCGCACGCACCAGATTTTTAAAATATATATCGCTCAATCCTTTCAAAAAATTATATCAAAGTTGAGTATTATTTCGGTAAAAGTATGTTGGAGTCGACTTTGACCGTTACAACGGTAAGGAAGAAGATAATTAAGATTTAATAAGCACTGGTTCGGCTTCTTCTTTCCAAAGCTGATTTAATACTAATAAGAGTATTTCCGGGAGGTCCCTCTCTAAAAACAAAATGGCGATGAATCTGCCTTCGGTAGTTATTTTTAATAAATGAAATAATAATTTCGTGGTCACCTGGGTTGTAGTGGTTAGCATAGCAACCTACTATACTAAAGTTTGCATACCGCGGTGGTCCCTAGGATTTTTTAAAAGGAGTAAAAAATCTCTAGCTATGCCGTCCTTCAGATAGGAAGTACTTCATTTAGTACTAAACTTCATTTAGTTTACATGGAAATCAATAATTTCCATTGTGTTTCAAAACATTTAGACAACTCTTTTTTCCATGAACAGAGCGCCTTTATTTAATGAACAATGGTCTGTCATTAAAGGCGTACTGCGCAAGCGTTGGCTCGACGTGTTTTTTGAGTTGTCGAAATATTTCTCACCTGTATTAGCTTATTCGTTTTTTTTGTTTGTTTTTTTTTTTTTTAGTAGGTATTTCATATTTAGCCATTTTTTATTTGTAAGCATAATGAGTGACAGTTAATTTCTCTTTATAAACAAATTCAAAGGTACTTTAGAGGAAAACAAAAAAGTCCCCTTCGCCATTTTAATGATGATAAAGCTTACCTAGTAAAGAACACTTGATTCACATTGAACATGACGAGTTTGATCAAAATCGTTAGAGTTGTTTTTGAGAAAATCGAATTTAGTAAATAAAGAGCCCCCTCCGTTTGATCAATTTTGATAAAAATTTGGTTGTCACATAGGAGGCATAAACATAAATCAAATACCCAATTTGATCAAAATAGTTACAACAGCTTTCGAGAAAAACAAAACAAAAAAAAAAACAAAAAACGTGAGAATAAGACAAAATTTATAAAATAAAGTGCCCCCTCCGTTAGACTAATTTTGATGAAATTTTTGCTGTCAGACATCACATACATACATCAAATTCCCAATTTGATCACAATCGTTACAGCCGTTTTTAAGTAAAAAAAAAAAAAAAAAAACTCGTGAAAATGATACAAAATGTATTAAGTAAAGTCCCCCCTCCGGTTGATCAATTTTGATGAAATTTTTACAGTCATATCTCGGGCATATTAATACATCAAATACCCAGTTTGATCACAATCGTTGGAGCAGTTTTCGAGTAAATAAAAAAAAACCTAAAAATTTATTTAAAAAAGTACCCTCTCCCTTTGACCAATTTTCATGAAATTTTTGCTGTCACATCGGGGACATATACATACACCAAATACCCAATTTCAGGTTCGCACGATTTATAGTTTTTGAGCTAGTCTGTTCACGGGACCCTATGTCCTCAGGTGACCCCAAAACGTATATTTCCGTTGAAAAAAGGAAATAAAATTTTTCTCGATCGCAATACTTTCACTTACTATATATTTCATATATAGGAAAGTAAAAACATGATATTAATTGAATATCTAGAAAAATGTAATGCAACCTCATATTTTATTTCTCAAAGGTTCTTTTGTTTTTTCTTTGTACAGCCTTCCTTTCTTAATATTTCATGCTTGAGGGCTTGATGCATCATCTTGAAGATTTCATTTTTCTTCCAGCGCTGAATAGTAGTCGAGTCAGATATACAAGAAAAAAGTTAGAAGAAACTATTTAAAGAAAAGAAAATTTTAAAACGGCAAATTAAAAAAATTATCCAATGTTTGTCATGTATCAAACCTTAGAAATATACATGGCACACAGAAATCGAACTCGTGAAGTTCATGTAATCTCACTCATCTCAGCTCAAGCCATATCATAATAGATTTTCCTTCTTTTGCTTTCCCTTTACTGCCTTTAAAGCGCGGGCGTGGTAAAGTAGCGATCTTGTTGCATTCGTTAGTGCTGATCTGCAACCATTTTATCAAATGGTATTTGGTAAAGTTACGAATCTGCCAAATTAGTGAATTTACCATAAAAGTTTTTATTTTCATCAGTAATAATACGGGAAATGAAATTTTAGTTGTCACATCACGGGAATATTCATACATCAAATGCCCATTTTGATCAAAATAGTTACAGCCGTTTTTGAGTAAATAAAAAAACCCTGAAAATGAGACAAAAGTTATTAATTAAAGTGCCCCATCCGTTTGACGATTTATGATCACATTTTTGCTGTAACATCGCGGACATATACATACATCAAATACTCAATTTTAGGTTCATACGGTTTATAGTTTTTGAGCTACTCTGTTCACTTAGACAAAGACACAGACAGACACACAGACCATTTGGCGGGACTTGGCTATTTGGACTCAGGGGACCTAAATAAGAGGTAACACGCATTACCGTTGAAATCCGGAAGTTGAAATTTTTCACGATCTCAATACTTTCCCTTACTATATATTTCATATATAGGTAAGAGAAAGTAAAAAATTGCTATTTAATTACTTTATTTTTGATCCTCCCCTTCCTCGCCTTGTAGGCTATACGGGGTTTCCCGGGCCAGGGTAGACGGTGGGGGATTGATGCCGAGTATTATTAAATGGCAACGGGTTTTGAACTTGCTATCTTCGAGTTCCGAATCTTATGTTGCCATAGGCAACGCGTATTTTCTGAGGCGTTTGCCCACTCGGCCATCCCACCACCCACTATAAAATCGCTATTGCACCGTGAACCCGACGATATGACAATGCAGAATTGGTCATTGGCCAACCTTATTAAGATTCTTCTTTCCCCCACTCCTTGAAGCTGACCGCTGTTCCTGTTTTGGGGACACGGATGGTCCTGGGTGCCCTCAACTTCTTCGGGCCCCTCAAGACATTGCCCTTCCAGACACGACCTCGCTGCATATTTTCGGCATGGCCCATTAGCAAAGGCCATCTAAATATAGCTTGGAGCTGGTGGGGGAGGGGTTTTCCACCGTCCTTCAAGAACCCTACCACCTCGCCTTCAGTCTCCGATATGTAACAGCCAAAATACCTCCGAGTCATTCACCACTCTGTGCACCAAAGAGATTAGCCCATAGGATATGCCAGGTAATTTTATACTTCTTCTAAATCGTATCCGTGGTGTAATCAGCTCTTTTGTTTTCTGTTGATAATTTACTGAAGAGTTCTACTCTTTTCCGCCTACCATTATTAACCGACTCGGAACTCATCCCGGCTTTGTTTACCCACTAATAATCATTGTTGTACAGGAAAGAAAAAAGAGATATATGGTTATCTCGAATAATCATTTTTTTTATTTATTATTTTTTATTTTTTTCGTTGCTCTATGTTTTCGCAGAAACTGATAACAATCTTTGATTACCTTCCGTGCTTTGTAATTTACTGTTGATACCGGCATAATTGTTCATAAACTCATTCGATTCTATTCATTGATAAAAAATAATTAAATTAAATTGGATGTAATTATACCTATCTTTTAAATCAAACTTATATAGTCTTATAATTAAGCAATAGAAAGTAATTGTTGAAAATTCTCCATTACAATTCATAGGTGAATTACAATTCATTAATATTGTTTAAATTTTTAAATATTACCGAGTTTATTAAAATTTATTACTGAATACTAAACAAAATAAATTTAAAAAGTGTTCGTTAATTTTAAACTTGTCATCATAAATTGAAATAATTTATTGGATTTAAACAATTTTTTTATTATTAAGGTTATCTAAAATTATAGCTTAATATATTTTATCGCTTAAGATTTTACGGCTTCTAATAAACTGTTACTTTGGTCACACTTTGTTTTCAGAACAGAGTTTTTTGCTGTTTTAATTTTTTTTACTACATTCATGTTAAAAAAGTCGTTTAAACCCCCCCCCCCACTTTTTTTTTTATTATAATTTTTATAACATCTACCGATTTTCATTTATCGAAACATTATTGAAAGTTTAACAAGATGTAAGGTTTGATCCTTATATAATAAATATTTTATTAGTAATATAAAGGTAATCTAATGTATTAATTTTCATATTTATTTAAGCAATTGAAATTATTACAAGTAGTATTAAAGAAAAACCAATAATATATGTCAAGCAGTTAAATAATATAAACAAAAAAAAATACTTATAGATACCTTCAGTTACTTCAAGTTCTAAATTTAGACAGAACAAAACAATATTTTTCTTTAATAATCTATTTTTAAATACATTTAGAACGTAAGTTGGTAACGATGACACAGGAGCTCATGACGTCATAGGTGACGTTATCCGTCAGCTGGACCACGAATTTGAATAATCATGAATTTTTGAGCTCTGATGTTATTGCTTAAATTAAATTATTTTTAAATAATCATTAAATAATTAAATAAAGTAATAATGTTATAATTACATTGTTTTATTTTTTTATTAAATAATAACAAATATAAGAATTATGGTAAAATTATTTTATTAATTTAGCAGCCTTCATAATATTTTATTCATTTTGCATTCATCAATTTGTTTACATAATTAAATTTTTAAACTTTGTATTTGATGCAATATCTGTTAGCTATCTGATAGTTTACTATTGATTTACATGGTTTGATGTTTTTTTTCACGCAATAAGTATTCAAAGCCAATCTTGCGTTTTTAGTTTTGATAACAGTTTTAAATAAGTCACTGTAGGATTTTTTTTTGACTTCATATAAATCTCCTCCAAAATTATAAATTACATATTATATATTTTTTGTAGAAAATAACACTTATTGAACTCAATAATAAAGATATAAAAAAAAACTCAATTTAAATATTTTGTATTTCTACATATCTATATATATATATATATATATATATATATATATATATATATATAAATGATAAATTAAAAAATGTTTGGTTAAGAATTGAAGGGGTCGGGGCAAAATAGTGCCAAGCAACATTTTTAATAAAAATGAACTGTAGCTGCAGTCAGCTGTATATTACATATATGTATGTCTAAGCAGGAAAATCCACCTAAATATGTCTATAGAGGCTCTACATAGTCATATTTAGGTGGCATTTCAATCATAGACATATAGTCCTACGTAATATACAGCAGACTGAAGCTACAGTTTATGTTTGTTAAAAATGTTTTTATCACTATTTAGCCCCGACCCCTTCAATTTTGATAGGTTAAAGTTTTTATTTTTTACAACTAAAATATATTTGACCATAGTGTGTTAATGAATGACACATGTAAAAGGAACTAATAATTGAAGCAGGGTTCAGTACAATCACAATAGACAGTTAGCAAAACTGTACCAAATTAATTTTTTGCTATTATACATATTACATATAATTCATAATATAAAACACGGTGATATGAGATATCGTATTAGGAGGTTATACTAATAGGCGCATAATGATTTCGGTTAACCTATCTTTTGCTGTAACAAATAGATTCTTTTTTTTCCCCATACGTGAAAAGGCTGCACATAATTTGCCGCTGGAAAAACACCGATTTTCCTAGTCCAGGCCGGGAAAAATAGATTTATGCTTCCCCTCCTTAAATATCTCAGGAAAATGAAGCGTTGTGTTAATAAATCAAGTTACATCTGTTGGAAATTTATAGAACTTATAAATAGCCTCACTCATTGTAGTATAATAAGCATTAAATTTGCAATAAAAGAAGCTTTGAGGCCAATAATCGAGATAAGAACTATCCGATCTTTTAATTTTGACAAAACTATACACATTGAGCCAAATTTAATTAAAATCGGTCGAGTAGTTTCTGATTTTACTCCCGACAAAAACAAAAAGGTTATGAAATCGACACATGACGCCATAATAAATCAAAACACGACCTACTGTATTTGCAATAATTCGCAATAAAAAAACTATTGTTGTCAATAATCAAGATAAAAACTATTCTATCTTTTAAGTTGGACAAAACTATGACCATTGAGCCAAATTTCATTAAAATAGGTTGAGTAGTTTCTGATTTTACATCGGGACACGAGATTTTTATAAATATAAAAGGAATAAGGATATCTTTAGTCAAAGTAATAATTTAAAAAAAAATTCTGAATAACATTGAGTTGTTATTATACAAATGGTTATTGTTTCCTGTTAAAATTAATATGTTTATTGATCATTTGTCTAATAATGATAGGTTTCGGAGTAAGGTGTGGCCAATATACACCCACAACCGGTTCCCTAAATTCTTTTTAATACTTTATTTTTTATTTCATACTTGTCAGTAAAGAGGTCGATCAATTTTATTTTTTTTGTGTGACTGGCAGATCCGAATTGGATTCGGTCCAATTCGTTTTGTAAACATTAACGACTTGCCTCTGTGTGGAAATTTACTGGTACTGTTGTTTTGATTGCGTAATAAGATGGATAAGTTTTGGCCAAAATGGATATATTATTTAATTTCATTTCTTTAGTATCAATGAGCAGGCTTGAATTTTTTTTATCTGAAATAGAAATGGTTGATAGAGTGTGGAAAATCACGTCTTTGTCTAGTTAGTATAGTATTTTGACAGGAGAGGACCCAATGTAACAAATTGAATAAAAATGCGACTTTACGAATTATTTTTGTCATACTTTATTGTTAAAAGCTCAGGCGTATTGTATATTTGTTGAATTATATATTTTTTATTTCAGCTCGAACTGTTTTGTTTTATTGCTCTACATTTCTTTTTTGAACCAAGCAGCTTGATCCTACTTTCCACCAATTTGATGAAGCTTATAGAAGGTAATGGAAAGCAATGAAATTAATGGGATCTGAATCAGAAAAAAAAACTTGGATAAAATTCAATCAAGAAATTTGGCAACTTTTAGCCCCTCAATATTCTCATAGATAGGGTAGGTTGAAATAATAGCGGCTATAAACAATTGTTGGGATATTTAATTCATCCCCCAAAATAATTTTTTTTAAAACTTTTCAATTTATGTCTCAGTTAGAATATGGTTAGTTGTTAAAGCTTCATGTTGAAGGATGTGGGCCGAAACTTCTTGATTGAATTTTATCCAAGTTCAGGTTTTGATACTGATCCCACTAATTTCATTGCTTTCCATCAACTTCTACAAGCTTCATCGAATTGATGGAAAGTAGTATAAAGCTGCTTGTTTTAAAAAAGAAAAAGAGACCAATTCTGGAGTTCCAACTTTTTTTGCAGAATTCATAAAACCATAAAGTTCAAGCTGAAATAAATTTATATAACTCATCAAATATGCTTCTAAAATAGCTGCACGGCTCCAATTGAATGAAAGCAGATACACAGAAATTGTGTATATATAATTAATAGAGTATGCTGTAATTAATTAGATAATATTTTATATTTATATTATATTAGATTTGATTGCTTACACTCGGATTAATTCGTAAAAACGTATTTTTCTTTAATTTTTTACATTGGGGGGGGGGGGGACAGTCCCCTCCTGCCAAAATATTAGGGCGTGCGTTCCCCATGCCCCCTCGGATTTTAAATCTCTGAATATATCTAAACTTCAAATATTTTCGTTGTACCAATATAAAAATGCCCCTTTGCTATTGCTATATTCATGCCTACATACATTCACGCCTGGCTTAAAACCGAAAATATCCTAGATCTTTAACCTCTTCTCCTGATCCTGAAGTACGCTATCCTTGGGTGACTCGGTCATCGACAGGAGGAATATCCGCCTAGAAGTAAGAAAAAAAGCTGGGCGTGGACTCGAGTAGGGCATGCCCTTGTGGCCGCTTGCTCTATTTTACCACTCTGTCTGTCCCCATCTTCTTTTTCCAGGAGGATCTTCTAGTTCTTCGTACTCCGGTTGATAGAGTAAGAGTTGATACTTCTGTGGCATTGTTTATAAGTCTCGTAAATCGAACAACAAGCTAAATATTGATGGCTCATCAACAGACGTACCATGGATATTCCATAATAATATAATATATAACATTTACTGGTTGAAACTTAACTGTTATAATTATTTACTAACATTAATTTTTAATTGCCGGTTACTTTTCAACAGTAAAATTACTGATACAAAGTTTTGATCAAGAGATGGTAGAAGATAATTCTGTTACTAAGAGGTAACTGAAAAAACATGGGTTATAATGAGATTTTTGAAGACCAACGTGTTTCCAAAAGATGTCCCTTCAATATCTATTTTGTAAGTATTTTTAGAATTAATTAAGAACCAGAAGCTATACAACGCTTTCGGAGAGGAGATGCCTGAACCCTTGCTAATTCTGCCGATACATAGAAAAAAAAAGAAGAGGAAGACCAAAGCTAAGGTGGTCTGATGGAGTTGGAAACATTCTGGGAGTTCGAAACTGGATGGCATCGGCATTGGAGAAAGCGGTTGGAGGTGGCAAAAAAAAAAAAAAAAGTATTTTTATATTGAAAGGAAGATTTCTAGTTAATAATGTTCCTATTTAGGACTGGATCCAGAAATTTTCTGAGATGGGGGGCGCACTTTTTTCTATGTCATGAAGGACCTAATTTAAAATATTAGTTCATATTTATCTTGTAAACTTTTCATTAAATGTTTAAATACAACCCATTTTCCATTTAATGAGTAAAAAAGATTACAAAACATAGTCCTTTTATATAGAAATAGTAAGAGTTGATTGGTTTCCTCGCATCTCAGGGGGGTCTGACACTGCTTTTCAATCGCTATAATGATCGCTAATGAATAGTATATATCGCACGTCGGAAGAAGATGGTTCAAATAAAATTTAACTGTTTTAAGTTATGCCTACCGTGTTAGAATCAGAATGACGAAACCTATAAAGTTAGAATATATTCACAATAGTATTAATGGTTCCGTTAGGGGTCACCTGTAGTGTAATGGTTAGCATAGCAACCTACAGCAATAAAGGTCACGGGTTCGCGTCCCGAGGCGGCCCTAGGATTTTTTAATGGGGTTAAAAATCCTTGGCTATGCCGTCCCTTGGATAGGACGTAAAATGGAGGTCCCGAGCCTGCACGATGTCAGGCACTCGTTAAAGATCCCTTTCCTAATTATTCCTGGATAGCCAAAATTTAGGACTCCTGCTGTAGCATCGTCCGATTAGCCTTAGTGGCATAAAGTGACGTAAAACAAACAAACTAACAACGAAATAAAGGTATCGAATACTATAAACTATCGTTGTAATTAGAAGAATACTATAATAAATTTAATGTGACACCATGATGGATTTTATTACATAACATTTGATGTTCTGGTGTAGAAGAAATTCACGTGGGACATAAGCTTCTCCCATGAGTTTGTCGTTGGGCGCCATATGTTCCCCGACTTCTTCTTTGCTTTGACGTTAATTCAAGTAAGAAACAATTTTTACATGTTCACTTTTTTTTCCCTTTTCCCTTCCTAGTTCTTATCTTCTCTTCGTATATAATATTAGTGTATCATTGCTGGTAGACCAGTTTATTGTAGTCAGTGAAGAGTGAAATATACAGAGTGCGATGGAGCAATCGTTTTCTGAATCTTTTAAATTCATGGATTCCTTTGTGAGTAGCATATATTAAAATAATTCGTTTATAAGTTCGTTAATTTTTAATAAATTTATTCTATAAATTCATTTAATTATTAATTAAATGATATTTAATTTCATTTAAAATACGTGAACTAGTATTAAGCCTTTTTTAATTTTACATGGGAATACATATATTCAACAAAGTACATTCAACAATATCTCCTATTGGCGTTAACTGTGGTGTTGTGGATAGCATAGCATCCTACAATACTAATGATTGAGTGGATCTGAGCCTGTACGATGTCAGGTACTCGTTAAAGATCCTACGCTAATTATACTTGGATAAGCAAAATTATACCTCCCACTGTATAATCTTCCGATTTTCGACATAGTGGCATTAAGTGACGTTAATTAAACAACAAAGATGAACGGGAGCAATTAGGTGAAGGAAAAAAATGAACCATATCATTCTGTGGAACTGTCCAAGTCATTTACAATATCAGTGATTTAATTGCTCGGTAAAAGTCCGTTAAATAATAGATTAAAATATTAGCAAAAATTAAAAAAAAAATTAGGGTGATGGAGGTTGACGGTAACTACAACCATTTTCTCTTCTTTTTTTTAAGAGGTCCCGAGCCTATACGATGTCATGTATTCTTTAAAGACCCCTATCCTAATTTAACCTAGAAAGACAAATTTTAGGAATCCCACTGTAGCATCGATTAGCCTTAGTGGCATAATGGGACCTTGATTAAACAAAAAAAACATTACCTCTTTCTCACTGAAAACTTGATCGGAATGCCTTCTAAATCTCTTAAATTTAAAAAATAAATATGATACTTTGTTTTTGGTATTGCATTTCTTGAATTTATTTTAGCTTTATTTAATATTTTAAATTCTTCTTGTACTAATAATAAATTATAATGGCCTTTAAAGTTAATTTTATTTCTTTATTTTTATTTTTTATAGCCTATGTAGATCTTCAGTTGTTAAACCACAGCCTTCTCAAATTTAACCGAAAATAAAATACAAAAAACACATTAGAACTACTTACTTGCAATTGTTATATCTATCTCGATTTCACACCTCTTGCATTTTATAGACTATTTATGGAAAGAGGAACGTCTTTAGATAAGATCTTCCCTAAAAAGGAGGTTTGCGAATTATATCCGTTTCATAAATCCAGGTCCTGTGAATTTATTTCCGCCAATGGCGAGATGCAGCAATATAATCTTGTATAAATCAGAGCTCGCCGAGTTAGGTATTAAACCCCGATTCGGTTCAGGTAATTCACGACGTTATAAATTACGAACAACATCGTGATGGCATTAAAGGGATTCCATCGCGTTTTTACTCGTTTGCAAATTTTCAGTGTAAATTTTAAGTTCACGCGTTACTTGTGTATTGATAAATGTTTTAATTTTTTTTTCTGGTGTAAGATTTATTGATGTTGGACTTTTACCATTACATCAGTTTTGAAAATGTTCGATATCGTATGTAGTAAGTCAAAATACATGAAAATGTCTCCAACTTTTCAAGGAATAGATTAGATAGCATACTTAATATACTTTTTGGAAAGAAGTTTGGAACAATTGCATTGCTTCGCTTTTTTACCGTTAGGGCCGATTACAATCATGGGCGGATCTACCTGGTTACAAAGGGGGCCTCAGTCCCCAAGGGGGGGCTGAATCTGCCAATTAGCTTTTTTAATCTTTGTGTTCCTTTCCCACTGCTAAAACTTTACTAGTTTGTCATATTATTTGGTCATCCTATAATCCTTGGCTATGCAGTCCCTCGGATAAGACGTAGATGGAGGTCCCGAGCCTGTGCGATTTCAGGTACTTGTTAATGATCCCTATCCTAATTATACTTGGAAAGGCAAAATTTAGTACTCCCGATGTAGCATGCCCGATTAGCGTTAGTGGCATAAAGTGACGTTAAAGTAACAAACAAATACAACAGTTTTGCATATTATAGTATTGCATATAAAGTGAAAGTCAAGCCAGTCTAATTAGAAAAAAAATCTGGTGCGAGGCGCGCAACACACAACTTTCACTTACCAACTTACTTAGATTAGAAATTGACGTGTTTTTTTAATTTCCAAGTCACAAATTTTTCCACATTCATTTACTTATATTTGTTTTTATTTGCTCATTGAAGTACACTAAATTCTTTTATTATTAAATAAAAGTTTTTACTTGTGATAATGCGGCAGTACTCCGAGTCGTCTGATTTTATAATTCTCTATGTACCTAATTGTTGAAAATTTCGTTTAGTTACCATGAAACAAATCATTTCCATTAAATGAACAGAACGGCTTTAATTGTAAACAATGGTATGTCATTAAAGGCATACTCCGCATGCCCGTGCTCAACGTGTTTTATGAGTTACGGAATATTTTTCTTTTTTTTCTCCTGTATATGTTTACTTGATTTTTTTCATATTTCATATTTAGCCCTTTCTTATTTTTAGGCGAAACGAGAGACAGATAATTTCTCCATATATACAAATACAAAGGTAGTTCATAGGAAAACAAAAAAGGCCCTTTCCCCATTTAAGCCCCCTTACAACATTTTAATAAAGGCTTACCTGATATTAAAGAAGACTTGATTTTCATTAAACATGACGAATTTTATCAAAATCATTAAAGCCGTTTTTGAGATAATCGAAAAAAAAGGTAAAAATTGGAAAAGTTACGAAATAAAGTGCTCCCTCCGTTTCACCAATTTTGATGAAATTTCGGTTGTCGCATCGCGGGCATGTACATACATCAAATACTCAGTTGGGCCGTTTTTGAGTAAATAAAAAAAAATATTTATTAAGTAAAGTGTCCCCTCCAATTGATAAATTTTGATGAAATTTGGACAGTCATATCGCGGGCACATAAATACGTCAAATATCAAATTTAATCGTTAGAGCCTTTTTTGAGAAAATCGAAAAAACGTAAAAATTAGACAAAATTCCTTAAATAAAGTACCCCTACGTTTGACCAATTTTGATAAATTTTTTGCTGTCACATCGCGGGCATATTCATATACCAAATACCTAATTTCAGGTTCGTACGGTTTATAGTTTTTGAGCTAGTCTGTTTACACACACACAGACCATTTCGCGGGACTTGTTCATTTGGACTCAGGGGACCCCTAAACGTGTATTTCCATTGAAAACCGGAAGTCGAAATTTTTCACGACCGCAATAAATTTTTTCGATAAATTACAATTAAAAGACACTAATTATCCGGGCAGCTTTATCAACAACGAGTTAGGGTCTGGCCACACATGTCCGCACCGGATCCGCACCGTAGCAATAATACAGGTTATGTTCAGAATATTTTTAATTTAACTTACATATTACCTTTAGTTATGCCTAAAGTGGCCTGTGTCTGACATGTGTGGCTTGAACTTTAGGCATAACTAAAGGTAATATGTGAGTTAAATTAAAAATATTCTGAACA
This sequence comes from Aelia acuminata, assembly GCA_911387785.2. Classification (NCBI taxonomy): domain Eukaryota; kingdom Metazoa; phylum Arthropoda; class Insecta; order Hemiptera; family Pentatomidae; genus Aelia; species Aelia acuminata. Next base: position 145,766,195 of record OU426981.1, on the reverse strand, counting down.
TAACCTGTATTATTGCTACGGTGCGGATCCGGTGCGGATATGTGTGGCCAGACCTTTATCCAAATCACAAGTATACAGTTTAATCATATATCTAGGAGTTTTTGTTTTTGTTTTTTCTATGTTATCTTTATTATCTTTACCGTTCTGCGAGTGTATTTGCTATTTTAGATAACATAGAATGCCAGATGATATGCAGATCTTACTTATATAAATAAAACTTGCTTTTAATTTATAAAATCTCAATCTTGCCTGCTTCAGTGATAGGTTTCCGACCCTAAAAAGTACCTTTACACTGTGCGAACTTCACCATCGAACAGCTTGTATCGAACACCGTTCGGCAAATCTAAATAAGACACAAACTTTTCTCCGTTCTCCTGTGTGTTCGGGGATAGCGCTAGTGTCGTTTTCGTGTCAGTTAAGATAAGCTTCTAGAACTTATTTTAGCATTTTTCTGACATTGCCTTTATCCATAATAAGTTAGAGCAAAAGCCAGAACAGCCACTAGTTCCTAGTCAACCGTCTTTGTAATTAAAATAAGTGTATTAAAATGCATAGGTTCGGTCAGAAATCACTGTTCGCTCGACTTCACGTTTCAGTGTAAATAGCTGTCCGTGGTAAGGTTCGCACAGTGTAAAGGCAATACTCGTATAACGGTTCTATTGTAAGTGCTTTGTTATATTCTGACATTTTATGATCGATCAGTTGTGAGCATAGAGGTTATGTGAAATGGATTTGTCACTCCTTAAGTTGTATTTCTTTTTTCTTTATATTGTAAATTGTTATTTCCGTTAATAATCAATACTATTATTACTTTTACAGTTTGTTCTTTCACATTACCCCGTAGCAAATCCATTACGTACACATTCATTAATCCGGATAGTTTTTAAGTACTAAGTCTTATTTGGTTCATTGTAATGACCAAATATCGCCCCTGGTGGTGAAAAATTGAAGCAATGTTCCAAACTTCGTCCCAAAACCGAAACCGTAAACAGGTCTAAAGAACTGCTGCTCAGAGTCAGTAGGCGCAAGATGACCTTATATTTAATTTCCTGAAGCAGACCCATCGTAATATTTATCTGCACGATTAAGTGAATTATTATATATATATATATATATATATATATATATATATATATATATATATATTGAAATAAACAATTCACTTAATCGTGCAGATTACATGCCAAATTTTCGCCTATTCAGGCGGAACAGACTCTGTTTCTAGCTTGCTTGCGAAACCCTTGTAGCCCTAAAGAGGCCTGAATAGGCGAAAATTTGGCATGTAATCTACACAATTAAGTGAATTATTAAAATAATACGAGACTTTGAGGCCTTGCATTCTAAATCAATTTTTTATGCCTTTGCAAGTACATACCTTTTCCAATGGAGTTTAGGTATTGAGTAAATGAACCTTGCATTCTATATCTATAATTCAATAGTCTCTTCCTACAAACTTGTTTACTAAACTGTAGGTAGTCAGTCCTCTGTTGACATAAGACTCAGAAACATGGCTTGTAATTAGAGGGTCGAGAAGTATGATTTATCTAAATAAAGCAAAACATATAACCTTTTAACGATTTTTTATTTCAAAACATGAAATAATACGAGACTTTAAAGCCTTGCATTCTATACCTACAGTTTTGTACAGATCTTGGTATCATTTGCCAGAAAATGCCTTCTTAATATATTAGCCAGGCCAAAGTAACGTCATTTCGCGTCGTTATCCGTCTCTGCACCTTTTGGCTGGACCTATTTGTACAAACTGGGGACCATTGATGCTCAAACCTACATACGCATTCAAAGGTGTATCCTGTAGGTGGCTATGGTCTAAATACTCAGATCACCATTTAGACCACATTATTATTTTGATTTTATCTTTCATACTGAAAATATACTACTCTAATATGATGACAATATATCTAAAAAACTCTCCCATCTTGTGTTGCAGATGCCGCAGCTGGTTCCTGGGGGGAGCCCCCCGGACTACAGCGCCGTCTTCGCGGCTGATTCCTTCGACCTGTCCCTCCTCCCCGCTTCCCCGCCGGTGAAGGAAGAGCCCTGGGAGGAGGAGGAGGACCACAAGCTCCTCAGGCAGGTCCTCAAGGACACCTCTTTTCAAAGAAAGTACAACCTCATCCCGGTCCCAGTGGGAGAGCTCGGGACTGGGTTCGCGATGGAGGAAGAAGTCGGGATGGACCTTCCGCAAGAGGAAATAGAACCGATGCTGTCTTTGGCCATGGAGCAGTTGAAATCGGAAGTTCACAGTACCTGCGCAGTCCTAGGCATATCACGAGGTGAGAGAATTATCATTCTTTAAATAAAAGATCTATAAAATTGGTATATTTTTCCGAAGTGAAGAGCCTATCTTGCTAATTCATGTAATACTGATGTTTTAATTAATGAGATTTACTCGGCATACTTTATTTATTTGTGCCCCCTTCCTTGTCTCGCTGCAATACGGGTTTTGTCCAGAAAGCAGAGAAATATGTACCGTTATTATTATTATTATTGTTCTGGCGCTACGGTCCTGCAAGAACTCGGGCCTCCAACACCACAGCCGACCAATCTCTGCGATCCTGTGCCACTCTTCTTCAGTTTGGTGCACCCAGCAGTTTTAGATCCTCCTCGACATCATCCAGCCATCTGATTCGAGGGCGCCCTCTGCTTCGTTTACCGTCCGGTTTCTCATAGAGTATTCTTCTTACTATCCAGTGCTCCGGCATTCTTTCCACATGTCCCAGCCATCTCAGTCTGGCTTTCTTTATTAACGCCACCATGTCCGGTTCTCCATATAGCTCCATCAGCTCCTCATTCTTTATTCTTCTCCATGTACCATTTTCGGACTCTCCGCCCCAGATTCTTCTTAATATTTTTCTTTCCCATACGTTGACCATAATATCTGTTTTTTTTTTTGGGTAGGGGCCATGTCTCGCACCCATACAGAACTACCGGTCTTACTATGGTTTTGTACAGATGAATTTTTATTCTTTTAGAGAATGATTTTACCTGGAACACTCTTTGTAGTGAGGAGTAACACCTATTTCCTGCTGCTATTCTTGCTTTGATTTCACTCTCTATTTTATTGTCAGCTGTGACCACACTTCCCAAGTTCTTGAATTGGGTTACTGATTTAAAACTGTTAAACTCCTAAACTTACTTTATCATATTCAATAATTTTGAGTTTTCATTTATACAGTTTTATCTTCATTCACCTTAAGACCTAATTGAATGGCTGCCTCTTCAAATATGTGCCGTTAGAATCCATTAATAGTCATGGTCCTCGATTCCTCAACTTTAATTCATCCCCTCTAAGATGTCCTCTTTTAAGCGGTCGCCCTGGTAGAGGTCCTCTTCTTGCGGAATGGGCAGTCCATTGTAGGTTTTCTCCCGTACACGAGTGATCTGTAGTACGGATAGTTCACTCCATTCACCAGCTGAGAAAATCGTTCTCTTTGAGGACGTAGAGGCCAGTTTCCCTCAGCGGTTTGGCCCTCCGTGAAACAAAAGCGGTGAAGTCCACAATGATGTGTTCAGCTGTCTCCCAACTTCTGCAACTAGGGTACGAGCGATCTACGTTCTCGGCATACTAAAACAACTTTTGGTTCGATTCAAATGATTATTCAAGGAATTATCTTTAAGCTAAACTCCCTCAAAGACCTTGAAAGATGCCGGTTGTATTTTGACTTTATCATAATAAGGTTTCTCGGTCCTTTAAGATGTTGTTGTCTTTTCATGTGCATTAATAGACGGGTAAGGTCTTTATAGCGGCATTGAGGTTAATAGTTTTGAATATTCCCATAATTTTATTTTTAGAACGAAAACCGCAGATTTCAGTTTAATTTTTCTATTTCTGAATGGAATTTATTTACTTAGTACCAGCTAGCTGGAGTATTTAGAACACACTTTTTGCGTTCTGTGACCAAGCTTTTTTATTTTTCGAAAAAGTTTAGTTTTTAGGGATTAAAAATTTATTTTATTTTTACTCTAAATCAATAAAATCTAAATACTCCCATTACAATCTGTACATAAAAACACCGCTAAAATTTTGAAACCTCTATTTCTTTACTGGCCTCATAATTAGAATTACCTCGTCGTAGAATTAATAATCTAGGTCAGGGCTGCTGAATCTGAGCAGGCATGATCCATGGACCGAGACCAGTTTGTCTTTGACCTTAAACCGGACCTGTCGGTGGGAGGGGCAATGCCTAATTTATCCCAATATAATTGGTTATTGAGCTAAAGACCACAGATGCGTCAGTCTGCTTGCCAGGTTCGTGCTACCCCATCCAGGTTGTCTGTACTCTCGCAAGGACTTATAACATCTGTAAGAAGAGTACAAGACGAGGCCAAATATGGAATTAGGTCTATTTTATGTCTCGGAAAAAAAAAAATTTAAACATCGAAATTACAAATCAATACAGGATGACATTCTTTTTTGTTTCGAGAAAATCCATTGGTTTTAAGAGCCGAAAAAAAATTATACAAATGAATTTACCTTTGTCGCCGATTGATGTATCTTGATTTTATATTACGGAGAAAAACATTTACTAAGAATGTATTAAAACCATTCGCTGCGTTTATTTAAAACCTTTTGTATTTAATATCCTGAGAAATGCTGAGCCATTCGAGGTTTTGCATAAATGGCGTCACCACTCCTTGAAGGATAGCCATTGCGGTTTTAATGTATAATGAGCTAAACTGTAAATGGACTCACGCTCGGCTTCTGTAATGAGTTGGAACAAACATTACACGGTTGTATTACCTAATGTGAACGGAGGTCACATCGAGATTTATCGAATCGAAGACACTTTTATAATCAATTTTCTTCCACCGGAATTATTTTTTTTAAAATGGAATTTATTGAGTTTGAACAACACAATTCAGAAAGAGAGATTTTACAAATATGGACTGATGTTTTATTTATTTACGTTCATAAAAACCTTGATTATCAATTTGTGAGTTGAGTAATTTATTGTAGATTTTTTTAAATTTACAAGATGCTTCTTCTATACCACAAGATATTGAAAGATTAATTATATTATACACTTCTTTTTTCTTCATATATCTTTACACGGTACAAGTGTACGTTTTTTTGAGATGAATATACTTCTTTGGTCACATTATACGGTTAATACAAATACGTATAAAAATGTTTCTTTATTTAATATCTAAATGTAAATCTAACATCGTTTAGACTTTCAAAATATTAAGAAGAAATAGTCTGCTTGAGAGTGTGTTAGATTAATCGTAAAAGTTTAAGTACTACTTTATTAAATTTTATGAATCGTCTAAAACTGGTTTTACTATTTACCTTTGATATAAACTTTGGGTATGAAAAATCAAGTTAGGATTAATACGCAAAAAAGTAAATACATTTGTACAACACTGTATACGAGAATAACGTAGTATATGTTCCTTTTTCTGTAATCGTTGAATAATGGTAACATTACTAAACTGAAATGAGTGAAGAAAGTGAAACATTTTGCAATAGAGTGAAGAAAGTGAATTGCCTTCTTAATTAGTAATAAGTATAAATTAAAAAATAATTTGAAGTTGGAAATTAAATGCTTTTAAATGTTTCTTAACATTGTAAGAATTTATTTTAACAAAATAAATTGAAATGTGAATGAATTATAGGTGGAAATAATCAATATATTTTAAAATTTAAATATAATATTAATTACCTTCCTTGTTTATAACCTGCACTTATTTATAACTGCACTGCTTCACAATCATTTTAATTTAAACAGACATCTTTGATATTACTAAAAAACTTCAAAAAACACTGTTTGATTAAATATTATTATTATTATATTATTTTTTATTTAATTAAACATTTTCAATTTATACATAAAAATGAATAGTGATAGTGAAACAGAAGTATATTTGGAACTAACTCCTCCAGAAGTACGAGATAATGCCAATATTGCACTAAGTCAACTAATACCTCAAAAATCAAAAAGTAATTACAATAACAAATAGGGAAAAAATGTAATGTAACTATAAATATATATAATAAATAAAATGTTAAAATAAATTAATACTAGTTGTTTTATAACTATGCTTATAACCTTTCACAACCATGCTTATAACCTACCAACAACATACCATAATCTTCACAACATCCTAATTTTGTTCATATTCTGATTAGATCTGATAATGTATTACACGATTACAGAAAAAAATTAATATTACACTCGTGAAAAAAGTAGAATTTACAACTCTCGTGAAATTACCACACTCGCTTCGCTCGTGTGGGTAAACGTTTCACTCGAGTTGTAAAATGATCTACTTTCGTCACTTGTATAATAAATAACTATTTTGGCTCTTAAAAGCGATGCGTTTTATTGTATATACGTACCTTTATGCTACTGAGGATAATCAATGCTGCAGTGGGATTTCTAAATTTTTCCTATCCAGGTATAATTAGGACAGGAATCTTTAACGAGTACCTGACATCGTACAGGCTCGGGACCTCCATTTCACTTCCTATCCAAGGATTTTTACTCCCTATAAAAAATCCTTGTACCACCGCGGGACGCCAACCCGCGATCTTTAGTAATGCAGGTTGATACGCTAACCACTACACCACAAGTGACCACAAGACGTAATTTCGATTCCAATTTTTTTTTTTCTTTTAGTACTATGGACCTAATGATATATCGGGCCTCGTCATGTTGTATTATTACAGACATATTCAGTATTTATCATTTATTCAATCTTAAATTTGAATAAATATAATGTTTAAAAAGTTTCTTGTCTGTGTGTGTGACCGCTAAAGTTTTTATATACCTTTTGGGTGTTGATATAAAAAAAAAAGCTATCACTCTTCTCACACTCTTCTAAAAGTTTTTTTTTCTATGAGAGGATGTGGTCAGTGTTGTCTCGTATCATTTACCTAATCTACCTTACTCTAACAGGATCTTATTTACACTTCATTCTTAAAAAGTCCCCCAATTTTTTTATCACTTATATTAAAAGGCAAATTATTAAAATAATATAAACGGAAAAATAGTTCAATTATCAAATACTACATTAAATCACTCAAGTATGTTTATTTAACGTCCCTTTATGCAACTAAGGCTAATCGGACGGCGCTACCGTGGGAGTCCTAAATGTTATAACTATCCAGGTATAATTAGAATAGGGATCATTAACGAGTACCTGACATCGTACAGGCTTGGGACCTCAATTTTATGTCCATTTTTACTTCCTTCAAAAAATCCTATTGGAACGGGAATCCGCGACCTTTAGTATTTTAGGTTGTTATGCTACACCACAAGTGACCCCACTGAATTTTCAAGATTCGTTTACTTTATTCAAATTACTTAATTTTTACTTGTATTCTGTTAACAAATAAACTACTTTATTATTCTCTCATATATTAATCCTTAAAATACAAAATACGACAAATGAATTTTTAATGCATATAGAAATACTGTCCAGAGATTTGACTTACCCTCAACCAGCCTCACACCAATGATTCTCTTTTTATCGATATAATAACAGAATCGATTATTATCCTACCTACGTAATACACGTCGAAGGACACAAGTATTATCCTAAAGGCCGTGAGCGTTGGGAGGTACGCCTACAACTCGTGTCTTATCGCGACATCTAATGGCCTAATTACAGCTGAATCGTTTTATTTATGTAACTGTTATAAGATTACTTTCTCGATAGTTGGCCATTTCTCCTTTTTTAGCTGTCTATAATTTAGATAATCGTAGAAACATTTTTTTTTTTTTTTATTAGGCGGTACATGTCATTCGAATTCATTGTGCTACAGATTTTTATTAACCCCACATCTTCACGATGATGAAATGCTTCGTTTTCTGGCTGCAAGAATGTTATAGGAAAAATGGTAGATGCGGAATATGTTTTTTCATGAAGTGAAATTAAGCCCAAATTCAATATAACGCTTCTTAATACTCCTTAAGAATTAACATCAAAATGCTTGGTTGGATTATTTTTGATAACAACAATTGAATGAAATCAAAATTTCTCGCATCATTTTAACCATGGAAAATCTTTGATTAAAATACATATTTAGTTTTTTTTTTATTTGAATAAACATTAAACATATGTTCTTAATAATAACTTTACTAAAATTAACATGATATCAGCTGTTATTTCAGGGTTAAATCAGCTTCATCTCAAACATGAAAAAAAAAAAAAAAATTCATTAAAATATAGTTTTTGTTTCTCCTCCAATAATCGAAAAATAAGAAAACTCCTACTTAGAGATATGATGCCTCTACTAGCATAACCATTCTAAAACCATACAGACCAAAAACCTAAAGTCCTATAAGAGGTTTGTTATCTTTTTAATAATCTTTTTAAATGCATGTCAGCGTTATTTTTATTGCTTTATAGAGTGACTGAACTTATTGCTATATACTTAATTTCATTCTAAAAGATATTTCTAAACAAATCTTAAAAAAAAAAAAAAAATTTATCCCACTTCGAATGTTAACATATCATATGTAATAATGAAAAAAAAAAAAAACAACTAACTATTATTTAATTGTTTTATTCCGGTGTATTATACAAATATACATAAAACAATATTAGAATTGTTTAGGAAGGCAGGTGCTTATTGCGTTTTCTTCAATTCTTTGCTTTTGCTTTTTTTTTGGGAAAGTACGCAGGCTCCACTAGAAAAATGGTGTAGCGTATCCAGAAATGTGAATGAGGCGGCATAAGTTATTTTTAAATATCTTTACCCAACATAATTTAAAATATTAGTATATAACAAAGTTGTAAATAACAATTAAATCAATTTACTATTTGAGGACATAAAATACTATTAAATAAAAACCATTTTGATACAAATTTATATACCCATGCTTCACCCTTGGATTCGATACTGAAGAAAATATCGATAAATGGAAGTGTTGTTTTCAAAATATAACTTTCCAGAACCAATATTATTATAAATTAGATATTAGAAAATGAAATAAGAAAACGAAAATAAAAGTTTTATTTTTAAGGAATATAAGTTATTCAATTTTAATATTCTTCATTTTTTTCCCCCGAGCTATTTAATTATTTTGACTTTTTTTATTATTATTCACAAATCTTAATTAATCAACAGTATTATTTTAAACACTTTACAATGTCTATTAAAGGAATTACAAAACTTATATTTGTAATCATTGTTAACCTTTTTCATATGAGTAAATGGTTACCAAACCTACGATAAAAGATGAGATAAAAGAAACATCGATATATGAAATTGAAATATCGATATTTTAAAAAATAAATATTTTATATCTTCTTTATATAAATTTATAACTTATATATTATTATTTTTAATGAATTAAAGTAATTCAATTTTAATATTCATCAAAATTTTTATTGGAACGAAGAGTGGCAAAATACAGAACGAAATCACCTTCGCCTGATCAAAGAAGAAAACCGTGCCTGGGTGCCACCAAAAAACCTAAGTACGAAGGAAGCAGCCATAATAACCAGACTTAGAATTGGACACACGAAGCTGACTCACATCCACCTGCTTATCGGACTTCACCGGCCAACTTGCCAAACTTGTAATAATACTCCTCTTACAGTGGAACATCTCTTCGTATGTCACAAATACTCGAAGGAACGCCGCGACCTCAACATCATAATGCCATATCCCTATAAAACAAACATTGGTGTAGAAAAAACCCTAAGATACCTCAAGATAACAAAATTAATGCCATACATTTAAGAAGATGTCGTCGCTAATGGCCAGAGCAGTCGAAGCGACGTTAAATAACATCAAATAAAAAAAAAAAAAAAAAAAAAAAAAAAAAAAAAAAAATTTTTATTTTTTCTAAGCTGTTTAACACTATAACAACAATATTGTTTACCACCTGTAATTGGACAATTTGTCTGTTAGTGGAATTTTATATGTATAAATAAATAAATAAATAAATTAAATATTTGTCTGTGAATATCGAAATATCGATACATAAATATAATAAAAATTTCCATAATTTATTTTTCTCTATATTTAATTATTCACCTTTGGCGGCAAATATACAGTTATAACTTTTTATAGAGACGAAAAATAAAATTTTTAATTATAAAAAAAAAAATCCTAGCGGTCTTTAATCCCTCATAAATAAATCCATCAGATATTCTCATAGGCTAGGACAGGTAATAAATAGAAGCCTTTATAAAGGACCCCAGTTTGCCGACTCGCTGATTTCTAAACGACAAGGCGAGGAATTAACACACTGAATGTATATATGTACATATATTGTGATGCACTCTGCCGGCGTCATAAATCCACTAAGTGATTCCTCCATAATAAATTCCTTGATTAGGACGGCCGTGGAAAGGTCGCGACCCGGGTTGCACAACACGCGGCGAGAGAGAGAGAGAGATAGAAAGAAAGGAACCCCACCCTTCTTCTGTATAACGGGACGGGGAAAGAAGAAAGTGGGCCGCTTCTACAGCACCACCGACTGATCTTGAGCCATTGCATTCCTCTCCTCTGTCCCAGCCGCCGAGCTCTATACTAACTTTGAACTATCATAGAGGTTATTTTATATCGATTCATCGAACTAATATAATTTGCATTAGGGTCATTCCGTCTAATATGATCATCCTTTTTTTCTTCACCATCTCAGATTTTATAGAAATTCAGGACCCAACATCGTTATTTTTAGTAAAGAGTTACTTTTAACAATCTGTAGTGGTTATAAACAGTGATAACCTTAATTTGTAATTTTAGTGATAATAAAAATGGTTCTTTTGAAATTAGCTCAAGAAATTTCTGACAAAAACAAGGCGTTTCAGTTTTTGCAAGAGAATGTAATATTACATAAAACAAGGGTGTGTTCTATTAAAAATAAATATTCATAGCTGAAATATATTCTTGTTATTCTCATCTAGGACATTATTTGCAAATACAAGTTATAAATATTGTTATCAAAATAAGGGTAGAGGTACTGAAGAGAGGTTATGTGACCGTGATGTTATCGAACTCCCATCGCCTTTATTTCAGTTAAAAAGTGCCTTGATTGGCTTTAATAGATTCTAGCTTTCGACTCCAGCTCGCTGCGCTTGTTCTTCAGAGATAAATAAACCCCCAAATGGGTCCTTTTCAGTGGAGATCGGGCCTTAATTTGAATACGCACTTCAGTACTAGTGCCAAAATAAGGGTTTAAAAGAAGTAACTGTTTACTAAAAGTAACTGGATGTCACGTCATGAAAGTAACTGGATGTGGTCTTCGCAAACAGACCCAAATTCGGTTATACAGGACCATAGACATCACCGCCGGTGGCTACGCGCCCCTCCCCCCAATACTTTGGCAGGAGGGGACTGTCCTCCCAATATTTTGGCGGGAGAGGCCCAACATAAAAAAAAAAAAAAAAAAAAAAATCGATCTCACGAATTTATTCGAGTTTAACTTATCAAATTCAATAAAATATAAATATAAAATATTAGTTAATACAGCACAATTGATTGATTGATTATAGCCAATTTCTCCACGTGATACTTTATTTTCACAAATTGGCCCTGTATCGCTTTTTTAAAAGCATAGTCATGCGTATTTTATTTTTGATGAATTATATATGTTTTATTTCAGCCTTAACTGTTTTGTTTTATGAATTCTTTAAGAAAATTGTACCCCAGGAATTGGTCTCCATTTCTTTTTTAAACCAAGCTAGCAGCTTGATCTCACTTTACATCGGGTCGATGAAGTTTATAGAAGTTGATGGAAAACAATGAAATTAATAGTATCAGAATCAGAAGAAGAACTTGGATAAAATTCAATCAAGGAATTTCGGCCCACATCCCTCAACATGAACCTTAGCACCTCCTTATTTTTAACTTTTCAATTTAGAGGCCTAAATTGAAGTTTTAAGATACTATAAATACCTTTAAAATACATTGTTGGAGGATGAATTAAATGTCCCCACAGTTGTTTTTAGGACTAATTATTTCAAGTATTAGCCTCTCGATTCTACCAACCCTATCAAGGAAAATATTGAGCCCCCCCCCCAATAATTTGTATTGATGACGCCAATGTATAGGATAGGATAAAAAATACCAAATTTCAGCTCAATACCTCAAACGTTTTTCAAATTATAGGTGCTTTGTAAAATCATTGAAAAACGCACTATTTTGACATGTCTCATCATCTGTAAATTTCAGCTCTTCTAGGCAAGATTTGAAATTGATGTCATTTTAAAGCTGAATCTATGATCTTCCTTATGACATGCAACTCAATAGAGGTTAAGTTTTTTTAAAATTTGAATCAAAATTTCAAATTTGAATTTCTTCAAAAGCCCACTTTATAAAAATCTATTATTTTTCTTAAAAATCTATAAAAAAAAATTATTAAAATAAAAATCATATAGTTTCTTAAGGCAACAGTTTGAGAAGCTTAATTGGTAATGGTTTTTTTCCGTCCACAAGAAAAAGGCACATTCTTCAATGATTATTTTAAGCATGAACCCATTGTTGTCCCATCATAATTTCTGTAAAACTTATCAATGACAAACTTATCAACTCTACTGAATTTTTTCAGATTTTTAAAAAATACGCTTTTTGAGAAATCCAAATTTGAAATTTGATTCAAATTTTGAAAAAATTAACCTCTTATGATTTGCATAGCAAGGAAGTTCATAGACTCAGCTTTAAAATTATATCAATTTCAAATCTTGCCTAGGTGCGTTTTTCAATGAGTTTACATAGCTATATTTTAAAAACCTTTTGAGATATTGAGCTGAAATTTGGTTTTTTTTTTTTTTTTTATTCTACAGGAAGGTTTCCTATGTACCAAATTACATTAAAATTTGATATGGTGAAGGAAAAAGGTATGTTGGACGGAAAAGGTTATGTAAAACGGAATGACTCATTAGCTTCATACAGGAAAAATGTTTATTTTTTAATCAAAGACTGTTTGGGAATTTGTTTCTTCATTTACTTCTTTTATTAATAATCGGCTAAGTATATATTACTCAAAATGTGCACTAGAAGTTAATCAAAAACAGTTAATCAAGTACAGTTTCATAGATAAGAGATTTTCTTATATAATTTCTTATATATATTATAATTTCTACCACAACTAAAATAAATAAAAAATAGGGTAGTGGCATCATATAATCCTTCGCAATTCTAACCGTTTTTCTTTGAATGAAGGAATCTCTTCCAATGGGTTATCCTGTATTTTATTTTCCCAGCATTTCGGATTTTTGGCTCATCTTTTTGGGTTACCTATTGTACATTTGTAAATTTCATCACCATTCCTCTATATACTCAATTGTTCTATATATAGCAAAATTTTTAAATAATTTATTTTTTGAAGAGAAAAGATTTGGCTCCGCCGGGAGTCGAACCCGGGTCTCCTGCGTTACATGCGAGGATGCTAACCGCTACACCACAGAGCTCGGCTCAAGGCAGAGCAAATCCTTCCTCTTCACTGATACCTACTCCCCTATCTCACAAGTTTTGCGAGTAGTAGCGGGAGGTGGAGTAGTTAAAATTGGTGGTCAGCGACAATTTAAGATTGGATTAATTAAAATAATTTAAAAAATTGACTTGTGTCAATAAATATCATAAATTGGACAAAATTTGTCCACCTCCCGCTACTACTCGCAAATCTTGTGAGATAGGGGAGTAGGTATCAGTGAAGAGGAAGGATTTGCTCTGCCTTGAGCCGAGCTCTGTGGTTTAGCGGTTAGCATCCTCGCATGTAACGCAGGAGACCCGGGTTCGACTCCCGGCGGAGCCAAATCTTTTCTCTTCAAAAAATAAATTATTTAAAAAATACAATTTTTATAAATAAACAAGCATAGTACTCCAAGTCGTCTGATTTTATAATTATCTATTTACTTCTTGTTTTTTTTCATTTTTCATTTAGTTACAATGAAACAAATAATTTCCTTTAAATGAACAGAAAGGCTTTAATTACAAACAGTGATCTGTCATTAAAGGCGTACTCTGCATGCGTGGGCTCAACGTGTTATATGAGTTGACGGAATATTTTTCTTTTTTTCTCCTCTACGTGTTTACTTCATTTTTTTCATATTTCATATTTAGCCATTTCTTATTTTTAGGCGTAACGAGACACAGTTAATTTCTCCATATAAACAAAAACAACGGTACTTATTTGGAAAACACAAAAGGCCCCTTGCTCATTTAAGCCCCCTCAGAGCATTTTAATAATGATAAAGCTTACCTCATATTAAAGAACGCCTAATTTTCACTAAATGACCAATTTGATTAAAATCATTAAAGCCGTTTTTGATTAAATAAAAAAAACACGTGAAAATGAGACAAAACTTATTAAATAAAGTGCCCCCTCCGGTTAATCGATTCTGATGAAATTTTTACAGTCATATCTCAGGCATATTAATACATCAAATACTCAGTTTAATCAAAATCGTTAGAGCGTTCGTTTTTGAGAAAATCGAAAAGAACATAAAAATTTATTAAACAAAGTTTGACCCTCAGTTTGACCAATTTTGATGAACTTTTTGCTGTCACATCGCGGGCATTTACATACACTAAATACCCAATTTCAGGTTCGCACGGTTTATAGTTTTTGAGCTAGTCTGTTCACACACACACAGACACAAACACGGACACACACACAGACCATTTCGCGGGACTTGGTTATTTCGACTCAGGGGACCCCAAAACGTTTATTCCCGTTGAAAACCGGAGGTCGAAATATTTTACGATCGCAATACTTCCACTTATTATATATTTCATGTAAAGGTAAGTGAAAGTAAAAATATAGGGTAAACCCGACAGTTATTGACACCCTTAAGACTACATTTGTGTGGTGAAATTAAAAAGAAAACTTTTTATGAAGGGATCAAATTGAAACTTTCTTAAGCTCCTCTTTATCTACCTTAATGACTCAAGAGGTTTTTTTTTGGGGCCAAAAGTTCAATAGTTTTACCATACGGCAATATTTATTGTGAATAGTGCAAAAACTAGTTATTGACACCCTGTGGATTTAATTATGGAATCTTCCCTACGGTTAGTTTTCAAAACACTTTCTTCATAGATGACTTAGAGGACCCTTCAAACTTTAGATTCATGTATATCTTGAAATAAAATTAGGACTTGTTTACTTATTTCTTTAAGTTAAAGTTTGGGGTGTCTATAACTGTAATGAGTGTCAATAACTGTCTGGTTAACCCTATGTCATTTTTTTATGACACTTGATCAACTTTTAATAAAAAAATTTCATGGCTCCAGACTATTTCATTGTCACTGATGTAGTCCACTCCACTCCAGTCCAGAGCCATGAAAAATTGTTATTAAAAGTTGATCAAGTGTAAAAAAGAAATGATATACATATTTATATATAATAATTCTAAAATACTGCCACTCACTATGTTTCCATCCATGTTTTATAGTTATACTTATACTTGCAAAGTCCTCGCATGTAACGCAGGAGACCCGGGTTCGACTCCCGGCGGAGCCAAATCTTTTCTCTTCAAAAAATAAATTATTTAAAAACTTTGCTTTATATATAACAATTGAGTATAAAGAGGAATGGTGATGAAATTTACAAATGTTCAATAGATAACCCCAGAAGATGGGCCAAAAGCCTGAAACGTTGGGAAAATAAAATATAGGATAACACATTGGAAGAGATTCCTTCATTCAAAGAAAAACCTGCGATGCAAGGCAAACTATTCCTAACTAAGGTGAAAGATACAATCAAGTTGGTACCAACCGTATTTTCTTTAATCGACCATTCTTAAGACCATATTTATTAAGAACGGAATTATAATTGTGAGTCTTTTTTAGTTTTTTCTGGTCTCTTAGAACCATTAAATAACATGTTCCTTGTCCCATTCTCCCAATTCACTGAATGTCAGTTTTGTTTCATTTTGCGGTAGATCCGTTTGTGAAATTTCAATTCAAGATTTTTTAATGAATTGATATTGATAGACGGGCATAAATAAACACATTGGAAGCGATCGGCGAAGGTTGAACTGTCATTCTACGTAATATGTATTTAACATTTGAATCAATTACTAAAAAAAAAAAAACCAATATAACTGGTAATTTCAAACTATATTTATTAATGGCCTTAAGGAAGGTGACACGTACAGGAAAATTTGAATTTGGGAGGGAATATATCCCCGAGCTCGGAGTTGTCGCTGATTTAGTAGATGATGAAAACTATTGTACTAAATAAAAAAACGTTGAACGTCAAAGCCGGTCAAGAACTTGGACTGGATATAAATTAGGATGAGAAAAAATAAAAGGTTAGCCGTAGAAACGGTGAATATTTTGCTGATATTAATATAGAAGGGAATACGTTTGAACACCTAGAGACATTTAGATATTTAAGGGGGATGGTAACTAGGAAAAACGAAATCGACAAGGAATGCTTGCTTGTTTTCAGTAGCGAAATTGCTAAACTCGCTCCTTCTGTCCCGAAACTTAAAAATAAGGTTTTACAAAACTATTATTCTTCCAATAGTCTTTTACGGATGTGAAAAATGGCCGCTAATATTAAGGGATGAGCAAGGCTGAAGGTTTTTGAAAAAAAGGTACTGCGTTGAATATTTGGACCGAAGACGAATGCAACCGGAAAATTAGACGTTTACACTGCGCTGAGTGAACTGTATCCCGTAAGTATAGTAGAGGTGAACGCAACGCGGCGGATAAAATGGGCATGTAAAATTGCGAAACGGTTGTGAGCGAATCCCTAAAATATTAATAACCAAGGGACCGACTGGGAAACGTCCGAGGGGCAGGCCGAGATGGAGCTGGGAGGATTGCATGTAGACACATCTGTCGAAGTAGGGTTTGGATGGCGGTCGATGGATAGAGGTGTGAAGGAAGCGACTTGTGGGGTCGGCCTCGAACCTTCGGGTTAGTTAATCCTTCATTATAATTATATTATTATAATATATGTAATAATAATTAATATAAACAATAATAAAAAAATTAAAAAGGCTACCTCGAAGGCGATTATACCTTGAATGATTTGTCCAAAAAATCTTTCATGGCCATTGGTACAAAAGTAGGTCTTGTGAAGGATTCCTATAGCTTGTAAAAAAATTCTTTAACCTCGTTAATCAAGTAAATTATACCCATTTCTACTATTTAAATGTGAAACGGTTAAAATTTATTAATGATTGGCAAGAAATTAATAGTTTTTAATTTTAAAATATTAGTGTTATTAGTTTTGGAATACTATCATATTTTAGAATACTATCATAATCTTCGAAACATGAGACCCGGCTTATACCGATAAAACTAATGGAATATAATATTAGGTAGTTCATTTATTGAGTTTAACTCTGTTACATTGTTTTAAACAAGTACCTGTTGTTAATAATTTTTTGTCAAATTGTTATATGAAGGGATCGGGGCAAAAGAGTGCCAAGCAACATTTTTAACAAAAATAAACTGCAGCTGCAGTCAGCTGATGAATCGAAAAGTATTGAGAACTTTCAAGTTTTTCAATACAAATTATAATCTCTATATATATATAAGAGGCTTTGTCCTGACTGACAGAATCAACCCAGAGCAAAAACTACTAATGATAGAAACATGAAGTTCGGAATTTAGATTTTAAACGCGATGTAGGTAACCACTAAGAAAGGAATTTCAAAAATGTAACCCCTAAGGGGCTTAAATGGCGAAATTGTCGTTTAACTCCAACGGAAATCTATTGTTGAGATTTTAAACCATATGTTTTTTATTTGAATATCGATTTAACGTTACAATAGTATTAAAATAGACATTCACATAAAATATGGCTACTGATTATTTAAATATTAGTGTTAAATAATTTATTTTTTGAAGAGAAAAGATTTGGCTCCGCCGGGAGTCGAACCCGGGTCTCCAGCGTTACATACGAGGATGCTAACCGCTACACCACAGAGCTCGGCTCAAGGCAGAGCAAATCCTTCCTCTTCACTGATACCTCTATTGATTTGCTCTGCCTTGAGCCGAGCTCTGTGGTGTAGCGGTTAGCATCCTAGCATGTAACGCAGGAGACCCGGGTTCGACTCCCGGCGGAGCCAAATCTTTTCTCTTAAAAAAATAAATTATTTAAAAATAATTTAAAATTGGTGGTCAGCCACAATTTAAGATTGGATTAATTTAAATATTAGTGGTAATCAAATTATACACACTGTGATTCCGATGATTGGGGATGGTGCGTGTTTATTTCGATCTCTTCTCCATATATATAAGAGGCTTTGACCTGACTAACAGAATCAACGCAGAGCAAAAACTACTTATGATAGAACCTTGAAGTTCGGAATTTAGATTTTAAAAGCAATGTAGGTAACCACTAAGAAAGGAATATCAAAAATGTAACCCCTAAGGGGTTTAAATGGCGAAATTGTCGTTTAACACTAACGGACATCTATTTTCGAACTTCGAGAAAATATATCTAATTAGTACTCATTTTAAAGAATTTGATACGACGAGTTCAACTCGAAAGGCCCTATTGGGCGTCGAAAACCATGTTTTACAGCCGGAAAATGAAGCGTTCACGATAAGTAAGTCATTTTTTGTTTCTGCGGTTTTAGTGAACGCTCTCCATTGCGCGTCTCCCTCTCTTCTACCGAGCCGTCAGCTTCCCCCTCCAACATTCCACCTACCGGAAGCTCAGATTCTACTAAATCTCCTTAACATCAGTTAACATATTATATTAGATCAATACCAAGATAATGGTCACAGAATTGATTTTAAAGGCTCGCGGGCGAAGCCGCGACGGGGAATGCTAGTACTCTATAACATAGAGACAAACAAAAATAAGTAAATATGAGTGAAGTTGAGAAATGGAGTTTACATATTTATCTAAACCCGTCGAGTAAGTTGGTAAGTGAAGAAAGTTGTGTGTTGCGCGCATCGCACCAGATTTTCTCAAAATCAATAATGATTATTATTGAACCACTGTGACGTAAAATGATAAAAAAATATGGAAACGTCGCAGGAAATCTAAAATTTATATTCCGTCTCTAGAAATGGGTTATTTTTTCTTTATTTTAAGGACTTGAACATTAATTTTTTGTAAATACCGCTTTTTTTAACAAGAAAAAAAAGATTTAAAAATTTCTTCCTCGTTATTGATCTAAATTACGACCTTGCAATTCATTAAAGCTCCAACACGATTGAGGAAAAAATAAAATAAAATTCCTTCAGCTTGTTAAGTGGGTTAAAAGGGAACTATCAAAACGCATGCGCATGACTGGATTGGCTACCGGAATGTGGTTCGCTTATAATGATCACCACCTGTTCCTTCAATGTCATTAACAATTTTTTTAATGATCTGTTAAACATTAAGTATTTTCTTAAGGGTCTTGAAGTTTCTTTTTATTGACAATGTAAGAGATTTTTCCTAAAAAAAAAAACAGTAATTTTCGTTTAAAAATGGAATGGTGAAAAGAATTAAGAAGGTTAAAAATTTTAAAGAGAGTAAAAAATCCTTTGCTATGCCGCCCTAATGTACGATTTCAGTTACTCGTTAAAGAGGGATCCAGTTTATAATTAGGATATCCCTATCCTAATTATAAAATGGATTGGCAAATCTTCGGATTCGGGATGCGGTATCGATGTCGATGTTTCTAAAACATCGATGTTTTGAACAAATAATCGACATTTTTAGCATAAATGTTATGCAGCCAATGTTTTCCGAACATCGATGGTTGCGCGTCGATGTTAACATCGATGTTTTAAGTAGTTGTTGAAAGGTTACTTGTTAGGAATAATAGAATGCTTAAGATTTAACCTCTTAACATTCAGTAAATGCAGCAAGCTCTTTTTTTTAAGTTGTTCTTGAATTGAGGCATATTTTCTGTAAAGAATCTCTTGAAAGGTCAGAAAAAAAAAATTTTTTTTTACGTCCCACGGATTAGACGTAAAATGCAGGTCCCGAGCCTGTACGATATCTGGTACTCGTTAAAGATCCCAATCCTAATTTTACCTGGGAGGGCAAAATTTAGGACTCCCACTGTAGCATCGTCCGATTAGCGTTTGCAGCATAAATGCATGTTAACACGTTCACGCCAGGGTTGTAATTCACGCTCTTCGCCCATTGGCGGCTTTTCATAATGATTGTGGAAAGTTTTGTGATTGACTAAAGTGTCCGTTGCGGCAGTCTAGTCTAACTTTGATGTTTCATATCTGCCGAAGGTCTCGGGGGGGCAAATGGCAGGGGTAAAGGGGGGCTGAGGCGGAAGACGGGTGCGGGAGTCTTCCTCCCCTCATGTGGGAACATCAGGCTATAGTGCCCCACTCACTGTCTGTTGTTCCCCGCTTGCCCGATCCCCTGCAACGCCTACTGTCACCTCCTTGTGGTGCCCCCTGGGGAGTTGTTTACAACTCGCGAACGACAGAGGCGCTGGCACGGGACCAGTCCTCCTTAGGCCATGGTGGTAAGCCCCCGCCATCATGCCCTAAGTAGGAGCATCCGTAGGACAGATTGTCCGGCCCGCTATCCATTCGGGAGTTGAGGCGGTGATGCCAAATGGTACCACGGGGATGACGCTCTCCCGGGCGTCATCGTTGGGTGGTGCCGAGACCCCTAGGGGTGCTCGGTACGGACGTGGTGGTCGTGGTTACTGAGACCACCAAGCGCCGACCTGTAAAGGTCATGAGTGTTTGTTGGGGTCAGGCTGGTTAGCAGGTTCTGTCCCCGTCCTCTCTCTCCTCGCCTCTTATGGTGCAGGGGTGGTCGGTGTAGGCCACTGGCTAGGTACGATCACCCTTGGTGCCGCCATGAGTGGATTAACGAGATTCCCTCTGCCGAAGGTCTCGTGACGGCAGAGTTGGGCACTATCCGAGTAAAAAAGTACTAGTTTCGGATACTAGATACTTAGTTACAGATACTTTTTTACTCGGATAATGTACTCGAATCCCTCCAAAATTTTCAAATGTATCCGAGTACTTCTCGTATCTGTCAGATTCGGATACAGTGACTACTCGTATCTGTCCGGACAGATACCCGAGTATCTGTGAGTACTTCGGTATTTAGTTATTTTTTTCCGGATACTATTTCGGATATTTCTACTTCTGGGGCTGGGTTGTTTACAATTCCATTATTATTCTAATATTCTAATAAAATTATAAACAAATTATTAGTATTAAGCCGTCAACATTTTATCGCTTCGAAATAAGGGTGCAATATCCAAAGCGTTAATTTTGACAAAAAGTAATAATTTAAAAAAAATATATAGGAATATTCCATTGTGAAAATTATTTACTTTTTTTATCTTTTCGGATTTTTAAAATTGTAAACTACTGTGATGATAATAGTGGCTTATAATTGAAAAATACTACCGATTTTAAAATTCGATGCTGGTGGGGGGGGACATTTTATTAACTTTCCGTTTTCTTCGAGATGAGTCTTTATGGTAACGGCAGATTTTGAAAATAGTAACATTTTTAAAATTTGGTTGGGAAGGGCGTTACTACGATTTTTTTTTTAACTTCTGATTAATTTGTTATGAGTGTCAGTCTCTATTTTTACGTGTTCGTAGATTTTGAAAAAGTATTAATTAGCAAAAATAATAATTACTATCGATGCTAATTATTTATATCGGACTTAAAAAGCATACTACCAAGCATTATTTCTTGGGACGAAGAGGACTTATTGTCCAGTCCATGTATTTTTGTTGCTCCAAAATAACTTCCTGTATGATCATTGATTAGTCAATGTGAATACATAAATGTAATGTTTTAAGCAAATTCTTTGTAGTATTGAAGTCACCTTTTAAAAGTTATTTTTTTATTGATTCGCCAGATTTTTCTAGAATTTACGTTTAAAATGTTTAATTAATTATAAGTACTTCTTTGAGTAGATTTAATGTACAAATTTTCATTCTGTCATAAAAAGAAATATTGTTCTAAAAATATTAAAAAACAAAAACAAACTATTTTATTATGAAATGTGAAAAACCGGAATCATATAAATAATGCCCAGGTCTGCTTGTGTGTACTCTCAGTTTTATCTAATTATTGAGTCCAGATATGAACAATTTGTGTACTGTACCATCTATTGTATATTGCTAGTTTTACAATTCCTTATCTTAAGTTTACACCTGATCGTTGTGTACCCTTTCACTTCAAAAGGGTTGGGTTTCCCCGCAGTAAACCCTTTGAAGTCGACAAATTAACCTGTCCTACCTCTACCCTTATAATTTTGCCCTAGTCTCTGCAACACTCTTTACTCAGAAATGAAAACAGGAGTTTTTTTATCATTAAAATATTCATTTTTAATTTCAATATCTTTTACATGATTATCTTTGTAAAGTACCCATGTCAATGCTAACACACCATCAGTTTGATGAGGTTTCCATTATTTTGTTACTTCTTGTTGTTACCAGCCTATGCGACAATGACAAAGATTCCTTAGTCATTTTTAAGTTAAAAAGATAAAAAGTTGAATAAATTATTAAAATGTAAGATAGTATAAATGTTTTTCCATATAATTTAATTGATTTGTAAAAAAATTTAAATAGTTTGTGAATTGCATTTTATTATCTCAAATAAACTGTTCCTGATTCTTTTTGATTTATAGCGTCTCCATTTTAGATAGGAATGTTTCAATTCATATCTACTCTTATTGTGTGTTTCTTTATATTTTGATTATAATAAAACGTACTATAATAAAATTTATGTGCAACTAATATAGACCCTCACAACGAAATAATCAGAAGTTAAAAAAAATTGCGTAGTAGGCCCGCACCAAATTTTAAAATTGTAAATATTTTCGAAATCTGCTCCCCCAATATCTTAAACGCTCATCCCGAAGAAATCCTCCCTCGCTGCATCGAATTTTAAAATTGATTCCATTCACCAAATCCATACCCGTATGAGCCCTCATTTAGTGTATATTAACAAAAATATAAATTCTATTCGTATTAATTTTAGAAGTTACAATTTTCTCTTAAAGGTGGACCCCCCACAATATAGTAATTTTAAAATTATTTCTATTTTCAAAAGTTAAGCCAGCCTACAATTTTAAATAATTACAATTTTAAAAGTATGATTATTTTTAAAATTTTCGATAGGATCCTTATTTCGAAAACATAAAATGTTGACAGCCTAATAATAATAAAAAAGTTTAATAACAACTTTTTAAATATTCCTAACCTCAGAAGTAGAAGTATCCGTAAAACTTTTTCAAAATCTACGAACGCGTAAACATAGATATAGACAGACAATCATAACAAATTAATCAGAAGTTAAAAAAAAAATCGTAGAAACGCTCTCCCCAACCAAACAACCCAGCCCCAGAAGTAGAAATATCCGAAATAGTATCCGGAAAAAAATAACTAAATACCGAAGTACTCACAGATACTCGGGTATCTGTCCTGACAGATACGAGTAGTCACTGTATCCGAAGCTGACAGATACGAGAAGTACTCGGATCCTTCGGAATCCGTCCGTACGGATACGGATACTATCTGTATCTGCTCTCATGAGTACTTTCCACAGCTACAGTATCCGATATCTGTATCTGCAGATACAATTTGCCCATCTCTGCGTGACGGTCAACTTTTTTTATTTAATATTTTATCGATTTATATTATGTACATTTCGACTCTATTACTTTCCGTAAGAACCCTTGAATGAACGATGACTTTTTTAGTTTCTCCTAATTTCCTCCTCCAGGCCGTTGATAGCTGCTTCTTACCACAAAGCCGACAGGAAACTGCCTGGGCCTGCTATGATAGGATAGAGCCGAAAGAGGGTAATGCGGCCCGAGAAAGTAGTTATCTAAAGAATTAGCCGAAATCGGCTTTGAGAGAATCCAGTCCGTCGGAGCCTTGGCCTTATTAACGGCTGTCCCACCTTAATAATAGATCGTAATATGTTATTATAATATATAATAATCAGCGATATAATTAGGTATATGTTTATGTAAATGGGCATGTATTCATTCCGTATCCATGGGAAGTCTCAGGTAGGCATTTATCAACATTCCTTATTAAGAGTAAAATTTAAATGCTTTTGGGACATAACTTTGCATACTGATAAAAGAAGTATCTTCCCGCCATTTTATATTGATCACTACCGAATTCCTCAGCAGTACCGGTCACACTTGCCCGACACCGGGTCAACCGACCCGTTATTATCTATCCTTCCTATTTGAATCAGATCCGATACACACCCGTGCTGCGGTGAGGTTATGTGTAACCAGAAGTTTATACTTTGCAATACTAAAAGTCGCAGGTTCGCGTCCCGCGTGAGTAAAAAATCCTTGGCTTCTGTGCCCCGGATTGGACGTAATATGTAATACACACAGGAGTGCTCCTTCTTCGTATCCACCATGATTGTCACTACTTCTCTTTGATATCTCATCCGATAGAGTAGATTCGTAAAAAAAAACATACTTAGATCATTTTCGACTATCTGTTGAATATGTTGTATAGAAAATAATGGATATGATAATGTCTCTATTATAGGGAGGTGGGTAATGTAGGTAAGTCGTAGCTGACGCCTACAGAGGTTCGATATACGTAGGTTTTATTGCCAACGTGGGCGTTCTCTCGGAAGATATCTTATTCAGCATTTCTATCTTCTCTTTTAGGATTTACTGCGTTTTAGTTACAATGCGATTGATTATTATAGTAAGCCGCATTAACAGTTATGGTTTAACAAAACATTACGGGCCTTGGCAGATCAATATTAGTCGTTGCGGCCACGGACGTCACCGCCGGGGGTGACAGGGGGGACGCGTCCCCTCCAATATTTTGGCAGGAGAGGACCCAATGTAAAAAAAAATAAATAAAAATGCGGTTTTACGAATTTATCCTATTTCAACCAATAAAATATAAATGTAAAATATTATTTAGATATTTTAATTTCAGCACACTATATTGTTAAAAGCATAGGCAGGCCTATAGTATATTCGATTTTATATATTTGATGAGTTATATATTTTTTATTTATGCTTGAGCTGTTTTGTTTTATTGCTTTCCATTTATTTTTTTAAACCAAGCAGCTTGATCCTACTTTCTAACATTTCGATGAAGCTTATAGAAGTTGATATAAAGCAATGACATTAGTGTGATCAGAATCAGAAGAAAAACTTGAATAAAATTCAATCAAGAAATTTTGGCCCACATCCTTCAACATTCTGCCTTAGACAACTCCCTATTTTAATGTATAACTGAGGCATAAATTGACGAGTTTTAAGATACTATAAATACTCTTAAAATGCAGCGTTGGAGGATGAATTAAATGCCCCAACAGTTGTTTTAGGAGTTATTATTTCAACTTTTAACCCCTCGAATATCTACCTATTCTATATAGGGAAATATTGAGCCGTCCCCCCCCTTAATAATTTGGTGCTGGTGACGCCCATGGTTGTGGCCATATTACGGACTAAACTTTGTGTGACTGTTTTGTGACTAACCTCGTTGATGTTATGCTTCGGTGAACTTTACATTTATTCATATTTTTTGTTACAAATAATAATTTAATATTCAAAAACTAATTTATTGTATTTTTTATGTTTTAAAATTATTATTATAACAATCTTTAGTAATTATAAATCATAAATATTATTTCTGAAAATATAACAACTCTTGATCGATTGATGTAAAAAGAGTCTGTAGCGCCATTGGCGCTTGGGTTGTTTACAAGTTTACTACAGTGGCGTCATTTTATATCATTCATGTTTGGACAAACGTGGTGGTTGTAATAAAAAAATTTGTTTTTTCTCGTCTTCTCAGAATTCAGAATTGACTATAATTTATTCGTATTCGTAATTTATTACAGTCCCTGTTGAAAGAATATAGTTTCATTTATTATTCTGGAATAAAGAAATACAATCAGAACTATATGTCTAAATGTACTACATGTCTATGATGGAATTTATAATTATTTTCAATAGCTTGGTAAATCGTTTTTTAAGCCTCACATTCCATGACTTAACCTCTTTTGAGCAAACACCAGTGATATATGTTCTTTTATTTACAATTTAAAGTGTTTTTGTTAATAATTGTTGTGTTTATTAAACCTCAAGACGTAAACACATAACATTAAAAAGGAATATTGTCACCTGTGGTGAAGAGGTTAGAATAGCCAACTACTAAGCACAAGTTAATGGGTTCGTAGCTTTAGGATGTTTTAAAGAAAGTAAAAAAACATTGACTATGCCGTCCTTCAGATGGAATGTAAAATGGAGGACCCTGTGCGATGTCAGATACTTGTTAAAGATTCCTATCCTAATCATACCTAGAAAGGCAAAACTTAGGCTTCGTCCAATTGTGCTTAGTTGAATTGAAACGGACGTTCAACAATACAAACAAAATCAGACTCAGAATATAATATTTTATTTAAATAATTGAAGGGGTCAGGGAAAAATAGTGCCAAGCAACATTTTTAACAAAAACAAGCTATAGCTGCTGTCTGATGTAAATATGTAGTACTATATATCTATGATGGAAATGCCACCCAAATATAGAGTGCTCTTTAGTCTTATTTCAGGTGGCATTTCCATCATAGGCATATAGTACAAATACTACATAATATACAAGAGACGGCAGCTGCAGTTTATTTTTGGGCAAATTTTTTTAGTCCCGACCCCTTCGATTTATGTAGTTGTCTTATTCCATTTTTTTGCGATATCCTGAGGTATAGGTTCATACTTAAAATAATTTTATTCAGTTCATATTGACCCGGATGAACAGAATCCAAAGAGATCCACTTAAAAGGGGGAAAAAACTGTATCAAACCGCTCTAGAAAAAAAAAACTAAGTAAATTGCTGGCAATTACGGATGAAAAGGTTGTCACATGTTGACTGAGCATTCGCCGCATAACGGGCCAGTTGAAACCGAATTGCAAATGCTGTATATAATTTTAAAAACGTAATAATTGATATGTTTAACAAATAATATTCAATTAAAATTTATTTAATATTAATTTATTCCAAAGAGGATTCAACGGCATAATTGAACATGATAAGTTAGTCTAAATATATAGAAGGTTAGCTAATGTTAGTAATTTTCCTAAAAAAATAAATTGTGAATTCATTATAAAATAATTGAAGTAATTAAAAAATAATGGCACAGATAATTCCAATTGTTTAGGCTTTAAATTTAAATTCATAATTACCTGTTTAGAAAACAACACGATTTATTTTTTATCATTGGCAAATCCAGGAACTAAATGCATATTTGAATGGTTAATTTTAAGTCTAAGCTTTGTATAACGATCTCTTTTTTTCCCCTGCTTCCAATTGGATATTACCTTTTTATTTAAAAAATCGATTGTTTGGTTTATAACCATTATATATTTTCATTGAACAAAAACTATTTCTTAATTTTCTTAATATATATGTAATATAGGTATCTATTGTATAAATTTAATTTTTTGCTATGTAAATTGTCTAATCGCTAATACATCGCAACATGTCCGAATTGAGCATGATCTCGTCGTGACGACGCATGACGTCTCCCATGGATCTGAAATAAACATTTACGAATAATCCAAATTCAACAAAGTTACCAAACAGAAACTTATTTATTGCACATGCAAAAGGATTTCCTGTTTTTGTTTCTCCTTGACATATGTGTCCTTCTATGGTACCTCGTTGGAATGTTTGTTTTGATTAAACATATGTTTGTTTCTGTCCAATAGGATTAAGTATAAAGTGACAAATGACAAGGTGTTTTTGTCTTTTCGGTACTATTTACATCTCACACGTTGTATACGCCCTTCCCTAAACACAGGTCAAGAATGTCTAATGGTGTCGTCTGTGGTGTAGTGGTTAGCATAGCAGCCTACAATATTAAATGTTGCGGGTACGTATTCCGCGGTGGCACTAGTATTTATTAATGAGAGTAAAAAATCCTATTTCGCCAAAGCAAAACAATATTGTTCATTAGTACATTAAAAAATTATCTAATGATGTAACTAAAAGAAAGCGGTAAAACGTCGAAGATAAAAAATCCTTGTCTATGCCGTCCCTCGGACAGGACGTGAAATAGAGGTCCCAAGCCTGTACAACCCGGGTAGTCAAAATTTAGGACTCCCACTGTAGCATCGTCCGATTAGTCTTTGTTGACAGCAAGATTGTCTACGTGTCACTAACTATTGAAGGATTATTTAAGGAGGAAATTAAGGCATTTTTCATTTTATATTTTTAATAAAACACTCTTATTTAAACTTTCGACTCAACCTATGGCTGCAGCATAAGTATTATAAAGTCCATATTAAAAATTATTTATTAATTTTTTTTTGCTTATTTCATTGCAGATTTATTAGTTTATTCGGCAGTTTACATGGTTAGCAATATGTATCTTCAATGTTTATTCACAATTTTATTCACCAAGGATCTGGCTGTCTAAGGTGCGCGGGGGGCGCCCCCCCCCCCTGAGAAGTGAGGAAACTCATAAAGTATTGCTGTTTCTATATGAAATGAGCTATATTTAGTCGTTTTTCAAGTCCACTAATTGATCATGAATTGTATTTAAACATTTACAGTAATTTATAACGTCATTATGTACTAAAATGTATTTTAAATTAGGGCCTTCATTACTCGTGAAATGTAAAAAAAAAAAAAGTGTGCCCCCCTCAGAAAATTTCTGGATCCGCCACTGCTGCAAAGTTTTATAAATCTGAGTAGCCATGTGGAAACATATTTTAAAATCTGGTGCGTGCGCGCAACACACAACTTTCACTTACCAACTTACTTAGATTAGAAATTGTGTTAATGCCACTTCTCAAATTTACACATTTTTCCACGTTCATTCTTTATTTTTCTTTTCATTTGCTCTATAACAAACACTAATATCTTTTATTATTAAATAAAAGGTTTTACTTGAGATAATTCGGCAATGCAAGCATAATATTCCAAGTCGTCTGATTTTATAATTCTCTATGTACTTGTTGAAAATTTCAATTAGTTACAGTCATGATAAAAATTTTACAGTCATATCTCGGTCATATTAATACATCAAATACCCAGTTTGATCAAAATTGTTAAAGCCGTTTTTGAGTAAATACAAAAAAAAAAAAAAAACACGTGAAAATGAGATAAACTGGTTGATCAATTTTGATGAAATGTTGACTGTCACATCGCGGGCATATACATACACCAAATACCGAGTTTGGTCAAAATCGTTAAAGCCGTTTTTGAGTAAATAAAAAAACACGTGATAATGAGACAACATTTACTAAGTAAAGTGCCCCCTCCGTTTAACTAATTTTAATGAAATTTCAGCTTTCGCATCACGGTCATATACATACATCAAATACCAAGTTTAATCAAAATCATTAAAGCCGTTTTTGAGTAAATAAAAAAAAACACGTGAAAATGAGACAAAATTTATTAAGTAAAGTCCCCCCTCTGGTCGATCAATTTTGATGAAATGTTGACTGTCGCATCGCGGGCATATAAATACATCAAATACCGAGTTTAATCAAAATCGATAGAGCCGTTTTTGAGAAAATCGAGAAAAACGTAAAAAATAGACAAAATTCTTCAAATAAAGGACCCCCTCCGTTTGACCAATTTTGATGAAATTTTTGCTGTCACATCGCGGGCATATACATACACCAAATACCCAATTTCAGTATTGTACGACCTATAGTTTTTGAGCTAGTCTGTTCACACACACAGACCATTTCGCGGGACTTGGTTATTTGAACTCAGGGGACCCCAAAACGTGTATTTCCGTTGAAAACCGGAGTCGAAATTTTTCACGATCGCAATACTTTCCTTACTATATATTTCATACATAGGTAAGTGAAAGTAAAAAGGTTTGAAAATAAGTTGGTTGAAAGTTTATCGTGCCAAATCGGCGACATACTTAGGGCTTTATTTAGGATTTCAGTAATATAATCATATAAATTTAAGGAGTATTAAGAATATTTAGGGAGCGGGGTAGCCCATTGATAAGGCATTAAATTGCATTGTTCAAGGTCCCCAGTTCCGATCCCAGTTGGCATGGCAGGATATCTGTAATATTCAGTCACAGAGAGACCGAGAGAACCTCCTGAAGCAAACTCAGCCTCTATAATGTGGGCACTCTTAATTAAAAACTGAAGGGGGAAAACCTGACCGTTGAGCGTGATCGAGGTCTAATCACCTTCTTTCACGACCGCTGACATAGAAACAGTATTTCCTTACACAGTACTGCACAAAAGACCCTTCATGGGTTGTAGTTTTTTTTTTTTTTTTTAAGGATGTTTAAGTACCGAAAGTACTTTGCATTGTTATTCTTCTTGGAGACTGTTAATAAGCTTTCAATCATTTCACGGATTTCTTCCAAGGTCGCCTATAGATAGCGTTGCCGCACCCACTGCCACCTCTATCTATAAATATCCTTTATAATAAATTTACGAACTGACATATGGTGGAGGTATTGCTGTCAGCGGGTTTACCCAATAGGAGTGTCCAGTTCTGAGATCCGCATTACATGTTAATATCTTTATAAAACAGTTAACTTTTATTTATTGGTTTCTAATGTATTATAAAATCACTTTTCCTTTCTTGGAAGGTTCGGAAAACACGATGCATTAATCGTTGACCTTATCGATTTTAATAGATTCTTGAAATGTCCGCGTTGAATTCATTGAAACTTCTAATTCATCGACCATATTTGGGAATGAAAAAAATTCTAATTACGTACTAAGTATGACATTTTAAAAGTTTTTGAAGGTTAATTATAACATGTCGTTACTAATCTAATAGCTAATCACTTATTGTAAAATACAGTTTTTGCAATTATACTGTGATAACCTTACAGAACAGAACTGATTCAGCGGTATAATACACTGTTGAATCTCATGGAGAAAAGATCTTAATTCAACTTTTTGAACAGGCAACTAATCTGCAACACTAATCAAAATCACATAAGACCAACTTGAACCAATCTTTATCGTACGAAATAAATATTCGACTTATTGCTAATCCTACTAGAAGAATTCTACAACCCTATTAGCAAAATAGAAGCAGCAAAATCCAAAATTGTTTAAATAATTGTAAATGTTATTTTTTATCTCTACTACATACTATGTACAATCAAAAAGTAAAATCTAACCCACTCTTCAACACAACTTCATCCTAATTCATTCCTTTCTCATTCACGTAAAATGCTTGACAAGAAAAGAAGAACACAATATTGGATCTCATTTAAACAGCTGGTGACGTAAATTTAGTATTTTTTTTTTGTCAGAATGATAACAGAAATAAAAATTAACTTACTATAAATAGTATTCCATGAATGAATTTCTTGGGTTTTATTTGGAAACGTAACATAAAATGGGAAAGTATCTCCGTTTTCGTGGACTAATTTATTCTTACAATAATAACATTATTAGAGAAGTGGAATTTAATATTGAACCATTTGCAACTATTGGGGTAACCTGTGGTGTAGTGGTTAGCATGGCAACCTACAATACTAAAGGTCGCAGGTTCGTGCCCAGCGGTGGCCCTAGGATTTTTTTATGGGAGTAAAAACTCTTTAAACATGCCGTCCCTCGGATAGGACCTAAAATTGAGATCTCGGGCCTGTACGATGTCAGGAAGTGACGTTAAATAAATAAATGTGTAGCTATTCTGCACTGTGTTATTTGAATCGTTCGAAAATACATTTTTGTAAATTTTTCTAAATCAAGTATTAACTAAATATAAGGCTATCCGAAATCGAAAATAACAAAACAAAAACAACATGTTTAAAAGAAAAATAAGTATCCCTCTTAAATGCCAACAATTAGATGGATAAATAACTTTTAAAAAGTTGTGGCATTCAGTTATCAAACAGAGTGGCATTCAGCTAACTACAAATATGTAAGTAAACAACAAACTAGGCAGTGTTGTGCTTGCCTAAAGTATTAAAATAAATTTTAAAAATCCTTTAATTTTTAATAAATACATTAAACTATTAGTTTTCTCTAATAACTGAATACTTTATATAAAACTAGGATGCTAAAATGCAAATTATTATGTTTCTGTTATCATTAATTTAAATATTCATGGTAATATTAATGACTTTTTCGTGGAACGATACGATTGGTATCCTTGGTCCAATAACGTCATCTAATCGATTCTTTTTTATTCCGGGTCCGCCACGCGGATATTTACCAGTTTGATTTATTACTCATTTTTAAGTTATGGTTTTATTTTTATTTTTTATTAATATTAAGATTAAAATAGCACCTGAAATCGATGCATTATTGCACTTTATTATTTCACAAATATACTTATTTATGATAAAGTTAGAATAGTTTGTGGGCTAGATTCATAAATACATATGAAGTATTTACAAGTTGATTTAAAAGAAAACAATATAATCATGATAGTATAACACTTATGTGGGTTAACACGTACGCACCCCCCCCCCTGTGCTTCCAGGGTGATGCCAATAACTTAAAGAACTACAAGTGAAATACCTATAAATTAAAGTATTCTTCTAAGAAAAAAACGACAATACAATCAAATAATATTAAGTAGTTAAGTTGCTTTCATATTTGATATTTACAATTCATTCTATAGCTAGTATATCATTTATGTTTGGGCAAAAGGGCTTAAGTCATAAAAAATAATAGGTAGTTATGTTGGTTTCATATTTGATATTGACAATTAATTCCAGAGCTTGTATATCATTCATGTATGGGCAAAGAGGCTTACGTCATAAAAACAGTTTTTGTCTCGTCTTCTTAAAATTCATAATTGACTATAATTTATTCCTTATTCATAATTTATTGCAGTCTCTGTTGAAAGAATATAGTTTCATTTATTATTCTGGAATAAAGAAATAGAATCAGAAAGAATTTATAATGATTTTCAATAACTAAATCGTTGTTTAAGCTTCACATTCGATGATTTAACCCCATTTGACAAAACACCAGTGATATATTATTCTAGTCAATATATGCATCCATTCATGAACTATTATTACATGCTTTTCCTTGCACATTATTGTTTGTTTATTTAACGTCCCTAAGGCTAATCGGACGATGTTACAGTGGAAGTCCTACATATTATATCTAGGTATAATTAGGATAGAGATCTTTAACTAACCTAACATCGTACATGCTTCGATGTACTCTCGTAAAAACTCCTAAGGCCACCGTGGGACCCGAACCCGCGCCTTCAGTATTGTAGGTTGCCATGCTAACTACTACGCCGCAGATTATACACATTGGCACATTATATTTCATATTTTACAAATTTAATGGTTTTATTATTATTAAAAAGTACTAAAACAGCCATATTTTTTTTTTTTTTTACAATGTACTTATACGAACATTATGTACATACGGGATAAAACTATGGGGCTCTGCAAAGTCCTCGAACACAATAAAATTCAGTCATTCCAGTCTAAAGTATTGAGGAAAATAGTAGACGCACCATATTATGCGACAAGTGACATACCGCGCAAGGACCTGAGTATCCCAACAGTCATCGATACAGCCATGGGCGTACCCAGCGGGGGGGCAGAGGGGGGCAGCTGCCCCCACCCCTGGAAGGCTGAAAGCAATACTTTTTTAGGCTTTTAAGACTGGAAGCAATAATAGAATACATTTTTTCAAGCAAATAATTGTAATAACTTAGTAGATAAAGCACTGCTATAATTATAAATAATTTTGGTTTCATTCATCTTTTCCGCGGTAAGGTGTTACAACCTGAACGACCATAGCTTGCTTGCCCCCCCCCCTATTTTTTAGCTTGCCCACCCCTGGTTTTGATGCTGGGTACGCCCATTGATACAGCCACAAAATACTACAACTTCCGCCACAGACTAACTTTTAACACGAGCTCTTCAGCATAGACACTAACATCAAACATAAACCCTTAAATTCCACCCCGGCGACTTTTGAGGCGGTGGCCAAGATATGCTAACTAAGTTAGAAATTTATCCAGTCGGAATTTCACGCTTTTGTGTATTGCTAATTTGCAGATCGCAAATCTCTGACATATTTTAATAGCATTTAAATAATAATATTTTTTTTTTATCTATCCTACTAGTGTTAATAAATTCTATAATAAAATTATACTTTTTAGAATCGCAAAGAATGACACACGAATTACTTAACCAAAAAGTTCACTTTTAGAAACAGAAAAAAAAAAACAACAATGGTGCAATCATCTTTTTAAGAACTTACGAAACAGAGATGACGCGTCGACACACACACAAGACTCAATTTATGCTAAACGGAAATATTTGCACAACTTTCACTTCTTGGAATACCTACTTCATGAAGAAAAAAAAAATCTTGGCTTATATATTTTAAAATATTCTCATATTTACTGTAAAGAGTTGGAAAGTATGAGTACATAGAGGTACACGAACTCCAAGGAGGTACATGAACTTGAAATGAAAGCGTTGTTCACTTTCACCGAGATAGAAATGCTTAATGTCGCATGAGTTCGAATGACGACACAATAGGATTGAGAATGTCTTTCTTGGAAATTAAATCATGTTTTTATTTAATTTAGGAAACTGGGCTTTCAAAAGAACCGCTCTATAAAAGTTCAAGAATTCAAGTAATATTTTTCAAAAATTCATAAAATTAAATTAAATTTTAGTGATTTACTTTTATTTTTTTTTTTTTTTTTTGGCTTTCTATTTATATTCGCACTGGACTTAACAGACCATGCTTAATATTTGTATTCGCATATTTTCCAAATCATCAAAATTGAAAATCAGACAGAAACTCAATACACACACATACTTACTGAAACCCATTTGGACATACGCCTCACAAATTTATGGATCAGCAAAAAAGACACACTCACAAAAACTACAAACCTTCCAATCCAAAATTTTACGACTAGTAACGAATGCACCTTTGTACGTTAGTAACAAAACACTACATACCGACTTACAACTACCAACTATCGACGAACAAATAAAGACTCTCTATTCTGGCTTCCATATTAAATTACACGGACATAACAATAGACTTATTAATGACATGGCCACGACTGAGATGCCTTTTATTAGGCGACTGAAAAGGAGTTGGATGAGGGACCTCCTCTCCTGAAACAAGTCCGGGATGATGTGCTGCTGGGCACTATATTCCCTCATGCCTTAAATGCCAACATCAAAGCAGTTTATATCACATTTGCTGATTGTCGCTTAGCTGCGACAGGTGCGAATATAAATATGAAGTGATTTACTTAATTATTTGAAGTTATGAGGTTATTTTACTAAATTTTCTTTTTTTTAATCACTTTTTTCCAGTTCACTACAAACAAAAATATATAGAAAGTAATATGTAGATAGTCTTCTAGTTATATTTAAAACATAAACTATGCGATAAATTACAGTTCAAACTACGAAATAGCGAAAATAAGTAGTTTTTAATGATTTTTTTTTTTTAATTTTGTCGTTAAAACTTTGAACTACTGTTAAATTATTCCAGCAATAAATAACTGACCACAGTAATAGTTAATAAAATAAAAATTAGTTTAACTTTGTATAAAATCTATCCTTATAGAGACTAAAGAGTTTTTTTTGGGTCAAAAGTTCAATAGTTTTATCATTTGACAATATTTATTGTTGAAAGTGCAAAAACTAGTTATTGACACCATGTGGATTTAATTGTGAAATCTTCCCTATGTTTTGTTTGTTAAATTCTTACTTCATAGATGACTTAGAGGACCCTTCAAACATTAGATTCATGTATATCTTGAAATAAAATTAGGACTTGTTTACTTATTTCTTTAAGTTAAAGTTGGGGTGTCAATAACTGTACTGAGTGTCAATAACTGTATGGTTTACCTATAGAAAATAAATATAAACCTTTATTTATTTAATGTTTTTTTTTTTGCATTAAAATTATTAAAATGCCTCTCTCATGGATCTGAAAGAAACATGAACGAATAATCCGAATTCGGAAAATAAATAAACTGTTAGTTATTGCACATGCAATAGGATTTCCTGTTTTTCTTTCTCTTTGACATGTGTGTCCTTCTACCTCCCTGGAATGTTTGTTTTGATTAACCATATTGTTGTTTATGTCCAATAGGATTAATAATAAAGTGACGTATGACAGGAGTTTTTGTCTTACCGGTGGTATTTACGTCTCACACATGGTAAACGCCCAACCCTTAACACAGGTCAACACGTCTACAGGTGTCACCTGTTGTATAGTGGATAGCGTAGCAGCCTACGATCGAGGATTTAAATCCTGCGGTGCAGGTAGGATTTTTAATCGGAGTAAAATTCCCGAGCCTGTGCTATATCAGATATTCGTTAAAAATCCCTTTCTTAATCATACCTGGATAGGCAAAACTGTGGATTTTTTTAATCACTCCTTTACTTGAAAACAGATTTTCGGGGCTTTAACGGCTAACTTTAACCCTTTGCTCTCGATGTCACCGGAGCGGAGCCATTTAAAATTTGTCTTAAAACTCGAGGGCTCCGCTATGGAGACAATGCAAATAATTTTCAGTTTTTAACATATAAGGACATAAACAAATCGTAAAAACTATTTATAGGATATTTCGCTTTTGGTGATATATGACAGTCGCGGTTCGCGGTGTTTTTCATTATTTTTATAGTACGTTAATCTTTCAAAATCGGCTATACTTCTTGGTTTTAATTCATTTTTTATTTCCTCAATTGTACAATAATTTTGTTCGGGGAACCAAATAATCCTTTTACTTTGATTTAGCCTTTACCATGTGCTTCTACATTAATCGGAAAGTTATTAAGTAGATTTTCACATTTTAGAAAATTTTCTGATTGAATATCTGAGAAAACTTCAACTAAAAGGGTAATGTCGTAATTTTTTAACTGTTTTTACTTCTCCAATTAGATTTTTTATGCTTTTATATATAAGGAACGGCGAAACGTTTGTGAAATCTAAGGTATTTGCATCGTTATCCGCTCCGGTTTTCTTTATTTTATTATAAATTTATAAAAAAATATATTAATTTTTTTTGTAACTATGTGTTCTTGAAGTTTCACAACTACATATAACCTAAATTTCATTACAATTCCTTACTTGGTTCTAAAATTTTACTGTAAAATATTACGTTTTCAGGTTGTGTGTTTTCGGGAATAAGTTGCGTCGAGTTACCGGTAGGTAACGTCCGAAACGGTGCCGAGTGCAAAGGTTTAATTTTATAGTTCCAATGGAACTACCAAACTCCATCAAATAAAATTTGTCTTGTTGTGATTCGTCAAATTCACCATCATCAAAATTTTGAAACCTCTGAACTTCAATATTACTTCTACAACACATGAGCCCTATAGAAATTAAGATCGTCACGTTCCGTGAAATTATCTTTTATTTGATAACTCATTCATGAAAATCCATAGTTCCTAGGTGGCGGGAGTGAGATCTATACCTACCAACCTATATATATTTATAAATCCAAGATAATATTACTTCAAGTTACCTTATGTATATGCTAATTCAAACTCAAAATAATAAAAATGATGAACAGCCATACTACGCACTACTTTCGCGTGATCAACCTTTAGTAAAAAATTCTTTCTTCTGCAATTAACAGTTTCCAACATTTCTTTGCAGACCCGAGTAATTGGACGACAGAGGAGGTCGGAACCTGGCTGGCCTGGAATTCGGCGCAGTACGGACTCCCCGGAGATCGGTTGCAGTTCTTCAGGATGCCTGGGCAATCCCTCACAGCCCTCACCGAAGAAGACTTCCAGCAGAGGGCACCTGAGGTATGTGTCTCTGGATAGTTGATAGTATAGTCTGGCAGAGTTCTTGGGAAAGGGTAATTGAGGACGTTGGATGACTGGGTCTTCTTGGGCACACCCAGCATTTTTATTATTTAGGTTGGCTAATCTGGCAGTTGAGTGTTATCATCAACTCATCACACGACTATTAATATATAAATAATACCAAAGCTTATCTAAAAAAAAAAAAAAAAAAAACCAAATAGGGGAGAGCGGGGTTCACAACAACCAAACAAGAAACTAGTTAGTTGAAAGGTAAGGTTCTTCAAAGAAGTTTGGAGCTATGTGAACAGAATCGGAGTCAAATGTTTTGCCATGCCTTAAAACAAAATTTATTGAAAATATAAAAATGTTCTTTAATGTTGTAGAATCAATCAATGAACCACACTCTTCTATACACTGTTAGCATCGGATTGAAACGACTCCCGAGGTCGAGAGTGTCACATGGTATTTGTGACTCTGTGACATTAATGATTAGTGGGTTGAGTATGTTGCAAAAGTTGAGTATCTTCGTCGAATTGTATAAGAAAGTGATTTAACCGAAATCCTGGAACCCTAGGCATAATTTACATTATTGTACTCGCTGATCTGTCCAGGGGGTCACCTGTGGCTAGCATAGCAGCTTATAATACTAGAGGTCGCGGGTTCGCATCAAGCCTGGTAACCTAGGATTTTTTTTTAAGGAAATGAAATATCCTTGCATTTCATTTTACTTCCTTCTCGCTTACTCTTCCTCTTTTAAAATGTTTCTAAATTCTTGGGTTAGAAAAGAATTCTTTGGGTCGTCCTTAACATTCGAAGAAGCCACATTTCTTGGGTTTCGAGTTAAATAAGACTTAGAAGGTGTTAATTTTAATATTACTTCAATAATGGAAATATGTAAGTTTCTTATCTCATACAATCTCTTCATCTCTCTCTCTCTCTCTCTCTCTCTCTCTCTCTCTCTCTATATATATATATATATATATATATATATATATATATATATATAAATAAAGTTGAAATTCTGTTTGTTTGTTTGTTCTTTATAGAAATTCATACCGTTTGTCCTAAATTCTCCAAATTTCGCTCAGTGGTTCTTTCAGACCAGGTGCGAACACCTGTCTATATTAAAATTGCATAACTTTAGCCGATCTTCAGCTGATATTCTTTATTCTCCAAATTTCGCGTAGTGGTTCTTTCAGACTAGGTCCGAACCCCTGTCCATATTAAAATTGCATAACTTCAGCCGATCTTCAGCTGATATTCTTTATTCTCCAAATATCACTCAGTGGTTCTTTCAGACTAGGTGCGAACACCTGTCCATAATAAAACTTCAGCTGATATTCTTTATAATGAATGATTTGTAATGATTTATAAAAATTATAATGATCTCACTTTACAATGTTTTTCTTTTTTACGAAATCGACCGTTTCTTTAGACAAATGAAATTCCCCGTGTGAAACCGGGATATACGGCTATAATCTATGTACATTAAGATGAAATTCTGTTTGTTCTTTATAGAAATCCATACCGTTTGACCTAAATCCTCCAAATTTCGCTCAGTGGTTCTTTCAGACCAGGACCGAACACCTGTCCATATTAAAATTGCATAATTTCAGCCGATCTCTGGGTATATTCTTTATTTTTATAATAATCGTTTTGATCTCGCTTTATATTGGTTTTTACAAAATCGACCGTTTAAGTCGATAAAAGTTTATAGATTTAAAAAATAAAATTCTCCGGGTGAAACCGGTATATACAGCTAGTATATATATATATATATGAAATTTAATGTTATATAGCTTGAAATACGAAGCGTTTAGTTTCTTAGCTCTCCCCAAGAGTGTGTGAAAGTGAGACGAAAGCCGTCCCAGTTGAAGGTCGCTGGCCCCTGAAGCCTTCTCAAGGCAAAGAGAGTAAGAGTCGAAAAATTGTTTTAAAAAATAAATAAAAAAGTTATGAAATCATATATTTTGAGTTTTGATCTTTCATATTGTTAAAAAAATATTAAGTAATATAATTTAAAAAAATCAACTATATAATTCCAAATAGACTACAGAAGAAAAATAAAGAAGAAAAAAATAAACAATATTAGAAAATTAGAGATACGGAAGAACGATAAGAAAACAAGATGGTGGAGCTAATTGCAA
Organism: Aelia acuminata; assembly: GCA_911387785.2. Classification (NCBI taxonomy): domain Eukaryota; kingdom Metazoa; phylum Arthropoda; class Insecta; order Hemiptera; family Pentatomidae; genus Aelia; species Aelia acuminata. The sequence goes on along the minus strand of OU426981.1, from coordinate 145,726,451 downwards.
TCCGGCCGTATGATACGCAAGTACCAATATTTTATACAAGTAATTTACAATCCTTGACATGAATGTACAGTTATTATTGAACGGGAAGAGCTTCGATATCGGATGTTGGGAACTTTCCTAGGATACGTTTTGAAAACCGCTACGTGCATACTCAGATCAGTAGAGTGAAACACTATCCAGAAATGTAGTAACGTGATCCAACCACGGAAAATTCTAAATAAGGGGAAACTGTCGAAGAAATTTTTCAAAATAATGAGGAGAGTGTAGTTAGACTATTGAAGTGTGCCTGAAATAAATAAACTTCGATTAAAGTGTAAAATTATTGACGCCAATGATCCCTTTAGAATAGAGGCAAACCAAATGAACAATTTTTTTTTTTTTTAATTGTTCTTTTCTCTTAAAATGAATCTGGAAAAACTAAATAAACGGCACGAAAATGTTTTAATATATTTTTAAAAAAATAGAGTATTTTGATTATCTAAACATTTCTAATTATATTCATACTATTGAATTTCCTATTGGTTAGAATCCCGACCAATCAAATTAACAGCTTCGGAAATGTTTATTCAAATGACGGTTTCCAGGTGCGACCTTGTCAGGAATCTAGTTCTGTCGAGTGATATTATTGAGGAGAAAGTTTTGAAAGCTTCTAGATTATATTATTCTTTTATATTCTGAGTATTATATTCAGTATAAGGTATATAGTATCTCCATATTATATATATATATATATATATATATATATATATATATATATATATATATATATATATATATATATATATACACATAGATAATTGGATAAATAATGGTTGACCGAATATTGAATAAATATAAAAATAGTCCTTGGTGGCGGTAATAGAAATACTAATAGTATTAAAGTATTTTATTGGAGTACACGTTTCGACCCAACAATGCAGGTCTTCTTAATGCCATGTGACGATGGAGTCGTCAGGTTCTAGAATAGTTCATAAAAATAGTGGGAGTATAAAATAGTTTAATACTATTTGTAGTATTTAGACCGTTACCACGGGCTAAACTCAGATTTATTATATATATTTCAGTTTATCAAAGTAAATATACTTAGTAATTCAAAATAATACAAATTTCTGCTCAGTTGAATGCGCGAAATGGTTAGTTCTGATAATAACCAAAATGTCTGTTTGTTCATTGTTGTTTGTTTGTTTATTTAACGTCACTTTATGCCACTAAGGCTAATCGGACGATGCTACAGTGGGAGTCCTAAATTTCGCCTATCCAAGTTTAATTAGAATAGGAATCTTTAACGAGTACCTAACATCGTACAGGCTCGGGACCCCCAATTTACGTCCTATTGGGGGACGGCATAGCCAAGGATTTTTACTCCCTTTAATAAATCTTTGGGCCACTACGGCACTCGAACCCGCGACCTTAGTATTGTGGGCTGCTACGCTAACCACTAAACCAAAGGTGACCCCTTTCAACTTTATTTAATCTTTTTATAACTAAAATAGGCTCTTGTAGGGAAGCCTTTAAGGTTTATAATATGTGTAAACATAGTTTTGAAATTTTACGTAGGAAACAATGTCCCTTTATGTAACTTAGGCTAATAGCCGTTCTACTACTTTCTACCGTGGGAGTCCTAAATTTGAGGATCTATAACGAGTACCTGACCTCGCACAGGCTCAGGACCTCTATTTTACGTCCTATTGGGGGGACGGCGTAGCCAAGGATTTTGACTACCTTTTATAAATCTTTGGGACACTACGGGACGCGAACCCGCCAACTTTAGTATTGTAGGTTTTCATGCTAACCACTACATCACCCGGGAATAAATATTATGAATGAAAAATTATACTATATTCAACTTTAGTATAAATATGTATAGCTTTCTAGAACCGGATGGTAGGCCTAGAGAATTTAATCAATCGAGGCTAGTAAGTGGTATCGGTAATTATCGCGTACTTGGGCTTAAAAACATCGCCTGAAGAATTTTAAGGCCAACTTGTTCGATTAAAAATATCCGGAATCGATTAGCATCCTGATCGATAGCTGGCTTGGAAAGTTGTCCTGCTCTCGCGATAATAATTTCGTACTGACCAATAATGTGCTTTCGGTATAATTACACCCAAGGTCGGTCTAAGTTCTCTTCTTTGAGGTTAATTTTATGTAAATTTTATTATTCATATTTAGTTAAAATCAGATGTATTATGAAGATGTCGACTAAAACTACATATCAAATGTAATTAAGAAAAAAAGGAAGAAAGAAAAATTATTTTCATTCTGGACGTCTGGTCCCCTAAGAATAACAAACATGTACAGATCCAGAGTCCTTTGTCTGGCTAGTTCAGAACAAATTTGGTATAAAAATTAAAGAAATAAAATAAAATAAAACTAAACAAACAACAGAATAAGAAATTATGTAATACTTCTGTGGGTTAACAAATATGTATAAACGAAAATATAACAATATCAATGCCAAACGAATTATAACAACATAAATATTCGAGCACACAAATCATATGACTTGAGCATCACAGTCAGAATAATTGGTCCAGTCACTCGCTCCTTATATATAGTCGTAAAAGGAGTGGTCTGGAATAGTCCTGACCCCTGTGGAATCATCCAGGCCTTGAACTAGTCCTCTGAACGGTCCGCTCCAACCCAAAGTTCATTCCAACAAAAGATCTGGGATTTCAAACCATATCTTGTTTTTTACTTTCACTTACTTATATATAAAATACATAGTAAGTGGAAGTATTGCGATCGTGAAAAATTTTGACTTCCGGTTTTCAACGGAAATACACGTTTTGGGGTCTCCTGAGTCTAATTAACCAAGTCCCGCGAAATGGCGAACGATTTTGATTAAATTAAGTATTTGATCTATTTATATGCCCGAGATATGACTGTAAAAATTTCATCAAAATTGATCAACCGGAGGGGGGACTTTACGTAATAAATTTTGTATCATTTTCACGTGTTTTTTTTTTTATTTACTCAAAAACGGCTTTAACGATTTTGATCAAACTGGGTATTTGATGTATGTATATTCCAAAGATGCGAGAGCCAACATTACATCAAAATTGATCAACCGGAGGGGGGACTTTACTTAGTAAATTTTGTATCATTTTCACGTGTTTTTTTATTTACTCAAAAAAAGCTTTAACGATTTTGATCATACTGGGTATTTGATGGATGTATATGCCAAAGATGTAATAGCCAATATTTCATCAAAATTGGTCAAACGGATCGGGCACTTTATTTCATAATTTTTTCCAATTTTTACCTTTTTTTCGATGATCTCAAAAACGGTTTTAACGATTTCTATCAAATTCGTCATGTTTAATGAAAATTAGGTGTTCTTTAATATCAATGATGACAAACCATTGTTCATAATTTAATTCATTCATTCATAATTAAAGCCGTTCTGTTCATTTGAGGAACGACAATTAACAAAACGCATTAATTTCTAATCTAAGTAAGTTGGTAAGTGTAAGTTGTGTGTTGCGAGCACGCACCAGATTTTTTTTATGTTACGATAACACTACAATTAGAATATAAGTTGACTGGTTTCCAATGATTTGAACTTAAAACAATAAATGAGAAACAACATTGATATATACAAACACATATAAGTATTACAAATCAAAGCAGATTTCACTATTTTACATTGTTACGGTAGTTTGAAGATTAAGGAGGAGGAGAAATAATTGGTTTTTAAAAGAAGTAAGGGATGAATTTTCACGGATGGAAACAGGCGAAAAGGAGGCACAACGGATGATGAAATGATTTTGTAAATAACGTAGTTCGGTAGGAATGGGTGTATAGGTTTAAGGTTTGGGCTCAGGTAGGGTAAACCATACAGTTATTGGCACCCTAACTTTAACTTAAAGAAATATTTAAACAAGTCCTAATTTTATTACAAGAAATACATGAGTCTAATGTTTGAAGGGTTCTCTAAGTTATATATGAAGTAAGACTTTAACAAACTAACCATAAGGAATATTTCACAATTAAATCCACAGGGTGCCAATAACTAGATTTGTCACATTTAACAATAAATATTGCCATGTTGTAAAACTATTGAACTTTTGACCCAAAAAAACCTCTTGAGTCTGTATGAGGATAGGTAATGAGGAGCTATAGGAAGTTTCTATTTGATCCCTTCATAAAAAGTTTTCTTTTTAATTTCACCACAGAAATGTAGTCTTAAGGGTGCCATAACTGTACGGTTTACCGTATTTAGGGAATTTATAGAGGAATAGGGTGTAAATAAAGTCAGGATATAAGGAGGTTTCTTGGTTCTGAAAAGATATACACAAATGAAATTTTGCCGCCGAAAAATAGAGTAGAGCCACTTCAATTCAGCATAGCAACTTGAGACGTGGGAGCGCCTGGGGACACCGAAGATCAATCTAATGAAGCAATTCATTAGTATCTTCAACCTCATCTCTTGTAAAGGTCTGGCCACACATGTCCGCACCGGATCCGCACCGCAGCAATAATATAGGTAATGTTCAGAATATTTTTAATTTAACTTACATATTACCTTTAGTTATGCCTAAAGTGGCATGTGTCTGACAGGTGTGGCCTGAACTTTAGGCATAACTAAAGGTAATATGTAGGTTAAATTAAAAATATTCTGAACATAACCTATATTATTGCTGCGGTGCGGATCCGGTGCGGACATGTGTGGCCAGACCCTAATCCAGACAGTCCACCGTACGCTGCAAATTAAATAAATTCGTATTAATTTGGTTTATTTATTATTCGCTATATAATAAACGAATTCGTTATATAAACACACTAGCATTCCCCGTCGCGACTTTGCTCGCGAGACTTTAAAATCAATTCTGTGATCATTATTACTTTCACTTACGTATATATGAAATATATAGTAAGGAAAGTATTGCGATCGTGAAAAATTTCGACTTCCGGTTTTCAACGGAAATACACGTTTTGGGGTCCCCTGAGTCCAAATAACCAAGTCCAGCGAAATGGTCTGTTTGTGTGTGTGTGTCTGTGTGTGAACAGATTAGCTCAAAAACTATAGGCCGTACAAAACTGAAATTGGGTATTTAGTGTATGTATATGCCCGCGATGTGACAGCAAGAATTTCATCATATTTGCTCAAAGGGAGGGGGTACTTTATTTAATAACTTTTTAAGTCTTTTTCGATTTTCTCAAAAACGGCTCCAACGATTTTGATTAAATTGAGTATTGGATCTATTTATATGCCCGAGATATGACTGTAAAAATTTCATCAAAATTGATCTACCGGAGGGGGGACTTTACTTAATAAATTTTGTCTCATTTTCACGTGTTTTTTTTTTTTTATTTACTAAAAAAAGGCTTTAACGATTTTGATCAAACTGGGTATTTGATGTATCTATATGCCAAAGACGTGATAGCCAACATTTCATCAAAATTGGTCTAACGGAGCGGGCACTTTATTTCATAATTTTTTTTCTAATTTTTACCTTTTTTTCGATGATCTCAAAAACGGCTTTAACGATTTTTATCAAATTCGTCAGTTAAATGAAAATTAGGTGTTCTTTAATATCAGGTAAACTTTATCATTATTAAAATGTTCTTTTGGGTTTTTTTTTGGGGGGGGGCCTTTTTTGTTTGTTTGTTTCCCATAAAGTATCTTTGTTTTTGTTTATATGGATAAATTAACTGTCTCTCGTTACGCCTAAAAATAAGGAATGGCTAAATATAAGATATGATAAAAATAAAGAAAACATAAAGAGGAGAAAAAATAAAAATATTCAGTCATCTCATAAAACTCGTTGAGCCCACGAATGCGGAGTACGCCTTTAATGTCAGACTATTGTTCATAATTAAAGCCGTTCTGTTCATTAGAGAAGTGACAATTAACAAAACCCATTAATTTCTAATCTAAGTAAGTTGGTAAGTGAAAGTTGTGTGTTGAGCGCACGCACCAGATTTTTTTGGTATTGATTTAATATAATATGTTATATATTAACAACATAACAGGGATCGGAGCTTACGGTAGGTGAAATGTTGGAGGGGGAAGCCGTCGGCTCGGTAGAAGAGAGGGAGACGCGCAAAGGAGAGAGTTCACTGAAACCGCCGAAACAAAAAATTGCTTACTCGTCGTGAACGCTTCATTTTTCGACTTTAAAACATGGTTTTCGAAGCCCCGCAAGGGCTTTCGAGTTAAACTCGTCGTATCATGATCTTTAAAATGAGCCCAAATTAGATATTTTTTCTCGAAGTGCAAACATAGGTGTCCGTTAGAGTTAAACTACAATTTCGCCATTTAAACCTCTTAGGGGTTACATTTTTGAAATTCCTTTCTTAGTTGTTACCTACATATCGTTTAAAATCTAAATTCCAAACTTCAAGTTTCTATCATTAGTAGTTTTTGCTCTGCGTTGATTCTGTCAGTCAGGATAAAGCCTCTTATATATAGAGAGATTATAATAACTTTTAAATATCAATAAGTTTTATTTGAACAATTACAATACAAGGCAATTTGAACAATTGCCTTGAGCCTTACAAGGTCCAGAATACCTCGACCTCTTACCACAGGCATAAGAAATTTACTAGCCTACCCTTATAAGTTCATGCAATTAATCTTTTTATTTGAAGAAAATTGAGGAGCCTTTTTAAATATTCTTTAAGTAAAATTAAATTTAAAGTCTATAAGAATAACAAATTTAGCTCTAAGAGATGTTGATACTCTTCTTAAAGGACCAAACATTTTTTTTTTCCTTCTATATATAATATTAATATTAACCTAAGTCTGGTGAGAAGTATAAGTATAAAACAGTAGGCGCAGACCATGATCCCTCAGCTAGTAACCTTGCGGTCCAAGGGACCGCGCGGGGTCTGAACATGTTAAGGATTTAAATAAAAAACATTTAGTCGTCCACTAATTTTTTTCAATTAACAATTATTGTATTATCAATTTATTGCTGATTTCTAAGAGAACCTGTATTCTTTTCCTTTGCAAGACAAAAGGTTTTCAACATAGTTGATGCCTTAGCATTCTCGATTTTGACGTCCCTATTAAGTAGGATTTATTTATTTTTATACATAAAATTTATTTATTATATATTCTATAAAATAAAATTCATTTAATTATGGTTCCTTTTATTAAATATCCTACAACGGTCGGTACCCTCACAATATTTTGTTAAGAAAGGCACCTAGTTCCTGGTTTGATAACCTGTGATGCATAACATCTATCGTTCAGTATCGTTTCAGTCAATCTGACTTCAAGTTTGTTCGCGGTATCGATTAATATCCTCCGACTGGCTGACAGATCGATTATTGTTTTTCCTCTTGACCCCCGAACCAGAACCCCCCCCCCCCAAGAAAGGTTGAACCCTTCGCTAGGATTTACCTCGCCGCTAACGGTAGATAATGTAAATGGAATGCAAGTTGTGTTGAAAGGTTGTATAGAACAAAGCGGGCAGCGTGCCTCACAATGGTATCTCTCCTCATCGACAATAGCGCATTGAGCCCCGGGGGGTTCGGGGTCAAAAACATCCAGCTTAACAAGACCCAGTTAGCTGTATCTCTTTGGTTACCTGCTTCCTGGATCGTAGCAATTACCTCCGTGGCCGTGGAAAAGGCACCAGATATCTAGAAGGCGGTGGAAAAAAAGCTGACATTTGACGTTTTCCTTGTTTTGAACGTTCTGTGAACTATGAAGCACTGGTCTGGATTTGCCTTTGGATCGGAAGGCCCTAAAGAGCATATCAGCCTCTATAATGTGAGTTAAGTTAAAAAGCCAGACATTTGAGCGTGATCTCAGTCAAATCACCTACATGCACGACCGCTGAACCAATGAACAGCACTTCCTTTCTTCCTTGAGCCCATTGATCTCCTCCATTGCTAGTAGTTCTAGAGTAGTTTTAAAGGGAAAGAAAAAGCCTTGGCTATGCCTTCCTTCGGATAAGACGTAAAATGAAGTTCCCGAGCCTCTGCGATTTCAAGTACTCGTTGAAGATCATTATTCTAATTGTACCTTAGGAACTTCCTTTGCATAATAAAAAAAAAAAAAAAAAAAAGGATTTGTCCAGCTTTCATTTCTGGCATTTATTAATAATTGTGGCATTTAAATGTGCTGTAATAGTGGTTGTTGTATAGTAGTCTTGTAATTGTAGAGGAAAGGACACTTTCACAAGAAATGCCCTGAACTTCAAGTAAAAGGTTATGTGAAGTTGTGAAATTGTGAAGTTGTGAACTCTGAAGTCGATTTCAGTTACAGATACTGAGCTTTCATGACTTTTATGTTTATGTCAGTACAAAAACATTAATGTAACGATCACTGCTTCCTGGATCATAAAAATACCGTGGAATGGTATTAAATATCATGGAGGCTGTGGATACAGCAGATAGATGATATTTTTCTTCAAAGAAAAAACATCTTGATTATTTGACCATTATTAACCACGTTACATTTTTTTTCTTTTTTGTTCACACTTAATTTTTGGAGGCATAGGGCCAAAAACTATCAATTTTATGCTAATTAGTTAAGAGTAAAGTTTAAAGAATTTGCGATTCCCTACAAAAACATTGATGTAACATGAATGGATCCCTGCTTCCTGTATCATAAAAATACCGTGGAATTGTATTAAATATCAAGGAGGATGTGGAAACAGCTGATAGTTGACATTATTTTTTTTATAAACATGGTACATGTTTTCTCTACTTCTCTAAGCATGGGATATAAAAAAACAAATAATAATAAAAAAAAGGTGACCAGATTGTAGCAGATTGAATTTAACAAAAAATTTCAAATGAAAATAATTATTTGAGAATCCGAGAAATTATCCTGATTTATAATTCAATAAATTATGGTCATCGAAATGTAATCCTATACTAACTTGTTTTTTTATTCTAATAATTCTTTAAATATGAATTAATGTTTAAAACAATGCATCTTACAAGAAGAAGACTTCGGCAATATCTGGTTTTAACAATGCTTGGGATTGGTTGAATCTAATTCTCCATTCTCACGGCCAGCCAATAAATCCTAATGGCTCAGTTCGCCTTTCCCCCAGCCAATGAGCATGCTCGTTCAATCCGTGTCCTTTCGACCACGAAAACACGACCCTAACCTTTACAACGTTCGATTCTTTTCCTTTTTTAATATTTTTTTTTTTTTAGTTTTATATTCCGAAATGGTTATCGATAGTAAAAATAAAAATTTATTTAATATTATTTTATTTTATACATATTTCGTTCATTCTTTTAACTATAGTATGTCTCGAAAATCTGCTTAGGGTAGTGTATTTTTGCTTAGTAATTAAATTGTTAATTTAGATTACCTAAAGCAAATTATTGCATTGTAAGAACATCAGTCGAAGGCCTAATACCTATTCTCTATACATTTTAATCTAATTTTAAACCAGAAAAATTAATTTACACTTGAAAAATCATATTTTTTTAGATATCTGGTCGTTGAATGGGGTGAACAGTTTTTCAAGTAAATATAAATTATAAAAGGATTTGCTGTTTCTAGGTGCATTAGTTTTTAATAGAATAGATAAAAATTTGGTGAAGGATTCTATCTATTTGTGTAGATAGAACCGAACATAGCACATTATAAAAACACAAGTAGCAATACAGGTACTATTAAATTAGCCATTCAGTTGACAAAAATTACTAAATTCAATTTCAATTTTTTTCAGTAAAGCTCTTTTAATAATATTTTGGAAAATTCGTACCTTTTTGTTTTGTAATAGTATGACAGAAATATTAAGACATAACAGCACTAAAATATACATACAAAATAAAAAAGTAGGAATATTTTCAAAGAGAATTATATTTTTAAATCTTTTCTTGAAAAATGTTGAAATTGTAGTTAATCTTTATGTCAACTGAAATTCTCGTATATGTTTTGAAAAGGTTGAGTTTGATTTTTGATTCTAAGAACCCTTAGAAATCATGTTCTAATAGGAATATGGAACATCTCTGTGCTACACAATTTCCCCTCTGCTTGTGGAAAATTATCTAATCCATTTTGACCTGTCTTTAAACGAATAAACTATTTTTTTAAATTTTAATATTAATGTACCTCTAGTGTAATTTTTAATATAGCAAAAGAAATTGAAATTTGTTTATAAATTAAGTAGGTATCAATGAACTTCCTTTGAATGACAGTTTTATTTAAAAAATCAATATGATGATATGATTTAACCGAAACACAAATTTTAAAGAGTTTAAAGTCTCTTCCCTTAAATGCTTTAATGATGACTTTTCTTGTTATTTGCTTCTTGTTCATCCTTACAATACTAAAAAATAATAATTCCAATCGCTGCGACGATTTTTTTTTTTTGTATTATGGTCACATGAACCATTACTTTAGTCTCTTATGTTAAATATATTATGTTTTCGAAAACATAAGATTTCTTGTTTAAAATATATTTTCTTTTTTTCAGTTTGGTAGCTTGCTGTACGCCCAGCTTGAACTGTGGAGGGCTGCCAGCGTAGAAGAAACGACGGTCGATGTCAGTGGACTCTTACAAGAAACGACCACAACGCGTTCTGGGTCTTCTTCTGGCGAACCGTCCGATGGTGAGTTTACCACTTTAAATTATATATTAGTAATATGTGTGTTCGAACTCTTTATTTGATTTTATCAGTCAAGGGCATGCACATTAGGTTATATGTGTTTTAAACCTTAAAGCGCCGTGCATGCGACAGACAGTGTAGCTTAGTTACAAACTCTAAATTTGGTGATTCGAAACTCTATGTAGTGTTAGAATAATTTAATAAAAAATAAAAAAAATGGCGAAAAACCTGTATCGTTCAAAAGGGTGTCTTCTTTAAATAAACGCTCAATTCCTAAAGCGATTATTTCCTTAGAAAACAATGGAAGATCAAATGGATAAAAGTTAACTACTCCACGGTACACGAACCAAACAAACTAAAATACGGTAAAAAAACTAAATACAAACTAAAAAAAAAAAAATCCATAAGAAAATTGGTGATTATGATCGACTTGAAAGTTTCACAAAATGTTGAATTTTAGCCAAACAGTGTCTGTATATCGATTTCGAAGGTCAATTAACCGTCACTCGTTTTACAATTAGTTTTCGTTAACCGTCACTACATCAGAACCAAAACCATTTTTTTTTTTAAATTTCCATGTGATTTTTAAACAAAATTAACAGAAATTTATTCGAATATGTATGACTAGCATTCCCCGTCGCGGTTTCGCCCGCGAGCCTTTAAAATCAATTCTGTGACCATTATCTTGGTATTGATCTAATATAATATGTTAACTGATGTTAAGGAGATTTATTAGAATCTGAGCTTCCGGTAGGTCGAATGTGGGAGGGAGAAGCTGCCGGCTCGGTAGAAGAGAGGGAGACGCGCAATTGAGAGAGTTCACTAAAACCGCCGAAACAAAAAATGACTTACTCGTCGTGAACGCTTCATTTTTCGGCTGTAAAACATGGTTTTCGACGCCCAATAGGGCCTTTCGAGTTAAACTCGTCGTATCAAATTCTTTAAAATGTGTACTAATTAGATACATTTTCTCGAAGTTCGAAAATAGATGTCCGTTAGAGTTAAACGACAATTTCGCCATTTAAACATCCTAGGGGTTACATTTTTGATATTCCTTTCTTAGTGGTTACCTACATCGCTTTTAAAATCTAAATTCCGAACTTCAAGTTTCTATTATAAGTAGTTTTTGCTCTGCGTTGATTCTGTTAGTCAGGACAAAGCCTCTTATATATATGGAGAAGAGATCCAAATAAACACGCACCATCCCCAATAATGGGAATCACAGTGTGCATAATTTGATTACCACTAATATTTAAATAATCAGTAGCCATATTTTATGTGAATGTCTATTTTAATACTATTGTAATGTTAAATCTATATTCAAATAAAAAACATATGGTTTAAAATCTCAACAATAGATTTCCGTTAGAGTTAAACGACAATTTCGCCATTTAAGCCCTTTAGGGGTTATATTTTTGAAATTCCTTTCTTAGTGGTTACCTACATCGAGTTCAAAATCTAAATTCCGAACTTCAAGTTTCTATCATTAGTAGTTTTTGCTCTGCGTTGATTCTGTCAGTCAGGAAAAGCCTCTTATATAGAGAGAGATAGTAATTTAACGACATACGCACAGCTCAGACAACACTTGCTGAAAAGAGACAAAAAATGACATGTTATTTTCTAAACGAGTCTATTTTGTAAAAAAATTAAGCTAAAACACAAAAAAGAGATTTTGTGTCGATGTGAAAACAAAGCTACTGACAAGGTCCGTTCCAACACAAGTTGGAGTAAAATGATCAGAGGCATGCGCAATAAGATTTTTTCGTTACGGGAGTGTGTTTCTGGTAGTTTTCTGATAGTCATAACTCGTGTTGAAACAGAACTACAGAATGCTGACATATAAAGTTATATAACATTTTTTAAAGATCTTTTTACTTTCACTTATCTATATATGAAATATATAGTAAGTGGAAGTATTGCGATCGTGAAAATTTTCAACTTCCGGTTTTCAACGGAAATACACGTTTTGGGGTCCCCTGAGTCAAAATAACCAAGTCCCGCGAAATGGTCTGTGTGTGTGTCTGTGTGTCTGTGTGTAAGTGTGTCTGTGTGTGAACAGACTAGCTCAAAAAATATAAATCGTGCAAACCTGAAATTGGGTATTTAGAGTATGTATAAGCCCGCGATGTGACAGCAAAAATTTCATCAAATTTGCTCAAAGCGAGGGGGTACTTTATTTAATAACTTTTTAAGTTTTTTTCGATTTTCTCAAAAATGGCTCTAACGATTTTGATTAAACTGAGTATTTGATCTATTTATATGACTGAAATATGACTGTGCAAATTTCATCAAAATTGATCAACCGGAGGGGGGACTTTACTTAATAAATTTTGTATCATTTTCACGTGTTTTTTTTATTTACTCAAAAACGGTTTTAACGATTTTGATCAAACTTGGTATTTGATGTATTTATATGCCCGAGATATGACTGTAAATATTTCATCAAAATTGATCTACGGGAGGGGGGACTTTACTTCATAAATTTTGTATAATTTTCACGGGGTTTTTTTATTTACTCAAAAACGGCTTTAACGATTAACAAAAATAAGATATGAATGTAGAAAAATGTGTGACTTTGGGAAATGATATTTAGCAAAACACGTCAATTTCTAATCTAAGTAAGTTGGTAAGTGAAAGTTGTGTGTTGCGCGCACGCACCAGATTTTTTCTTTTTAGTTTTTAAATAGATTAATGAAAGAGCAAACTAACACTTACTGCAGAGGACTTTATCAACTTTTTAATATATCTAGCTATTACAATCCTTTGGAAGGCAAATACGCCATTTATTTCAGGTAGGTTGGGAAACACAGCTGTTTATTGCGGAGAGCGAATCCGAAATTTACAGCCTAGTTTCTACTAAGAGAAAATATTGCGAAAAAATTAAATTATGATAGAATGTTACTCATATTTTTTAACCTTAGAGCACTCAGACTCCGAAAGCGTTGGAGAAAGTAACTTGATATGTATAGATGTATTTAAATATATAAAAGTTCCACAGCAGGTTCTTATATCGAGCTCCTTGGATTTCTCTAATGCATCTTAACAGTAAAAGAGAGAGTTGTCTCTTGGTAAATAACATTTAAAAAATAAATAACAACGTTCTGATATCATTAACACGTTAGGTCCCAGGGGTCCGATGCCTTACATTCCCTTCTTAACAGCCGATTTTCACATGAAAATGTCCGAAAGTCGGAACACTTCAAACACGCAATTTAGTCGATTTTTAATGAGATTATTGCATTTTAGTCCAGAAAATGTTGCTAACAGCTGAAATTCTGTCGGTTTTTCAGAATCGGACTCCGAGGTCCGATTTTCGATAAAGAATGGCGTAAATCCTGTATCTGCCTGTCCTGCGCCTATTATGTCTAGTTCCAATCCTTAGCAAGAGATAAAGCCCTTGAGACGCTCATTTAATTCCCTTTTAATCAAGAGATAACGCTTTCGTCAAAACATTCCCATCGGCAAGCCCGATATAGTCTGTGGTTCATGCTAGCAGTCGGACCCCAGGGACCAATACCGTTCAATTCAGCATACCCCTAAAATACGCCGCCGCACCTAACGTGTTAATTAATCAATATATATTATAAAGCAAAGTGTACAATGTGCGTGTCGAAAAGGTTCAAAAACGATTCCACGTGGGATTAAGGAAGTTATGTCTTCGTTTACCAATATGACCCCTTACGGAGAAGAAGGTTTCCGTTTTTCTCTTAAGAGTGTAAAATTGAAGAGAAATGGACGGGACTTTTAAGCCCCTCGCACCATTTAATTAGCCTCTCTGAGATTGTGATACGAGTTTATGAATGAAAAACTTAGTTCGAGCTCCAGGCTACCAGTAAGCGCTAGGGTGCGTTTCACTCAATGTTAATTGTCCATTCATTCAGTATGTAATCGATCTATATTTTTTCAGCTGTTCTTTTTAAATTACTAAAAAATTAAGAGAAAATAATTAGTTTGCGTTTCAAAATAAAATAAGTACTTTACATCTTCGAAAGCAATCAATTAGAAAACCAACTGGATTCCTTAAAAAAATAGTTTTCTCATAAGCAGGTTAATATATGCTCAGCACATTACATTTAATCTATTTCCTAGTAGTACAGTGAGCGAATAAAATTAGACATAAAAAATAGATGAATTGACTAAATAAAAATCGAAAATAAAAAGTTTGAAGTGTTCTTATTGTATTTATGAAAACGAAGTTTGTTTGATTACTACGTATGATGAGTATTCCAGTTGACAAAACGACTAACTCCAATAACAGCATTCAAGATTTTATCATCCCTCAAAGTTCAAGGTAAAGAGAAATATGGTGAAAAAATTGTGCCTTCAAGAAATTTTGGTTTTCACTTTGTAATAGTAGTAAGACTCGAGATATGCAGAAACCGTTCAAATTACAGGGGGGGTATCTTAAGGGAGGTTAAAATGGAAAAAAGGTCTTAAAAAAAAGTTTCTATGAATCTTCGGTAGTTTCTATACTTCTGGATCAAATAGGACCATCATAGTAGTCAGTGCTTAAGTTTTAATCGAGATATAATTTTTTTAACTGAGATACCAGATTTTTCAACAATAATCTAATAACTTATCATCTTCTGACTCCTTGGAATGGGCTTATAGGATTCAGAATCACAGAAATCATCAAAACGAAGCATAACTCGACAAAGTTGCAGGAAAATTAATTGTTCATTTACCATTTTCAACCCCCTGTAAATTACACAGGGTTCCTTATTAGGGCGGACTCTCAAGTCAGCAGATTATTGATACCAAGTTAAAACCGAATTTTCAAGAAGATGCTAATTTTGTTCTATATTTCCTTTAATTTTAAAGTTTTTTTGGTATTAAAACTACCACACAACTACCGGAGCGAAGCCGGGCACCCTAGCTAGTTACATATAAACAAAATAATTACGTAATTATGACTCATAATTGGTATAAAAAAACATAGAGTGACAAAATCCTGCGGACGCTCTTGTTTACTTCCAAACGTCGTTCCAAAAATGTTACCATGTAAACAGGCCTTTTTGAATAACTTTTATTGATCGAACTTTTCATAATTAACTTTGTTAAGTACTTTCAAATTGAATTTTTTCAACAAAATGCATGGCTTATTCGGACCCTAGTTCTCACTTTCAGGTGGGTGCCACTTACCCCCTATGCATTCGTTGGTAGCATCTAAAATGAAATCTAACAACGAATTAAACATTAAAAATACGATTTTATTTTATTCTTATATGACTGTTGCAAGGTATAATGAAATCGGTCACAGTTAGCCAAGAGTATTTTCTTCCATTCTTTAAAGCATATCTTCCAGGACAACTTTCTAATTCCTAGAAAGAATTTTATTTTCGGCGTTACGAAACCAGAAACCTGTGAGTTCCTGAGGGACAAATCATCATAATGGGGTTGGCAAGACTGATTTTGATCGTCAATGATCGAGAAGATGGAACAAACCCCCCACCAATCTTCTAGAGCTTTTTTTTTTTTTTTTCATCTTCTTCCAGAAGAGGGCTGAAATGATGAAGTCTTTATTGACGTCACTGCCGAAGCGAGAGTGAGAAGAAAGCAGAACTAATGGTGGACTGGATTGCGTCATCCCACGCCGCTTCTGTCCACCATCTTGTGTCAATTCCCATGCCTCACGTTTATGCAAATTTCTTCAATAATATCTGTCTTACATATCCAACATATGCATAAGAATCTAGAATATGAAATAATTATGAGAAACAGACAATAATTATAGATTTTACACTCCACATCACACGACCTTCACGCATATATTTTAATGATGAATCATATTTAATTTACCTAAGCATACTCACACATATACATAAACATTAATAATTAATAATAATCATATTATCAACGGCCATGACCATGAAGACGAGAATTGATCTTCCTAACGGTTTTTTATTATAGAAATAAATAGACAGCTAACCTTGTAAAACATCATCCCCCATTAAAAAATAAATAACCACTTTTAAACATTTAAAATACTTAGATCTATATATCTATCTTTATCTTTAACTAGATAACAATCTCGTGTCACGATGTTTGTCGGAGGTAAAATCAGGAAATACTCGTTGATTTTTATGAAATTTGGCTCATTGGGTGTACTTTTGTCCTACTTAAAAGATAGGGTAGTTTTTATCTCGATTATTGGCCTCAATATTTTTATTTTTTTTCAAATTAAATGCTTATTATTCTACAAACAGTGTGATTATATGCAAATTCTATCAATTTTCAACAGATGGAGGTGATTTATTGACACTTCATTTTCTTCCGAAGTTAGGCATTATCCAAATCTATTTTTTCCGGCTTGGGCTAGGACACTTCGTCTTTTTCCCATGGCAAATTATGTGTAGCCTTTTCACGTGTGGGTAAAACATCGAACCTATTTGTTTTAGCAAAAGACGGGTTAACCATAATCATTGTGCACCTATTAGTATCGCCTTTTGATACGATATCTCATATCATCATGTGTTATATTCTGAATTTAATTAATGTGTATTATAGCAAAAGATTAATTTTGGTACACTTTCGCTAACTGTCTTTTGTGAATTTACTAAACCCTGTTCCACTATATTCTGTACTAGTTCATTTTACATGTCTCATTCATTAACACACTGAAGACAAATATAAGATTTAAAAAATTAAAACTTTAAGCCTTCTAAATTCTTTACCAAACAATTTTAAATTTGGTGTAAAGTTCTATTTGGATCCCATAGGTTTTTAGATTAGCTGAAACGTTTTTTAATCTTTATCAGTGAATTTTGATCTGACTGTATTATATGATATTATTAATTCAACACATTGTAGCTACTGAGCCATAGTAGCAACGCGCGGCCGAGTCTGCTCGTGAATTCTGTATATGAAAGAAAAATTATGAACAGTAAAGGTGCCTTTACACCTTACGAACCTC
This sequence comes from Aelia acuminata, assembly GCA_911387785.2. Taxonomy (NCBI): domain Eukaryota; kingdom Metazoa; phylum Arthropoda; class Insecta; order Hemiptera; family Pentatomidae; genus Aelia; species Aelia acuminata. Next base: position 145,709,005 of record OU426981.1, on the reverse strand, counting down.
ACCTTCGAACAAGTTCTCCTTCGAACCTTGCCGTACCGACGTGAAGCGAACAGCCATTTATACTTCACGTGAGGTTAAGCGAACCAATATGGCTGACGCACCCAAAGGTAGCTTATGATAAAGAAAAAATCTCCATTATCAATATATTTTATATTATCTGAAAAATAAAAAAATAGGAGACGATTTACAACGTTTCACAAATTACACTAGTATCACAAACAACTCCTGTCACTTAGGAAAAACCCAAATCAAAAGTGACACTAGCGCTACCCCCGAACCCAGGCGAACAGATGAAGTACCTGGAACACCCGAACAGTCGACGTGAAGGCTTCACGAAGGTTGTTCGAGGGTGGTGTTCGAAGGAAAAGTTCGTAAGGTGTAAAGGCACCTTAAGATAAATCACATATAATGTTGAATTACAGTAAACACACCCCAAACTATTTGTCTCTATAATGCCTATATAAGCATTATCAAAGTTTGAATATCAGGAAATTGTGTAAGATGAGATGACTTGCAGAATACAGTCATGTCTAAACTTCCAGGCATTTCCGCCAATCAGGTCCTCAATGATTTCTTGGTAGGCCGTTCCCACCGTGAGAACAAAATTATATAACCAGTTGTTAATAGTAACAAGTTAAATTTAAAAAAAATATATAGCAGAATCAATATTTCAATTAATAACAGTTCTGTAGGTGTTTCGGGTCAAGTTTGTTTTACATGATACTAACCAGTTATTTTTTTAGGAGCAGTTATACCTAATGTAACCAATAGAAAAATCCGTTTCATTGAGTCATATGATCTAATTACCTAATTAGCATCTCTTATAAGCGTTATATTCTTTCTTGCGATCTTGAATCTTCCTTCGTGTCGATGAATTTTTCAAGGTTAAGTATATCATTTCCATAGGGAGGAAAAATGCGTCTGTTTTTTTCCAAGAACATTGAATTTTGCCTTGCGTGAAAGAATTTTCAAATCGAAATCAAATGTGTATTCAATTCGAGTTCTGTATTCGATTTAGCAGTTCTAAAAATGGCTGATGGAAAGAAAATGGTTTAAGGTCTATGTTGGTCCAATGTTAAAATTATTCCTTTTATCCTGTTAAAAAAGTTTTGAATGAAGTAACGTAATAGGACGTGAAATGGAGGTCCCGAGCCTGTGCGATGTCAGTTACTCGTTAAAGATCACTATCCTAATTATACCTGGTTTGGCAAAATTTAGGACTCTCACCTCACTATCGTGAGGTTAGCCTTAGTGGCATAAAGTGATATTAAACAAACATGTCGTGTTATTTAAACTGTAATTTTTTTTTAATATTTGTTGTTGAGGCGGTACGAAGTTTGCTGGGTCAGCTAGTGCGTTATTTAGGTAATAAAATGTAAAATATTTATACTCTGGGAGAACGCTAGCCCCTAATGTATGTATAGTAAATATACATAGACACGTGAATTTCTGAAACGAGATAAAAAAGAATAAAAAAAAAAAAAAAAGCCACCGCTTGTCCTTGATTTCTTTGGACGTGATCGGATTCTTATGAACTTTCTATTTACCGCTGGCAGACAAAAACAAAACGGTGAGCAGTGCTGCCAACGTTTTCCCTTGGCAGTTGGTAGCCCTGCCTGACCCTAAAACGGGTTCCGGTGTCCTCAAGGTCGCCCTGAATGCACAAAATGATGTATGCACTCTCTCTCTTGAATGTCCACTGCAAACTGCATCTTATCTTAGAGCAAGCAATCGGGTTGGACTTCTATTCTATGTACAACAGGCGTCGTTATCGTCCGAGCCCCAATGTTTCAAGATGGCTATCTGTCGCATGGAGGTGGTGATATTTCAATCTAGTAGCAAGTGCCGGGTCTAATAAGGTCTGCACTGCAAGTGGACTAATCTACAACTCTATGAAATGGCAAACAATCTGAGATCTTCCTAATTAAAAGTTTGTAACGTTTCGTTTCTTTCTTTTTTGTTTCAACGTCACGTTATGCCACTAAGGCTAATCGGATGATGCTGCATTGGGAGTCCTAAATTTTGCCTATGCAGGTATAATTAAGATGGGGATCTTTAACGAGTACTGGACATCGTACAGGCTTGGGACCTCCATTTTGCGTCCTATCCGAGAACGGCATCGACAAGGATTTTTCACTCCCAATAAAAGATCACAGGGCCACCATGGGACGCGAACCCGCGACCGTTAGTATTGTAAGTATCAATGCTAACCACTAAATCACAGGTGACCCCTGTAACCTTTCGTTAAACAGTGTTAAAGAAATATATATACATATTTCTGTTTTACTGTTTAAAGGGAAGCGAAATTTCCTTGAAGTGCCTAAAATATTATTTGTATTAACATTCCTAACTAAATCATCAATTCCATCAAATCATTGCTAATTGGTACACCAATCCAAGCATCATAAATTCAAAAGATCTGGTGCGATGCGCGCAACTAACAACTTTTACTTACCAACTTAGATTAGAAATTGAAGTGTGTTGTTAAATGCCATTTCTCAAAGCCACACATTTTTCCAAATTCATTTACTTATTTTAATTTGTATTTGCTCTCTAAAGTACACTAATTTTTTATATTATTAAATAAAAGTTTTTTTTGCGATAATTCGGCAATGCAAGCATAATACTCCAAGTCGTCTGATTTTATAATTCTCTATGTAGTTGTTCAAAACTTCATTTAGTTACCATAAAACAAATAATTTTCATTAAATGAACAGAACGGATTAATTATAAACAATTGTCATTAAAGGCGTACTGCGCATGCGTGGGTTCATGAGGCGTGTTCTATGAGTTGACGGAATATTTTTCTTTTCTTTTTTCTCTTGTATATGTTTACTTGATTTTTTTCATATTTCATATTTAGCCATTTCTTATTTTTGGTGGTAACGAGAAACAGTTAATTTCTCCATATAAACAAAAACAATGGTACTTTATAGGAATAAAAAAAGGCCACTTCCCTATTTAAGCCCCCTCAGAACATTTTAATAATGATAAAGCTTACCTGATATTAAAGAACACCTAATTTTCATTAAACATGACGAATTTGATCAAAACCATTAAAGCCGATTTTGAGATAATTTAAAAAAATTGGGAAAAAAACGTTATGAAATATAGTGCCCCTTCCGTTTGATCAATTTTGATGAAATTTTTGCTGTCATATCGCAGGCATCAAATACCAAGTTTGATAAAAATCGTTAAAGCTGTTTTTGAGTAAATAAAAAAAACACGTGAAAATGAGACAACATTTGTTTAGTAAAGTGCTACCTCCGATTGATCAATTTTGATGAAATTTTTGCAGTCATATCTAGGCCATATTAATATATCTAATACTCAGTTTAATCGAAATCGTTAGAGCCGTTTTTGAGAAAATCGAAAAAAACGTAAAAAGTTATTAAATAAAGTACCCCCTCCGTTTGACCAATTTTGATGAAATTTTCGCTGTCACATCGCAGGCATATACATACACTAAATACCCAATTTCAGATTTTCACAGTTTATAGTTTTTGAGCTAGTCTGTTCACACACACACAGACCTTTTCGCGGGACTTGGTTATTAGGACTCAGGGGACCCCAAAACGTGTATTTACGCTGAAAACCGGAAGTCGAAATTTTTCACGATCGCAATACTTTCCCTTACTATATATTTCATATATGGGTAAGTGACAGTAAAAATGTAGCGATTTATTGAAATTTAAAATTGTTAGAGCCAGTTTTGAGAATATTGAAAAAAACGTTAAAATGGGAAACAAGTTATGAAATAAAGCGCCCACTCTGTCTGATCAATTTTGATGAATATTTTACTGTCATATCGCGGATAAATTACACTTGCTAAGACCGAAGCTGAAGTGACTAAGTACTCGGCGAGAATCGACTCTAGACACCCACACGCTTTCCCGAGTGAAAATCTTGGAGTGAAAACTGTGCGCTTTCTAAAGCGGATTCCTATCTGTTTACGTTGCCTTTAATGATGCAATCAACTCGCTTACGACGAGCTCAGTTCGTAGAACCTTTCATTATTACTAGTGTAATAAAAGAGAGGGAGGGAATTATAATAGTAATAGTTATAGCTTGTACTTTCACTTGCAAATATTTCTTAGGCAGTTTCATAAGTGCCTTATATGTTCCTTTCATTCTTGAAAAAGACGTGTGAGAAATCAAGCAGAGATACTTTTGTCACAGTTACAAATAAATAACAGGTTACTTCATTCAAAACTTTAGTCGATGAGGCAGCTGTATCTTGTTGGCCTTTAAAACGTTACTTATAGCAAAAAAATTTCTTGTTATAATTTTTTCTTCAAATCTTATTATTTTCTTGAGATTCGTCTAAAAAAATTCTGATACGGGGGGGGGGGGCGCCTTTTATTCGACTGAATTTAATTCTTTATTTAATCCTGTTTGTTTTACGACTATATGTTAGTAACCAGTGAAATATCTAGGAACGGTTTTACCTAATCTAACCTTTAAAAAAAAGATAAAAGGAATATTTTAACATTTGGCTCACATAGATCTCAAACCATTTTAATTTATCAATAGTTAGTTATAATAGGTTATTATACTATTTATAATAGGTTATTATATAATAGGTTATATAGGTTATTATATTATTTATAATAGGTAGTTAGTTTGTTTGCTTAATTAACGTTACATATGGCACTAATGATATTCGGACGATAGTACAGTGGGAATCCTAATTTTGCATTTCCAGGTATAATTAGGATAGGGATCTGTAACGAGTACCTGACATCGTACAGGCTCGGGACCTTCATTTTATGTCCTATCCGAAGGACGGCATAACCAAGGATTTTTTACTCCCTTTAAAAAATCCTAAGGCCACCGCGGGATGCTAACCCATAACCTAAGCATTGTAGGTTGCTATGCTATCCACTACACTACAAGTGACCCCAAATAACACGACTTTTTTCAGTTTAAATAATATGTATAGCCATGGATGTTGCATGTTTTTCTCTAAAAGCGATCATAAATAAAAAATCTGTTCAAAACAGAAAGTAGTAATCGATCCAGCTCTCTTAACTCTATCCGACTGCCGACAAATTTTTATAATAAAAGAAAGTTTGTGATTAATTCCATATTTTTTTTACTTATTCTGCTATTGTATATATAGACGAATCCAACAAATCGAAAATCACACAAATAGGTGTTTTTGTTGCTGTTTTTGATTTAAAACTAAAGCGAATTTGTTTTATACACGAGTTGATTTTACAGAATGACCAACTAAAATTACAACATTTTTCAGAAAAGAACTTTTAATAATATTTCTTTTCGGATCATTCATAAATTTCTATTTTATAATAGTATGATAGAACTATAAAATCTAACAGTGTTATGAAAATATGTTCAAATAAAATAAAAATATTAGAATTTTCCAAAGAGAGATATAATTTTAAGTGCTTTGCTAGAAAACTGTTAAATCGGACTTAAGTCATTCTGTAAACTGAAAGGATTATTTCTCTGTGATAAGGCAGCCTAAGGTGTTATTCAAAACAATTAAAAAAAAAATCATTTTCCACGTAATTTTAAAGACTTTTATCATTTTTTAGACGAAGCCTGGAAGAATAAATTAAATCATTCATATCTTTCCCTACCCCGTTAAATAAAATTTTAAAAACTGATTTTACTTTTTGAATAGTTATTTTCTCAAATCTAATATTTTGGACTTAAAATACTGTTAGCTAAAAGCACATATCACTCGTCAGCAAGGAGATGGTTGCAACTTGAAATATCTTTATACATATATAAAAAGATATTCATTTACATAGGCACAATTACATGAGCTGGGATTCCCCAATTACCCAGGCACTTCGCCATCAGACCGTTAAATTAGTTCTCGAAGTTGGCTTCTCGTTATGAAATATACAGAAAATGTTATTTCAAAACTTAAAAAAAAAGAAAAGAGATTTCAACGGTGGGTTTTCCCGAAGTATACTGGAAGAATAGGTATAACCAAGCTCCTTCCTTGGTTGGGACAAGGGTTACATAAGACGGGATTTCCAGAACGCCTACACCTCATATCAGCATCCTACCATCTTGCGTATTCACCATTTCCTTCTGTATCACGTCTTGAGGATCCCTTATTTAAAATAATATATATCGACTGTCGGACAGATGGTTACATCTTTAAAAAAAATCTGGTGCGATGCGCGCAACACACAACGTTCACTTACCGAGTTTGATTAGAAGTTTTGTTAAATGCCATTTCTCAAAGTCACACATTTATCCACATTCATTGATGATGTATGCACTCTCTCTCTCTCTTGATTGTCCACTGCAATCTGCATCTTATCTTAGAGCAAGCAATCAGGTCGGACTTCTGTGTTCAACAGGCGTCGTTATCGTCCGAGCCGCAATGTTTCAAGATGGCTATCTGTCGTATGGAGGTGGTGATATTTTAATCTAGTAGCAAGTGTCCGGTCTAATAATGTCTGCTCTGCAAGTGGACAGCTCTACAACTCTATGATATGGTAAACAATCTGAGATCTTGCCACTTAAAAGTTTGTAACCTTTCGTAAAATAGTGTTGACAAAAGAAAAAAAAAGATATTTCTGTTTTTACCGTTAAAAGGAAAGGGAAATTTCCTTGAAGTGCATAAAATATTAATTTTATTAACATTTCTAACTAAATCATCAATTCCATCAAATCATTGCTAATTGCTACTCCAAACCAAGCATCATAAGATGAAAAGATCTGGCGCGATACGCACAACACATAATTTTCACTTAACAACTTACTTAGATTAGAAAATGAAGTGTTTTCTTAAATGCTATTTCTCAAAGCCACATTCATTTACTTATTTTAGTTTCTATTTGCTCTCTAAAGTACACTATTTATTTTTTTTTTAATAAATGTTTTTCTTAGGATAATTCGGCAATGCAGGCATTATACTCTAAGTCGTCTGATTTTGAACAATTGTCTGTCATTAAAGGCGTACTGCACATGCGTGGGCTCATGAAGCGTGTTTTATGAGTTGACGGAATACTTTTTTTTTTTTTCTCCTGTATAAGTTTACTTGATTGTTTTTCATATTTCATATTTAGCCATTTCTTATTTTTAGGCGAAACGAGTGACAGATAATTTCTCCATATAAACAAAAACAAAGGTACTTTATAGGAAATAAAGGCAAAAAAGGCGCCTTTTAAGCCCCCCAAGAACATTTTAATAATGATAAAGCTTACCTGATATTAAAGAATACTTGATTCTCATTAAAGACGTCGGATTTTATCAAAATCTAGGAAGCCGTTTTTGAGAAAATCGAAAATAAAAACGTAAAAATTGGAAAAAAATGTTATGAAATAAAGTACCCCCTCCGTTTGATCAATTTTGATGAAATTTTTGCTGTCGTATCGCGGGTATATACATACACAAAATAACCGTTTTCAGGTTCGTAAGGTTTATAGTTATTGAGCTAGTCTGTTCGCACACACAGACCGTCTCGCGGGACTTGGTTATTTGGACTCAGGGGACCCCAAAACGTGTAATTCCGTTAAAAACCGGAAGTCGAAATTTTTCACGATCGCAATACTTTTCCTTACTATATATTTCATATACAGGTAAGTGAAAGTAAAATGTTTTTTGGATAATCACATATTAATTTTCAACTGCATTCCCAATTTTACAATATACCTAAAAACAGCGACTAGGAAAAATAGTCTTTGTTCACAAATAGTTTACCATTGCGACAGCTAGTGCCACTGCTACTAACTGTAACTAAAAAGTAGTCCGCTACCTGCGTCAACAGGATCATCCTTTATTAATACTGTTGTGACTAAATTATAGCATTGTAAGTTTTATCATTCTGATTCCAACCAATGATATGGATTGTAATATATATTACAATTTAAATAAATAATATTAAGTTACCTATTAGTGTCCATACGAAGAAGTTACACCGAATCGTTTGACCCAGTTCTGAAATAAATTAACATAAGTTGTTGTTCGCTTTGAATAAAACATGACAGTGTGAAAGCGACTACACAACACTTTGCCATTTATTACTTACTGTTTAGCGTTTTAGAAATTACGTTTTATTAGTATTTTTTAAATGATATGACATTAAATACATATTAAATACTTTTTTAAAAGTTTCCATAGTTAAAACAAAAATATGTACTGGAGAGACAGCTCATGGTGCGTCATCGTGCTGACCTCATAGCTCGCTTCAGTCCTTTTATTTCGTAACACAACTTCGGATCCTTAAGCATTGGCGGATCCAGGGGGTGGGGGGCTGTGGGGGCCGCAGCCCCTCCCTTTGGAAAATTTTTCGTCAATTTAAGATAGAATTTGACTTTCCTTAATGTAAGAAAACAAGTTAAAGAACAAATAGTGTGCAGTACAAGTAGAATTTTAGTTGTGGGAAAGGAACATAAAGGTAAAAAAGCTGATTAGCAGATCCAAATGAAGGGCCGTGGGGGTGCAGCCCCCCTTTACGATCGGCTGGATCCGCCCATGTCCTTAAGTGGTTTTTTTTTTACTAGGTTTTGTAAATTTTGTTTGTTGTTATATTAAATAAATATCAAATATCATTTAAGAAAGTAATTGAGGAGGTGAGGTGCAAAATTAGTTCGTTCCACAGGAACAAGTTTTTCAGGAAACTCAAAAAAGTTAAAAAGTAGAGTGGCCAGGTAAAAATGTTTGTTTGTTTTTTTGCCTTCTAAAGGTACATATAACCTGTGCAAGTGAGCTTTTGGTACTTCTAATTGCACCCATCAATAAATTCTTAGTACACCAAGGAATAACACATTTATGATGTAGCAGTGTTGCCCATGTATATCAATTTTGTTGTTTTATAGATTTCTTGTTTTAAAAAGTTCTTTATATTTAATAACAATCTATTTATAAAATATTATTAATTATGTTATTAGAAAATAACTAGTTTAATATTAATATCAAGAACTTTTAAAAAGAAGTAATCTATAAAACAACAAAATTGATATACATGGGCAACACTGCTACATCGATATACATGGGCAACACTGCTTCAAGGATGGAATAAAAAACATTACTGATTTAAAAGTAATACAACGCAAAAGTAATAAAGTATGAAATGAAACAAGTTTTGCAACAAAATGTCATCCAGGGACAATCCTAGTACCTCTTAATTGTGATCTGCAATTATGATTCTAAGCCAATTACTTGATTTGAGGGGCCGTGATTCTGTCATTACTGAAGTTAGAAGCAAAATAGCACCAGATTTGGAATCCGCTTGTTAAAGAAATTAATTTATTTTTAATAGGTGATTTTTATTCTCTGATCAATATTTTTTTTATCGCAATTTAATCATTATTATTTATTTAATACAGTGAGTGATAATTATTTTTAATTCAATTAAAAAATATAAAAAATCGATTTAAATTTTTATATAAAATCAAGAATGATTTTTAAATTAAAAAATCAAAAATAATAATTATAAGATGATATTTGGGAAAAAATAATTATAGATTTCAAACCCTGTTATTTACATTTGTAATAAACTAAACAAAGAGATACGGTTCTTTATATATATATATATATATATATATATATATATATATATATATATATAGGTTGCCACACGCAATTATATATAAGTTAATACAATTCTGAACGCACAGGTTAAAAAAAAAAAGTCTACAGTTTCTTAGAAAATTAATATAAGGAATAATAATTGTAGGAGCTTTCTCTCATAATCTACGGATAACGAGTTCTTATGATTGTCTGTTTATTGCGAAAGCGTCCTTGTCAAGGCTTCGACTCAGGTGACGATAATTTATTTAAATTGCGCTGAGGCGATTTAATTGTTCCATTAACTAACTTCGTATTTATTTGTTCTTCTTGTAGCTAGCGGTAAAGGTTAATAGAGTTTCTTTTGAACGAGGCGATCCCGAACGAGCGGCTAGTGGGAGTGCAACCTTGAAATCTCGCTCTCCTTGGCTCCCTCCCTCCCTCTTCCTCTAAACAGTTTATTTTGTTTTATTTTTCTTTTGCGTTGTTATTTTTTTTTTTTCTCTCTTTTTCGTTTTTATTCATTCCGCTTAAGTATTCTCTGGGCAAGACAACAAAAGTCTCCTTTTCTGGGTTTACTGCCCAGCGTCGCCGCCGAAGAGTTTAAACGATCCTCGATCTCGCTTAAGTACGTATTAAGTTGGTCGTAAACGCCACTCCTTTATCCCTTCCTACCTCTAAGCAGTAAAATAGCGGAATGAATCCTAACGGACTGGCCAAGATTTACTTCGACGCTTAGCGTAGGTAAATATATTATTTCACGTCTATTCGACAATCGTCAGAAACTATTCTCTGTCATTTTATGATCGAAAATAAGCAATGTAACATACAAATAAGGTCATTATGTTCTGTTAAATGCCATTTCTCAAAGACACACATATTGCCACATTCATTTACTTATGAGATGGAAATGGTTGGGGGTGCGGTCAAATGAAAACACTATATGTGAAATAACATATATAATGTGCCGACGTTTCGACTCGATATTCAGGTCTTCTTCAGGGCTAAATATAAAACCAGATAGCAACCAATAAATATGAAGAAATTCATTTACTTACATTTGTTTGTATTTCCTCTTAAAAGTGCACTCAATTTTTTCATTATTTAATAAAAGGTTTCACTTGTGATAATTAGGCAAAGCAAGCATAATACTCCAAGTCCTCTGATTTTATGATTCTCTATGTAGTTGGTGAAAAGTTCATGTAATTAGTTAACATCGTCTGTCATTAAAGTCGTACTGCGCAAAAGTGGGCTCAACGTGATTTATGAGTTGAATAGAATACATTTTTTATGTTTTGTGAAGTTGAATTCAGGTATAGTCATTTCTTATTTTTAGGCGTAACGAATTTCTCCATTTAAACAAAATCAAAGGTACTTTATAGGAAAACAAAAAGAGCCCCTTACCCATTAAGGCCACCTCAGAACATTTTAATACTGATAAAGTTTACCTGATATTAAAGAAGAATTTATTTTCATTATACATGACGAATTTAATAAAAATCGTTCTAGCTATTTTTTGAGAAAATCGTAAAAATGGGAAAAAAGTTATGAAATAAAGTGCCCCCTCCGTTTCAGCAACTTTGATGATTTTTTTTTCTGTCATATCGTCGTCATATCAATACATCAAATACCCAGTTTTACCAAAATCATTGGAGCCGTTTTTGAGAAAATCGACAAAAAATTAAAATTAATGAAATATAGTACCCCCTCCGCTTGACCAATTTTGGTGAAATTTTTGCTTTCACATCACGGGCATATACATACACCAAATACCCAATTTCTGGTCTGTAGGGTTTATAGTTTCATAGTTACGCACAAACAAAAAAAAAAAAAAACACAGAGGACCTCAAAAGGTGTATTTCCGTTGAAAACCGGAATTCGTAATTTTTCATGATAGCAATACTTTCCATTACTATATATTTTTTGTCATTGTACTCCTTGCATGCCAAGACATCAAATTCAAGAGATACCCGACAAGCCCAGCTGATCGTCTTTCATAGACCATACAAATAATCGTTGTCAGGAGAAACCCGACAAATCCTGGACATTGGAAAATATTTTCCTATAACGAAAGTAGTAAATTCGTTTTGAAGTAAATTTTGCTTGACTTTTCACTGTCTAAGAAATTATAGAAGATTTGAATAAAGAGCTATAAATTTAAATCTTGCCCATTTCAACTTTAAATATTTTTCCTTTATTAGGCAATATATGTAAGCTTGTGAGTGCTTTGTGCAGTAATTTCCAAAATATATGGTTTGTAACAATCTTTTGTCTTCCATAATCAGGAGAAACTCTACATGTCAAAAAAAAAAAAAAATATTTTTCAGATCTATTGAATGAACATAGATTTTTCAAAACATAAAAAATGTATTCTAAGTAGCAATATGTGTCGGAGATAATTTAAGTTAAGGAAATCTCTTAATGCCAAGGAGATTTGTAGACATCACTTTTTTTTTTATAATGTTTGTCTGATTTGTTCTTCGATGTCTTTTTCAGATGAGGAAGACGAGGAGATGGGCGACAGCAGCCAGAACTCGCCCAAGAGCAGCTCCAGCCGCAGCGGTGGAGGCGGAGGATCGCACATCCACCTCTGGCAGTTCCTGAAGGAGTTGCTGGCCTCCCCTTCTGTCTACGGTTCCTGCATCCGCTGGGTCGACCGCCAGAACGGTGTCTTCAAGATCGAGGACTCTGTCAGGGTGGCCAGGCTCTGGGGCAAGAGGAAGAACAGGCCAGCCATGAACTACGACAAGCTCTCGAGGTCCATCAGGCAGTACTACAAGAAGGGTATCATGAAGAAGACGGAGAGGTCTCAGCGTTTGGTCTACCAGTTCTGCCATCCGTATTGTCTGTAAAGTTCCTCTCCTCTGGATTGCTTTGGCAAACTGGAAGAGAGGAAATATTTTCTTGTGTAAATAGTTATGTACTTGCTCCTAAGCTGTTTCGGAATTATAGTATGTAATTTCGGAACCAGCAAAGGGGTGAGAAAAGTGTATGCCATTTTTTGGCAATCTGTATATATATTAATTTTTATTTTTAATTGTTTGTTAAATATTTTATTTAATATTTTATTTTTTTTTATATTAATAGTCGATCTGGAAGGTAATTTCTGGACGACTATAAAAATGTCTTTTTGGGTCTGATGTAGTATTTCATCGACCCGCAGTTTGCTGACTTAGTATGACCCATGTCGGAGGACGGTACTAGTCCTTGTATAATGACAGAAGGACAGAAAGGTCAGTGATTGTTTGCCCCATATATCTATGATATATTCTTATGTAAGTTCTATGAACGGTTTAACATTTTTGTAAATATTTATATATATATGTATTGTAGTTTCATTAGTGTGAATTAATAAATTTTGTACATTGGACTAACAATGTCAATGAAGAGGTTACGGTACAAGTACTGAAGTGCGGCTTATGCGCCGTTCACTAAGGCGCCCTTCCGCCGAAATAAAAGAAATATTTAGGCCAATAATCGTGATAAAACTATCCTATCTTTAAAGCTGGACAAAATTATAGACAATGAGCCAAATTTTTATAAAGTTCTGTCGAGTAGTTTCTCATTTCACCTCAGACAAACATCGTGACACGAGACTTTTTTTAAAAGCTGTGTTTTTAGCCTGTAAGCCTTAACTTGATCATATTCGATGACTGATTTAAACATTTGGTCTCCTCCAGTTTAAAAAGTAAGACCCCAGAAAACACCACGAGAAGAGCTATGAATACTAGAAAACTTTATTTGCACATAACTCAAACACTATCGAATTTTAATCGATTATATAAATGAGAAAATTATAGTTTTCCTTATTCCGTACTTAACGGGAAAAAATCATGAGAATCTGATTATTATTTAAGTTAAAGCCTTTTGGGGTCTGTTTGCGAAGACGACATCCAGTTATTTTCACAGCACGACTTCCAGTTACTTTTAGTAAGTAGTTACTTCTTTTAAACACATTTTGGCACTAGTACTGAAGTGAAGCTTATGCGCCGTTCACTAAGGCGCCCTTCAAAGTAAGACCCGATCTCCACTGAAAAGGACCCTTTTGGGGGTTTATTTATCTCTGAAGAGCGAGTGGGAGTCGAAAGCTAGAATCTATTAAAGCCAATCAAGGCACTTTTTAACTGAAATAAAGGCGATGTGAGTTCGATAACATGGCGGTCACATAACCTCTCAAAACAGGCCACGCCCATCAGCCGCTCTTCAGTACCTTTACCGAAGTTAGGTATTAAATGTTTTCCATTATTAGACAACAGTATCGCAGTTATGGTGATGGTTTATCAATGATTTCATATAGAAGTGTGTGTATTAAAAAAAAAATTACTTTATTCCATAAAGTCATAATCTTGTATTTACATTAATATTATTAAGTTAAATGTTTATGGTGTTACGAACAAATGAAATAGCCATTAAATGGCGGTTGATATTTAAATCTAGTGCTTATTTTTTTATTTTATAAAATTCATTTTATGATTTGAATTTTAACTCATTGTTACCATTAATTTTTATTTTTTTTAATAAAAAAAAAATGCTAACCATAATAAATTTATGTTTTGTTACTTACATATACATAAAAATATATATTATACTTATATCAAAGTTTTAAAGACTTTTATTTTTTATATGTTAGATTTATAAATAATATAATTTAAGAACTGTTATTTCTAAGTAATAGAAATTTATTATTAAAATGGAGTAATAGGGATATCTTTATGCCATGACTTCATCATGCTATTTAGTTTTATGTTATTTTTTTTTTTTTAATGTTTAATTGTTGCTCAAATGTAGTGTCTTTAGATTATTAACTTGTAAAATTATTGTGATCTTTATCAGTGCCCATTTGTCATTTTGTAGATGAATTGTGTGGAATGGTTTTTATATACAATAAATTTTACCACCGAAATTGATTATCTTTTCATATATCCTTATCTTATTTTTTTTCATATTGTAACATAAAATAATTTAAATTAGATTTTATAAGTATAATGCAATATTTCATAGCAGCTTGGAGATCCATTTAAAATTAATAACCAGTTCCCATTGCCCTTGTAAGTATAAACAAATAGCAAGGCCCGTTTTTCTTAAATATTTGGTTATTTAAAACAGAGAAACATAGGTGAGCATACCTAAAAATGCTTCCTTATAAAAAAAAAAATTTATAATATTTGTATATTATGAGATATATAGTCTATATAAATAAAGTTGAAATTCTGTTTGTTTGTTTGTTTGTTTATTTGTTCTTTATAGAAATCCATACCGTTTGTCCTAAATTCTCCAAATTTCGCTCAGTTGTTCTTTGATACCAGGTGCGAACACCTGCCCATATTAAAATTGCATAACTTCAGCCGATCTTCAGCTGATATTCTTTATTCTCCAAATTTCGCTAAGCGTTTCTTTCAGACCCGGTGCGAACAGCTGTTCATATTAAAATTACATAACTTCAGCCGATCTTCAGCTGATATTCTTTATTGTTATAAAAATCATAATGATCTCACTTTACATTGTTTTTTTTTTTTACGAAATCGACCGTTTCTTTAGAAAAATGAAATTCCCCGTGATAAACCGGGATATACAGCTATAATCTATGTATATAAAGATTAAATTCTGTTTGTTATTTATAGAAATCCATTCCGTTTGTCCTAAATTCTCCAAATTTCCCTCAGTGGTCATTCATACCAGGTGCGAACACCTAACCATATTAAAATTGCATACTTTCAGCGGATATTCTTTATTCTCCAAATTTCGCTCAATGGTTCTTTCAGACCAGGTGCGAACACCTGTTCATATTAAAATTGCATAGCAGCTGATATTCTTTATTGTTTTAAAAATTATAATGATCTCACTTTGCAATGTTTTTTTTCTACGAAATCGACCGTTCCTTTAGAAAAGTGAAATTCCCCGTGATAAACCGGGATTATACAGCTATAATCTATGCATATAAAGGTGAAATTCTGTTTGTTCTTTATAGCAATCCATACCGTTAGTCCTAAATTCTCCAAATTTCGTTCATTGGTTCTTTCAGACCAGGTGCGAACACATGTCTGTATTAAAATTGCTTTAGCCGATCCCTGGGTATATTCTGTATTGTTATAAAAATCGTTTCGATCTGGCTTTACATTGGTTTTTAAAAAATCGACCGTTTGAGTCGATAAAAGTCTCAGTTTATAGATTTTATAGATTTAAAAATTGAAATTCTCCGGGTGAAACCGGGATATACAGCTAGTATTAGTATAAAATCTGATATTAATATTAGGTCTAACAAAAAAAAATAAAAAAAATTCTACTTTCAGATAATTTAATTGAAACTATTGGTTCCCATAGCAATTATTAGCAGCTGTATTAAAAATGAATAAAAATAAAAACAACGTTTTTTGGGGGTCACCTATGGTGTAGTGGTTAGCATGGTAACCTACAATACTAAAGGTTGCGGGTTCGCTTCCGTGGGGGCCTACTAGTAGTTTTTATAGGGAGTAAAAAATCCTTGACTATGCCGTCCCTCGTATAGGACGTAAAATGGAGGTCCCGAGCCATACGATGTCAGGTACTCGTTACCTATATATCTTATCCTACTTATACCTGGATATGCGAAATTTAGGACTCTCACTGTAGCATCTTCCGATTAGCCTCAGTAGCATAAATGGACGTTAAATAAACAAACAAACAATCTTATTTATTTCGTTTTATAGTTGAAAACAATAAAACTATTTAGGGAGAAATTTTAAAATTTAGTTACAATTTATAACAGGTCGTTATTAAGAAAACCTATTAATGACATATCTTCATGATAAACATTGTGTGTCCACTTATATTTAGTAACATACAGGTTCATACGGTCATTGATCAATATAGTTACGAATTATTCGCACGGGCCTACTACTTATGATTGATTACAGATGTCCTGATACATATTTAGCTATTAAAAAAACAAAAAAATAACATCCAAAAGATCTTAAAACTTGACGTTTAGTCAAGTAATCGGTCGTAATTAGACACAATAGAGAAAGCAGCCAAGGAGGTATACTAAAACACTTTAAAGATATCGAGACTTATCCCAGATTAGGTAACCTCTCTGTAGCCCATTATTGTTAATAATAAGCTCGTAGGAGGTATTGTAGTGGCTGTGACAACTTTCTCCAGGTCGTGGGTGGAGAGTGTTTTTCATCTCATATCTAAATAGCTTTTAAATGATCGGTGCTTTCATTTATTTTTATTTTTATTTTCTGCTTACGACTGTACTATTTTCCTAAGGAATCGAGTTTGTTGCATTGAAATCGTTCAGAATTAACACATCACCGACAGATTTTAACTCACATATACATTAAACCAGTATGATTCCTACTATAGATGAACTGGGCAGCAGAAAATCTTATAGAGTAAAAATAAAAATAGATGTAAATTTTTACTATTTAACACTATTTAACCATTTAACTATTTAACACTATTTAATACTATTTAACACTCAAAACAGCACTAAATTTTCATTCAGACCGGAAATTATTTAATAAAAGTTTTTAGTTGTGATAATTTGGCAATGCAACCATAATACTCCATCACGTCTGATTTTATTTACCATTTAGTTACGATGAAACAAATAATTTCCATTAAATGTACAGAACGTCTTTAATTATAAACAACTAGCAGACCCGGCCACGCGTTGCTGTGGCTCAGTAGTTATATCCTAATATTTTTAAACAAATGCAGTGATACCAATATTCATTGATAAAGATGAAAATCTTTCAGCTAATCAAAATCCAACGTGATTGAGAATAGAGCATTACACCATTTAAAAGTATTTGATAAAGAATATAGGAAAGTTAAAGTTTTTATTTTTTACATCTCATACTTCAATGTAGTTTGATTAAAAAGGAGCTGGTTGTGTTTACGACTCACAGAGCTGCTAACATTATCGCCCTTTATTGATGGATCGGTATAAACTAACTCGAAATGGCTATATTTTTCCACTGATTTTAAAAAGGATGACTGAAGTAAGTTTTGGTAACTTCAGCCATTGATCTATTGATTATTGGCCTAACACTACTTCAACTTGGTATTGTTACTTTAACAACGGGTTTAATTTTGCTCAGGGTCATGCCAATCTTGGTTAACGCGTCATATATGTCCTTTTGATAGGCGTTTTTCTCAATTTCTTTGAGACCTCGATTTCCCAACCCTTCGGCTAATAAGTGTTCGGTAGGAGGGTGGTGTATTGAAGCTTTTAATTTAGCAATATATTTGAGTGATAAGAAATCTGTTCTTAAAGAGGTTTTTACATGATACAATTAAGAATTTCTATTTATTCAAGTACTAATTTGTTCAAAATGTTTTTTTTTTTTTAACACAAACCAAAGATTTGATGGTTTCCACACACGTGAGCAGGCGATGCCCATTTCCCACGTGAGTTATGCCATTGCCCATGGAAAAAACAGGGATTTTTTCCGTCCAAGTGGACATTGTTTGCCCTTGGGATTTGTTTATGATCATAGCAAAAGCCAAACGAATAGGATATTGAAGCCTTTTAAATTATATTGAAAATTCTGTCGGTTCCAGGGGAATAGGTGGCAACAGGGCAATATCTCCTGTAAACCTTCCAGGCAACATTTTTGCTAACATTTCCTGTGATCCTTTTAATGACCAAACGTGTACCGTTGCACAATTGAGGTGGATTTAAGTTACGAAGAAGAATGAACGGTGAGCCAATCTTCAACTGGAGATTGTTTGGGTGTATATCCAGGGAATTAAAAAATTCAGATGAGAAATTTATTTAATTTAATTGATTTTGGAAGTTTATTTCATCGAAATCAACATTTTTTTGTCCAAATAATTGTTCAAAATATCAGGAAAGACACTTTATGTTTCGTAGACAGTTCATTTTTCGTCTCTTCAAGAGTTCAGAAATTTTCTGGTAATTTGATAAATTATGAATTTCGATGCAGCTCTATTTCACCGTTTCCAATATACAGCAATTGTTTGGAAACTATATCTGCCGATGAATCATTTTGCAGTAGTACTCTCGTATTTATGGTGGATAAATCTGAAACTTGCGGTTACCCAAATAACAATTATTCCTGTTCAGTAGAGGTGTAATAATCATTATATGTAAAATTAAAAATAATGCCGCTATTTGTAATCCTTTCTTAATTAACAATCATTTAAAGATAAGTAAAAAATTGTATTCTGGTGAAATTAACAACGAGATATCATTCCCAATAATAGCGTACTTTAAATTAAAGAAAGGATTAAAATCTTGGCTGAGATTTCTTAAATTTTACATATAAAGATAATTACAACTCTGCTGAACAGGAAATAACAGCCTCTATTCGATTGGGATTAAATTTTCTCAACTTTAAATTATTGTTGATGAAGGAGGAATTACAAATCTTCACTGACATTTTTTAAATTTCACATTTTAGAGCATGGGATAAAAATAATAAAAAGGTTTGATAAAATAAAAAAACACTGTATTTAAATATTAATAACAAAACGAATAATGAAAATAAAGAAACTTCTGTTAAATAAATCAACTGAAAATATAATATTAAAGTCTTAATTAAGCAGTTCTTTAGCAAATCACAAAGTATCCCACAACACCTAATCAAAACACACTCAGGGAGGTTGCATGTCTGGTTACCGGCAGTGTAGCCACTAATTTTTACAACTTTTTGGCAACACTGACTCCCCAAGTCAGGTTTCTATTAGGTTACACCTGTGACAGTAGGTGCTGTTACAACATGTATAGAATAGTATTTCAAATAATAGCCTAATTTAAATTATTAAAGTTTATTTACTTTACTAAAAGTTGATATCAAGGTGGGCCACAGCAAAGCGTTTCAGCTCTTAGCTAGTAATTTAACTGAAATGCAGATAAAAAAGGAAAAGGAAGAAAAATTACCTACACTTTTGAGAATTTATTGTAACCTTTTCTTGATTTATTTATTCTATAATGAAAATTAACAATAAATACAAAGATTTGTATTACTATTTGTCTGTGGAAAATAATAATATAGGAACAAATAACTGCACTCACATAACACAATACAAAATTATAATAATGATAACCTGTATTACAATAGCATGCTTATAAACAAAAACGTTATGAAATCGACATATGACGCCATGTTAATAAATCGAAACACGACCTACTATTTTTGCAATAATTCGCTGTATAAGAATTATTTTGATCAGTAATCAAGTTAAAAACTATCCTATCTATTAAGTCGGCCAAAACTATATACATTGAGCCAAATTTCATTAAAATCGGTTGAGTAGTTTCTGAGAAATAGAAAGACAAACATCGGGATACGAGATTTTTATTTATATAAGGATGGTCTGTCATTAAAGGCGTAATACGCATGCGTGTCTCAACGTTGACGGATTTTTTTTTTTTTTTTCTCCTGTATATGTATACTTGATTTTTTCATACTTCATATTTAGCCATTTCTTATTCTTAGGCGTAACAAGAGACAGTTTATTTCTCCATATAAACAAACTCAAAGGTACTTTATAAGAAAACAAAAAAGGCCCCTTCCATATTTATTCCCCCTCAGAACATTTTAATAACGACAAAGCTTAGCTGACATTAAAAAATACATGATTCTCATTAAACTTGACGAGTTTGATCAAAGTAGTTAAAGCCGTTTTTGAGAAATAGATATTAACGTAAAAATGAGAAACAATGCAGTCAAATAAAGTACCCCGTCCGTTTAACCAATTCCGACGAAATTTTCGCCGTCACATCGCGATACATACAAACACATACCATACACATCACATATACCAAATACCCAATTTCTGGTTCGTACGGTTTATAATTTTTGAGTTTGTTCACACACAGACCATTTGGCAGGACTTGGTTATTTGGACTCAGGGGACTCCAAAACTCTTATTTCCGTTGAAAACCGGAAGTCGAAATTTTTCACGGTCTCAATACATTCCCCTACTATATATCTCATACATAGGTAAGTGAAAGTAAAATAAGAAATATTGGTCAATAAGTAACTATAGCATAGGCCTAAGCTACACGTCTAAATGGTTATTACAATTTAAATCTATTTCCTAAGCAATATCTTTTAGAAAACCTAACAAGAGTAATGCCACTTTCTCCTTAAATGGATATTTTAATAAAGGTTCTGACATTTTTCCTTCTTTGAGCTCTCTGACATTTAGTTTAGTTCAGGTTCGTTTACTATATCTACATTATAATCTTATATCATAGTTTCTTCTTGTGAATAATGACATCATCTACTACATTTGTATTTATTTATAACTAGCTGTATGTCCCGGTTTTACCCGGGGAATTTCAATTTTTAAATCTATAAACTGAGACTTTTATCGAACCAAACAGTCAATTTTGTAAAAAGCAATGTAAAGCGAGATCAAAACGATTATTATAACAATAAAGAATATACCCAGAGATCGGCTGAAGTTTAGAGAATTTAGGACAAACGGTATGGATTTCTATAAAGAACAAACAGAATTTCACCTTTATATGCATAGATTATAGCTGTATATACCGGTTCCACAAGGGGAATTTCATTTTTCTAAAGAAACGGTCGATTTCGTAAAAAAAAACATTGTAAAGTGAGATCATTATGATTTTTATAACAATAAAGAATATCAGCTGAAGATCGGCTGAAGTTATGCAATTTTAATATGAACAGGTGTTCGCACCTGGTCTGAAAGAACCACTGAGCGAAATTTAGAGAATAAAGAATATCAGCTGAAGATCGGCTGAAGTTATGCAATTTCAATATGGACAGGTGTTCGCAATCCTAAAATAAATAAGTTTATTTATAAACATTTATACAAATAAACACATACCCATACGCATGCACAATCACATATGCGCTTGTGGTTGTGTATGTGTGTATATGTATGTATATATACATACATATACGCACATACATACATATAAACAATCAATATCAAATCAATCCAGAAGCACTCAAATATAGCTTTGCCAATGAAAAGTGGAATACGCCAATCAAGCATGATCCAGCGTTTCGTTCTGTTGTCCCTAATTTCACAAGCGATTTCATCCCATGAACTTGGTAAAACAGCTCCCAGTTGCTGAAGATTAAGATTTACAAAACAGAGGCCGATTTAGAATCAAGTTTGATGAGGGAGGGGGGGGGATCATGTCCATCTCAAATCACGTGTTGTCGTTTGCCTGTTTTCTTTTCGATTTTTTCCTTTCACTGAAATGGAGTACGATCCAAACAACCAAAGGTATAAAATTTGGGGTTTAATAGCTATTTAATTGTATTATTCCTTTCAAATACTCAAAATATTTGATAGGGATTCATGACTCCAGTGACTCAACCCAAGGATCCGCCATAGGTTGAGAGAGTGACGGTAAAAATCTTCTTTACAGTGCATCACTTCCGCGTGTGATCAATGGGATTGATTTGAAGACAATGCGGTAAGTTACATATGAAAAATTGGACAATGTTTCAAAGACACTTTTAAATTCAGACCTTTCAAAATAAAAAGAGCAACAACAAAACTTGATTGCTAACAATTCCATAAATTTAACACTTGTTCGAAGGGGAATCATGTCATTTCAAGTCAATAATAGCAACTTTTCTTGCGTTTTCGAACTGTGGTGTAGTGGTTAGCATAGCAGCCTACATTGCTTGAGGTTAGCGTCCAGCGGTGGCCCTAGCATTATTCAAAGGGAGTCCCTAGTAAAAAAATTTTGGCTATGCCGTCCTCCGGATAGGACGTAAAATGGAAGTCCTGAGCTTGTGCAATGTCAGTTAAAGATCCCTATCCTAATTTTACCTGGCAGTTTAAAATTTAGGACTCCCACTGTAGCATCGTCAGATTAGCCTTATTGGCATAAAGTGACGTTAAGTACCATGGTCGACTCGCACTTCACTTGGGATCAGATTCGCAATTGCTTAGTCCATGTAAACAAACTATGGACGAATTTAACTGCTTAAACGGTTAATTTTTTAATAAATCTTGGGCTGGAAATGCTATATTTCACTAATAAAGCGTTTAATAAGAATAACTATCTCCGGAATGTATTTTTTTTTTTTTTTTTTTTTTTTTTTTTTTACTTTATGCCACTAAGGCTAATCGGACGATGCTACAGGGGGAGTCCTAAATTTCAGGCTCGGGACCTCCATTTCACGTCCTATCGGATGGACTGCATAGCCAAGGAATTTTTACTCCCATTAAAAAGTCCTGGGGCCACCGTGGGTCGCGGATCTGCGACCTTTTGTGTTGTAGATTGCTATGCTAACCACTGCACCATAGGTGACCCCGCATTTATTTATTTATTAAATTTCATAAAATTTATTCACTTGTTATATATTCACTAGATGAGGAAAAGAAGGGACCCTTACAAAAAACTGAAAGAGGTTCATTCTTTTTAAAAAATTCTGATTATAAAATTTATTTGTATTCCCAATTTCTTCATTTATGTTAAAGTACCTATGTTCCTAAAATAATTAAGCACGGTGACAACATTTTCGCATGCGCCGCCCGCCTTTACTAACCTTGCTTACTAACAACCTATTAAAACAAGTATGGTGTACTGCGCATGCGGAGTAGTTGCCAAAGTGTTTCAAGTGCTTGATGGAACATACGTATCTATGATTAGAATTGAAGGGATCGGTTCAAAATAGTGCCAAGCAACATTTTTTAACAAAAATTAACTGTAGCTGCCGTCTCTTGTATATTATGTAGTACCAGATGTCTATGATGGAAATGCCACCTAAATATGACTATAGAGTAAATATACAAGAGACGGCAGCTACACTCTGTTTTTATTAAAATGTTGCTTGGCACTATTTTGCTTCGACCTCTTCAATTGCATTAAATCAAAGAAACAAGTATCACTCCTTTGGAAGAAGACTTTCACAATCCAAAAAAATTTAAATTTTACAGGAGAGCCATGTGTTGTGATCATTATTGCTATCTGTCAACTCTATGGAATTATTTTCGTATTGTTAAAGAAAAATTTTAATTACATATCTACTGATTATTAAACCCTAAATGTAACTCTTTAGGTTGTTTAGTCCTTCCTGTTAATTAAGTAAATTATCTCATAAAAAATTGATAATAAAAACATGTCAGACAAAAGGCAAGACGTGAGAACGACGGGGGGGGGGGTTCTTGTTTTTATTTTATATACTCATTTAAATATCACTAAGAAATCGATATTAATACCATCATTTATGAATCATTAACGTGTTAATAGGGTAACGATTTGAGGAAGCCAGTAGCAACAACTGGTTTCTTTTAAAAAGTTCGTAGAACTGTTATTCGTCGTTCATACATTAGTCATTCAAATCGATTATTTAAAAACGAGATTCATCAACTAAGAGCTAAGAGTTATAAAGAGTGACCTTTAAAATGGTATGCTCTTTGTACGAGGCAAGGTCAAACTCACTTTCACTTCCTTGATTCAGATTTGAGTTGCAGACCAAGGTGAAGTTAACCTAAGCCAGCAATACTTACATTCACTAATAGTGCTTTCAAACAAAAGAATAAATAAAACTGCAATTACAGTTGCTTAAGGAGAAAAGAGGTCTAAAACTAGTGAGTGATATTCATAATATTTTTACATCGAGAAAATTAGAAACTCTTCAGATTAAAATTAATGAGCATTTATATGTTTTATATCAATGTAAAATAATTGACACGAGCGTCGTCGCCGCACAGTGTCACGAGCAGTTTTCAAAAATAAGAAAAATTAAGTTTGAAAATATTTTTTTGACGGCTAATATAAAATTTAGAATCTCAGAAAAGAAAGAAAGTATCATTATTTCAATATAAAAACAAAAGCTCAAAGCTAAGGATTAACTTGAAGTGTGGATAAAAATGCAATGAATAAAACTGGTTCAGTTAGTATATATTTACTTTGGCTAATACCATTTTATTACTTAAACATTTTAAATTCTCTTTTCACCTGTTAAAGTACCAGTCTTAAGTATATTGTCCATTGACAAATCTTGACCAAAAATGGGTAAGATCTATTGTTTAATATTATATAAAAAATTTTCATCATTTTTTAAACTTTGGAAATGACTTTCTAAAAAAAGAAAATAACGGTTTTTCCATACATTAACCATAAATAGTAAATTTCTTCTTATTTATTTTGATACCTAGTCTATCTGCTTCTGGCTGCTCCTTACGGTGATATTGTGCTTTTAGATTTGAAAACCAATTCTTTACTGTACAATGTCTGGTGCAGTACTGTACCAAGCACCAGAAATGTTGGTTTATTTGATAAACTAGTGCATGAAAATAGTTTATCTGATTGTTCGTATGAAGTTAAGGAAAATATAAGACAATTCGTACGGTTAGTCGATAATTAAAATTAGTGCTCACTAATTAGAGGGAGTGCGAGTCAACCATGGTACTTGGGGAATAGCACACCAAATGATTTTCACTATGATCGATGATAGTGTATATAACATTCCCCGTCGCGGCTTTGCCCGCGAGCCTTTAAAATCAATTCTGTGATCATTATCTTGGTATTGTAATTTAATGTAATATGTTAACTGAGGTTAAGGAGATTTAGTAGAATCGGAGCTTCCGGTAGGTGGAAGGTTGGAGGGGGAAGCTGCCGGCTCGGTAGAAGAGAGGGAGACGCGCAATGGAGAGAGTTCACTAAAACCGCCAAAACAAAAAATTGCTAACTCGTGAACGCTTATACCCCGTAGGGGCTTTCGAGTTAAACTCGTCGTATCAAGATCTTTAAAATGAGTCCAAATTAGATATTTTTTCTCGAAGTACAAAAATAGGTGTCCGTTAGAGTTAAACGACAATTTCGCCATTTAAACCCCGTTGGGGTTACATTTTTGTAACCCTTTCTTAGTGGTCACCCACATCGCGTTTAAAATCTAAATTCCGAACTTCAAGTTTCTATCATAGTAGCTTTTGCTCTGCGTTGATTCTGTCAGTCAGGACAAAGCCTCTTATATATATATATAGAGAGATTTCAAGTGACACATATCCTACTCAAAAATGCTAAAATTGTGATGCAACTTTAAAGCTGATGAAAAAAGAGTTAGTATATAGTTTACCACCTAAAACCGAACATTACATTATTTACATTTTATACCTCAATAAATTATTTTTTCTGTCATGTTTGTGTTGTTTAGTTACCTACTCGTAAAAATATTCTCAACCCCTCTCAATTTAATAAATTAAAGAACAGAAACGATTGTACGAATTTATCGAATGTGGCCAATCAAATTTGATACAGTATAAATATAAAATATTAGTTAATTACAGCATACTATATTGATTGATTATACCCAATTTCTCCATTTGATTCTCTATTTTCACAAATTCTCACCGTGTCACTTTTTATAAGCATCGCCAGGCGTACCGTTTATTTAATAAACTATAAAAATCTTATTTAAGCTTGAACTGTATTGTTTTATGAATTCTCTAACAAATTTGGGTCTCCGGAATTGGTCTCCATTTCTTTTTCAAACCAAGCAGCTTGATCCTACTTTCCATCATTTCGATGAAGCTTATAGAAATTGATGGAAAGCAATGAAATTAGCAGGATCAGGATCAGATGGAGAATTTGTATAAAATTCAATCAAGAAAAGAAACCATCCTTCAACGTGAACCTATATTCTAACTGAGACATGAATTGACGTTTAAAGAGTATTTAAATACCTTTAAAATACATCGTTGGAGGATGAATAAAATGTTCCCATGTGTGTTATTAAGCGTTATTATTTCAAATTTTAGCCTTACAAATTTCTACCTCCCCTATCCTGGAAACTATTGAGCCCCCCCCCCAAAAAAAAATTTTGAGCTGGTGACGCCCATGAAAGGTATTCCGAGCAAACACCAGTAGTAACGAAAAAACAAACCATAATATTTATATTATTACAATATTTTTTTTTTCATTCTCGTATTTTCCATTTTCTGTTTTATAAAAAAGTTCAAATCAAAAACTGAGTTGCATACAGAAGTTTTGTTCTCAATTTCTATTTGAGAAAATAGAATATTATTTAATGTTTATTATTTTCCTTTGTTGTGCTTACATTGTCAAAAAATTGTCTTGGATGCAAATTCTATTCCTAAAATACTCAATTAGATTGTATTTTTAGCCTCCCACTGAACTATTTGAGCTGTCCACTAGGTCTGTCTCGTCCCACTATGCGTCGTAATCTCGACTAGGATTACAAATGAGTGTACTTATTTATTTGCATTATTCTATAGCTTAAATCGGTACTTTCGTATTATTCCAAAGATGTATATTTACAATATTTTGAGCTGCTCGCGAATAAAGTTTTCTATTTGTCGTGATTTCTATTCGAGCAATTGTTCAAGGAATCGTGTCGTATACTAATGTAACTCAAATGGCTCCGAATGGAAAACATGGGGAAGTTTCATCAAATTCCAAAGGCCGTTTGGGCGCTGCAGTCTATAAAAACTGAAAAAATTAGAGCTTTCGATCGCCATTTTGAAACTATGGGGGATCAAGACCGCCCCTTCGTTTTCGAGACCCACCCTAAGGAAATTCTCCAACACCAATCTAATTAGCATTCAGAATTTCAACCGTCTTACTACACCAGGAGAACCTATATAGGCGGGCGCAATCGAATATAGAGTGCGCTAGTAGTTTTGCAAAATGTCGGAAAGAACGGTGTAAGACCTAGTTGATGTGATAGAGATAATTGGTAATTTTAAAAGACCATTAATTGATGGGCAGGCTATTCTTGATGCAAACCACATATTTACATGTGGAGTAATATCTAAAAATAAAAAAACAGTTATTTTACAAGCCTCGTGCCTTTAAACTAGCAATCTTAAAGGACTGCCCCATCAAATAAAAGTGGAAATCAAATTTATTAATAATAATAAGCAATTTTCTTGTCATTGTACATGTAAAGCTGGTAGTTCTGGTAAATGCAAACACATCATTGTAACTTTACTCGACGTTTTTCGGTTAGTAATAACATTAATTACCTATTTACACAATCATTATTATGACAGCTTAGATTCTTTGTCATATTATTTATTTATTTGTCAAAACTTTCAGGCTTCGCATTGAAAACATGGAACAATTAAGCACAGCGGATGTAATAGAAAAATGGGGAAAATTAAAAAAGAAAAACAAATCTATGACACTATGGTCTCAATGTTATTTGCATAAAACTAGCATTTTGGAATAATAAAATGTCAAATACTAATATTTACTAGGATAAATATAGTCTCTCTCTTTAAAATAAAGACTACATATCGTCACATGTTTCGAAACAGGCTTATCTATTCTTAATTTTACAATCCACTCTTTAAGAAGCTTTTTATTTTTTGGAAATAAAAGGGAATGACACGTCTTTTGACTTTCTAATTGAACACTGAGGGACCGAGCAATACCTATTAGATATTTTTCAAATGATTTTTTGCTCAATCGGGTTTTAATTATGGAAAAATAAATTAAAAACACCAAAAAACCCTATGAATCCCAGGTAATGGCCCGGATTTATCACCGTTTCTCTAGTTCCTGTAGCACCGTCGCAGAAGCAGCACCGTCGCTTGCGCCCGCCTATAAGTTTAATTGTTTAACGTACATTTTTATCCTACTAAGGCTAATCGGACGATGCTACAGTGGGAGTCCTAAATTTTGCTTATCCAGGTATAATTAGGATAGGGATCTTTAACGAGTACCTGACATCGTACAGGCTCAGGACCTCCATTTCGCGTCCCATCCGAGGGACGGCATAGACTTTTTACTCCCATTAAAAAATTCTAGGGCCACCACAAGGCGCGAACCCGCGATCTTTAGTATTGTAGGTTGCCATGCTAACCACTACACCACAGATGACCCCCCCAAATAGGTCTTTTTCTGTTGAGGTCAGGGTCAACGATGTCAGGTACTCGTTAAAGAGCCCTATCCGAACTAAACCTGGATAGGCAAAATTAAGGACTCCCACTGTAGCATCGTCCGATTAGCCTTAGTGGCATAAAATGACGTTAAACAAACAGACAACAACATATTTGGGGGTTAATTTATCTCTTAAAAGCGAGCGCAGCGAGCGGGAGTCGAAAGCTGGGATCTATTAAAGCTTACTAAGGCCCTTTTCAACTGAAAAGGCGGGAAGGGGGTTAGCAAATATTAGTCACATAACCTCCGAAAAATGGCCACGCCCAGAAGCAACATAGGGGAAGCTTTGCCTATTTTTGTTTTTAACAGGTGTATTCTCACTTTCTTAAAATATAAGTGAAGCCATGGATATATTTATAGACACACACATAAGTACATGTTTTGATTGTAGCGAGATCTATGAACGGTCTTAAAAAACTAAAATTTAGTTTATCATATACTCAACAGGTAGCGTTCACTACTAGAATTAATATGGATGTACTTATTATTTATGTCCCATTTAACTAGTAATTCATTTACTAATCATAATTATTTACTGACAACTATTGTTATTGAAAATATTAGTTTATTAGTGATTGTTTATTACTATGTAATTATGACCTAGGATAAAAGATTTTAAATTACAAATGGACAGTTAAGTCCAAAGTGAACTGTGCTTAACTCCATCTTTTGAGAAAACTGAAGTCGAAGTTAAATCTTGTGAAATAGTGTTGTACTTCTATCAATTATGAAGTACACAATATTTCACTTTGTCTTTTATATTATTCAAATATAAACAAGCATGAATCAAAAAAATAATAATAGGTAATTTAAAAAAAAAAATTATTCAATTGGAATGGTACTTAGTTCACTATGGTTTTATACTGACCAAATAATGATTAATTTTTTTTTTTCTGCATTAACCATAACTAACACAAATGAAAATACAGTAGGGTTCCGATTAACCGAGGTCTGGTCAACCGAGGGGAGGGGGGTATGTGTATGTATATGAGTTTATTTAAACAAAATACAATAAAAGATTTCTTTTTTTAAAAAATAGTTTCATTATTTCTGTTATTATGCATTATTATAAAATATTTATTAGGTTGTATGTAGTCTTTATTTAAAAATAACCTACATTTTCAGTTGGTATTTCATTTTCAGTTTATATAGATATATAAATATATATAGGTCCTCAGGGCCTGCTGACTCTGAGCTGCCATAATCCTTGGATCTAGACGAGTATTTCACTGTCCTTGAACCAGAGAGAGCTGATGCCATCGGTGGGAAAGGCACTGCCAAATCGGCCCCGATGGGCATTCTGCTGCTGCACCATAGTGACCAAGGCTCACAGCAACGTGAGGTTTGGGCTATTATTATTTTTTTCAGTTGGCTTTGCAGAACTTGTACAACTTTAGCCACCTGAACCAGCAACTACACCTCTGTGAATATTAGGGCTTCCACTTTCAATGTGAACGTAGCTCTGTAGCATTTATGTTAATTTTGTCTATAAATCATCTTTTTGGCCTACCACAAGTTCTCTTGACCACTATTTAGGCATTCATTGATGTATAATGGAGTTATCATATGAAAAGTCACCATAAGAACTATGATATCTTCATACCTTTGTTCCTGTTTCTATATATAATTATTAATCATGTACCATTATATGAGACTTTCAGTAAACAGAATGACTAACTCAAAGTTCAAAATTTTACCGAAATACACTTTAATAATATACCTCATTGAGAACTTTGTACCTTTTGCCTTTTTATATATATTTTAGTAAGCTGTGATGTTTTGAGATCTCCCTCATACAATTATGTTATAAGTAGACACTTTTAACTTAAAACATAATAAACATATTAAAAGTGCTTAACTGAAAAATATTGAAATCAGCCATTCTTTCAGCTGAAAGGCTAATAGATGAATTAATTTTATTATTTACCAATTGTCATATTGCCTCTGTATTTTTCATTGTTCCTATCTATCATATATCTCTTACAATTATTTATTATTCTTATCAAAAAATTTTTACTTCTTTTTATGTTTCTCTGTGTATAATTAACAAAAGCCTGAATTGCAGGCGAAAACATCACATTCAACGAATAATAATAATAATAACTACAAATTTTTATTTATATTTAATTACAAGTCAGTGAAACAATATTACAAAAACAAAACATTGAGATCTTTAGATCCCAGAAATCCAAAGACAAATAAAATTTTAAATATTAATATTATATACATAAATATTTAAATAAACTTCCATTTTGGATAAAAAAATAAAAAAAATGAAACAAACCCAGTGTAGAAACATAATGTTTAACAATGAAGAATTAATATATGTACATATTTACAAATTTAATCAAGAAAACATATTTTTTTAAATAAAACAGTTAAATTATAGTTATTATCCATTTATAATTTTCAATTCAAGATTAGAAATATCGGTAAAGATCTCCCATTGTCACTACTTGGCGCGATCTATTTCGGGAGTTCATGCTACCATGATTTAAGGATACACCATCCCATTCTTATCTTTTAAAAATCTGGTGCGTTTCGCGCAACACACAACTTTCACTTACCAATGAGCAAAGAAAATAAAAAACAAAAAAAATAGACAAAATTTATTAAATAAGGTATTCCCTCCGTTTTACCAATTTCGATGAAATTTTGGCTGTCACGTCGTGGGCATATAAACACATCAAATACCAAGTTTGATCAAAATTGCTACAGCCGTTTTTGAAAAAAATCTGATGCGTGCGCGCAACACACAACTTTCACTTACCAACTTAGATTAGAAATTAATGCGTTGTGTTAATGCCTCTTCTCACTCAGTTACACATTTTTCCATATTCATTTCTTAATTTTGTTTTCATTTGCTCTATAACAAACACCAATTTCTTTAATTATTAAATAAAAGTTTTTACTTGTAATGATTCGGCAATGCAAGCATAATACTCCAAGTCATCACATTTTATAATTCTCTTTGTACTTGATGAAAATTTCATTTAGTTACCATGAAACCAATAATTTCCATTAAATGAACAGAACGGCTTTAATCATGAACAATTATCTGTCATTAAAGGCGTACTACGCATGCGTGGGCTCAACGTGTTTTATGAGTTGACTGAATAGTTTTCTTTTTTTCTCCTCTATATGTTTACTTGGTTTTCTTGGTCTCATATTTAGCCATTTCTTATTTTTAGGCTTAATGAGAGACAGTTAATTTCTCTATATAAACAAAAACAAACATACTTCAAAGAAAACAAAAACAAACAAACAAAAAAGGCCCCTACCCCATTTAAGCCCCCCAGAACATTTTAATAATGATAAAGCTTACCTTATATTAAAGAACACCTAATTTTCATTAAACATGACGAATTTGATGAAAATCGTTAAAGCCGTTTTTGAGATAATCGAAAAAAAGTTAAAAATTGCAAAAAAAAGTTATGAAATAAAGTGCCCCCTCCGTTTGACCAATTTTGATGAAATGCTGGCTATAACATCTTTGTCATATACATACATCAAATACCCAGTTTGATAAAAATCATTAAAACCGATTTTGAGTAAATCAAAAAAACACGTGAGAATGATACAAAATTTATTAAGTAAAGTCCCCCCTCCGGTTAATCAATTTTTACAGTCATATCTCGGGCATATTAATACATCAAATACTCAGTTTAATCAAAATCGTTAGAACCGTTTTTGAGAAAATAGAAAGAACGAACGTAAAAAGTTTTTAAATAAAGTACCCCCTCCCTTTGACCAATTTCGATGAAATTTTTGCTGCCACATCACGGGCATATACATACACTAAATACCCAATTTCAGGTTCGCACGGTTTATAGTTTTTGAGATAGTCTGTTCACACACACACACACACAGACCATTTCGCGGGACTTGGTTATTTCGACTCAGGGTACCCCAAAACGTGTATTTCCGTTGAAAACCGGAAGTCGAAATTTTTCACGATCACAATACTTCCCCTTACTATATATTTCATATATAGGTAAGTGAAAGTAAAAAAAAATAATAATAATAATAATGAGACAAAATTTGTGTGCTGGCAAAAAAGTGCCCCCTCCGTTGGACCAATTTTGATTCAATTTTCCATGTCATATTGCGAGCATATACATACATCAAATACCCAGTTTGATCAAAATTGTTGCAGCCGTTTTTGATAAAATAAAAAAAAAGAGTGTAGATAAGACATAATTTATAATTGCCCCCATCCATTAGTCGAATTTTTCTGAAATTTAGGCTGGCAAATTGTTTTTGGAAATTTAGGCATTGCGGGCATATATACATTAAATACCCAATTTGATCAAAATTGTTAGGTCTGTTTCTGAGGAAAAAAAAAAAAAAAAAGAAGTGAAACTAAGACAAAACTTATTAAATAATGTGCCACCTCCATTGAATCAATATTGATAAAATTTTGGCTGTCACATCTTGGGCATATACATACACCAAATACCCATTTTCAGGTTCGTACGCTTTATAGTTTTTGAGCTGGTCTCTTCACACACAGAAAATTTCGCGGGACTTCGTTATTTGAACTCAGGAAACCTAAAAGCATGTATTTCCGCTATGAATGATATGAAAACTGGAAGTCGAAGTTTTTCACAATCGCAATACTTTCCCTTACTATATATTTCATATATAGGTAAGTGAAAGTAAAAATAGCCTTGATTATTATTACATTAGATTCTAGCTTTCATCTCCCGCCCACTAAGCTCGTTCTTCAAAGATAAATAAACACCTAAACAGATCCTTTTCAGTGGAGACTGGGGCCACATGAAGCGGTGCCACATTGGCATAGCCCAGAAGTAACATAGGGAAACCAGTACCAAAATATCTATTTAAAAAATTGTTAGGTATTTCAGGTGGATAGAATATTGGAGCGAACGATGAAATGAAAGGAGGGATATAATTTCATAAGGATGAGGATAGAAGTTCTGATGGTCTAAAATTCTGTCCGTTTCTGCATTCTCGAGTCTAATGGCGACCGACAGTTTGTATCAAGGGAAGGTGGATTAAACTTTCATAGTAGACGAAGCTATTAACAACATAATAAAACTATTTAAAATAATCACAGATATATCAATGGGTTAAATCATTTTTTTACAATTCCTTCACTCACGAATAAAAAAAACAAAAACAAAACAAGATTAATGTAAAGGAAGTTCACTTATATGTTCAAACGTAGAGAAATTCCTGTTTTGATTTTGATAGCCGTTTGAGACGGGTGAAGTGGTGATGGCTTCATACTTCTTCATTCCCAACAAATGAATGTAGAACAAGTCTTCGTTTCTTGTTAGTGTGACCAAGAGCCAGCCGAGAAAGCAAAGGCACAAGTAAACTAAAGTCAGCGCCTTCCAAAAACTCACGTAGTCTGCAAGTTCCTTGAAAAATAATTAAATAGTCAATTAGTAATATTGATACAATAAAAAAATAGTCGCACAAAAGAAAGGTTCTATATGAATCATATGAAGGGGTCGGGGCAAATTAGTGCCAAGCAACATTTTTAACAAAAATAAGCTGTAGCTGCAGTCTGCTGTACATTACGTATGATTATATGTCTATGATAGAAATGCCACCTAAATATGACTATATAGACCACTCTATAGTCATATTTTGATGGCATTTCCATCATAGTCATATAGTCCTACTTAATATACTGCATACTGCAGCTACAGTTTATTTTTGTTAAAAATGTTGCTTGGCACTATTTTGCCCCGACTCCTTCATATTTATATGGTTAATAATATTCAAAAGCTATTAAATGTTGAATAAGAAAATTTCTAAGTGTATAAACATTATTACGAGTATTACTGAATTACAGCAATATATCTTCCTTGTAACTTCCTTTATTTTCTTATAACATAATTTCGTTAATTTTTCGAATTTGTGTCCCCATTCTCAAAACCTCTACAGTAATGTATACTTAATTTATATGCACCAAACATAACCACCTTCATATTTCAAAGTTCCGAATGCGAAAACTGTAGTAGAGTTTCGACCATCGAAATTAATATTGTCAAAATTCATTAAAAAAAAATTTAAGTGATCTATAAGCAATGGCAGTAAGGAATATACAGAAAATAAAAAATACTTGTTAAAGGTGATTAGTGATGGTTTCCTTCATAGATTTTAACCAAGAATAATTCAGATTTTTTTTTTTTAACAAATGTTTTTTTTTCATTTTATAATAACAATGATGTTTATTAAAGTAAAATTGAAACAA
Organism: Aelia acuminata; assembly: GCA_911387785.2. Classification (NCBI taxonomy): domain Eukaryota; kingdom Metazoa; phylum Arthropoda; class Insecta; order Hemiptera; family Pentatomidae; genus Aelia; species Aelia acuminata. The sequence continues at coordinate 145,674,416 of OU426981.1, read as the reverse complement.
ACAATCTACAATTGTAAAATCAAGCCTATAACTATATTTAACTATTGTTTTAGGCTTCCATGGTCTGAATCCATTATACTCGTATGCATTTCTTCTTTAGAGTTTGACCATGTAATAGGTTCTACCGAACCCACAAAAATTCCAAAAGAAAAAAGAAAACCCCCAAAAAGAATGGATACTCAGACGAAACCACAACTAAAGATTAAACGAGAATCCAAAACCAACAACCATCACCCTGAAGAAAATGAAACAGAAAAGAAGCCCATAGCCGTTATCCCCTACGTAAAAGGCACCTCGGAAAAAATAGCCAGAACACTTACAAAAAACAACATCAAAACAATTTTCACCACAGACAGGAAAATTAGACAGATCCTGCCCAATCCAAAGGACAATCTTGGACTCAACAAACCTGGACTTTACAGTATCCCTTGCTCATGCGGTGAGCAATAAATAGGACAGACAGGAAGAAACATCACCACACAACTGAAAAAACATATTGCCGCAGTTAAGAAAATACAGACAGACAAATTAGCCATAGCAGAACACTTCATAACACAAAAAAATATAGCTTTCGAAGACACCAAAGCCATAGTTAGGATTGACAACTACCACCATAGATCCATCAGGGAGGCTATAGAAATTATAAAGCAACCAAATAATACAAACAAAAAAGACGTATACAGACTTAGCAAAAACTGGTACCCTGCACTAAACAACATTAGACAACACATCTCAGAGGGCTGATGACATCCCCTCTCCCCTACCCCCTCCACCTGACCACGCCCTCTCGGGCGCTAGCCAATGAGAACACAGACTTCGCCCCCCGACAGAAGATTATAAGTTAGTGATCCCCTTCTCCACTCTCATTCTTTTATTGGCCCTGACGAAGCCCACAGCAAGATGGGAGAAAGCTTGGCAGTGAACAATCCTGTTACATGGTCAAATCCTGAAGAACAAATGCATATAAGTTTCTAATTCGCTAAGCTTTTACCCATCACGCTGTGGACTTCTTCAGGGCTAGTGAAAGAATGTTGTATTATAGTTTTTATTTGTTAATTGTTGCATTCTTGTATTAGCCCAGAAGAGGCCCAAAGCATGATGGGAGAAAGCTTGGAGATTGTAAAACTTATTACAAGGTCAAACTATGATGAAGAAATGTGTATAATATATTTAACTACTTGGAATTCATTTTAAAAAATTTACTTCATTTATGCACAAATAGCATGTTAAAGGCTGAACACCTGTAAATGTTGTTATAAAATTTGTTAACAACAACTGATACAAATAAATACCATTATTTATGGAAATAAATAAAATGAAAAATTGAATCATTAATGATAAAATTAAAAATAACCAATATACAAATATATATATATATATATATATATATATATATATATATATATATATATATATACACACAAGTACATCTAATGTTCTCCCTCTCTGTTCAAAGCTTTCATTATAACTAAAATTTAAAAAATAATAAATCTGATAATCACGTTCTGATTATTGACATTCAGATGATTTATTTTGTAGTAAATTTATAACATGTTCTACAACGGATTCGTTACCTGTTTCTCTTTTTCGTCGATATTTCTATTTTTTGAGGGATTCTTAGTCATCATGTGATAAATTATAAAATCGTTTGTAGGTGCCGTTATGAGAAACGCGGCCATAGCACAGAAGTATAAAATAAAAACGTAGCCGATTTTCCTCCTTTGGAAGGTATCTATCAAATGCTGAAGATCGGCATGGGCAAGATCAAGCCTGAAATATAGGTGTGATATATTTAATTTAGAAACTTGTAAACATGTGAAATTTTTTCTAATTTTACAAAAATTAACATTACTTACCAGTCAAGAATAGAGACAAGACTTATGGTTAATATTGCAAAAAACAACGTTCGGCACACTTCAGATAAGATGGATAATAATGGCCATAAGTCTAGAGCATCTGTCTGAAGCCTTACATTTACATGCATTAAAATCTGTAAATAAGAGAAAAACTTGATTGAATAAGAAGTAATGCTGTCTTATTTTATATATATGGTAGCACATCATTATAATTCTCAATTGGACGTACTTAACTTAATTTATTAAACCTAAACTTTTATATTACTTTCACTTACCTATATATGAAATATATAGTAAGGGGAAGTATTTGGCTCGTGAAAAATTTCGACTTCCGGTTTTCAACAGAAATACACTTTTTGGGGCCACCTGAGTCCAGATGACCAAGTCCCGTGAAATGGTCTGTGTGTGAACAGATTAGCTCAAAGACTATAAACTGTGCGAACCTGAAATTGGGTATTTAGAGTATGTCTATGCCCGCGATGTGACAGCAAAAATTTCATGAAAATTGGTCAAACGGAGGGGGTACTTTATTTAGTAACTTTTTACGTCTTTTTCGATTTTCTCAAAAAAGACTAACGATTTTGATGAAACTGAGTATTTGATGTACGAATATGCCCTACATACGACTGTAAAAATTTCATTAAAATTGATCAACCGGAAGGGGCACTTTACTTAATAAATTTTGTATAATTTCCATGCGTTTTTTTTATTTACTCAAAACGGCTTTAACGATTTTGATCAAACTGGGTATTTGATGTATTATTGTGCCTGAGATCTTCTTCTTCTTCTTTCTCTATCTCCTTAGTGCTGTTAAGCGTGGAGTAGCCTCGGCCCACTTCCTGTAAGTGTCCCTGTCCTGGGCCTTCCTTTTCATCTCCTCTAGGGTCGATCCCCGCTCTCGACCGAGTCTGTCCATTTAACTATTATATGAAATTCTTGGGCGTCCAACCGGTCGCTGCCCCCTTGGTCTGGCCTCCATTAGCCACCTTGCTCTACGCTCGTCCCCCATCCTGCAGACATGCCCAAACCACTTGAGCTGGCGTTCCTCTATGACATCTCTTACATGTCGAACTCCAAGAGTATCTCTGAGATATGACTGTAAAAATTTCATCAAAATTGATTAACCGGAGGGGGGACTTTACTTAATAAATTTTGTATCATTTTCACATGTTTTTTTTTTTTATTTTCTCAAAAACGGCTTTTTTTTCAATATAAATTGTGATTTTGTTTTACAGCTAAAAATATTTATCTGAATAATTAATAATACAAAACTGATAAAAAATTGTTTAATTAAACCTTGTTCTTAATGAAGAACAGGTCAAGGCTGGTAGTTCAAACATATCTTTGGTATAAAACCATATTGAACTAAGCGCCAAACCAATTTAATAAATTTTTAAATTTTGTTTATTAAATTAAGTATTGTTATTTTTTTTTAAAATAATGCTTATTTAGGTTTGAGAGAGAGAGAAATGATTTATTTCAATAATAAGCAATTCTGCCCAAATACATTGGGTTGCTATATTATACAGCCTACCAATCAATACTCAAATACGTGCATACTTATAACTAAATTATTGTTACATTTTATTTTATAATTATAATATCATAATAATTTTTCTCCCTCTATATCTTTTACGATTATGTTTTTTCTTTGTTATTATTTTTTTCCTTATTTATTCTATTTTATATTATTTATCTTCTTTCTTATTTCTCATAATCTTATTCCTTTTCTATTCCTTCTCTCTCTTAATGCTCACATAACAAATAGGCACACATACAGAGCTGCTAGAGAAAAAACCCACAAAAAGTGATATACCAATAAAAACCTTATATATAATAAATAGATAAATAAAAAGATAGACTGAGTTGAATGGAATATGACTATGTATAATCAATTTCCATACAAATGGTGGTAGATAATTCCCAGGGAGTCCAGGATTATTTTTTCGGCCAACCCCAAAAACTCTCTCATTTCGACACCTAGGTCTTCTAGAAAACTCCTTGTTCTATTACGGATCGTTCTGCGAGATCCAAACCAGAAGCCCCTAACCTGAGAACTCTCTCACCGAAGGTCTCGTGGAACTTCTCTTTAAGGAAAGGGATGCACTTTTAGTAGATCTCTCTCTTTTCCCTTTCCACATCACCCACCTTGTCAAGGTCATAATATATTGTACTTCAAAGGCGATAGAAATAAAGACAATCTTATTTCACTAAATTCAACATTAACTTCAGTTTTCTCAAGATATGGAGTTCGGCGCTTAGTTCACTTAGGCATTACACCGACCATATGTGTTTATACAGCATTAAGTAAAAAGTAAATTTTATACTGGGTCAAATCTGATGTAATAGCAAAAGTTTTATTAAAATTGGCCTGGATTCCCCTTTTTCACAAGTTCTAATCCTTAAATATTCTTATTCATTTCCTCTTGGATTATTACATGGCCAGATATTACAGAGGTTAACACTCCAGCATCTTTACCAAAAATTTAAATTATACTACCACCTACATTAGGTACTCGAGTTTCAATCATTCACTTACTTACTCCATGGCTCTATCTATGGTCCTTTTGAGAACCTGGAACTCCTTTGAAATAGTTTTAAGATGTTTTGCCACTCAGCTCTGTCTAGGGCTTGTCTCCTCCATCTTCTAAATCCTAACTGTTCCAGAGTATTTTCGATGTCATCTATCCATCTTCTTAGTAAGTCTAACTTCGGGCATCCTTTCGACGTGTCTTACCCATCTTTCTTGACAGTTCTTGATGTATGTCACCAGTTCTTTATCTTTGAACATGCGTTGAAGTTATTCATTTTTCCGCAGCCTCCATCTATATATATGAGGCTTTGTCCTGACTGACAGAATCAACGCAGAGCAAAAACTACTAATGATAGAAACTTGAACTTCGGAATTTAGATTTTAAACGCGATGTAGGTAACCACTGAGAAAGAAATTTCAAAAATGTAACCCCTAAGGGGTTTAAATGGCGAAATTGTCGTTTTACTCTAATGGACACCTATTTTTACACTTCAAAAAAAAATATCTAATTTGGACTCATTTTAAAGATCGAAAACAATGTTTTAAAGCCGAAAAATGAAGCGTTCACGAAGAGTAAGCAATTTTTTGTTTCGGCGGTTTTAGTTCCCTCTCTTCAACCGAGCCGGCAGGTTCCCTTTGCAACATTCCATGTATTTTTAAATTGATTTTTTTAACATATTATATTAAATCAATACCAAGATAATGATCACAGAACTGATTTTAAAGGACGGGGAATGCTAGTCTCTTATAAGTTGGCATGCCTATATCGATGTTTCCTTGAATCCATCTGTTTTTTCTATAGTTAGGATTCATAATAGTAGTGTTTTTCCAAAGAGGGGACAACAACCTAATGTCTAACCACAACCTGGGGGATCAGGATTATCAATAGAAGTTTACAACATTAGCTTTCTGACTTAATTCTAAATCACAATCGTTGTTGCACGCTCGAGCCGAACGGCGGCGGTTCTAATCCGCCCTGGGAGGGTTGACTTTTATTTCGTGGAGGCCCCACGGAATAAATCTCGACCCTCCCACCATGGTTAGAATAGGTTGGTTACAGCTGTAGAGTAACCCCCCGTATGCCACACATGGCCAGGTAGGGGTACAGAACAAAAAAAAAAAAATAAAAAAAATCACAATTAAGTGGGGGGATGCGGCCAGGAAATATTGATGAAGAGAGGAATAAGAGAGATTAGTTAAGATATAAAGAAAGGCCCGGTACTTAGGTCAACAGGGAGTTGTCCCTTTAGAGGCCTACGACAAGTGTTAAATACTTTGTATCTATTCTATAATGCCAATCCAAGGGGGAATACTGAAATAGTTGCTTGGCACTATTTTGCCCCGACCCCTTCATATACAAGGATCTCTATCATTGCTTTGTACATATTAATTATTTAAATAAAAAATACATAACTTTTTAATCACATTAATTACATAACTAAATCACATTATAAAACTAACTATAATAAATGCAAGGAGTGAGGCACCAGCTAATATTCCAAGTAATATCCTGCTGAGAGTCGAACAAGCCTTTTCTGCAACGATTGCCATATCTAGAGGGGTTCGGAATCCTGACCTATAAAACATTTAAAAATAAAAATTTGTTTTTAAATGATTATTAATTCATGGTATTAAAAAAATCTAATGTCAATTCGATGATATTTACCCTACTTGCTCTAGATAAACCTCTCTTGTGCTAAAATTAAAGTTTTCCATTAGCTCCTTTGGTGCTTTGACGAATTTTCCATTCTGCTCAATGTATACATCGCCCATTCCAGAGGCTGGTCCCCTGTTAGATACAATGCACGATCTCCCTAGTTACAAGACAGAACTTTATTCACATAAAATAAAGGAGTATTTTAAATTATTAAATCATGCTACTAACAATTACAATATATTACTATACTTTAGCATTAGTAAGAATCGTTTATTTATTTTTGTTATATATTAATAATTAGTAGTTTTAGTCTAAAAACATTTTTTTTAAACTAGCCTACCTTTAAAAGCAAGCTAAAGGATTTTCAACCTTTAAATTGGTGAACATACATTTATTTGAAAGAATATAAGAGTAAAAATTTTCTTGTTTATGATTCTTATAGTTATTCTTGTTTCTGATTTCCATATTATTTAAAACCACAGGTCAGAATAGGAAAATATGGAAAAATAAAATAGGTCTGTATTATTTCACAATTAATTCATGTAACAAACTTTTTCATTGGATTATTTAACATCACTTTGCACTGCTATTGCTATTCCGACAATGTAGGGGTACTAAATTTTGCCAATTCGGGTATAACTAGGATAGGGATCTTTAACAACTATCTGGCATCATACACGCTATGGACCACTATTTAACATCCTATAACTATGAACCACTGACCTGCCATTTAACTAACACTAAAATGTTAACAAACTTCTGAATAATTTTATTAGAATTATTTCACAATATGAATGCCCGAGCTTTACTTACTTATTAATTTTCTTTAATAATTTTCCTTTTTTTGACTTCATTCTTTAAAATTAATCACATAAATGAAACATATTTAAATTAAAGGAAAAAACTTTAGGATGATGCTTTGGAAAGAAGATCGGCAGGGAAATCACATAAAAACTTCTGAAATAAACCATCTTGAAAATGTTAAAATATTCTGATTTTTTAAAATTATATTTCCTTGATAGGTTGATAAATAATCAGGATTTTCAGATTTTTATTTTTTATTTTTTTTATTGTAATTTTTTTTTAATGGTCAAACTAAGTCTCTTTATTACCCTGGATTCAGAAGCCCTGATGAAGATCCATACGTAGGGATCGCAACGGTGGTTTTCCTAAATAAAAAAATATCAAACTGGTAATTCTGATTATTTACCAACCTATCGTAAAGAAAAACAGTTGACTATTACTCACCTAGACTTATTTTTATTCAAATAAATAAAATGTAGAACCTCAAGTCATTAATCTGTAAATTTAATTTTAAAAATGATTTTGTAATACCTGCATTGTTATAAGCTTGATTGCTATAAGATTGATTGTAGTCTTCAATGTCATCTTTCAATTCTCTCAAGACACCAACAATATTTGAACATTGAGCATGTTGTCGTTGTAATTGGATGCCTGAAAGTTACAATAAACAAGAAAAACATAATTTATTGAATGTTGGAAACTTATCCTCCGCTTAATACTCCTTAAGTTTCTTACAATTTTATTAAGTTGACTTTTCATTATTTGCAAGAAAATAAAGGAGTATCAAGTGGAAGATGAGTTGCTAACATTCAATTAATCATTTAATCTTCCCACTAAAGTGGAAGATATAGAAAAAATAATTTATAAATAGTGATGATTGGATGTGAGGTGATTTCTGAAGCTCACAGTGTCCGTTGTTAATTCTGTTCAATACATAAGTTCTCCCCGTTGAGAATTTTGAGATACATTTGTGCTGGTTACATTTTCTACAATTACCCATTGATTCTAATATAAATAGTTTTAGGTGCTTAGGCAGAGAAACTTATAAGGCTATATATTTACATGTTGAGAAAAACACATGTTTAGGAAACTATGTATTTATCAATACCTGGGCTGGATTGTGGTTCAAATTGGACATGTTTTTTATTTTCTTGGTGTAATCTCTTAATACTTTCTGCTGAACTACTCTTTCTGCTACCTGATGGTTCACTCATAATAAATTAAAAAACAATATTTGATAAAAAAAAATTAATAATAATAAACTTTGATTGTGTTTGATAACAAATTATTCTTCAAGATCTGGCATACGAATAAAATCATCAAGAACAAGGCTAAAATATAAATGTTTAATTAATGCTAGCATCTTGCTATGGATTGATTGTAGTAAACAGTTTCCATGGATATTTGTGTAATTAAAACAAACAAAACAGTATAATAAAATATATGGGAATTTTAGTTTAAAAATAGAGGATTGTAGTATTCCATAAGTATAATTTGAATTTAAATATTTAAAACATTTAAAAGCATTTAATTTCTGCACGCCATTTCATATCGAACCATCCGCTTTTTCAATAGAAAAGTTATAATTGTATTAATGTAGTGAACTGATCAATTTTTATGTAAATTATTTATTAAAATTTTTTAATATCTATTTTAAAGTATATAATTTAAATTTTTTGATAATTTAAAAAAAACTAATATGTTGATATACTCGAATTAGTTGGCCGATTGAGGCTTCATTGATCGAAATACAGCAAGGCTTCCCCTACCCTCAGTCTTGTGACTCCGTTTTCCTTTCAACATGGTGAGTGTCGAATGTGAATAATTCTGAGCTATTTGTTTTATTATTTTTATCGTATTATTAACATGGATTTTAATTTTAAATTTTATTTTTATAGCCTCCTAAGAAGGACGCGAAAGGAGGCTCATCGAAGCAGCCAGCTAAAAACCCCAAGAAGAAGGAAGGAGGATCCGGGGGCAAAGCCAAGAAGAAGGCAAGATATTTTTCTTAATTGAATAATTAAATAATTTTATACATTTTGATTATATTTCATTTAAATTTTAAACTATTTCCATCCTTAATTCTTGTTCTATTTACATAATAAATTAACAACATGACACACCATGTGCTCATTTAACCTGTACATGCATAACATCTCTTGAACCTGTTTTTATCTTAAATTAACCTTAATAGTGTCTAATTGTATGCTATGTTTACTATAATTTATTTTTCTTCCATTTTTTGTATTATATACCAACCTAACTTAGGCGTTGTTTACCTTTGATTATGAAATACTACTTGTAAGCCATTACTCAGATTCATTTTTATCATTTAAATAGTTGACTTTACTCATATTGTTTTTGTTCTATTCAAATTCACAGAAGTGGTCGAAGGGAAAAGTTCGTGACAAGTTAGACAACCAGGTTTTGTTTGATAATGTCACTTATGAAAAACTCCTGAAGGAAGTCCCAGCTTACAGGCTGATCACACCTTCCATTGTTAGTGAAAGACACAAAGTTCGTGGATCCCTTGCGAGGAAAGCCCTTACAGAGCTGCTTAATAAAGGTATGAAACTACTAATGAACTTTATTTGTGTGTTTTTATGCTGAATCACATATTAGTTCAAGTATTCATGTTTTTGGCTGAAAGTATTGTTTTGATAAAGGCTTTAAGGTGGATTTGATTACAATAAAATGAAGGAACTGGCATAAGCATTTTTGAAGTATTTTATTTATACATTGACGATCTATTATATGTAGCTATTATTTTAAGACATATTGAAGATGGCCCTGGAGGTTGAAATGTCTGTAATATAGAAAATAAAATAACGAAATTAGTAGTCTAAGATCTAAATAATTTTTTCTAACAAAATTGTATATAAAATTTAATTGAAGTTCATGAGGCTTTTTTAAACTGTTAAATTTTTGGAACAGAATATTCCTTTGTTTTTGACCTTGAGGGTTGATTACAATGGACCATTTTGACCTGGATACGCGCTTAAGTTTCTCGATTAATTCTAGAATGAAAATATGGTAGTTCACTTCTTCAATGAATGAATTCAAGCGTTTTTATCCTATTTATTTATCCGATTACTATTTAACCATGGATACAGGTCTTTAGTTATGATCTTTTATTCTGCTTCCACCTTGGCCTGTCTTGCGCTACTAATCTATAGTTGCAGGTCTGCAAGATCAGTGTTGATTCTCTGGTCTACTTTCCAACTGATATCTTGGGTGTTATTAAAATGTTTATGAGTTTGCAAAGGCATTGATGGATTGTTTAGAGCATCGGCTCCCAAACTGGTGGGTGACACGAGTCGGGGGGGGGGGGGGGCGCAATCCTATTTAAATATTTAAAAAAATCTCACTTAGTAAAAAGTGTGATTAAACCATCAATTAAAAATTTGATGAATTCATTATAACTACATTTATATTGTAGAATTTTTAATTTAACAGTGCACTTCAAGAAAGTAGCGAAATCATCATTATCTTACGAGTAGGTATTTCTTTAACTTAAATTAAAACTTACAATTTTGTATCTTTTGACAGTAAAATTAATATTCTGTTTTCTATACAATTCTTCATGTTTTATAAAAATATACCCATAGCCAATACAATTTATTGTTTAAGGGGGTGGGGGCTTGGGAGGCTTTATTTCAACAGGAGGGGGTGTGGTACACCAAAGATTCGGAACCGATGGTTTAGTGTACATGTCTCACACTCATAACAATATCTCCTATGATGAGATATGGATCAACCAGTGTTTTATTGGCCCCTTTCTTTTATTTGGTATCAGCTCTTATTAGCTTTCAACTGTTTGTTTTTTTCCCTTTTTCACATAACACCGATAATATGTTCTATAACGACTAAAGGTAATAAGTGTTATTCCAATGAGACTATATCCTTGATTTTGTTTGTCAATTCATTAGCATTTTTGTTGGTTTCTGTTCCCATCCAACTTTAAGGAATAATCCTCATAAAGTTGTTGCTTGCTTGATTACTTATATGAACATGTAGGTATTTCACTACTTGGCAATTTTGAAAATCTATTTATATTGCGAAGTTTGAATTTTTTTTTTGTTTTCCCATTGTTCATGTAAAAGAGGGACTAATGAAACTCTTTAATCCAAATTTGTATTATTTAAATTGCTTTTAATAATTAATTTTGGTTTTTCCATGTTGAAGCTACAAAACCACACATTTTTTTATTTTCAGATAAGCCTTGTTTGTGATTTAACACAATATTCACCATATTAATTAAACAAATCAAACTTAATTTTTGATGTAACGTTTGGAACTGAATTATTTACTGATATAAATAAAATCATCAATTTTTTAATCACTTTTATTGAAGAATATAAAGTTTTTATCATACTACTAATGTTTTTCTCTTTTATAGGTTTGATCAAGCAAGTCGTGAAGCACCATTCACAAGTAATTTATACCAGAGCGACTAAAGCAGATGACCCAGCGTAATCTGTTAATACTGTTTGATATAAAAAATATAAACATTCGTTTTTAATTTTTGTTTTTGTTTTTCCCCAATTTCCTGTTTTTATTATGGGAAATCCATAAGTGCTTTATTTTTACTGATTAATAATTTTTAAGTTAATTGTTACGAAACTACTCTCCTAAGATATTATCAGAACTTGCTTTAAGTCTCTTTAGGAAAAGCCTTTTAACTTTTCATATTTAGTTTCAAAATTTGTCTCTGATTTTGGGTTGCACGTTACTCTAAATTGTAATCAATTTATGGACATTAGATGAATTTAATTCAATCACCTGCTTCTTAACATAAATTCTTATTCAGGAAACTCGAACTGTTTCCTGCATAATAGTGCTTATGGACAACTCCTTAAACTGAATAGTTACCATATTCCAGATTAGTAATTGAGTGAAAGAACATCATATTTTCAGTTTATAAATTAGTACTAATAAATTTGGCTAAACATTTCAATCTTACCTTACTAAGCTGTGGAATAAGGTAAGATCGATTTAGTCAAGAAACAACCAATATTAAGATACTCAGTTGTTTTTTAACTTTCACAAAAAAAAGGCCAAATCATTTTGGTGGAATCAGACAAAAATACTTGTAGCATAGCTCCATTCCAGAAAGGATCATTTGAAATTTCAATTACCTTGAACAGGTAATTCAGCTAAATCAGTCAACCTGGATCATGGCTTAAGTAATATTGCAAAAATTCACTAAGCTTAACAGTTGATTAGTCCATTGCTTAACAAGGACAGTCTTTATTTACGAAATAAATCAATAGAAAGAACCAAAATGCTTATAAATTTTATATGTTTACTTAACATAACTTCGTTACTATGACTTGATTTGGCGAGCTGTGTTAGGGCGTCTTATATTTTGCTGATCCAGTCATAATAATTAAAGAGATCTAATGAGTACCTGAAATCGCACAGGCTTAGGATCTCATTTTATGTCTCATAAGAAGGATGGCGTAGTCAATGATTTTTTACTTTCTTTGAAAAATCCTAGGACCACATGAGCTGCAAACATGGACCCTATGCACAGAAGGCTTTTCAACATCCAATAAGCCATAGGTGACACCTCAGGGTTGTTATTCAAAACAATGTTCAGCAAAAATTTTCATTTAATGTAAGTTCCGCTTCCAAAAAACATCACAAAGATACAAGAAGATAAAACCTGGTGCTTACATTTTGGGTTTAGTGAAATAAAATATCTCAGAATTCCAATTCTCAAATGTTGGTGTTGTAATATATTTAAATTTAATCTGTTGTATTTATTTTCAATTAACCTAGAACACTAGGGCATACCCAGTATGTGTTAATTGTATTGAAACTGAGTGGTTTAGTGTGATCTTAGTCAATTCATCTTGTGTAACTAACTGTAGCTGTACCAACAACCTGTGTTGGGTGTTGGCATCCTTAAGAAGCCTCCGCCATCCATATCTATCTTTTATAGAGAGAGCTCCCAATGTCTTTAAAATAATCATTATAATTATATGAAGACCCAAGACAATTCATGGGTTATCATGCTAGTTTTTTCATAGCCTTGATGTAGATTTATTAAAAATAGCTGTACCAGTAAAAGCCATGTCCAGTTCTGTTTATTGGACAGCGGTTATGCAAAAAAATGATTCAATCGAGATTCCATTCAAATTCCAAGTTTTCTCAACTTAATCAGTTCCCAATTTTCAAGGCTGGGTTTGCCCCAGGAGTGTCTTTCGGCCCCAAGGGAGTCGTAAGATTAAGTTAATATATTCAAATTTGTAACCTGTTTCTCTTTTTGACTTATTTTTAATTTTGAGAGGAATTCTTGGTATTTTTTCTTTATTACTTATTTTTCCAAATAGTTTTATTGTTATAAGTATTGGAAGTATTTAAAAGAAAAAAAAATGTTTTTGTTTTCTCTAGTAATGTTAAAATATTTTTAACAGTTTGAAATCATTTGCAAGCTGTATTATTAACCCTTTTTATTAAGTCAACCATTAGAGTAGAATATTATTTGTATTAATTTTGTGAATTTAGAAACAATTTTTTCACTATGCCAATTAAAAAAACAAAATTACTAATTATAATTTTCCCTAATCCAGATTATTAGATTCTTATTGTTATATTTAATAACATTATTATAATTGTTTTATGTATTATAAATATAAAATTAATTATAAACTTGTTTATTAAAGACTCATAGTCCAAAGAAATAAATATTGTATGGATTAGGAAGGTATTAAAAACAATTGTATATTGTTATCATCAAGAGGAAAATTTTTAGCCAATGGCAGTCATTACATAACTGTGTAAACAATTGTATTAAAATAAAGTTCTTTTAGTTAAATATTTTAAATTAATATGGCTAACGATACTACTTGTTTAGAAAATCTAATAGAAGATAATTTTGAATCTGATAAAGAATTAAAAGAAGTTATAAGAATCTTGTATGGTAAAAAATTAAAGTGAGTAGTAAATTTTTGGATTTTTCCCATAATCAAGGATATATATATACACTAGCTTTTGTTTGTTATTGTGTTATTTAAAAATATTCTTTTAATTATTTTACAGAGAATTACAAGTTAGCTCTCAAGCTACAATGTTAATGGGGCAAAAAAATTTTGATATTCAAGGTTATCTTTTCGAAGCGAAGGAAGAACAATTGAGGGCTAGAAGGTTATTTTTTTATTTATAAATATTTAAAGTTCATCTCAGGGACACATATTAAAAGTGACATTTGAATCTAGTAAAAAATAATGTGATAATTCATATATTTCGAGAAAAAATGCTTTATCATTAATGTAGAATTGCAGACTCTCAGTGGCTTTATGAAATGGTTTTGAAGACAACAGTAAGAAAAAAATTTAAAGTGCATATTGCTGATCAGTAAAACTATATTGATCCAAATGGAAAAATTGAAATTTGACTATACAACCGTTCATTCCGTCTTTTATATTTTTCTGGGAAATGGAGTTAGACCTTATCTCGATAAGATGCAGACAAAACCAATTAAAAGATGGAATGCTTGTAAAGCAGTTTAGCCTATTCTCAAAAATAATACTACAAAAAATTGGTCAAGACTTGTGTCGTAAGTCCAATGAACATATTTTAGTGGATGGAAAGAAAAAAAAATATAATAATGAACTAACAGCATCCCATTGCAGTCTCATGTTATGTATGTTTATATATATATATATATATTTTTTTTTTCCAAGCAATACAGCATGCAACACCATAAAACAAGTACATATTAATGCATATAAAACACCAATTCAGCAATATTTGACAAATTCTCCATTAGAATGACCAATTATTTAATATTCAAAAGAGAAGGTGATGAATATGGACACACTGGTCCGAAATCCACCAGATTGTAAAAATATAAACATATATAACATGAGACTGAAATGGAACGCTGTTAGTTCATTATTGTGAATAAATAAAGCAGTCTACCAAGATAATATTAAAAAAAATATTGAAATCTATTTGTTACATAGTGGGCTTGGTAATGGACAAACTATCCGAAACATCAGCAATAGAATAATAGATGAGAAGTGCTTATGAAATAGGGTTTGGCTCAATTTCCCAGAAAAGTTCAAAGCTATATAAGATATTTGATCATAAAATGTTTTGAAACTGATTTTATTATGTTTGTGGGCTCAAAAATACATTGGCTAAATGTTTGTAAATCAACATAAGTGTTGTTACAAAGTTTATCACTTAATCTATGGGCCATTCTATTATGATGAATTGGAATTATCTTTCTTTCCCTCAAAAACTCAAATTTTAATTTTTACTACCAGATCAGCGATGTGCCTATTTTCTATCTACAGATCACTTTCATTATTATGAACACTTATGACATTTATGACTAATTTGTGGCAAATCCACAGAATAAATTTCAACAATTCTACTAATTGTTTTGGTGTTTCAATGGTTAGATTAGTTCAATTACACCTCAATAATATGCCTGTCAAAGTATGATTAAAAACTTCAGACAGGCAGACTCCCCACAATATGGCCAAACTTATCAATTAAACTGGTTTTTCTTTAATTAATAATTTATTGTCTGAATTCTTATTGTTTTCCTTGAGGAAAGTTCCTGAAAATAATAAAGTAAAACATTAAAGAATTAAATACAGTTGAACCTGGTCAAGTGGAATACCTCTATAAGTGGTAGAAAACTTGTCTCACCATTTTTTCCTTAAATAAACTCTTTAACTGGAATGTTTTCACCTCTATAAGTGGAATCAATTTTTTTGGAAGTTACCTCCATAAGTGGGATGATTTTTGTATTCACCTCTATAAGTGGAATCCACATTTCCTTAGAAAACATGAAGGGTTGTCCTGTTAAGTCACAGGATTGTGAAATTTGATAGGAGATACCAATGAGAAGCTTCTAACATTCAAACATTATGTCCACATGAATAATGAAATTATAACAGCAAAAGAGCTGAATGATGAAGAGATCCTTGGAAAATCTAAGACCCCAGACGGAAATGAGAATTCAGAAGTGCCAGGGAGTGAGTGCTACCATTCACGAAAAATGATTCACTAAATATTATTGAGAAGTTGCAGACTTTTTTTAAAATGAATAAAGGGGCTGAATATGAAATCTTTGATAAATTATATGAAAGAAAAAACATTTTTATGTGCCAAAGTGAAGTGCAGAAAAAAGTAAGTGATTACTTTCATTAAAACATTTGTACATAATTATCTTGTAATTTGCATTATTTTATTTTCACAATACAAAAAATATGATATAATTGTATCAATATTTTATTTATTTATGGTTTTTAAGTGTGTACTCTAATAATTTTTTATCAAAATTACAAGTTGTTTGAAAACCTCTTTTACTGGTACCTGCCCCCTTAGTAAGATACCTGCACCCTGGCTAAGTGAAGCTTTGTTTAAGTGGAATTAAAATCCTGTCACCAAGAGATTCCAGTTATCCAGGTTTGACTGTATTATTTTTGCCACATAGCAACTAGTAAATGAATAGAATAAATACTTTTTCTTTTTTAATTATGACATTGAGGTCCCTCAAATAAATCATTTTTATAAAAAACAAAACTATTTGATATTTTAGGATTGTTCGTGTTGGGCTGATCCAAAATAAAATCGAAATGGCTACAACTGAACCTATAGGTCTTCAAAGGGAAGCCATTTATAGAAAAATAGAAATGTTAATAGATGCCGCTGCGTCATGTGGAGTTAATATATTATGCCTACAAGAAGCATGGCGTAATTTTTACAATTCACTTATCATAATGTGATTTATAAAATACTCATTAGTTTTTATATATTTTTGTGGGATTTTTGCACAGCTATGCCTTTCGCATTTTGTACAAGAGAAAAAGCACCGTGGTGTGAATTTGCTGAATCGGCTGAAAATGGGCCAACTACAAGTTTTTTAAAGATTGTAAAATACTTTTTTATTTATTTTTTAAATATATATCAAACATATCTGTTTTATAAGTTATTGTTTTGTGTTTTGATGATTAATTACTTATTCAAATTCAGATGTGCAAACGTCACAACATGGTAATTATCTCACCCATCCTTGAAAGAGACAGGAACGATGTAATTTGGAACACAGCTGTTGTAATCGACAACCGAGGTACGGTTATGGGGAAACATAGAAAAAATCATATTCCTAGGGTAGGAGATTTTAACGAATCTACATATTACATGGAAGGGGACACAGGACATCCAGTTTTTGAAGTATATTATTTCTGAATTTTGATTTAGGTTTATTCTAAATTGTAAGATGAAATGTTGATAAAAAATAAATAAATATATTGATTTCAGACCGAATTTGGAAGAATTGCTGTCAATATATGTTACGGCCGACATCACCCTTTGAACTGGTTGATGTTTGCAATCAATGGAGCTGAAATAGTATTTAATCCTTCTGCAACAGTAGGAACACTTAGGTATACACATTTACTATTAGTATGTAGCTTTAAAAAATATTTATGATTTTTTTTTCAAAAAAGAATATTTGTGAGAGATGTACCTGTAAGCATTGAATATTTCAGTACATATAAAAATCAAACAAGTCATTTTATTCCAATTTTATTTTTTGAACAATACTTATTCCTCTCATTATTTATATACTTATTTATTGATTTTATGATCTGAAAGGTTTCAAATTAAAAAAAGAAAAAGCAACAGTGACGGAGAACACAGTGTGAGGGAATTGCTGATGGGGACACCTTTCATGTTACATAAGTGAAGGGTTAATTACACTGATAAACAAGCCATAGATATCTGGCATGTCGTTTACTTTTTCTAATGCAGTTTTTCCTGCTGATTATAAATCTGAAAACCATTTTGCTCTACCACGTCAGGTTTTCAAGATATCAAAAACATATATTTTTTAATCCCCTTTCATTGGATTTTTTTTTCTTGTTGTTCGTATATTTTGTTTTGTTGTTTCTTACGTCAATAGAAGATGCCACCTGTCAATGTTGGCTGCCTACTGTTGGATGCTTCAGCGCAAAATACCAAATTCTCAGCACAAACACCAGTCTACAGCTAAAAAATTCCAACCAAACTAACTTTAAATTAAGGAACTTTATGTTATACCTATTTTTTTTATATGAGTATTAAACCTTAAATTAGATGATGATACAGTTTATGTTAATTGGTACTTTATTCAACAATATGTGCTCAACTGCACCTAATTTGCGAGGAGTTTTTTGCCTTGATACAATGTTAAACATATGTAAATGGTTAATGTCAGATATCCCTAAAATGGTGGGTGTTAAAGACAAACGGTTTGCATATTTTTAATCAGCATGTCTCAATTGTCTTAAAACAAGTGTTGGATACCTAGATATCCACCGAAAATTTTTTTCTGTTTATCAGTGTTATTTATGAAACGTTAAAATAACCTGTAAGGTTCACTGACATAAAAAAATAAAAATAAAATAATAATGAAAATCAGAGCCATTATCAAAGTTACATCCTCTTGAACGCTATTTGGTGTATTAGTTCTATTGTTACTTAAAGGATACCTCCACAGTTAATTATTTATCAAATGCGATGGTTGAACCACCATGTTTAAGATTATTTTCTCCTCCAGGACACAAAAAGTAGGAATAAAAGTTATGGAAAGAAGAATCTTTCATTTACACAGTTCCTTTGGAAGATGGAAACACTGCAAAACCGCCATCAAAGAAACACCAGAGGAGGAGCTCGGTATGGAAGAGACCCATCAGAGATCCTCAGGGTTTGACTTGGAATGTCAGTTGGCTATAGACAGGAAAAACCGCGCCTGCAAGAATATGTTGACAAAGCATAGGACTCGCATGGTAGTTAAAGAATATAAGGACAGAAGGGGAGAAGAGAAACGCATTTATAGAAGGAACAAAAACAAAACAAGGAACGGAAAAAAATAAAAACAATGAAAGAATTAAAAAGCCAAGTGGATGCAAGGGAATGCTATTCGGGTATGTGGATGGAAGAAGAAAGAGAGGACGGACAAGACTTAGATGGGTAGATAAGGTTGAAGCAGACGCACTGAAGCTCCTGAACACCCGAGCTTGGCAGACCCTGGCGCAAGACAGAGAAGAATGGAGGCGACGTCTTGACGCGGCAAAGACCCGTAGCGGGTTGTAGTGCCTGTGATGATGATGATCAAATTTCAAAAAACCTGTACGGTTAACTGGTAATATAAAAAAATTAGGCCAAAATTTAGCAAAGTGAGTTGTATAGTATAGACCTGTGTACCCATGGTATAATATGTCAATATGGCAATATATATGTTTGCTTGTTGTGTAAAGTGTGTTAAGTCCTAAAATAAAAATATATTTTTTTAAAATTTGTTTGCTCATAAATTTGCAAATTTTGAACACTCTGTAAAACATCAGCTTGTTGTCAACCATTTTAAGTGCTAAATCAACTAAAAAACTGATTTTACAAAAGTCCAATGTTTGTAATCGCATTTTTCTGAAACCTAAGATTTTGGACTTGACTCTTTATAATGCCATCACAGATATACTCGTATGAGCAGCCAAATAATGAACAAGACCAGATGAACATTGCGAAAATTTCCAAGGAGCATGGAAAACATTATCGTTAGCTGAATATTCTTTCTGAACTTCTTCAATTTTTTGTTCTTCAGTGTTATGATTTTTGTCACCTGTTTTGTCATACTCAACCTAGGGCACACTCAACCTCTATAAAGTGGTTATTGATAACACTGATAAACAGAAAAAAAGTTTGGGGATATCTTGGTATCCAACAGTTGTTTTGAGACAATTGAGACATGCTGATTAAAAATATGCAAACCGTTTGTCTCTATCACCCACCATTTTTGAGATATCTGACATTAACCATTTATATATGTTTAACATTGTATCAAGGCAAACAACTCACAGATTAGGTGCAGTAGAGCACATATTGCTGAATAAAGGACTAATTAACATATACTATATAGCATCATCTAATTTAAGGTTTAATACTCATATGAAATACATAGGTATAACATAAAGTTCCTTAATTCATAGTTAGTTTGGTTTGAATTCATAGCTGTAAACCGGCGTTTGTGCTGAGAATTTGGAATGTTGCGCTGAAGCATCCAACACTAGTTAGCCAACATTGCTGCTCTCCATCGACCCTGATAGCATATTGACGTAAGAAACAATAAAACAAAATAAAAAAACAACGAGAAAAAAAATTCCAACGAAAGGGGATTAAAGAATATATGTTTTTGTTGATATCTTGAAAACATGATGTTACAGAGCAAAATGGTTTTCAGATTTATAATCAGCATGAAAAACTACATTAGAAAAACTAAATGTCATGCCAGATATCTATGGCTTGTTTATCAGTGTGATTAAACAATTATTGAGGGTAAACAAAATGGTGGTTGAGAGTGATTTTGGTCAAATCACCTCCTTATATGACAAGCTGAACTATAAACAGTACATTCCTACAAAATACTAAACCTCCATGAGTTGGAGTGGTTCAAGATTTTTTTTGTTTTTACTTATTTTGACATTGATTTGCCATTTTGTACATTAAATTATTAATTTAATAACATTTTATGTAATTTATTTTTAGTGAGCCTATTTGGGGCATCGAAGCTCGCTGTGCTGCTATTGCTAATCATTATTACACATGTGCTATTAACAGAGTTGGGACGGAAACATTTCCCAACGAATTTACTTCGGGTGATGGCCTTCCGGCTCACAAAGAATTCGGGCACTTTTATGGTTCAAGTTATATCGCAGCCCCCGATGGAACAAGAACTCCTGTAAGATAAATTGATAATTATTTTTTATTGATTGTGCTTGTTTTTTTCTGTTTTTGCGAAAATTCAATACAAATTTTCTGAAATAAAGATAAAACCGAGAGGGAGGTGTCTTGAGGTCAGTTTTAGCCCTAATTTAATCATTTCATGAATTTTTTCATTAAATAGCTTGCATTGATATCCTATAATACGAGGGGTGTCCGTAAAATAAGTTTCCCTATTTTTTTTAAAGTGAAAAAAATGTTTTATTACCATTGTATATTACATCATTAGAAATCTTGAACATTAAACTATTTTTCTACGTAGTCCCCGTTGACATTGATGCACTTCTGCATCCGTGTCACCATTATTTTGATGCCCTGGTCATAGAGGTCCGCCGCCGCGCTGTTGAAGAACTTCATGACCTCTTCTTCCAATTCCTCTCTTGTCCCAAAATTCGTTCCGCCTAGGTGTTTTTTCAGGCTTGGGGACAGATGTTAATCACTTGGGGCCAGATCGGGGCTGTAGGGTCGGTGTTGGATGGATGACGTCCAGCCCGCTGTTCATCGTGCACATCTGTGCGCCCTTCTTTGGACTCTTTGCACCATTTGCGCACCATCTGGACACTCATGCATGTTTCACCATACACTTCCCTAAGTTGGGAATGAATTTCGGTCGCCGAATTGTCTTAAGCACACAAAAAACGGATCTGGCAGGGGAAGCGATTGGGAGCTCCATCTTTCAAGGCTGTCAAGGCCGAACTGATGGTGGCAGCGAGTTGATCGGGGTTAGGATGTGGAGGGGGGAGTCCAAGCGACACGCTGGTGCCATCTGAGGGACCTGCCGCGACTTGCAGGGCCGTGCCACAACAGGGAAACTTATTTTACGGACACCCCTTGTAAGTAACATTTCAATACTTATAAGATAACAAAGTATAACGTTGTTTGTTTGTCACTAATTCTTATTGAATGATGCTACAGTGAGGGTCTTAAATTTTGCCTATCCAGGTATAATTAAGATAGGTTCAATGATGATCAGGATTTTCAGTTTGAAAAAAATTTTATTTTCGAAAGCCAACGTTTCGAACCAACTTGTGGATCTTCATCAGGGCTAAAAGAAAACAAATATATGAGTATCTATGCTAGAGGATGACAATAAATGAATATTTTACAGAACTGATAATAATTTAAAGATGGTAAGCATTATACATGAATATTTAAATAAGTAGCTGGTTAGCAAGATAATATAGAATTTGATATTTACCTTCTGAGTCAAGGTAGATACAAAGACTGAAGGCAAATTAAGGTAAGAAGTAGTGGTAGGGGATAGTTTGCCGACTTCAAAGTTTTATGACGGGGGAACCCAAAGCTTTGAATTGAAAGGCTACTTGACAACTGAGTGAAAAATTTTCAAGGTTAACAGTTGACTATCTCAAAACTCTGTAATTAAGATAGAGATCTTTAACGAGTACCTGACATCGTTCAGGCTCGGGACGTCCATTTTACATCCTACCCGAGGGACGGCATAGCCAATGACTTTTTACTCCCTTTAAAAAATTCTAGGGCCACTGTGGGTCGTAAACCCGAGAGCTTTAGTATTGTAGTTTGCTATGCTAACCACTACACCACAGGTGACACCCACAATGTATAATGTTTTTCAATCACTTAAGAAAATGATCAAGTAAGAATGTTATTTATTTACTACAGCAATATTACTAATCAATATTAGTTATTTAATTAGATTTCATCAAAAATAATAACAATTGATGAATGAACCAATACAAGTATACATTTGAAATATAATTTGTATTATAAAATCAATATTAAAATTTAATTAAATTGGTAGTTTTCTTTTGTATTATTGAGGCTGAAATGACCAAAGTGGTCGAACATCCCATGACACTAATAAATAAATAAACAATAAAATAAAACCGAAATAATATAAAGTCTATTAGACCAAAATATTAGGTACAATTGAAGGGGTCGTGGCAAAATAGTGCCAAGCAACATTTTTAACAAAAATAAACTGTAGCTGCAGTCTGCTGTATACTACGTTGGACTATAAGTCTATGATGGAAATGCCACCTAAATATGTCTGTAGGGGCTCTATGTGGTCATCTTTAGGTGGCATTTCCATCATAGACATATAGTCCTACGTAATATACAGCAGACTGCAGCTACAGTTTATTTTTGTTAAAAATGTTGCTTGGCACTATTTTGCCCCGAACCCTTCAAATGATATTTAACAGTAGTGTTTAATGATATTTAACACTTATATAAAATTAAATTTTTATTTTATTTTGACCATATGACAATTAATGTTAATCTTTTTTACAGGGATTATCTCGAGTACATGAGGGTTTGCTTTTTGCTGAACTGGATCTAAATTTGAATAGACAAGTATCTGATATTTGGGGATTTAAGGTATAGTTCTAGGAGATAACGATTTTTATTTTATTATTTATATTTTTTCATGTCTTTCTACCCTGACAATATAGATAATTTCATTACAATATTAAATATATCATCCACCAGCAATATAAGTGTCATACTTCTACAGTAGAGTTGTACAATTTTTTTTTAATTTCAAACTCATAGGCTTATTTATCAGTGTAATGTTTTCCATACTCCTTGGAAATTTTTGCAAAGTTAATCATTGACTAAACTCATTTCAAGGAAAATTGAAGAAATGATTTCATTTACTGTGATAATGAACGTTGGAAAATTTGTTTCCGAAAGTCCGGTGGTACGGTAGCTCGTGGTGTCCTATTGAGGATTTCCCGTCCAGGAATATTTCTAAGCTTGAGGTTTAGGGAGAATTGGTTGATGAATTTGAGTTGCCATATTCTGCGGGGTGATGCCGACTTGGAGGCGTCGCAAGCTAGTGAAAGGCGGTGGCGGGATGAGTAAGTTTCGCTGCGTCGATTAAGCTAATCTTGCGTCATCGAAAGCCTTGACCGTTTCCTTCGTTGAGGTGATGGGTGTCTCATCGTTTGTTTTGCAGTAGTGGAGAAGAGCGTTGAGCGGAGCCATAAATTTATGAAGAGAACGGTGGAAAACGGCGAGCCTTGCTTCGCACAGGATTCCACTTCGTCTCCATGACGTGCTCAAAAATGCTCCTCGAAGGACCTCTAGTAGGCGAAGGTCGACAATTAATAGGTACTGCAGACATAGTGTAGGAAGAAATGCTGGAAGGTGGTCCCGTAGCACTCCGAAATCTAGGCATGTCTTTGTGACCGCGCTGTTTGCTACCACCAGGGTGAAGTTGACCGGTTTCTTCGAGAATCACGTGGACGATGAACCGTGTAGATTGAGGAACCTGTATCTAACAGGAACTGCTCTCTCGTTGGCTTGTCCGTTATGAAGATGCGGCGTTGAGGTAGAGCCGTGGCGGTCGTACATAGGTCTTCCATTGGCAGGAACTGCTTTCCTTGCTGAGTGAGGACGCAGAAGAAAGCGCTTGCTGAGATACCCTTGTTGTATCTAGAGGTATTCTTCTGTGTCTAGCAGCGTTTGCAGTAAGGCCATCGATGTCTTCTCTGCGAGTTGCGGCTAGAGTCTCCTGATTGTTTTGTAGAAGATAGGAAGCCTGTTTGATGGGCCGCTAAATGCTCCAACCTGATAGAGGAGTTCTCCTTCCTGGACAGCTGGAGTCGAGGTGCTCTTCTTGTCTTCCTTGTCTGGCATGATGGAAATTCTTGTAGTGTTCCGGGGTCACCAGTGTTGTCGTCTGTGTTGACGGGGAGTTGCCAGGTGTGTCGCCGGTGCTATTGCCTATGGCTCGTCGCAGGTTACCGGCTTGATGTCCGATCAGAAGGCGACGACAACCTGCATACCGGGAAGAAAGGAAGAAGGATAGTGTCTCGAGGGTAGCTAGGGAATCGTGGGCGAGAGCCTCGTCCGTAGCTAGACCTGTCACGGACAGGATGGGAATTCCACCTCGGAGGTACCTGTGGTCAAGGAGAGGAAAAAAGGTGTCTGTACTTTTTTTTTTTTTTTTTTTTTTTTTTTTTTTTTCTGATCCCTCTAAAACAGAAAAACAGGATTAAAATGTGAAATTCGAACCATTAATACTAATGGAACGATGCTGATTTACCTTATTACCTTATACTACCTGTGGTATTTGAAGGTGCGTTGACTAGATAAGTTATGTTATTTTCGCTGTGGTGCAGCTCATCGTAATGTGATAGGAGTTGAGGGGCCTCCGCGTGTTATCATTATGAAACATAAAATAAAAGAAACAAAAAGGGGGTGGGGGAAGGATAATGGAATAGAGGACAGGGCTAGGGGAGAAGGGACGTGTCTGTACTGAGGTCGGCAGCGACTATATATACCCGCTGGCCGCCCCCCACTTTGCCCAGTGCAGGTGGCGCGCCAAGTGGCTCTATTAGAAACCTCCTTCTCTCTTACTGCCGCTACATACTTTTATTACTAGTTATACTAATGATATGTGATATGTGTTATCAGCTGATAAGGATCCATTCATTGCATCCCAAACCCTTCAATCACACTTCAGGAACCTTGAAGAATGGTGTCAAATTGGAATATTAAAATAAACCCTAAAAAATCTCAATCCTAATTATCCAAGATCCTACAAAAAATGCTCTATCTTCATGCTTAATGCTCCATATTTTCACATAATTAAAATCATCCACCAAGACCTCTCATAATAAGCTCCTGAACCATCCCAATCCACTTGTTTCCATCCTTGCTTCCTCTTCTACTTTTGGCAACTCATCTAAGAGTCTGAAAAGGAGATGGCATCGGGACCTTTAAAGTTAGAAATACTAGTTGAGTGTTGCCAATGGCTAGCTTCCCTACATGGCTCTTTTCATTACTATATTTTTTCTGTATTTCATAGCCAAAACATTTAATTGATATATTTTTCTTAATACAGTTGTAAATTTCAACAGAGGAAATTAATAAATGAGATATAAGCTCTACATATATAAGATGCTTTGTCCTGACTGACTGAATCAAACAGAGCACAAACTACTGATGATAGAAACTTGAAGTTCGGAATTTAGGTTTTAAAAGTTATGTAGGTAACCACTAAGAAAGGGATTTCAATAATGTAACCCCTAAGGGGTTTAAATGGCGAAATTGTCGTTTAATTCTAACGGACACCTATTTTTGCACTTCGAGAAAAAATATCTAATTTGGGCTCATTTTAAAGATCTTGACACGACAAGTTTAACTCGAAAGCCCTACGGGGTGTCGAAAACCACGTTTTAAAGCCGAAAAATGAAGCGTTCACGACGAGTAAGCAATTTTTTGTTTGGCGGTTTTAGTAACTCTCTTCTACCGAGCCGGGAGCTTCCCCCTCCAACATTTCATCTACCGGAAGCTCCGATCCCTGTTATGTTGTTAATATATAACATATGCTGTCAATATATAACATATTAAATTAAATCAATACCAAGATAATGATCACACAATTGATTTTAAAGGCTCGCGGGCAAAGCCGCGACGGGGAATGCTAGTTAGAAATAAATAAGTATATAAAAAGAATCAATCTGAATATAAATAGGACTCTTAATCAATAAGATATATAAACCATACCATCACAATCATTCATTTCCAGACAAAACTCTGGAAGATAGAACTATTGTAAAACTAACGATACTTTTTACTAACTATAATTTTTGTTAATTTTTTTTTTAGATGACTCAACGATTACCTATGTACGCTGAAGCTCTCACAAAAGCCATTCAAAAAGATTATAAGCCTCAGATCATTAAAAAATCGTAAATAACTGAAGAAACTGTTCAACCATACTGAATTAGTGCCAAAAAAATATTGAATTGTTATATAATTGTTAAAATGTATAAATGAATCTATTTGTTTATATATTTTTATCTATTTTTCCCTGTTAAATGAAATATATTTTAATAACATTTTCCAAAGCTTTATTTATATCATTATTCAGTATACTTCCCTTTTATTAGCCAATAATTCTTTGTACAATAGTAATTGTGAATTTATTTATACAGCTATCTATCTATTTACATATATGGCATTTAATTATGAATGATTATTTATATACCAATAGTCATCAATTCCTTTATAACTTGCCCAAAGAAGATAGCAGAAATACAAACCGTAGGGTTGTGGAACAAGTTAAAAATAGTTTTTTTTAACTTTAAGTTTGATTTTATTTAAACTATATTTAAGAAGAAGTATTTAAATAAACCTGTACCACTACAGGCCGTGAAGGGTTCAGTACTGTGTAAGGAAGTACTGTTTCTTGGTCAGTGGTCGTGGAAGGAGGTGGTTTGACCATGATCATGCTCAACCACTAGGTTTCCCCCCTTAATTTTTTAACTAAGGTACCCTTAATTTTTTTATCTAAGGTACCCTTATTTTTTTAACTAAGGTAATACTTTATAGAGGCTGGATTTGCCCCATGATGGTATCTATCTACTAAGTATCTAACTACTAATGTTGATAGAGGTATTAAAATCCTGCATTAAAAAAATTATAATTTATTTTTAAATGATGTAATAAAAAATATGTATAGCAAATGTACTTTAATGTTAAAATAATAAACAAAATGTTATTTCCTAATTATATTTGAAACAACATAAAATAGTTTTGATACTTTATAAAAAAAAAAAAAAATAAAATAAAATACTAACTTAAACAATAATTTTATCTACTTTGATCATTTTTAAAACCACTAATTATTTTCTATATATATTTTTTACAATATAAAAGAAAAAATATCTAAAATCTAATCTCATTAATATCACAACATATTTAGACAATGAACTCTCAATAAATACATGGAAGCACAGGCCGCAAACATTAAAAAAAAAATAATAATAAAAGAAAAGTTATATCAGTAATTGCTTACACAATAAATACCAATTAACATCTTTGTTGTTAAACATTTTTAAAAAATAATTATTTAAATTTAGAAAATTATAAATAAGTAAATCAAGACCTGAAATTGAGAACTCCATTTACAAAGTAATTAAAAATTATTTTATTTAAATTACATAACATACAAAATGTTGCTTTCCTTCAAACACGCATTATATATGTACAGGTATTGATTATTTCTGTTTTGAAACTGACTTGATCCACGATTTTTTCTCAAAAGTTTTATTTTTATTTCTTAAGTACTCAACAGACGATTTCTTACCAAAAGAATCTCAACCCAGGATAAAAATGAGTAAAAATACTTGGGAAAAAAACATAAAACTATCATATGTTTTTGTGCGTGCCTTTAATAATGTTTTAGTCAGTTTTGAAAATATTTGCCTCCAACATAAACAATAACAGTTGAATAGAATTATTGAATAGTGGTCGATAAAATTAATACAATTAAAATTCATCTTTTTGTCAAATATTTAAAATAGCAAGCACAAATCATGACTTTTAGTCTAATTGTTACATCCATTTTAAGTATAGGCGGGCGCAATTGAATATAGGGTGCGCTAGTAGTTTTGCAAAATGTCGGAAAGAACGGCGTTAGACCTAGTTGATGTGATAGAGATAATTGGTAATTTTAAAAGACCATTAATTGAAGGGCAGGCTATTCTTGATGCAAACCACATATTTACATGTGGAATAATATCTAAAAATAAAAAAACAGTTATTTTACAAGCCTCGAGCCTTTAAACTAGCAATCTTAAAGGACTGCCCCATCAAATAAAAGTGGAAATCAAATTTATTAATAATAATAAGCAGTTTTCTTGTCATTGTACGTGTAAAGCTGGTAGTTCTGGTAAATGCAAACACATCATTGTAACTTTACTCGACGTTTTTCGGTTAGTAATAACATTAATTACCTATTCACACAATCATTGTTATGACAGCTTAGATTCTTTGTCATATTATTTATTTATTTCACAAAACTTTCAGGCTTCGCATTGAAAACATGGAACAATTAAGCACAACAGATGTAATAGAAAAATGGGGAAAATTAAAAAAGAAAAACAAATCTATGACACCATGGTCTCAATGTTATTTGCATAAAACTAGCATTTTGGAATAATAAAATGTCAAATACTAATATTTACCTGGATAAATATAGTCTCTTTCTTTAAAATAAAGACTACATATCGTCATATGTTTCGAAACAGGCTTATCTATTCTTAATTTTACAATCCACTCTTTAAGAAGCTTTTTATTTTTTGGAAATAAAAGGAAATGATACGTCTTTTGATTTTCTAATTGAACACTGAGGGACCGAGCAATACCTATTAGATATTTTTCAAATGATTTTTTGCTCAATCGGGTTTTAATTATGGAAAAATAAATTAAAAACGCCAAAAAACCCTATGAATCCCTGGTAGTGGCCCCGCTTTTATCCCCGTTTCTCTAGTTCCTGCAGCGCCGTCGCAGAAGCAGCACCGTCGCTTGCGCCCACCTATAATGTTTTAGTCAGTTTTGAAAATATTTGCCTCCAACATAAACAATAACAGTTGAATAGAATTATTGAATAGTGGTCGATAAAATTAATACAATTAAAATTCATCTTTTTGTCAAATATTTAAAATAACAAGCACAAAGCAGGACTCTTAGTCTTATTGTTTTAAGTATACATTTCATTTATAAGTATTTTTTAATAAAATAATACAATAGTGCATTTCAACATTTGAAAACAAAATACTAGCTCCTGAGCGTTTCTATAGTAACAAAATGGCTTCCATTTTTTTTTTTTTTTTGCTCAATATTATGAGACTTATTTATCATTTAAAACACAATTTGTCATAGCGACTGATATGAAATAAATAAAATACCTCCAGAGAATTTATATATAATCTAATATAAATGTGTTGAATTATGGTATCGCAGCATGTAAGCCGTTTGGAGCTAGGAGAATGTACATTTAAAACAAAAGTCTTTGGTTTGGAGGGGTTCCATTCATAGTTAGAATTAAAAAAAAAAAAAAAAAAAATGTTTTCATTGTTACTTTTAAATTAAAAAAAAATCTTATGATATTATGCCTGGGGCAAATCGTCCCCTACTCACATCTGAATTTACTACCGATGATTTGAAAACTATTTAAATTGTTTACTGATTTTCGATTTATCCGAAATGCATATATATATTGATTTTGTTTTTCTAAAAAGAACAAAGAATCACATCTGTTGAAATATTTTTGTAAATAAAATCAAATAGTAACAAAAAAGTTTTGCATTTTAGTGATTATGTGAAAAATAACAAAGAATATGGGTGATTCTCAAACTATGGGCAATTATTGAGTTCCCAACGTAAGATGTAATCTTCCTTGCAGAAAATATGTAATTAAATGGCAAAATCTCATCGTGGATCAAATATTTCTCATTTTAGAACTAAAGATGGTGATTTATTTGATAAACAGCGTGCAAATCACAGCATTTTAAAAAAAATTTAACTGGACATTTTAACCTTTTGAAACTGTTTGAGTATCAGCCATATGATGGATTTCAGATATAAACATTGTAAGGTCAAGATTTTAAAAGATAATATCAGTATCATGAGAGCAATTGTCCGAAGTTACATTGCCATCAAATAAAAAATCAATGTTAAAGCCTAGTTTATAACATTGCCATTGTCATATTTACACAATTTGTGGCCTTTTTTATATTTTTTTTATTACTGATTTTTACCATTTCCATCTCCTATGCTTGGTAATACTGTCCCAAAGGTATTTAATTCACCCCCGCTGGTAATTATTAATTAAATAAATTTGAAAATAAAAACATTAGGGGGAAAACATTATCAGAATTTCCAAAAAAGAAATTCATATATGTGTCGCCGTTGAACGAATCTTATCTTGAATGGGATCAGCTGACCAGTACGCAGGGGGAACAGTTGCTCTTGTCGAGGATAAACAATGGGTGACATTTCTGACAGCGGGTAGATAACTGATGTTTGACGGGAAGTGCCTTTCTGAAACTTGAATCACCGTGGACTTTGATGCTCACGACAATTGGTTCTGCACCTGGTACATCTGAACTCTTTTCAGGAATGAAGAAAGCCCTCCTCGGGTCTTGCAAATGTAGCTCCAGAGTATTGGTCTCTTCCACGTTTGTTTCTGGCGGCTCAAGATTGAAAGATGGTCTCCTGGGACGAATAATCGTTCTGAAAAAATTCATATTAAGATTCAAATAATGATTAAGTAAACAATTTTGTCGGAAGAGACTATTTATTATAGATATAGAATGCTAAGCCTCAAAGTCTCGTATTATTTCAATAATTCATTTAATCATGCCAAATTTTCGCCTATCCAGGCATCTTCAGGGCTATAAGGGTTTCGCAAGCAAGCTAGAAACAGACTGACATTTTACTGATTATAGAAAAATTTCTAGCACTGAAGATGCCTGAATAGGCAAAAATTTGGCATGTAATCTGCATGTTAAGTGAATTATTGAAATAATACGAGACTTTGAGGCCCAGCATTCTATATCAATAATGATTCATTTGTTTATTTTTATTTTATAAAGATCAATGCTAAAACAATATCTTAATTCTGTTGAAATATATAAGTTAATTTAATCTGTGATTAGTGAATATGGCCGAATTATTAATCCAAGAGAAATATTTTTTTTTTCCACTTCAGAGTTTTATTTGCACCAGTCACAACTAAGTGACAAATAAACTGCCTTATATTGCCATTTTAAGCCTTAACTACTCATGTCGGGTCATATTGACCCATACCAAGTTTCATTTCATTCTATTTATACCTCTTCGGCATTGAATGATCACCAAACTTTGACATATCCTTTGTTTTGGCTCCAGTTACTTCTTGCCAGATTCTGGAAAATAAGGGAGGTGTTTATTTTATCGAAATCGATATTTTGACCCGAGGTGAGTAGTTGTGCAAACCATTTTTTTGTGTCCAATGTGGGGATTCAATTTGTAAAAAACACTCATTTCTTATTTGCTTTAACTGCAAAGGTTGTTTGCAGACAAATTTTTGAATTTTAAATCAAAAGAAATTATGTTAGTAATAGTAATGTTAAGGAGTTCCTTTATTTTAGAACTTCATTTCAGACCATTAATTCAACATGTTATTCATATTTTATATCTTCCATTTATTGTATACATAAATAAATATATATTTTCAAGCCTTCTCCTATTGTTTAAAACTAATATTTTACACCCTAAGGTTATTTAAATATTTTGTTTTTGTGTTCTGGGTCATATTGACCTTACTTACCGAGGTGAGTAGGTAAGTAACATTGATTCGGGTGAGTAGTTAAGGGTTAAGGCATGAAGGAAGATTGTGCCTGTTATGTATAGTATATCGATATATGCGCGACTAGCGCGCTCTAGCATGTACTGCTCTCAGTTCTCAATAAAGTGTGTGTTGAGCCATGCTGTCTTCTTTAATACATAACATTGGCGACGAAAATTTCGAACCCCACCATGCCAGAGACTAGTAGAAGCGAAGATGAAGCTAAAGCAAAGATTACAGCCTCGTTTGCAACGGCGGTGTCAGGCTTTGAGCCGTTCGATGAAGCTTCCGAACCCTTCGAAAATTACTTAGAAAGACTGGACGCTTTCTTTTCCCTATATGAGGTGCCGGAACATAAGAGGGTATGTACACTACAGGTGTTACTTGGTGCAAGTGTTTATAGTATTCTCAAGAACTTAGTTTCACCGGATTCAGTGAATTCGAAATCTTATGCGCAGTTAGTGTCGGTGCTGAAAGGTCATTTCTCCCCACAACACCTACAGGTTACTGAAAGATTCAAATTTTACAAAAGGGATCAACTTGCAGGTGAAAGTGTAAAAGAATATATTGTGCAGTTAAAAAAACTATCTATGAACTGCCAGTTCGGCGAGTTCCTTGATCAGGCGCTACGTGATCGCCTCGTGGCCGGCTTGTCGGATGAGGCCATGGTAAAAAGGCTTCTGCTTGAGCCCAGCCTCACTTTTGAAAAGGCTAAATCCATCGCGTGCGATATGGAGACGGTAAAATCTCAGTCTGAGGTGCTGATGGATTCATCTGATGTTCATAAAATATCAAAACCTAAGTTTGACCGCCATTTGGAGAGTAGACATTCTACGTCATCAGTGGCTGCGCGGGGGAGTCGGCGCAGTCGTAGCAGCTACAGAGAGGGAACGACTGGTTATCCACAGGCTGAATGTTTATCTAGCGGTAGCAGTCACCGAGAGGGAACGTCAGGTTATCAACACGCTGAATGTTTATCTAGTGCCTCCTTAAAAATGTGTAGTGCTTGTGGCCGTAACCATTCTCAAATTCAATGCCCAGCAGCCAAATGGGTTTGTTTTAAATGTAATAAACCGGGGCATATTGCCAAATTGTGTAAAAATATCAATCATATAAATATTGTTAGTGAATCTGGCTCTGAGCCTTGGTCTTTGGGAGTGGTTGTTGACAATTCCAAAGTTTATTTTGAAGTTGACACGGGTTCTAGTGTCTCTTTAATACCCTATTATTTTTATATCAAGTTCCTTAAGAATAAAAAATTATTACCCAATTTCGCTACACTCAGAGCTGCAAATCAGTTGCCTATAGGTGTCATGGGCACTGTTGAAGTGTCCCTTTCTATAGAAAATGCATCTGTAAAGGCCAAACTATATGTTGTAAAGGATAAATTGTCTCGACCCCTTCTGGGAAGGGATGTTCTGGATAGGTTACAAGGTAATTGGAGGGAATTATGGCAAAATACATTAAATAAAAGTTTGTGTTTTAATGAACCGGAGGCAGTCAGTTGGATTGAAGATGATCAATCTGGTATTTTGGAACAGATTAAGTCATCTTTCCCTAATACCTTGCCTCAACAACATAGTGTAGCTGCTATTAGACAGTTTAAAATTGATATTTTTCTTATTAGTAATGAAATTTCTCCTATTTTTCACAGGCCATATAGTTTGCCTTATGCATTAAGACCCAAAGTTGAAGAAGAATTAGGCAGACTGGAGTCACAGGGCATCATAAGAAAAGTAAAGTACAGTAAGTGGGCTAGCCCTATTGTATGTATTCAGAAAAAGGATGGTTCCATCCGAGTATGTGTCGATTTTAAGGTAACGTTAAATAAATTTTTAAAAGTCCACCATTACCCCCTTCCATTACTTGATGATATTTTTAACTCCCTTGTTGGTTGTACCGTTTTCTGTGAATTGGACCTTACTAATGCTTATTTGCAGTTAGAGGTTTCTGAGGGCTCTAAGCAGTACCTCACTATAAACACCCCTTTTGGATTGTACCAATATCAGAGGGTTCCTTTTGGCTTAGCTTCGGCACCTGCCGATTTTCAATCCGTTATTGATCAAATATTAATGGGAATCCAAAATGTTAAATGTCTTTTAGATAATATCGTTATTGGTGGTAAAAATTTAAAGGAATGTAGGGAGACATTGTTCTTGGTTCTTAAACGTTTAAATGATTTTAATGTCAAACTTAATTTGAAGAAATGCAAATGGTTTCAGGAATCCATTGAAGTGCTGGGTCATAGGATTGACAGCCAAGGTTTGCATCCCAGTCATAGTAAGATTGACGCTATCAGAAATGTTCCCCGACCCACTAATGTTACCACCTTAAAATCATATTTAGGTTTATTAAATTTTTATAATAAGTTTATAAATTTTTCAAGTGACCTTCTCAGTCCATTGTACAGGTTAACTAAGAAGGATGTTCCTTGGGAATGGACGCCACCTTGTGAAGAAGCTTTTGTTAAAAGCAAAAACCTTTTGTCAGATCACTCCTTGCTTGTCTTGTTTAACCCTGAGCTCCCCATTGTGGTGACTACCGATAGTAGTGAGTATGGAGCTGGTGCCACTCTGGCTCACCTAGTTGATGGCATTGAGAAACCAGTGGCTTTCGCCTCAATGACTTTTAGTTCAGCTGAATGTAATTATAGTCAGCTTGAAAAAGAAGCCTTAGCAATTGTCTTTGCACTAAAAAAGTTCCATGTTTATTTAGCGTACACTCATTTTACTTTAGTTACAGATCATCAGGCCCTCGAATCTATTTTCCATCCTGCCAAGGGTATACCCAAGGCGGCGACGGCTCGTCTACAACGGTGGTCAATTATTCTGTCAGGTTATTCGTACACCATTAAGTATAAAAAAGGAGATTCAATCCCTCATGCTGATGCTCTATCTAGATTGCCCCTTCCAAATGGTTCAGATATATCTTCTTGTTATTCAGTAAACATAGATTTTGAGAAGAAGTTTATTTCTTTCGAGGAGGTGGCTGAAGAGACTAGGAAAGATGATGTCCTCTCTATGGTTAAGAACAAACTGTCTCAAGGCTGGAAATATGAACGTTTAGTTAGTTTGAAGCAGTTTTTTTCAATCCGTAATCAATTGTCCTTGGATAAAGGTTGTGTACTTTACGGTTCGAGAGTCGTTATACCCTCTAGTCTTAGGGGTAAGGTCCTGGCAATGCTGCACCAGGAGCATATAGGTGTCGTTAGGTCTAAGATGTTAGCCCGTTCTTTTGTCTGGTGGCCTGGTATTGATGGTGATATTCAGGAATGTATTAGTACCTGCGAAGCTTGTCAGTTGACCCAAAATGATAATTCTCCAAAAATACATTGCCCTTTGCCTAAGTCTGACACCCCCTGGCACAGGGTTCACTTGGATTTCCTGGATACTGGAAACTATAAATTTTTACTTCTGGTTGACGAAGTTAGTAAGTGGTTGGAATGTTGGCTCATGACTTCAACCAATCTTAATGCTACTATATGTAAGTTAGAAGAATGTTTTAGTCGTTACGGCTATCCCCATATTTTGTTCACAGACAATGGTCCGCCATTCAACTCAAAGGATTTTCGCCTTTATTGTGAGAGTAATAATATTGAATTTCTAACATCTCCTCCATATAATGCAAGTTCCAATGGTCTAGCTGAGCGATCAGTGCAGTCTATTAAGAAGATGTTGATTCGTTCTCTGCTTTCTTCTAGCAGTAGAAAAAATAATATTCCTATCGAACTCAGATTATTTAGATGTCTGCGCACTTATAGAAATACTCCATCCACTGTTACAAAAAGGTCTCCTTCGGAGATGTTTCTCTCTTTTAATGTTCGCAGTCACTTGTCAATGATTTCTCCCATGGATAAGCCTTCCGTCGAAAAGTCTGAGTCTTTCAATGCCAAGCGTTCATTTGCAATTAATGAAAAGGTTTTGGTGAAAGCCCCGCCCATGTCTTCCCTCAATTGGGTCCCAGGTAGAATTATGGAAAAGTTAGGTTCTGTTATTTATCTTGTGAAGATAAATAATGATAAAATCAGGAAATGCCATATTAATCAATTGAAAAGTAGCCATCTAAAGGATGAAATCCACCCTAGTCCTCGCCCGTTGGACATCTGTGAGTATATGCCTGTGACTCCCGTAGGTGACCCAGAAAAATCTAATGATAAGGAGATTAGAGAAAATGAAAATATTGTCCCCACTAACTTAACTCCGGTAAGGGTCTCACCTGTACAGCGCCCCAGGAGGGTCATAAGACCCCCTCAAAGGTATACTCCACCTTAAATATGTCTATTAGTTTAAGATTTTTTTTTTTTTTGTATTCATTTTAATTTTTCCTTCTGCCATCTTTTAAATTTTGTATATCAATAAATATTTATGATTGTAATAATATGTGACTTGAATAAGAGAAGGAGGGTGTTATGTATAGTATATCGATATATGCGCGACTAGCGCGCTCTAGCATGTACTGCTCTCAGTTCTCAATAAAGTGTGTGTTGAGCCATGCTGTCTTCTTTAATACATAACAGTGCCAAGCGGCACATCCTCCCGGTTTTGTTTCAGGAGAGGAGCTCTCTTATCCAACTCCTTTTTAGCCGCCTCTTAAAAGGAATAAAAGTCGTGACCATGTCATTAATAAGTCTGTTATTATGTCCGTGCAATTCTGATATGAACTCAAATAGTATTCTTATTTGTTCATTGTTAGTTGGTAGTTGTAAGTCAGTATGTAGACTTTTGTTACTTAGGTGCAAAGGAGAATTAATTATTAGTTGTAAAATTTTAGATTGAAAGGTTTTTTTATGAACCATAAATTTGTGAGCCTATATGAGTTTCACGAAATATGTTTATGTATTACCGTATCTGTCTGATTTTAGATTTTGATTATTTAGAAAATAGTGAGTATAGTATTTTCAGCGGCTTGTATGTAATGTCTGTATTTTCATTTTGACATGAGGGCCTCAAGTCATCCTTCTGTCAAATATTAGTCAAACAGAAAAAAATTTAAATTATTAAAAAAAATATTGAATCCAATTGTTTTTAATTTATACTATTTATAAACGGTGTTTTTGTTTTGTTTTTTCGGTACGCCATAACTTTTATTATACTTGACCATATTCGATGATTGAGGTATCATTTTAAAGAATTCCTTCACCTCCATGTGGGAGAATAGTCAGATCCCCTAGAAAATGAACGATCCACGAGAAGAGCTGTGAATAAAACAATGCTCTATTTGCGCATAACTCAAAACTATCTATTTTTTGTCCGTTATGTCAAAAACTACCGATTTTTTGTCCAAAAGCGAAAGGTCTCTGTATTCCCTTTAGGGTAGTTGGCGCAAATACAATTCCAGAGGCCTCTTTTATCCTTTACGGTTAAAAAGAGTTTTGATTAGCTTTATTAGTTCGCTTGCTATTAGCTACGCTCGCTCAAAAGAGGTATCGACCCTCCAACGGGTCCCTTTCAGTGGAGCTCGGGACCGAAATGAAAAAAAAAATATCAAGTTAAGGAAGAACATTCCTTGAGAACGTCCTTAAAGATATGCTTCATATAAACATGTGCAATAACAGACCTCGGAGTCGGCCGTGGCGCTCTGGTCATGGGCTGCGTCCTGGCTAGAGCAGGATCTGAGCTCGGTGTCTCGATGGTACTCCTGAAGGAGACGTTGGTAGGCCGTGAGGTGGGTGCCGTCGGTCTGGTAGCGGACTCCGGTATGGTGTTCCTCCGCGGGGGGAGGAAGGACCCGGAGCTGGATGTCTGGAGGTCCTCCTTGGCACTGTGCTGGTCCGACCTCCTGGAGCCGATGTGCTGGAGGTCCTCGCTGTTCGGTGGCTGCCCTCCCACCTCTTCCAGTCCTGCGGAGTGCCAATGGTTAAAGTAAATATTTTAGGTAGGTATAAGAAAATAATCAATATATATTATAAAACTAAGTGTATTAAGGGCCACCTGGGGAGTAGTGGATACCCTAATACTAAAGGTCGCGGATTCGCGTAAAAATCCTTGGCTATGTCGTTTCAGGTAATTAACTTCCAACTATTTTTCTATAGTAATCTTTTTATTATGAAAACTATACAATATATATGGTTAATCGTAGAAGTGGTGACGATTTGGCTGATATTAATGTAGAAGGGAATACGTTTGAAAATATAGAGAAATTTAGATATTAAAGGGAGATGATATTTAGAAAAAATGAAATCGATGAAGAAATTAAGCCTTGATTAAATGCCGGTAATGCTTGCTTCTTTTCAAAAGATTAGGATTTAAAAAACTATTATTCTTCCAATGGTCTTTAACATATGCGAAACGTGGCCGCTGACATTCAGGGATGAGCAACTGCTTAGGGCTTTAGAAAATAAAGTACAATGTAGAATATTTGGATCCAAGAGGGACGAACTAACTAATCGGCTTGAAAAATCTTTTTGGTACGCTAACCTCACCTACTACTAATACATATTAATAAGCATCTGTTTAATAGAGCTAACTTGTAGTATGAAACTGTGTTTCTTTTAAAGCAGAATGCTTTAAGTGCAGAATACATCAAATACCAGAATATGTTTTAGAAGAAGCATAAGAAGCTTTAAACGAACTATTTCTACTTCTTTCTAATGAAAATTGTAAGCTCAGAAAAAAATATGTGAAATCAGTTCTATATTAATTAATATTGAAATCGGTTAGTACGCTATTAGAAATATTATTTTTATTATTATAACGTTTGCAGAGGAAGGCCAATAAAATACTAAAATAAGCCCCAAAACAGAACAAAACACATTGTCATTCCACTAAGCCATTGATCACGCTACAACAGCCTCCTTGCAATATGCAAGGCAAACGGTCACTTAAAAATCCGTCCATTTAATTGCATTCTTCTCTGACATTCCATTACACATGGGATTTTCCAATTTGGATAATTAAATACTGTGAGTAAATGGTGAATAAATGTCCCGTATAGCATTCTGGACAAAGTTATAAGAATTCCATTAAAAAAAAAATACTCATTTTTCCACATACATTTTTTATTTTTGTTTTCGTTTGCTCTATAAAAAACAATAATTTCTTTTATTATTAAATAAAAGTTTTTACTTGAGGTAATTCGGCAATGCAAGCATAATAACCCAAGTCGAATAACTTTAAAATTTTCTATGTACTTGTTGAAAATTTCATTTAGTACTCATAAACAAATAATTTCCATTAAATGAACAGAACAGCCTTTATTATGAACAATGGTCTGCCATTAAAGGCGTACTCCGCCGCATGCGTGTGCTCAACGTACGAGTATTTTATGAGTTGACGAAATATTTTTCTTTTTTTTCTCCTCTATATGTTTACTTGATTTTTTTCATATCTCATATTTAGCCATTTCTTATTTTTAGGCGTAATGAGAGACAGTTAATTTTTCCATATAAACAAAAACAAGGGTACTTTACAGGAAAACAAAAAAGGCCCCTTCCCCATTTAAGCCCCCTCAGAAAATTTTAATAACGATAAAGCTTACCTGATATTAAAGATCGACTTATTTTCATTAAACATGGCGAATTTGATCCAAATCATTAAAGCCGTTTTTGAAATAATCGAAAGAAAGGTATAAATTGGAAAAAAAGTTATGAAATAAAGTGTTTCATCTGTTTGACCAATTTTGATGAAACGTTGGCTGTCACATCATTGGCATATACATACATCAAATACCCAGTTTGATCAAAATCGATAAAGCCGTTTTTGAGTAAATAAAAAAAAAAACACGTGAAAATGATACAAAATTTACTAAGTAAAGTCCACCCTCAGGTTGATCAATTTTGATGAAATGTTGGCTATCACATCTTTGGCATATACATACATCAAATACTACCTTTAATCAAAATCATTAGAGCCGTTTTTGAGAAAATCGAAAAAAAAAACGTAAAAAGTTATTAAATAAAGTACCCCCTCCCTTTGACCAATTTTGATGAAATTTTTGCTGTCACATCGCGGGCATATACTCGTACATACACTAAATACCAAATTCCAGGTTCTCACGGTTTTTGGTTTTTGAGCTAGTCTGTTCACAAACACACACACACACACAGACCATTTCGCGGGACTTGGTTATTTGGATTCAGGGGACCGCAAAACGTGTATTTTCGTTGAAAACCGGAAGTCGAAATTTTTCACGATCGCAATACTTTCCCTTACTATATATTTCATATATAGGTAAGTGAAAGTAAAAATAATAAAATAAAAACTCGTTTCTATATATTATGGGATCAAGGAATAGCAGATAAAGATGCAATCCGTTGGGAGAATGCATCAATACAATTTATTTGTGAACATTGCATTATTAATAAGTAATGCAATTAATAAGTAATTGCATTATTATGTTTTGCAATTTTGCACGCCCATTTTATTCGTCTCGCTGCTATTCCGTCAATTATATTTACCGGTGTACAGTTCAGTTCTGCGTTTTGTGTTGGCGTCTAAATTCTCCGAAGTACCGAAAAGTACCACTTGTTCTATCTTAATGGTCAGCCTTTGAAAGGATATGGAGGGAGGCGACACTGAGGACATGGTTATCTTCAGGATCGTCTGGTCCAACTGTCCTTTTGGGAGCACTAGGCAGGGTCACTTCTTGGTGGAAGGTTCCTTCTGACTATTCGTTTTGTATGGTTCTTCCATGTATTAAAAAGTTATGTATTATCAAGACTGTTATACAACAGTAAAATCTGCTCCTTTAAAAAAAAAAAAGAAAAATAATTTTTAGTTTTCTAAATACACTTGGAGTAATTTCAACGCATTCGAGATATGGGATATCCTTCACTGAATAAACAAATTAAAGCCTATTACTTGTGTATCTTTTTTTTATGTGAGAAATTATAATTACAGTGCTTACCGTTTAATACGTTGCAATCGGGTCAGGATAAAATTCAAACGATTAACCAAAAAACGGATTAAAGGGAAAAATGAGAAAATGGGGGTTAAATTTTTAACTGAACATAGTCTTATTTTTTCAAAAATTTCAATTCGTCACATGTAGAAGACGGGCTATATACAAAGAAGATATATATTTATACTGTAGATCTGAAAGAGTTGAAACCGGGATTCAATTTTTATTATTTCTCGGTGTTATTAACGGCCCTAATAAAATAACGGTATTATTACGGGCTTAGCGTATAACGAAGCTATACAAACGATTTTTTACTAATATAAACGGACATCCAAATACTTTAAATCAGTAATATGGCTGACAAGCATGCGAATCAATAATTAAAGTAAAAAAAAAGAAAATTATTATTTATTTATAAATTCATTATTTTAATGCAGCATCTCTCTTTTTTTTTTTTTTTTTTTTTTTTTTTTTTTTTTTTTTTTTTTTTTTTTTAATTGTCGGTAACTTATTATACTGAGCTAATAGTTCTCTCTTCCGCGTTACCGACCTATCCTCTATTTTACGGCAGGACATGTCGAACTTTACATAAAAAAGAAAATGTCCTCTTCGCGAAAAAATGAATTACGCTCATGTTCCCAAGCCTGCAATTAAAAGAGGGTTACTCCAAATAAAAAATGTTACCTATAATAGTTGTAGAATATTAAATTCTGTGCTAAACGATCTCATTAATTTTAAAATTAGCCCACTCCTGTCGAGGCAAAGTAATTAAAACGTGAACGTATTTAGCGCCTTGTTGTCTAAAATCCGTGGTTGGTTTGGGATTTTTTTTCCAGTTTCTCGCATATAATTCGGCAAATACAGATCACAAAGTATTGATTTCTTCTTACTATAAGAGGCTAAACTATTGCGAATAGAATGATATATTTGAAGTTTAAATCGGTTTATTATTTATTTATTCGGTACATAAAAAATCTATAATTTTTACGAATTTGGTGGAAATCGTGTTCGAACGCCTCTAACTCAAAAACACCTAGTTTAAATGAAAAAAGTTTTTGATAAAAGTTGCTGAGCATGAAATTTAGCAGGCAATAAGCTCCTGTACACACAACATTAGCTAAACCCTGCGTGGAAATACAAATGAAAACGTGAAATTATTCGTTGTGCTTACTTCCTGCTATGGCTTCGGTTTTTGAAGTATTAAGCATTTTGAACTAATTAAACAACCATCTTCCATCTGTAAAAGAATAAACAAGTCCTCTCTCCAAGCTTTTCAATCAAATTCCACTAACTTGAAACTTCAAAAATTA
Organism: Aelia acuminata; assembly: GCA_911387785.2. NCBI lineage: Eukaryota > Metazoa > Arthropoda > Insecta > Hemiptera > Pentatomidae > Aelia > Aelia acuminata. The sequence goes on along the minus strand of OU426981.1, from coordinate 145,632,529 downwards.
CAAAAACGAATGGGATCGCCACCTAATTGATTCAAAGAGCATACGATGAAATGTATAAAGATAATTATTTCTTCTATATTATGCCTTGACAGAACAAACGCTGGATTCCAGGAAGTAATAAAAAACACGCCCGTCGGAAGCTACAATTTGTCGTCACGTTTCATGGAAAACACAATTCCTCATAAACAACCGATTTACCGGAAAGCAACAAGGGATTATCCGATAAATATATCGTATATTGTAAATTGTATCAGGATAAAGGAATAATTTTATTTTTTTTTTTTTTATTTAGGAAGTAGTAGTTACAATCAAGTAGATATTTTTTTGTCATAAGCTTTATTTTAATTTTGAATTGATAAAATCCAGGAGAGAGAATTTTCAATTCAATAATACTTGCTGTTACTGACTACATTTCAGGAGCTCTAGAACAAAAACTATATCCAACTGGAGTATTTTTGGACGTTGCTCAAGCGTTTGACAAAGTCTGGCACCAGGGTCTTCTCTTTAAACTCAAGACCATCTTACCGTACACTTATTATCTTATCCTACAATCTTTCCTCTTCCATAGATTTTTCTCTGTCCGGCAGGGTTCGGAAATTTCTTCAATTTATCCAATCTTGGCGGGAGTACCCCACGGCTCAATACTAGCACCTTTACTCTACATCATATACACGCACGACATACCTATTACCAACGAGACATTGACTGCAACTTACGCTGAAGATACAGCAATTATCACGAAACATCAGGACTCAACACAGGCTTCTTTGACATTACAACAACACTTACACAAGTTACACGATTGGTTTCAACTATGGAAAATTAGACTCAATCATGACAAATTAAAACACATTACATTCACACTTAGAAAACATACCTGCCCCCCAGTTTATATTGACAATAACCAAATTCCACAGACGGACACAGTACACTATTTGGGACTCACTTTCGACAGAAGGATGACATGGGGCCCACATGTTAAAATGAAAAAAAGGACTCTTAACAAAAGACTCAAGCTTCTCTACCCACTACTTTCTAAATCATCAAAACTGAAACTGAAACAAAATTAAATACGTACTCTTACTTACTCAAACCCATATGGACATATTCCTCACAGATTTTCGGTATTGCTAAAAAGACTCACTTACAAAAACTTCAAACGTTCCAATCAAAATTGTTACGACTCATTACAAAAGCACCTTGGTACGTAACTAACAAAACTTTACATACAGACCTCCATGTACTAACAGTCGAGCAGCACATAATGACACCATACAAACGATTTTTTGCTAATTTAAACGGACATCCAAATTCTTTAATCAGTAATATGGCTGACATAAGCACGGGTACGAGAAGACTAAAAAGGCGCTGGATGAGAGATCTGCTCTCTTAGACAGCCAAGGTAATTGACTCAAGCCAGGAAGGGGGTGCTGCTGGGTGCTTTCTCTCCTCATGCCTGACATGTCATTATAACCTATTACCACCATCTCATTCGCTGATTGTCAGTACCTTGCTGACAGGTGCGGATTAATAATTAAAGTAAAAAAAAAAATAATACTTGCGAATTGCATACAAGGAAGTAGTCAAAAGATAACACAGATCATTTTTTAACATTGCTCGGAATCATATTACTAAAATCCTGTTTTAATATAAATTATTTCTTGCCAGATTGCATATCCAGAGTATAATTATTTTCTTTTTGAATAATTGCAATATATACTAGTTATCTTCAATATTTCAGACTTATCTCTAAAAATTGATGATTAGACGCTCTTTTTTTTAGGGAAGTGGCGGTATATACAGATATTAACCGCAAACCTTCTTACCTAAGGACTTACGTAAAGGACCATTTGGGCCCGTCCCACAATTTTTCAACAGAATATCCAAAAATTTCGATGGATTTAGTGGCAACCACTTTAAAGGTTTTTTTTTTTATTTCGTCTTCAGGGTTAAAATTTGTTTGCTTTAAGTAAAGCTTAAAATCTTGGAAATTTACACAGGAGGTCTAATATTGGCCTGCACGATGACGTGCATACTAACCCTCAATACTGATGTGCGTCGCGTTTTTGCAGCCTTCCTTTGAGCAGGCTGTAGGCACTAGGTAATAGCTTTCTCTGTTTGTTCAGCGGGAGTACAAATATTGTCTTATAATACCGGCAAAAGTACACTAAGATGGCTGGAAGAAATAGAGTAAAATATAAATCGAAAATATGGAAGAGAAGTTTATTTATTTATCATTTCCGATTCGTTTTGTTTCAATTTATTTTTTTTTAAATTTCCCATTCGTTGATTTTTTTATTGTGAATTATCAGTTTTTATTGAAAGGGGATAGAAAAAAAGCATCCAATCAAAATAAATTTGCGTGTGAAATTTAAAAAAAAAAGTATTGTTTTGTACAATGTTTAATGTTTTATTCACATTTTTTTGCGTAACATTTTTTTTTATTATATTTAGTGAATATCGTAACACTTATATGGGTTAAATAATTTTTATTGAAAGAAAAAAAAAAACAATTTTCAATGCCACTCATATTATGAAAACACAAATATGTGAACAGGTTACAAAAATTATCACTTTGTAACTCAGTGATAAACATACTCAGTGACTTGAGCTTCACAAAAAGACTAACTCTTCAGTCCAACGCTCCTTATATCTGATGGAAAAGGAAACATTCCAGAACCTTCGAGGCCAGCGTAGATGGTACTCGAACATCTTAGTCAAAAACGTGTACTATGACAGTTTGATCCAACTTTTTGTTCGTTCGAACCAAATTTTAAAACTGCCTATTATGAAAAAGTTTCTATATTGCATTTGCATTCTATTTTAGTATTTAAGAAAATAAGCTAATTTTTCATTTTTTTTTTTGTTTAAGGACAAGTCGACCATTAAGGTCATTATCGTCCAACTCCCAAGGTAGTTTTTTGACAATTTAGATTAATACTGGTTAACAATTTAGATTAATACTATTTTTTTGACAATTTAAATTAATACTGGATAGATAGATACAATTTAGATTAATACTGCGGTGGGCAGGATAATACTAGAACGATTGAGTTGGAGTTATTATTATGAGATTATTATTAACTTATAATAAATTATTTTATTTTTCAGACAATATTATCGTCACTACTTTAAGAAGATATTATTATTATTATTATTATATATAGTATTTTTAAATAAGATTAATCAGTTTTGTGGCCCTTAAAAATTGAACTGAATTTGATATGGTAAAAGGATCGTTTTCCAGAAGATCACACATTTTTTGCGGCAGCCCATGTTCCTCTCTTTGTTTTTGATAAATTAAGCATTCATCTAAAACATGATTTATACTGTTTCTTACTCCACAAGCTTCTCATATTGAGGGTTATTTGGTTATTTATCATCACTTTTGTATTCGTTATTATACTTAACTCTTTAAAAAGAAAAAAAAAATTGTAACGTTTTATGTTTAATCTTAATATGGCGTACAAATATGTTGTACGATCTTCCTTAAATCATATTTTAAAGAAATAAGAAAAAAATGTTCTATGATTAGTTGATTTTATCAAATCCGTGGAATCGTGACTATCGATTTTAAAAGACAATAAGTCAAATAGCACCTAGTTATCGATTTAAAAAAAAAAATGTATTGAATGGATCTGTTAGAGAGAGGTATTATAACAAACTATATTTGGATATGCTAATTTTGATTTAGGTTAATTGGCCCCGAAAAAGAAATGAAAGCGTTTTCACTGCCTAATTAAGAAAGTGAGATTTTACAAATCTAGTAAAACAAAAAAAAAAAACAAATGCAAACCGGAGTCCATTAACGAGATCAATCTAAATCCGCAACCGACTAAGCAGAAACCGGTCTTATTTTTCGCTGTTTTTTTTTTCTTTCGATTTTCACTGCCAAAATAACTCAGAAGTTTCGAATATAATGAACTAATTTATTTCGATTGAATTTGTAAAAAAAAAAATTCTAGTATATTTTATTTTATATATTAATTGGTGCCTTTCAACAAACCTTTGACACTCATTAAGTTATTTGGATTGTATGTTAATGTAGTAATAATTACATGTCAGGTATAAGTTAGGATGCTGCCTCGTGTCTGGCTTGTTTGGGTTAATCTGGTTTGTTAACAAAGATCAATCCCTGTTGTTCCGTTCGGGATCTACTCGTTCCATGGCTTGGTCTATTTCGCGCCATTCGGGTAATTTTGAGGTTGATTTTTCCAACAATGTTCTTTAATTACATTTTTTGATATTTATTTCTGTGTTAAAACATAAGGTGAAGGACAAAAAATTCCTTCACCAAAAAAGTCCACATTCATTTCTTTTTTGTTTTTATTATCTCTATAAAAAACACTAATTTTTTTATTATTAAATAAAAGTTTTTACTTGTGATAATTCGGCAATGCAAGCATATTTCCATTAAATGAACAGAATGGCTTTAATTATGAACAATGGTCTGTCATTAAAGGCGTACTCCGTATGCGTGGGCTCAACGTGTTTTATGAGTTGACGGAATATTTTTCTTTTTTTCTCCTCTCTATGTTTACTTGATTTTTTTCATATTTCATATTTAGCCATTTCTTATTTTTAGGGCGAAACGAGGGACAGTTAAAATACCCAGTTTGATCAAAATCGTTAAAGCCGTTTTTTAGTAAATAGAAAAAAAACGTGAAAATGATACAAAATTTATTAAGTAAAGTCCTCCCTCCGATTGATCAATTTTGATGAATGTTGGCTATCACATCTTTGGCATATAAATACATCAAATACCCAGTTTTATCAAAATCGTTAAAGCCGTTTTGAGTAAATGAAAAAACACGTGAACATGATAAAAAATTTATTAAGTAAAGTCCCCCCTACGGTTGATCAATTTTGATGAAATATTTACAGTCATATCTCGAGCCTATTAATGCATCAAACACTCAGTTTAATCAAAATCGTTAGAGCCGTTTTAGTAAAAAATCGAAAAAAACGTAATAAGTTATCAAATAAAGTTACCTCCTCCCTTTGACCAATTTTGATGAAATTTTTGCTGTCACATTGCGGGCATATAGATACACTAAATACCCAATTTCAGATTTGCACGGTTTATAGTTTTTGAGCTTGTCTGTTCACACACACACACATACACACACACACACGCACGCACACACACACACACACACACACACACACACACACACACACACACACACACACACACAAACACACACAGACCGTTTCGCGGGACTTGGTTAATTGGATTCAGAAGACCCCAAAACGTGTATTTCCGTTGAAAACCGGAAGTCGAAATTTTTCACGATCGCAATACTTCCTCTTACTATATATTTCATATATAGGTAAGTGAAAGTAAAAATATGTTTTCGATTGACTCAGAATCTCTAATCCCTCTAAAAATGGCTAAAGATAAAACAGATGGATAAATATTAGATAATACTCACCTGTAAAATAGTCCGGTACGAAGGGCTTGTCCCGCTGCCCGATGAGGAGGTTGGCCGAGTAGTCGAGCTCCGAGCGGCTGCAGTTGACCTGGTACCAGTGCGCGCAGATCAGCATCCGCTGGTGGAAGAGGGTCGTGTTGGGGCACCGGTAGCTGTACTGCCGCTGTCCGTCCCCGCACATGTGGTACACCTGCAATAATGTTGTTTGCTTAGCGTCACTTTATGATACTAAGGCTAAACGGATGATACTACAGTAGGAGTCCTAAGTTTTGCCTATGCCTATATAAGTATAATTAGGATAGGGATCTTTAGCTATTACCTGACATCGAACAGGATCGGGACTTCCATTTTACGTCCTATCCGACGGTCGGTATAGCTAAGGAATTTTCACTCCCATTAAAAAATCTTAGGGCTACCGAGGGACGCGAACCCGCCACCTTTTGTATTGTTGGTTGCGGTAGGTTGCAATTCTAACCTCTACACCTTAGGTAACCCTTTAGGAGGGACAGAACTTCCCAGTGTATCTTATCTAGAATCCTAGTGTGGTTTTGCAGGATGTCAGTAACCACTCGGAGGTTTGGTATAAAGAGGGTTTGGGGTGGGCAAACACACTAGAAAATGCGCTTTGCCATGGACAAACGGACATATGATTGAAAACCCGAAGCAAGTTTAAAACACGCAACCAGGCAAATTTAACAATACTCGGCATTAATCCCCTATCCTTTCCCCAGGTCCGGGATACCCCGTATAGCCTAAACGACGAGGAAGGGGATGACCCAACAAAAAAAAATAAAAAAAAAATGGCAAAAGAAGGTTGCAATTCTCTATTTAATATTATCTTTTCGTGGATATGTACCTGCTTTGTGATGCAACAAGCAAATGTGATCTCGTTTTGTCCTTCCGTTTCGATTGCTTGTTTATGTTTGAAAAGTTGTATGTCTATTGCTGTAAAAGTTCTCAAGGCCGGTTTAGCTGACGTGGAGGCTGACCAGGTAACAGGGAAGAGGAAAGAGAATATACGAGTGGATTAGCGTTATGATGCATTGTTGAAGAGTAAAATATTCGCAATTTATCTTTGTTTATTGGCGTGAGTACCCCAAACCTCCCGTTGCTGCAAGCCATGGTCACCATGGTGCAGCGGCAGACTGCCCACAGCTCCATAACCAATCCCATTGGGGCACATTTGGCAGGGTCTTTCCCACCGATGGCGTCAGCTCTTTCGAGTCCAAGGATTATGGTAGCTCCGAGTCAGCAGGCCTCGAGGACTTTTCCCGAAGCATATTCTGGAAAACCACACGACCTTTATCGATAAGATACACGGGGAAGATTTATCACTCCTACGCCCGGTCGGTGTGAGTCGCCTCCAGCTTAATGGCCTCACTTAACCGTTTTTGGGTTGGAGACATAGACCCAAATCTGACACCCTCCAAGTACTAATCAAGCACGACGTTGCTTAACTTTGATTACTTATTGTATGTGTCATTATATAGCATTACAAGGCCTATTGTAACCTTTTACACGCGAAATGTAACCTTGTCCAAATCAATTTTAACCTTTTTCAGTATAATAAACCTTGAAGAAGGTTACAATTGACTTGGAGAAGATTAAAATTGATTCGGAAAAGGTTACATATGGCTTGGATAACGTTACATTTCAGCTTGAAAGGGTTAGTAAGCCACATTAAATCACGACTGAAGCTAACATTTTATAAATTAACATACTCATATCGGGAGTAGTAGTAAGAAATAGAAATGTTCAGGTTGTATGAAAAATGCTGCTTAAAAATTATTATAGGCTTATTTTAAATGACACTAACTTTTCTTCAGATAATCCAGTTGGAAGATTAAATATCAGTTAGTTTGTAATTTTCAACATTTTATTATTATTGTTATCAATATTTTTCAAGATTTTAGGCTCGGACGATATAGTTACCATTGGGGCAGGAAAAATATTTTTTTTTTTTTAGAAAATTTCATCTAATCTACATGAGTACAAAGCTTTAAATAAATCCTGCAGTGTACCAGGTGAATTGTCAATATTAATTCAAATTTAGCATACGAAGCGTTTTAATTATAATGAAACTCTAATTATAAATCAGCCTTTTAAAAGCCCAAGCAAAGCTGATTAACTAAAACAATGTTCTCGGTATTATTATTGTATTTCAGGTAAATTAATTTTGTATAGGCCATTTATTTGGTGTATTTAAAGTATTAAAATTCAGTTTATTTTGTATATTTAAGCCTCCTCTACCTCTCTTCAATTTTTAGCATCAAAAAGCTCCGAGACTAATTTGTATACCGTTATTTCCTTAAACGGTGATTGTTGATTTAATAACCCCCTCCGCAAACCCTTCCCCCCTCTCCTCCCCACTCCTACCCTTTGATTATGAGGGGAATTTAAAAGCTTTGATAAATTTGATAAGGGGAACAGTTTAGGTTACAATGTTTCCTTTGTACAATTTACTTTTCACGTCTCAAGATTAATTAGCTGTAATAAGAGAAGGTTTTTATTATAGCTTCTTTTGTTTTATTATTTTCTTCAATCTTTTTTATTGATATAGAATGCGAGGCCTCAAAGTCTCGTATTATTTCAATAATTCACTTAATCATGCAGGTTACATGCCAAATTTTCGCCTATTCAGGCATCTTCAGGGCTACTACAGTTTCGCAAGCAAGCTAGAAACAGACTGAAACCTTCCCATAAGGATGGAGGGCTAACAGGGAATGTAGTATGAATTAACTAATGTATGAATTTTACATGTAGATGTAAAATTAAAATTACTTTATTTGAACCTTCTTCAATTTTAATATTGTGTTTATTTTCTATAGACCTTATTCAGTTATTATCTCTGTTATCTAAATTTGTTGGAATGTTGGCAACACTGTATATTTCCCTGTTAGCCCTCCTTCCATATGGGAAGGTTTCAGTCTGTTTCTAGCTTGCTTGCGAAACTGTAGTAGCCCTGAAGATGGCTGAATAGGCGAAAATTTGGCATGTAACCTGCATGATTAAGTGCATTATTGAAATAATACGAGACTTTGAGGCCTTGCATTCTATATCTATAATTAAATAGTCTGTTCCTAAAAACTTGTTTACTATCTTTTTTATTTTCCATCGCTTTTTTTATTTTATTTTATTCATTTTATTCTTTCAAATTGGGCATTAAGTATTTTAAAATAACCGATCCTAGACTTCAAAGGACATATCCGAGTTCATCAGTTTGGATTAACACGTTAGGTGCGGCGGCGTATTTTAGGGGTATCCTGAATTGGACGATATCGGGCGTCGGGGTCCGAAAGTGTTATTTATTTTACTGAAAAGTGAATTGAATGAGCTTCTCAAGGGCATTATCTCTTGTTAAGGATTAGACCTAGACATAACAGGCGCAGGCCCCCGGGGTCCGATACCGGAATTACGCCATACTTTATCGAAAATAGCATTAAACTTGTCACAATAGACAATAGTGTTTAATATAAATAGTGTTTATATCCCTTATCACTAGAAGTCAGGTGGAAAATAATTAAAATGAGAAGACAAATAGGAAGGTTACGGACTGTTGTTGATTTGGTTTTTTGGAAAAATGTGCTAACACTTTTTTAAGACTTTTGAATTCATTAATATTGTCATATGTAAAGTTTTTGTTAATGTTGATAATATATTGTTGTTCATTCCGATATTCTTAAATTTATTTTGGATAATTAGTAGCGAGTTACGTTGTAGCTCGAGAGAGAACTCACTTCCACTCCGACTGGGTAAGTTTGCAAAACTACTATTTACTAAATTAATCTAACGTCGAAAGAGACGTTACATTGGCGCCCAACGTGGGGCTTAAGACTATTTAAAAGGGAAAATGGATGCAACCAAATTACTCAAGGATGAGTTGGTGTACGAGCTACACATTAGGGGGTTATCCGAGTCAGGCGATGCTTCAGATTTGAAGAAAAGATTATCAAAAGCACTTAGTGATGAGGTGCAACCAAATTCAGAAATAATATCTTCATTAAATGGGCAAAATGAATTAGACATTTGTATGGGTAAATATGCGGCGCTTGCCGAACGTATCGATGAGCTATCGATTAATGACGTGATGGAATTTAGGCGTCTTGATGCACGAGTTGGGCATCTTCATAGTCGTTTAGGACGGTTAGTTGTCCAAACCGAGTTAGAAGAACGTAGGAGACGGCTTTTTGAGCGGGTTACTTTTCTAATAGCCGAACTTTGGGAAAAGAAACCATCTGTTAGGTTACCAGTTTCTGCTCATATCGATAAAACCTCTTCACAACCCACTGATGAACCGAAGCCTACAGAACTGGCGTTTAGGGACATAAAAGCATATAAGTGGGGTATACAGTTCTCGGGTGATTCCTCCAACCCTTCGTTAAGTTCTTTTCTGGAAAGCGTTGAAGAGCGAAGAATAGCACGAGGGATAAGTCCGGGATAGTTATTTCGAGCAGCAGGAGATCTTTTTACTGGGTCGGCTTTGGTCAGGTTCCGGATGAATCGTCATCGGTTTTCTGATTGGGACGAGGCGGTCAGCCGACTTAAGCAGGCATTCAGGGACCCAGATTATGATAGAATGCTTATGAACGAGATCACCCGCCGGACACAAGACACAAGTGAATCACCAGCTGTATTCATTGCAAAGATTAGGTCACTCATGGGCCGACTGTCAACACCGTTAACCGAAAGAGAACAGTTAGCCATAATTGAAAGAAATTTAAGGCCGGAATACCTGAAACTTCTAGGATTAACGCGGTACGATAACATCGACGAACTAGAAGAAATTCTAGGCAAATTGTCATTAGGCGAGGTGCTTGCCACAAGGTTTAGAGAACCACCATCAAGCGGTTTATTAGAGCCGGATTTGGGTTACCGTGGGAACCAGAGTATGAACACCAAAAATATCGCCACTTTCAATACCGAAACTTCTCCCGAAAGGGCTTTAGAAGTGGAAGTTAATTCTGTCGAACAGCCGAAATATTCTAAGCAACAATTAAAAGTCTGCAATGCAGTTTGTTGGAACTGCAACGTACAGGGGCATCGATTTAGAGACTGTAAGGAAGCTCGGGTTATTTTCTGCAATGGCTGCGGTAAGAAAGGGGTGAAGATTTACCAATGCAGCGTGTGTAGGGACCGAAAAGCGGATAAATCCTTAAAGAAGGGAAACGGCGAGGCAGAGGGGAACTAGACGTGCCCCATACCTCTCTGCCGTCTATGGGGCTTTCTTCTGAAGACAAAGAAGAAATTTCGTCCACGGTTGAGGCTTACGCGGGAGGTTACAAAATCTGTAGTCCTGATTCTCATGACCAACGACTCCACCTACGAGTGAACATCTTTGATAGGTACATGTTGGGATTACTAGATTCAGGTGCATCCCGGACAGTTTTAGGCGGCCCTGGCTGGGAACTTGTAAAAGGGCATCTACGGTTGCGGAAATCTAATATTGAAGGGATCCTGGTCCCGACTGGTCAAGGATGTCCCGTCTTAGGTGAGGTAACCATACCCTTCAAATTAGAAGAAAGAGTTAGGGTAGTAACTACGTTGGTGGCGCCTGACTTAACTATCCCCTTAATCCTTGAAGTAGATTTCTGGAAATCGATGGAGGTCGTTCCGGATTTGAGCAATAATATTTGGAAGTTTACGGATTCCAATCTAACTAAAAACTGTCCCGTTGCTAGCGCTCTGGTTTCAAAGGATTATCTTTCAGAAGACGAAAGAAAACAGCTTCAAGAGCTGTTAGATCAACAACTCAATCGAAAAGGACCGAAGATCGGACTAGTTAAGAACTACACCCATAAAATTGATACAGGAGATCAACCACCAATAAAACAACGATACTATCCAGTATCACCTGCAGTTCTCAGGGAAATGCATAAGGAATTAGATGAGATGATTGCGATGGGCGTCGTTGAGAAAAGTCGCAGTCCCTGGTCCTCACCTGTTGTAATGGTTAGAAAGCCTGACAGATCTTACAGGTTCTGTGTAGATTTCAGGCGCCTGAATGCGGTATCCAAGAAAGACGCCTATCCATTGCCTTATTTATCAAATATCTTGGATCGGTTGAGAAATGCGAAATATCTCAGCACATTAGACTTAAAATCGGCTTATTGGCAGATTGAGCTGTCAGAAGAAAGTAAAGAAAAGACAGCGTTCACAGTTCCTGGCCGTGGTCTGTTTCAGTTTAACAGGATGCCTTTTGGTCTTCATAATGCTCCAGCTACTTGGCAAAGGTTGATAGACCAGGTTCTTGGACCCGAACTGGAGCCATATGTTTTTGTATACCTGGATGACGTGGTTATAGTCACACCAACTTTCCAGTTACATCTTGAGACTCTCAGAACTGTGTTAGAGCGGATTACAAATGCTGGCCTTACGTTAAATTTGGAGAAATGTAAGTTTGCTAGAGAGGAGCTTAGGTACCTCGGGTACTTGGTAGATAAGCATGGACTAAGAGTGGATCCAGAAAAAGTTGCATGTATCCTTAACTACCCACGTCCGAAAACATTACGTCAAATAAGGGCCTTCACCGGATTAGCCTCTTGGTATAGGAGGTTTATTCCTGAATTTGCCACTAGGATGGCGCCTCTAACTCATCTCTTGCGGAAGGGTCAGAAGTGGACCTGGGGTGAGGAACAAGAACAAGCGTTTCTAGACATCAAAACGAAATTGGTAGAAGCACCCGTCTTAGCATGCCTGGACTTCACAAAACCGTTCACAGTTCAGACAGATGCTTCATCCGTTGGATTAGGAGCGATTTTATCACAAGAGCTGGACGAAGGAGAGAAAGTTATTGCTTACGCCAGCAGCGCTCTAACGAAAGCTGAACAAAAACTCTCCGCCACTGAGTTGGAATGTTTAGCGGTAATTTGGGCGATTGAGAAATTTAGACCTTATATCGAAGGAACAAAATTTACTGTGGTCACTGATCACCACTCTCTGATGTGGCTTCATCGCCTACAAGATCCGACAGGTCGACTGGCTCGATGGGCGTTACGCCTTCAGAATTACGATTACCAGATAAAACATCGGCCAGGAAAGGAGCATATGGCAGCTGATGCTTTATCACGTGCGATAGACAAGACTTCCAGTGATCGAAACCCTACTGTAGCAGCAGTCGTGATTGACGGAGAAGGAGCTGATCCCTGGTATCAGGAAAAAGGTCACAGATAAGCCGGAGGAGTTCCCAACTTGGCGGATTACCGAAGGTCGCCTCCTCAAACATGTGTTTGAGAGAAATCCCTTAAAAGTTGGGGACAATCAATGGAAAATTGTGGTACCGAAAGACCAAAGAGAAGCAGTTCTTAAACAATACCACGAAGACACGACTGCAGGGCATATGGGGGTTAACAAGACCAAGAATAGAGTAGCTACTTATTATTTCTGGCCGACCATGATTCGAGACGTCGCTCGATTTGTGAAAAAGTGCTCCATCTGTCAAAAGATGAAGCCGGAACAGAAAGCTCCCGCTGGTTTGATGGGCATGACGCCCCTACCTTCAAAGCCCTGGCAGGTAGTTTCTACTGATCTCATGGGACCATTTCCTCGTTCATCCAAACAGAATCGGTATTTGTTAGTGGTGACCGATTACCTCACAAAATTCACCTTACTGTTTCCATTAAGGCAGGCATCTGCGCAGGCAGTAACTAAACATATAGAGAACGACGTGTTTCTCATGTTTGGAGTACCTGAAGTGGTATTTTGCGACAATGGTACACAATATAAGAGTACGAACTTTCAGAATATGCTGAACAAATATGGTACTGCTTGTAGGTACAACCCAGTATACCATCCCCAGGCGAACCCCACTGAGAGAGTAAATAGGGTGCTCAAAACCATGATATCATCTTATGTGGGAGATAACCATCGCTCCTGGGACAGACATATTGCGGAGTTCGGCTTTGCGCTGAGGACGGCAACTCATGAGGCAACTGGATACACACCAGCCTTCCTTAACTTTGGTCGCGAACTCTTTAGCCACGCCTCGCAATATTTGGTAAATGATGGGTCGGAAAGCATAGGCAAGATCGACGAGAAGCTCAAGTTAATCCAAGAAGATGTGAAAATTCGATTAGGACAGGCCCAAGAGAAGAATGCCCGTTACTACAACCTTAGACGGAGACCAGCTCGGTTGGAAGAAGGTCAACCGGTATGGGTGAAAACGCACCCTATCTCAGACTTAGGTAAATATTTCACCGCCAAACTAGCGCCTAAATATGAGAAAGGTGTTATTAAAAAGGTTTTGTCGCCTCTGATATATGAAGTAGTGGATGAAACAGGAAGACCATTAGGTAATAGGCACATTGAAGAGCTAAAGGTAGAGTCTTCGGATGCTGGAACTGACGTTCCCCAACTCCAGGAAGAGGGGAGAATGTCACAATAGACAATAGTGTTTAATATAAATAGTGTTTATATCCCTTATCACTAGAAGTCAGGTGGAAAATAATTAAAATGAGAAGACAAATAGGAAGGTTACGGACTGTTGTTGATTTGGTTTTTTGGAAAAATGTGCTAACACTTTTTTAAGACTTTTGAATTCATTAATATTGTTATATGTAAAGTTTTTGTTAATGTTGATAATATATTGTTGTTCATTCCGATATTCTTAAATTTATTTTGGATAATTAGTAGCGAGTTACGTTGTAGCTCGAGAGAGAACTCACTTCCACTCCGACTGGGTAAGTTTGCAAAACTACTATTTACTAAATTAATCTAACGTCGAAAGAGACGTTACAAACTGCTGGAATTTTGAATTACCATCCATATTGAAAATGTTTGCAATGTTAAAACAATTTTTAGGAGTCTTCTACTGCTTTACAACCACTTACTCTATGATTAAAAAAAAAATCTTTTTAAAGAAATGAATTTATATAAAATGAATAAAGCAAATGAGGCGTTCGGTTTTATTTTTCATCCATTTTTTTTAAACAATTTTTTCTTCATTGTTTTCAAGTTTTCATGTTAAAGAATGTGTTAGATGCGTTTGTTTCAAAAATGTCTAGATCCTTCGAAAATCAATACTGAAAAATTCCATTTCTTATCAAAAGCGGCTCCAATTGATCTTATTTTGATTAATCTTAAAAAATTGTTGAAAATGGATGTACCTGGTTTTAAAACCAAACGACTCAAATATCAGTGTTTTATTTATAGGTTATTACAGACTTAGTAAGAAGTATTAAAGATAACCATAAAGGTATTCTTTGCAATATTATCGGACGCGGAAGTGTGATGCCGTCCAGTAGTCTTGTTTTATTACTGATGGCATGTATCGGACCGCGGAGTCCGCTTCTAAAAAACGACAGAATTTCAATAGCAACTTATGCTGCACTAAAATGCAATAATCTCATAAAAAATCGAGTAAATTGAATCTTTGAGGTGTTCGGAATTCTTTCGGACATTTTCATGTGGACATCTAACTCTACGATCCAACGATATCATTGTGGTGTCTCATCATCATCGGATGGTTGCCCCTATTTTGAAATTTGTGGTAAACTTTCAACTTTCCCAATGAAAATCTGATTTAAAAACTATAGTGTTCACAATTTAAATGAATTGCCCTGAAAAGTAAAGACATCTGATTTAACCAATTACTTACTGGGATGATAAATATAACAAGCAGTCGACAAGTGTGTTAGCTAGTTTTTAAAAGCGAAGCATACAGTTACTTTGTAACGTTGTTGCTAATTGGAGTGCCGATTGTTTGTTTGATATTTTTACTTTCACTTACCTAAATATGAAATAGATAGTTAGAGAAAGTATTGCGATCGTAAAAAATTTCGCCTTCCGGTTTTCAACGGAAATACACGTTTTAGGGTCTCCTGAGTCCAGCAAAATGTCCTGTGTTTGTGTGCGTGAACAGACTAACTCTAAAACTATAAACCGTAAAACCCAAAATCGGGTATTTGGTGTATATACATACCCGCGATGTGACAGCAAAACTTTCATCAAAATTGGACAAACGGAGGTGGCACTTTATATAATAAATTATGTCTCATTTTTAGATTTTTTTTTACATTAAAAAAAAGGCTCTAATTTTGATTAAGCTCCTCAGGCATGATAAGAATCAAGTTTTCTTTAATATCAGATAGGTGTTATCATCATGAAAATATTTTAATGGGGCTTAAAGGGCGAAGGGAATTTTTTGTTTTCCTGCAAAGTACGTTTGATTTTTTTTAAATGAAGAAATTAACTGCATCCCATTATGCCTAAAAACAAGAAGTGGATAAATATGAAATATGAAAAAAATCGAATAAACATGTATAGGAGAAAAAAAGAAAAATATTCCAACAACTCAACTACGTAGAACCTACGCATGCGCAATACGCTTTTAACGACAGACGATGTTTATAATTAAAGGTGTTCTGTTCATTTACTGGATATTATTTGTTTCATGGCACTCTATATGAAGTTTTCAACAACTGCATCGATAATTATAAAATCAGTCGACAAGGAGTATCATGCTTGCATTGCCCAATTATTACAAATAAAAACTTTTAATGTTAGTAAATAATAAATTAATTTTATTTAAAGAGCAAATGCAAACAAAAATAAGAAAATCAATGTGGGAAGATCAAAGAAAATCAATAAGAAAATCTAAGTAAGTTGGTAAGTGAAAGTTGCTGAGCGCTTCGCACTAGATTTTTTTTAATTGACGACGAATTTATATTATTAAATTAAATTAAATTATTCTAATCCGCATTTGGTGTTATATTATTATATAATATATTATGAATAATGCCTGAGATAATGTGCAAGATAAGGAAGTGTTGAAAAGTTCCAAGACAAAGTTGTAAAGTTTATGTACATATTTTATATTATCGCACGAACTCGGGGGGAAACTTATCAAGCAAACCCTGAATCGGACTTTTCCTATCGACAGGCAATTCATTATGCGAATCGAGATGAGTTTTCCGATCGGAGAGGAAATAATCGATTATAGTTAGGTAAAAGTTCTCTAGGGGGCATTAGCATCCGCAAATTGGTTCTCGGCTACTCAAGTAGAGGACGGTTTGGAATCTAAACTAAAGTCATCAGTTTGGAGGGGCCGCCTGGTTGGTCGGATATCTGTGTAAGCCCTGTCCAGAGCGCTATCGATTATTCAAACAGTTTGATTGCCTCTTATAAATTCGATGTCGATTTATCTTGTTTTAAACCGTGATTCGATTATAAATAATGAGGAAGATTTACTGAAAAAAAAAAATTTAATTGTTTGTAGGGGTTGGTTGGCAACATTTTTCACTTATTTGATTGTTGAGTCTTTCCTGTTAATATAATCCCATTAAGGCTGATACCACTGTAAACCCCAAGTGTTACAGTAGGTACTTCAAGCATTTTTTTTCAACACGTAATCTTTAATACTATGTTCATAGAAACCTGAAGAATTCGCCAATCCAGAGTATGCCAATTAACCCCCTATGTGGGGCAGGTTGCCCTAGAAGGTTGAGTTGTTTAGCCATCTCATTCAAGCACTGCCTGACACATATTATTGCCATTAAAAGCTACACTGTAATGGTATAATCATTTTGAATCGGTTTTTAACAGTTTTTAAGGGAAAATAGAATGCCAATGGAAGAAGATAGAAGTTTAGACTGTAGTCACTTTCTGCATATCGGTCCCATCCTCCTCGCTGGTACTAAAGACATTTGGTAGTTTCACCTTTGTTTATGTTTGCCTTGCTTTTGTGAATTGCAACTGCGCCAACAAATCCCAGTTGAAGAGAGCCAACTAACCCCACAAGAGAGATCATATGAAAGATGGATGCCAGGACAGGGGAGAACAATCAAACAAGAAACTGTTTAGTCGAAAGGTTAGGTTTTTCAAAGGAGTTTTGGGATGTGTGAACAGAATAGCAGTCAAATGTTTTGCCATGCCTTTAAACCAAATTTACTGAACATATAAAAATTTACTTAAATGTTGTAAAATCAATCAATGAAGCACACTCTTCTCTACACTGTTAGCATCGGATTGAAAACTCATGACAAGACTCCCGAGGTCGGGCCGATCACATGGCACAATGGTGAGGCCTTCACAACAGGTGTGACCAAGGCCAACCTACCCTCTATGCCAACCAACCCCGCTCTCCCCTATATGATTTCCTTATATTGGGTTGGCAAAAATAAGTAAGTCTTTTCGGTTTTTCAGTATGAAAAAAACTCGATCTATTTTTATATAATATTTATTTTAATCTAAAATATATTGACCATTACTTAGTATGAATTTTTCCGAGTTCGCGTCCGAGGTGGTCCTAGGATTTTTTTATGGGAGTAAAAAATCCTTTTCTATGCCGTCCCTCGGATAGGGCGTAAAATGGAGGTCCCGAGCCTGTACGATGTCAGATCGAACAAGTCCTGTACGATCAAACTCTATTTATATATGTAGACTACAGTGACATTTTTGAAAAATCGAGTTAGATGTGGAATATGTTAGGTAGTTAAGATAACATTCTTTTGATGATTGTTAAAGATATCGAAGTGGATTTTATGACATTTATAAGTTTAAACAAATGAGTTTGTTAAGAAATAGTGTTAAAAAAATTTAGTTCGTGCTGCAGACAACCAGGAAGCGCTAGGGTGCGTTTCACTCAATATTTATTCTTCATTAATTCAGTTCGTAATGGTTATATATTTTTTAAGCTGTTATTTTTAAATTACTCAAAATAATTAATTAAGCTAAAATAATTAATTTAAGCTAAAATAATTAATTTAAGCTAAAATAATTAATTTCTCTTTTGTGTTTTAAAATAAAATAATTATTTTATATCTCTCAATATCAACCAATCAACGAATTAGAAAATCAATGAAATAGAAAATCTACTGAAAATCAATGAAATAGAGAATCAACTGAAAATCAATGAATTAAAAAATCAACTAGATTCCTTA
The DNA here is from genome assembly GCA_911387785.2 of Aelia acuminata. NCBI lineage: Eukaryota > Metazoa > Arthropoda > Insecta > Hemiptera > Pentatomidae > Aelia > Aelia acuminata. The sequence continues at coordinate 145,614,219 of OU426981.1, read as the reverse complement.
AACAATTAATTTTAGCATCAGAAGGCTAATTTATCAACAAATTACGTTTAATAAATATATAATGTATAAGTAAATTTAATGCAAGTGAAAATTTCTTAGTAGTACAGAGAGGGAATAAAAATAGACATAAAAAAAAGAGATAACTGGATTGAATAAAAAAAATAAAAATCTGGTGCGTGCGCGCAACACACAACTTTCACTTACCAACTTACTTAGATTAGAAATTGATGTGTTTTGTTAATTTTCACTTCTCAAAGTCACACATTTTTCCACATTCATTTCTTTTTTGTTTTTATTATCTCTATAAAAAACACTAGTTTTTTTTATTATTAAATAAAAGTTTTTACTTGTGATAATTCGGCAATGCAAGCATATTTCCATTAAATGAACAGAATAACTTTAATTATGAACAATGGTCTGTCATTAAAGGCGTAATCCGTATGCGTGGGCTCAACGTGTTTTATGAGTTGACGGAATATTTTTCTTTTTTTCTCCTCTCTATGTTTACTTGATTTTTTTCATATTTCATATTTAGCCATTTCTTATTTTTAGGGCGAAACGAGGGACAGTTAAAATATCCAGTTTGATCAAAATCGTTAAAGCCGTTTTTTAGTAAATAGAAAAAACACGTGAAAATGATACAAAATTTATTAAGTAAAGTCCTCCCTCCGATTGATCAATTTTGATGAATGTTGGCTATCACATCTTTGGCATATAAATACATCAAATACCCAGTTTTATCAAAATCGTTAAAGCCGTTTTTGAGTAAATGAAAAAACACGTGAACACGATAAAAAAATTATTAAGTAAAGTCCCCCTACGGTTGATCAATTTTGATGAAATATTTACAGTCATATCTCGAGCCTATTAATGCATCAAATACTCAGTTTAATCAAAATCGTTAGGTCCGTTTTAGTAAAAAATCGAAAAAAACGTAATAAGTTATCAAATAAAGTTACCTCCTCCCTTTGACCAATTTTGATGAAATTTTTGCTGTCACATTGCGGGCATATACATACACTAAATACCCACTTTCAAGTTCGCACGGTTTATAGTTTTTGAGCTAGTCTGTTCACACACACACACACACACACACACACACACACACACACACACACACACACACACACACCATTTCGCGGGACTTGGTCCTTTTGACTTAGGGGACCCCAAAACGTGTATTCCCGTTGAAAACCGGAAGTCAAAATTTTTCACGATCGCAATACTTTCCCTTACTATATACTTCACATATAAGTAAGTGAAAGTAAAAAAAAAGATGTTATTTAACTGAATATAATTCGAAAACAAAAATTTTAAGTGTTCTTAGCGTAGTTGTGAAAAAGAAGTTGGTTTGATTAATATGTATTTGAGGCTTCCAGTTGACAAAATGACTAACTCCAATTTCGGCATTTTTTCAATCAGATATTATTACCCCTCATAGTTCAGGATAAAAAGAAATATAGTAAAAAAATGGGGCATTCATCAAATTTTTGTATTGGCTTTTTAGTAGTAGTAAGATTCGAGATCGGCAGAGTGCGCCCAAATTAAGGAGTGATATCTTAAGGGAGGTGAAATGGAAGAAAGATCTTAAAAAAAAAAAAAGTTTCTTTAAACAGAAATTAATTCAGGCAACCGAACACATTTTCATTTTTAGTTGCTTAAAATTAATATTCGAGTAGATTAAGTAATATAGAGTAGATGTTTTTTTTTTGTTGGTTTTTTTATAGAACAGAACATTACACCATGATAGAAGAAGAGTCCTTAAGAACACATGGGGAAGCTTATAAGCTAACAGCTGATCAGAAATTATTATAATTAAATAATAATACGATACCTGACAATTGGTTTCAAGGTCTGCATAGTAGCCAATCGGCCGGCCTGTGCAGGAGAACGCTGTTATCGGGATGTCAGGAGATGCCAGCACCCTCTGCGTCTGCAACAAGCAAATATTTTAATAGTTATTATATTTACTGTAGTTTATAATAAATAATAATTTTATCGTAAATAGTAATTATAAAATATCTGGTGTGATGCTCGAAAGACACTACAAACCTACTCAGATAAATGTGTGAACGCCATTTAACTACCTACTTCAAAGAAAATAGATTTTTCCACATTTTTCTGATTATATTTGTTTGTTATTCTCTGTAAGGTCATTCAGCCACCTTTGTAGTTTTGTTTTCATCAGAGTAAGATAAGTACTATACATTTATTTTAGCCAATTTGTATGGTTTTTAAAATTAGAAGCTAATAAAAAAAAAATAAAAAAAAATGGAGTTACTTTTTTTCAAAGTAGATACCTCATATGTGCCTACTCGAACTGAAAATCAATGGATTTTAGAAAAGAAAATGTCATACAGAAATATTCAGTTTGGTGATTGACTAAAGTGTCCGATGCTACAGTCTAGTGTTAGCCACAGGTGGTACATGCAGGTGTGAACGTGTTAAATTACATTGAAACAGCCAAATTTTCGACTATTCGGTCATTTCCAGGATTTTCATACATTTTTTTTTTCGGTTGGCGCATTTGCCTACAGAGACCTTTGGTCGTGCAGAGTATTCTTCTGACGGACACTTGTGTTGCTTACGGGAGCACAGGCTCGAGGGGGTAACCCAAACCTCACGTTGTTGCAAGCCATGGTAGCATGCATGGTGGCCATGCAAGTTGGTCACGTTGGTGCAGCGGCATACTGCACATAGCTCCATAACCAATCCCATTGGGGCCAATCTGACAGTGTCCTTCTCACCGATAGCGTCAGCTCTCTCGGGTTCAAGGACAGTGACAAACTGGTCTAGATCCAAGGATTGAGGCAGCTCATAGTCAGTAGGCCCCGATGATCTATAATTCTTTCCATGAAGCATACTATAATTGGACTAAACCTCCGGGCGATTATTGACATCCTGAACAACCGCACCAAGATTCTCGATGGAATACACGGGGAAGGTCCATCACTCCTACGCCCGGTCGGTGTGAGTCGCCTCCACTAGGCTGACGAGCTCACCTACCCGGGGGTGGGGGTAAACTTGGAGTGCGTGGCGTTCATTGGTGGGCGGTCACCCATCCAAGTACTTTGTTGCTTAACTTTGATTACCTATTGCAAGTGCTCTTGTCCACTCGGCCATCCCGGCCCCACAAGCTTTTTTTTTTTACTCCAATTAAAAAAGTAGCACTTTTCAAGTATTGCACTTCAAAATATTCAAATAATAAAGAGAACACGAAGGATAGATCAGACTTTAAGGAAAACAATCGTATTTGAATTATTAGCCTAAGACTTTCCAGTCTTGAGAAAATTAGTTTTCTGTGAGGGCTTCAAAACTCAAAAATGGCTGCCATTTTGAAACGGTTGACCCTAAATTTTTTTAAAAAATTGCTTTGAACTACTGATTCCATTCGTAATTGGTGGTATAATTATATTTTTTTTTCTAAAATAATCGAGCAACCATCTTTGGACCACTTGATATGGATTGACCCTAAAGTTAATATTAAAAGAAAAAAATTGACGTTGGTAAAGAGACCTCGTTAAATGGTTAAATTAGTCCACTCTCCCGTATAATTCGCAAAAAATGGTAGATCGGCAGGAAAGAGGTCAGTAAAAAGAAGGGATTGACTTGACCGGGATATGTGCCTGGTGGCTCAAATGAAAACAGAGCCTTACTAGCGATAGTTTCCAGGTTAGCCAATCTCTTCTCTTCTTATGAAAAATATTTAAAAATTATATAAAGAATTTTCATTTTATCATGACAAGAAAAATAATGAAAATAACCCATATTTTTCTAAAGACCCAGTTACATATATCAACAATTAACTGCAAGCAGGAATAAAAAAAAAAAAAATGTCCCCAGAATCAAATTATTGGCAATAAATCTTTCTTATCTCCTCTTAAAGAAGTTTCCTACTTCTTCTCGAGGACAGGAGTTCACGTTTATAAGGAACTTTTTCGAGCGGCTTAGGGTCCGAGCCTCGTCACAACTTTTTAATTCAGATAATGGAAATTAACTTTTTTTTTTTTTTAATATTCTCTTTTAATTTATTAAAAAAAAAAAAACTTTAAATACTCTTCTCTTTACGATGAACTGTTAATAACTTCTCTTAAGTATCTAAAAAAGTAGGATTATTGGAGAAAAAAAATCTCTTTTAATATTTAAAATTTAAAGTTGGGAAACTCTAGCATTGGATAACTGTCTTATTTGTCCATAAAATTTACAGTAAACTCCCGACTATCCGCAGGAACAGAGCATGGCAACCGCGGATAATACGATGAAAGAGGAAATAGTTAATAATAGATTTTACTTTTTACTAAACCTAATTGGAATCATGATATTGTAACACTTATGTGGGTTAAAGAATATTTATTAACAGAAATATTCAGTTATCATAATGCCAACGAATTATTAAAACTTAAATATATGAGCAGGTTACAAAATTGATAACTTTATCACACACAATCATATGACTTGTGCAACACAGTCAAGACACAGACTTCAACTAACTTCGACTAAATTGTTCAGTCTCTGCCACTTATATATATCGTAAATAGTGGGGCCTGGATCATTCTAGAACAATGTAGGCAGATCTACGTCTCTGTGGACTAGGCCACGGAATGATCTAGACCCAAACAGTTTGTTCCAACCGCTTATTTTGTTCCAACAAGCGGTCCGGGAGGTTACGCCATATGTTTTTTTTATTTGATTATCGTTTTAACGTTACAATATATACCTATTATTTTTCAAAGCTTTTTTTTTTTTTTGTCGGTACGCCATAATTCCGTTAATACTTCATCAAATTTCATGAAGGAGGTATCATTTAAAAGTTTTACTTAACCGCCACACCGGAAAAATATACAAAACACTCATTTTGCCTTTAATTGCGAGTTATAAGCGCATAAATCGCGGTTGAGAAAATAAAATAAATAGTCGTAGAGGTTTCTAAATGGTGTTAATCATTTCAGGTTTTCAATGAGAACATGTTCGATCACATACATTTTTTCGATTAACTCCTTCGTTTGCGAGTTGTAAGCGAACATTGATATTTTTCTCATGAGACTAAAATGATGCCATTTCTCAGAAAAATATTATAATTTTTCCTATATGTCTCAAGCAATATTGGTTCTGATAAAACAAATCAATTAAAAAAAAATTGTATCATCATCATATATATATTATTTCTAAAGGTCTTTTTTTTTTTTTTTTTTTTTTTTGTCGGTACGCCATAATTTCCTTAATACTTCATCAAATTTCATAAATGAGGCATCATTTAAAAGCTTTCCTTAACCGCTACACCGGAAAAATTATACAAATCACTCATTTCGCCTTCAATTGCGAGTTATAAGCGCAACAACCGCGGTTGAGAAAATCAAAATAGTCGTCATATACACTTTTTCGATTAAATCCTTCGTTTGTGAATCGTATTTCGAAAAACTGCAATTCTTAGCGAAAGGTGTCATTTTCTTCAGTTTGTCAAGGCGAACATTTTTGGTTATATACATTTTTCCGATTGTCGCCGTCGTTTGAGAGTTACAAGCAAAAACATGCGATTTCAGTCAATAGAATCAGCGCACTCGCTTTCGCGAAACCGATACGTGTACCAGGTGTGTAAATATGAAACCGGAATTCGCCAATGATAGGAGTTAGCAGTCAATACAATCTTCTAACTAATCCGTAAGTGGTGTTATTTGCTTTTGCCTACATATAATAAAGAGATCCAATTGATACCAACATCAGTTTCATTCTATAACCGTGTTTTTAGTGGCGTTGAACATGTCGACTTTTGTGCCAATAAATCAAGATTTGCGGACAGCATTTATTTTCCGTTTCCTTCTGGATGGAGCATTATCACATAGGATGCTTGTTGAAGCTTACGGGGAGCATGCAGGTCTCATAGGCAAATCTCAATGTTTCGATTGGTTCAAAAAATTTAAAAAAAAACTTTGAAAACGCTGATTGAAGCGTTTGTTGGACAATTATTACATGTGACACCGTCTCCATTTGTTTGAAAGGCATGGAAAAGATCCAGAAGGTCGGAAAATGGGTACCTCACCAACTGAATGTTGAATGCGCCATAAAGTCCCAAATATCAACAAAGAACACACAAAGTTATCTTGCTCCATGACAATGCCCCATCACATTCGGCTAAACGGACCAAGGAAACGATCCAAGTTTTTGGTTGGTAAATTCTTCCGCATGCGGCTTATTCACCAGATTTGGCCCCATCCGATTACCACCTATTCGCATCGATGGGACACGCACTAGCTGAGCAGCGCTTCACTTCTTATGAAAATGTACGAAATTGGTTAAGTGATTGGTTTGACTCAGAAGAGGAAGCATTATTTTGGCGGGGAATCCACAAATTGCCTGAATGATGGGAAAAATGCAGAGATAGCTAAGGACAGTACTTCGAATAAAAAAGTATGTATCATTTTTACACAATCAACACTTATTTGCTATTTGAAAAATTCCGGTTTCATATTTACACACCTGGTATTTAAGTGTGTGGCGTTTTCCAGGGTGCGCTCTTTCAGTGACATCTATGTCTGTGTAAAACAAACCCACCAACCAACAATGACATATGACCATATCCTAACATCCAACAAAGTGTTCAAAGAGGTTCTTTAAACACCTAAATTACTATGTAAATACCTTGAACTTATGTTTCAAAAAATAAATAATCTACAATTTAAACACATTCATTCTTTACTTCAACCCTCACCTATGCCCGTCACGCACTAAATACGCTACTAAATATAGAGTGTGTGCTTTAATAGTGGGATTTAAGTAGTTTATAGTACGAATGCTTCGGACGGGTCTGCTAGTATCATATTTATTTTTTGTAGATTTAAATTGTAGCATACAGAATCTAAAAAATATTTTACAAACAGAATAGTGTTTTTTGGACCTTCATAAGGACGGATTAGGCCAGTCTCCTTTAAGGGTCTGTTACCCCTTTGGGGTAACTTATAAGCAGAGTTGGACAAATTGTAATCTGAATAATGATTCATGAAAATGAATAATTGGTAATCATAAAACAAATGAAAATGAATAACCATTATTCATAATCAGTACGGAGTATTTTTAATGATTATTGAGTGTTTATGGTATCCATTTGAAATGAATAATGAATAACTAGTGTTTAGTTATTCATTATTCATTTCAAATGAATACCATAAACACTCAATAATCATTAAAAATACTCCGTACTGATTATGAATAATGGTTATTCATTTTTCATTTGTTTTATGATTACCAATTATTCATGTTCACAGATCATTATTCTGATTACAATTTGCCCAACTCTGCATATAAGCCATAGGGTTTAACAAGTAAAAATAAAAAAATATTTTTAAATTCGTTTATTTGGAAAATAATATCTGTATAAATAAAGTTGAAATTCTATTTGTTTGTTTGTTCTTTATAGAAAGCCATACCGTTTGTCCTAAATTCTCCAAATTTCGCTCAGTGGTTCTTTCATACCAGGTGCGAACACCTGTCCATATTAAAATTGCATAACTTCAGCCAATCACTGGGTATATTGTTTATTGTTATAAAAATCGTTTTAATCTCGCTTTACATTGATTTTTTACGAAATCGACCGTTTGAGTCGATAAAAGTCTCACTTAATACATTTAAAAAATGAAATTCTACGGGTGAAACCGGTATATAAAGCCAGTAAATAATTAAATTAAGAACCCAAAAAAGGTTTTAATGGGACCAACTTGGGATAATACTCTACAAGAGGCAAAAGGTTTCGTTCCAATTGGTCCATCCATCTCGGAGTAATCGGTGGACATACATGGAAAAAAAAAAAAAAAAAAAAAGGCACATACGTATCGAATTGAGTAACCTCCTCTTTCGTTCGAAGTCGGTTAAAAATAACAGAAACGTTTAATAACTAGTTTTTTTAAACAGTAACGCAGCCAGAAGTGAGTTTATTTCGTTTACTGTACATACCACCCATTACTGTATACAATGTACATGTTAGCTGTGTCGTCGGTACATATTTTATTTTAGCCGACGTTTCGACCCAAATTTTAGGTCATCATCAGGGCTCTTTGATAGTTGGAAGATGAAAGCTGACTTTAGAAAAACTATGGCTGTCTACACTGGATTACTCCAGTAGTACACGCGTATCTAGATCAGATTCCTTCTTGACGATGGTACCCACGAGATAAGACACAGCTCTGATGTTCCGCGATGGTAGAGGATAGATATAGCGGTGGCGTTGTGCAAGAAGTACACACCGGCCAGGATATGATGACCAGGAAACGAGCTTCCTCTCCTATCTAACTGTTATTCAAATAAATTATTATTAGCCCTCTCTATAGTCTGCCCTACATAGTTCTGTATAGCTCTGTATAACCCTTATCCCAGCATTAAACCACTGTCGTAAGGTATCATCATTCACCTGATCAATGTATAGAGAAAGATCAAAACTCGAAATATAATGTGCCGAACTATGAAGCACCATTTCTTTGAATATACAATAATATTACTAGTTTGAATTTGGAAAAAACCTGCTTTGGGGTTCCTCAAGGTTGTATCCTCGGTCCCATACTCTACAAAGTTTATACAGATGACATCCCAACCAATTCTAACATTATAAATAACACATCATAGTTGTGTGCTATCAGTTTATAGTGATCCATTTACTTTAGGCTCACATCAAAAGCTTTGAAAAATGGAGAATCAAAATTAATCCGAAAGAATTAAGAAAGACTAAATCATAAAGCATACTTCTCGTTGAATTATATGACAATACTTTATTCCGTAAAATTCCTAAAAATAGGGTGTTTTTTTTTTCACTTTTATTTTTTAATCCGCACCTGTTAAATACAAACATTAACAATCAGCAGATGTGCTGGCATATAAAATAAAACAGAACAAAATGACTTGATAGGCATGAGGAAAAGCAGTACCCAGCGGCACCCCTTCCGCGGCTTTAATTTACTTACGTGCTTGATTCCTTACGTAAGTAGGTCTCTCATCCAGACCCTTTTCAATCGTCTTCTGGTGTTCTCTGGGATGCCAGTTGTGGCCATTTCTTTTATTAATTTGTTGTTATGTTGCTTAAACTTATCATGAAATCGTTTGTAGTACGTCCGTATGTGTTCAATGACTGCAGGAATTTGTAAATCAGTATGTAAAGTCTTGTTATTTATGTACAGTGGAGCTTGGGTAATTAGTCGTAGTATCTTGGACTGAAAGGTTTGGATTCTATTTAGGTGTGATTGTTTTGCAATGCCTTATATTTGTATTCCGTAAGTCCAGACAGGTTTTAATAGGTTGTGTAAATATTTAATTTCTGTCTGGCTTTTAATTTGGAATGTCGTCTGAAGAGTGAGTACAGTAGTTTTAGTCGTATATTTAACGAAGCACGTTTTTTTGGACTTGTGGACCCCATGTCATTCTCCTATCAAATGTGAGTCCAAGGTATTGTACTCTGTCCGTTTGTGGGATCGGTATATTGTTTAAGTAGACAGGTAGACATGTTTCTTTTCGTAGAGAAAATGTGATGTGTTGAGACTTTTGATAATTTATTTGGGTCTTCCAACGAGGGTGTTTTTAATTTAATTTTTTGGACTTTTTCTTATTTAGACAAAAATTATTTAAAAATCATTCAAAAGGAACAAATGACTGACAAAGACATGTATATAAGCAGAAAGCTCAATAGATAATTATACTGACTCATTTCATTCTCCATACATAACCCTGTACCTAATAAACTAATTTATTTAAATTTAATTGAAGAAAGGATTCATATAAAAATTAATTTGAAATACTTTGAGGGATGTTATTTTTATTTTTTTTATTCTCACTGATAAAGGGAATCCCATAATTTATGTTTCAGCTCTTTAACCTGCTCCAGGCTATTAAAATATTTCTCAATGAGAAAACACTCCTCATCCACAAATTCCTTCTTTTTTTTTAAAAGCTAATGCTTTAGACTTTAAAAATATGCCAAATAATTCCCTTCAGTTACTATTATTCTTCCTGAAGATCCTAAAATATAAATAAATGAAAATATAACAAAATTTATCTTTTTTTATTAATTAATGAAATTGAAATTTTCGAAATAAAAAATTATAAGTCTCCCAACCGCAGCTATCCGCAGATTTTTTTTCATGAAACATAATCTACGATAATTACACATTATCCCCAGAAATGACCAGAAGTATAACTTTTTAACCTATAAATTTAATTTTTAGCTCTAAAATCTACCTACCAAAAAAACAAAAAGATATTGATAATAGCATTGAATACAAAAAAATTATAACTGTCTGAATAACACGTACACACCTCGCCTCGAACTATCCATCATATGATAATGCTGATCCTTCATTAAAAACAAAGAAAATAAATTTTGTAGACTAATATTTATGAGGTTAGAAGCGGTAAAGGCTAAGGTCAGATTGGAATTAGAATATCCGCCAGAATTAAGGGCCTGGAAGAGATAAAAATCATCTTGCATGATCCAACAGGTCCTCTACTTGCACTTCGAGTCATAATTAACCAGAAATTTCGAATTTCAAAAAACGGGTTTTGGCCAGCTTTTAGGGCCAAATACCTCTATTTCGTCGCCGAGGTCGATCCAAAGAGGTATCGATATGATTATTTATTATAAGCGCCGCTACAGGAATAATAGTAAGATAAGGTAACACAAACACTGTTGATTGTACACAAGCACATCCTTCTTCACTCAGCTTCGATACTCCTTGCTCCTTCAGTAATCCTATCAGCGTATATACCCTGCTTCGAACTTAGTTCTGACAACCAGCCATTAGAGACCACGTAGACGTGGTACATCAAAACACCTCCTACACTAGAAGATAAATCACAGCCTAGAACATTCTAGAACCTCCTCCTACACCTTCTAATGTTTCCAAGGTACATTATTGCAGTGCTATTGCCATAAAGCAGCTCTGTCCATGGCTCCTAGTACCTTATTTGCATAGCCCAGGTGTTACATGTACACCTATCTCTAACGGAGGCCGATGTACGAGGGTAAACGTTCGACTGAATGTGGAAGCCTTGTTACCCAATTTCGGGAACTTAAAAAAAATACCCTGCACATTGGATGATATATATTCCAAATGTAGGTAAATGAAGGTAATATAATATTCTAATAATTATATATATATATATATATATATATAATATATATATATATATATATAAAATAATTATTCTATTAAAATCCTTAATAGAACTTATATATTCTTCTACTTATATATTACTAACAAGATATATCGGTGTATTAGAATTGTTCTGAAATAGCCGCAGCAACGAACGGTCACAGCTGTTGGAGCAGATTAAGCCAATTGTAATACTCATTACATGATGTAATTCCTATTTACGCTTTTTACCAGTCGTCCTTCCAATGCAACTAGGCCAGGAAAAAATTATAACAGAACGAATTAAGAAGTTGTCACTTATAAAAATGGTATAATTTTACTACAACCGTTTTAAACCGGAAGTAAAAATATTTCACAATCACAATACTTTCCCTACTATATATTTAATATTTAGATAAATGAAAGTAAAAATGAATAAATATATATGTGTGCATGTACTTGATAATATGTTTTGTAAGTATAAAGATCTTTTTTGTTTTGTATATTACAAGTGATACTTAAGGAACATATATTATGAATATTGCATGCGCTCATTTTAATATTCTAAAAAACTGACAGAGGCACGAAAAACATTTATTTTGTTATTTATATTACGATATTATTCATCAATATCTTGTACCAAGTGCTGAATGAAAATATCTTTAATGGAGGGGGGTCACCTGTGGTGTTGTGGTTAGCATGGCAACCTACAATACTAAAGATCGCGGGTTCAATTTCAGCGGTGGCCCTAGGATTTTTTAATGGGAGTAAGAAATCCTTAGCTATGCCGTCCCTCGGACAGGACGTAAAATGGAGGTCCCGAGCCTGTACGATGTCAGGTACTCGTTAAAGATCCCTATCCTAATTATACCTGGATAGGCAAAATTTAGGACTCCCACTGTAGCATCGTCCGATAAGCCTTAGTAGCATAAAAATGGACGTTAAACAAACAAACAAATCTTTAATGGAGGTAGATGGTTGACAGTAGACGTTTATTTGATGTAAAAGGTTGAAGGTTTGGTCAAATAAAAAAGCACTGTATGTGCAGCAAGATAGCGAGCAGTGAAATTATATGCTGAATTCTATTTTTTTATTTTGTACTTAAATTTTCACACACACATACAGTACCAGTCAAAAGTTTAAACTCACCCTTAGTTTTGTAAAATTACAAATTTAACAACATATTATTTATTTAACAACATTAAAAACTATAATTTTCTTTATAATTAGTTGGTTTTTTTTTTTTTAATGTCCCTTTAGGGGGTTTAGCTATTGAGGCTATTCGGACGATGCTACAATGGGAGTCCTAAATTTTGCCTATCCAGGTATAATTAGGATAGGGATCTTTAACGAGTACCTGATATCGTACAAGCTCTTGACCTCCATTTTAGGTCCTATCCGAGGGACGGCATGGCTAAGTAATTTTTACTCCCATTCAAAAATCCAAGGGCCACCGCGGGTCGCGAACCGACGACCTTGCTTTTTTTACACAAATTGTTAGAAGGTAGGCTGCTAATGGTGTTTAAAAAAAAATGTATAAGAATATTTACAAAATATATTAAATAATCAATAAGTTGATAAAATAATAATATCATCATATATATTATTTCTCAAGGCCTTTTTTTTTGTCGGTACGCCATAACTTCCTTAATAACTTATCAAATTTCACGAATAAGGCATCATTTTTAAGTTTTCCTTAACCGCTATTCCGGAAAAATATACAAATCACCCATTTTGCCATTGATTGCGAGTTATTAGCGCAAAACCGAGTTTTTGCAAAAAAAAAAATGGTCGTAGAGGTTTCTAAATGGTGTCAATCTTTTCAGTTTTTCAAGGACATTTTCGGTTATATACATTTTTTCGATTAATCACTTCGTTTGCCGTTTGACCTTGACTTAACCACTGCCCACTAGTATCAGGATTTCGCCAGTAAACCCACTTTTCATCACAAGTAACAATTTTTTTGTAAAATATCAAATAGTTAGGGTGATTCAAAAGATTTTTGCAAATCTCTACCCTTTTGGCAGATAGCTGGGGCGTCAGCTCGTGCGGGACCAGTCTGCTGCTCCTTTTCACCTTCCCCATGCTGTGCAGATGGCGACACACAGTATCTTTCGACGCTCCGCACTCCCTGGCAAGGTCTCGAGTACTTGTGGCTGGATTTGAGTCTATAGCTTCCTGAAGAGCATCATCTATATCCAACGATGGTCGCCCTGACCCCTTCTTCCGTACTAAGGTCGTATCTCCACTGTGAAATTTTTGGAACCAACGCCGCGTGGTACGCTCGTCAAGGAGACCTCCTTCAATTCTGTTGATTTCACGAGCCGCTTCAGCGGCAGAACACGATTTTTTCCAATAATGTCTCAAAATAACAAGAATTTCGTAAGACACCGTCATGTTGCTTCTCCAGCATAAACTTGTGAACTGAGGTATTATTGAGTAAGTCCAGTGTTGATAAATAAAGTTGGATTAACATTCTAAAGAGTACAGGACTTGTTGGTAAACAATAAATAGGATTAACGTCTTATCCTTGGAATTCATGCTGTAACGAGTTTTTTTTCGCTTCGATTACGTCCGTCTGGAGTCGCGAAGAGATCATTTGAGCCCTTTTGCGCAAGGCGGCTGTTTGCGCGGGTAGTTTGAATTTAAAATAGTAATGGTGTCGCTACCTACGGTACCCACCATATTAGCCATTCCCGTAAGAACTGTGGTACCGAGTGGATGTACCGTACCGTACCGTTCCTTCTTTTTTTAGTTAATTTCTATGTTTGGCGAAGAAGTGCCCATTATTTTATTATTTTTTTATTTTGAGGATCTCAGCGGTAAGCCTCCTGAGTTAAATTACTATTGTATTATTTTAATTTTAATTTAAAACTAATTATTTCAAAATGATTTTTAGTTGGTGTCCGAAATATGTCTCGACTATGATTTTAAGTTGGTGTATGAAATATGTTATTACATTGGTGTCTGAACTATGATATTAAGTAACATCTCAACTATTAAATTACATTGGAGTCTGAAATATTTATATTACATTGGTATCTGGATATTTTGGTGTTTTACTGTAAGAACCTCTGGACCAAAACCAATAAACCATGTCACACAAATTAATGGCGCCCGAACAGGGACTAAGGAAAACTCCAAGATAAGTGTCGTCTTGAAGATTTATTAATTAATAGCTTTATTAATATAAGCAAATTTATCTAATACATAGTACGAGAGAGTACAAGTTATATTGTTTGAGCACTTTGTTTAAATTGAGAGTATTAGTTTATAGTTACGTTTGAGCTAAATCAATAACAATAACAAGAACGAAGTTAAAGCTATGTTTAACTCACGATGCTTTTGTTATTCACTGATTTCTCTTTCAATATCGTAAGAATATTATTTTCAACGAAATAACATTTTCGAAGAAAGACAATTACTTAAGTTTTCTTTAAAGATTTCATTGTATATTACGTAGGCCTTTTAACAAACATTTTTACATGGTTTTAATTTTTTTTTTTCCAATTACTTATATCTTTTTAACAAAATATTTTTTTTTGTTTCATTGATTGAATGCTCAAAATATATTGTTCTAAGGAAAAATAATGTTTTCACAAACAGTATTGGAATTTAAATATAGATTATTTTATTTGAATTGAATTTCAAAAGATAATTTCAAAACTTTCAAATTAAGATTTCATTTACCTTTATTAATTTACTTTAATTTGATAATATGGATTCTATTATTTTTTAATAAGAATTATTATTATAATAAGGAATTTAATTTTTGTTTTATAATTTTAAAAATAACTTTTGATAATAGAGATACTATTTTCTTTTATGTATGAAATAGTTTTAGTTTTCTTTTTTAAAGACTCTAACTTATGAATTAAGATTTATCTTAATTAGAATTTAGGAATAGTTAATGTTTGTTTCATTAATTTATATCTTTTGTTTATATCTTTTGTTTGTCTTTTGTTTAAAACTTTTGTTTTGGTAAGAAAAAAAAATTCTGTTAAGGCACTAGTTTGATGCCTTTTGGGTTTGTAAAGGAAGCTTACCCGAGTTCAATTTAATTTTCATTATCTTTTCTATTTAATATTTTTCATTTAAAAAAAAATAATAATAATAATAAAAAAAAAATATTATTTTAATTGCCTGTTTAATTTAAACTGTTTAAAATTTCTCTTGTTATCGTTTTTCAGAGTGCTAGTTTATATATTTATTTTAATTTTTTTTTCTTGACATTTTGTTTATTTTGCTATCATGGGTGTTCCCGACGTTTTAATATCAGAGCGGGAGGATATATTTGCCGCAGTCCAGAACATTTTCACCAAATCGAACTCTTTGACTGTCAATACCGTAGTAGATTTTAAACCAGTTTACGATAGGCTAGTCAATTATGAGTCGCGTTTTGAGAATATTCAGTCCAAAATACGGGAATATAACGCAACTGTGACGGATAAAAAGGGCAAGATTGAAACCTCCGCAGTGCTAAACTCATTCAATGATTTAGTTGATACCACTAAAGCCAATTATTATAAATTGATAAAAGCGTGCAATCCTCCTGAAAAGAAACCTGAGATTTTGCCTATCCCTATTTATCCTGTACTTCAGGAGCTACCGAAAATTGATTTACCGTTATTCTCGGGGAAATTGGAAGAATGGAGTGGATTTTATTCTCTTTTTGACTCTATGGTTCATAGAGAAAATTCTTTATCGACCATTAGGAAATTTCATTATTTACGTAGTAGCTTACGCGGGGAAGCTCTGTCCCTTATATCAGGGTTCGCACTAGACGAAGCTAATTATTCCCTAGCTTATGATGCATTAGTCTCTAGATATCAAAATAAAAGGCGACTCGCCCGATTTTATATCAAGAGGGTGATGGATTTTACTCCCTTAAACAACTCTTCAGCTAGTAACTTGCAAAGATTTTTATCTGAGCATGAAAATAATTTTTCTGCGTTATCGGCTTTAGGTATTGAAGACATGGGGGATTTCATCAAACTTCATTTAGCCCTCACAAATTTAGACCCCGGTACTAGAAAAGCGTTTGAAGAACGAATAAAGTCAACTGAAGTTCCTTCTTATAAGGACTTGATAAATTTTGTTACGGAACGTTCTAGAGTCTTCGAGATGATGGCTCAAGAAGGCCGATCCGAAAAGTCTAATGCAAAAGGGAAAACCCGATTTACAAATCCCAATACAACTAGACACGGCAATAACTCGAATTATGAGAAAGAACAAATATCGGGAATCTTTAGTGTTTCACCTTCGGGTTCCTCAATGTCAAAAGAAACAGACACTGCTACCGACAAATCCAATGGCAATCGTGAATTAGAACAAATGAAAACGGAATCAGTTGGTTGTATGGAACGGTTATTCCCATCGAATAAGGTACAATCCAGAAATAGTCCTGGACCTATTGTCAATAAAAACGCTCCAAAAGAGCTACAGCCAGCTCCGAAAATAAATTGCTGGAATTGCGGTGGACCTCATGTATATTCTAGGTGTTCGCAGCCTCGTAAGTTGTTCTGTTATCGTTGCGGTAACCCAGGAGTTTCCATTCATGCCTGTCCTAAATGTACTCCGGGAAATGGGCAAGGGAATCGGAAGTAAGGGTCATTCCTATTCCCATGGTTTTAGCTGACCCACCAAACATCAATTCAACTATTACTGTTCCTTATCGAACACCTATGTGTACCTCTAAGTATGATCTCGTTTCTCCTTGTGTCGTCTCGAATTCTTTAGAAAATTCTACCGCACCTCTTTGTCCCTTATCGTTACCTAAACAGCTTTACATGGTTTTCCAAATAGGAAAACAATGCCAAAGAAGCTTGCCTTACTCGGCACTATTTGACCCTGGTTCCACGACCTCATTCGTTGGACCAGAAGGGATTAAAATTCTCATTCAGCTTGGGTATGTCGAAGAGGAAATTCCTAAGTTTAATATTTGTGTCGCTAATGGAAGTACTAGTATTGTGGATAAAAGGTTCTCCATTCCAATTACCGTTGGAGATAGGTCGTATGACACAATACTATATGTTTTAACAACGCTTCCATTTATGTTCTTGTTTGGGTTAGATTTTGTGGTTAACTCTAATATGTGCACGAACCTTCGTGAAGCAACATGGTGGTTTCAAGATGATCCTAACCATAAATTCTCGTTTCGTCAAGAGTTTCAATTTTCGGGAAATGAAACATCCAAACTTTGCGGTATTAATTCACTTAATTCCACAGAAAGATTGGATCTGGATAGGGTAGTTAGTGAAGGTTTGCTAACTCTTCAAGATTCTCCGGGATTAACAACGCGGATAAGCCATAAGATAGACGTTAATGGCGCTCAACCTATCAAACAACGCTCCTATCACTACTCGCCCAAAGTGCTTGAGGCAATGTACCGAGAGCTAGATCGGATGTTGGAAGAAGGTTTAGTGGAGCCTTGCCAATCCCCATGGTCATCTCCTGTAGTCATGGTTCGCAAGGGATCGGGCTACCGTTTTTGTATAGATTTTCGTAAAGTAAATGAAGTTACTCGAAAAGATTCCTATCCCATGCCAAATATGACTTCTCTTTTGGACGGACTTCGACAAGCCAGATATCTGTCCAAATTTGACCTCAAGCAGGCATTTTTGCAAGTTCCACTAGCGGACGAATCCAGTAAAGACATTACTGCATTTACAGTTCCCGGAAGAGGGTTATTTAGATTTAAAGTTATGCCGTTTGGACTTACTAATTCACCTGCGACCTTTCAGAGGTTAGCAGATTCAATATTTGGGCCCGAACTCTACCCATACGTAGTAGTATTCCTTGACGATATTTTGATTTGTACGCCAACTTTTGAATTGCATTTAGATATGCTTAAGGAAGTATTCCGTCGACTTAAAGCTTCGGGTATGCGCATCAACCCCGAAAAATGTGAATTTGGATGTAATGAAGTTAGGTACTTGGGATATCTAATTAATAGTGATGGCATGAGTGTTGATCCAGACAAGGTTAGTTCCGTAACTTCGATTCCTCCGCCTACTAATGTTGGGCAACTTAGAAGGTTCCTTGGAATGGCAGGATGGTATCGTCGTTTTATAAAAGATTTCTCTTCAGTTGTCTCTCCACTTACATTCTTGCTTAAACGTAAAGCTAAATGGGTATGGACAGAAGAGCAGGAAGCCTCTTTCAATGCTCTCAAGTCAGCTCTGACTGAAGCACCAATATTAGCCAGACCAGATTTTGAGCAGCCTTTTCAATTACAGACCGATGCCAGTGATACAGGTCTGGGAGCGGTCTTAACTCAAATACAAGATGGTGAAGAAAGGGTCATCGCTTTTTGCTCCCGCACTCTCAGTCCAGCTGAAAGAAATTATACCGTGACCGAGAAGGAATGTCTCGCAGTTCTGTTTGGTATCGAAAAGAATCGGCATTACTTGGAGGGATATCCGTTTACTGTTATAACTGACCATGCAAGTCTTAAGTGGTTACTGAATTTGAAAAACCCTTCGGGCCGTTTGGCTAGATGGGCTCTTCGTTTACAACCATACAATTACAAAGTGGAATACCGTAAGGGCAAACTGAATACAGTGGCCGATGCTTTATCCAGAATTGCCGCAATAACCGTTTTATCTTCTAATCCCGATCATGGTTCTTCTTCCGGTGAGATTTCGTCTTCGGAAACCTCCATATCGTCCGACGAATGGTATAATCAGAAATTTTACCGAGTCAAAAAGTCTCCAGAATTTCATCCTGGATGGTTGGTAAAGGACGGACAATTATTATATCATCGCAAGAACCCTTTGAAAGGAGAGCTTGAGGACCCCAGTGAGGAATGGAAAGTTGTTGTTCCTAGACATTTGCGTAGATCTATAATTTATGATAATCATGATCTTCCGCAGTCGGGCCACCTGGGTATAGATAAAACTGTTGCTAGGGTTAGCAGATTATATTACTGGCCTGGACTATATCGCGATATAAGCCAATATATCAGACAATGCGAATTATGCCAGAAAGTCAAATCCAGTAATACACCACCTCGCGGATTAATGTACCCTCGCTATAACAAGCAGCCTTGGGAAATTGTGTCAGTCGACATTATGGGTCCCTACCCTCGAAGTTCAAAAGGCAATGTTTATCTTTTAGTTTTCGTTGATTTATTTAGCCGATGGGTGGAATTGTGTCCGATTAGAAAAGCTACCTCTTCAATTATTGTATCGAAATTGAAATCCCGAATATTATATAGGTATGGGGCACCTCAGAAGTTAATTACCGATAATGCAAAGAACTTTGTTAGTAATCTTGTAAATGAAGTAGCTAAGGAGTTCGGTATTAAGAGAGAGACTACACCTTTATATCACTCACAGGCAAATCCCACAGAGCGAGCAAATCGTAATATAAAGCAGCTAATCGTCACGTATCTTGGGAAAAGACACCAACGCTGGGACGAGAAATTAGGGGAGATACAATTTGCAATAAATTCTTCCGTTCAAGACTCAACAAAGTTCAGCCCTGCCTTCTTGAATTTTGGTAGAGAGCTAAGGCCTTTACACCAAGCTCCACAAGGGGATATCCTGGTAGCTCGCGAAGAACAACAGGCTTCTTGGGCTGCTAAATTAAGCAAATTACCTGAAATACATCACGTTGCAGAGGAAAATTCTCTTAAAGCGAGTCTAACTCAGAGTAGGCGTTATAATTTGAGACGTAGGAAAGATCGTTTCAGTCCGGGAGATCAAGTGTTAAAGATGACTTTTCAGCTATCTTCGGCGGCTGATAAACTTGCAGCTAAACTTAACCCCAAATATGAAGGCCCTTATACGGTTGTTTCGGTTACTGCCGGCGGATCGTGTAAGTTAAGGGATCATAGTGGGAAGTTAGTAGGTTTATGGCATCCTTCAAAACTTAAATTATTTCGACAATCCTGACGGACTTACGCGCTGGAGGGGGGTGTGTAACGAGTTTTTTTTCGCTTCGATTACGTCCGTCTGGAGTCGCGAAGAGATCATTTGAGCCCTTTTGCGCAAGGCGGCTGTTTGCGCGGGTAGTTTGAATTTAAAATAGTAATGGTGTCGCTACCTACGGTACCCACCATATTAGCCATTCCCGTAAGAACTGTGGTACCGAGTGGATGTACCGTACCGTACCGTTCCTTCTTTTTTTTAGTTAATTTCTATGTTTGGCGAAGAAGTGCCCATTATTTTATTATTTTTTTATTTTGAGGATCTCAGCGGTAAGCCTCCTGAGTTAAATTACTATTGTATTATTTTAATTTTAATTTAAAACTAATTATTTCAAAATGATTTTTAGTTGGTGTCCGAAATATGTCTCGACTATGATTTTAAGTTGGTGTATGAAATATGTTATTACATTGGTGTCTGAACTATGATATTAAGTAACATCTCAACTATTAAATTACATTGGAGTCTGAAATATTTATATTACATTGGTATCTGGATATTTTGGTGTTTTACTGTAAGAACCTCTGGACCAAAACCAATAAACCATGTCACAATGCATTTGACGAAACGGTCATTTTTTACTTTCACTTACCTATATATGAAATATATAGTAAGTGGAAGTATTGCGATCGTGAAAATTTTCGACTTCCGGTTTTCAACGGAAATACACGTTTTGGGGTCCCCTGAGTCGAAATAACCAAGTTCCGCGAAATGGTCTGTGTGTGTGTGTGTGTGTGTGTGTGTGTGTGTGTGTGTGTGTGTGTGTGTGTGTGTGTGTGTGTGTGTGAACAGACTAGCTCAAAAACTATAAACCGTGCGAACCTGAAATTGGGTATTTAGAGTATGTATAAGCCCGCGATGTGACAGCAAAAATTTCATCAAATTTGCTCAAAGGGAGGGGGTACTTTATTTAAGAACTTTTTACGTTTTTTTCGATTTTCTCAAAAACGGCTCTAACGATTTTGATTAAATTGAGTATTTGATCTATTTATATGCCCAAGATATGACTGTAAAAATTTCATCGAAATTGATTAACCGGAGGGGGGACTTTACTTAATAAATTTTGTATCATTTTCACGTGTTTTTTTTATTTACTCAAAAAAGGCTTTAACGATTTTGATCAAACTGGGTATATGATGTTTGTATATGCCCGAGATACGACTGTAAAAATTTCATCAAATTTGCTCAAAGGGAGGGGGTACTTTATTTAAAAACTTTTTACGTTTTTTTCGATTTTCTCAAAAACGGCTCTAACGATTTTGATTAAATTGAGTATTTGATCTATTTATATGCCCAAGATATGACTGTAAAAATTTCATCAAAATTGATTAACCGGAGGGGGGACTTTACTTAATAAATTTTGTATCATTTTCACGTGTTTTTTTTATTTACTCAAAAAAGGCTTTAACGATTTTGATCAAACTGGGTATATGATGTTTGTATATGCCCGAGATACGACTGTAAAAATTTCATCAAAATTGATCGACCGGAGGGGGGACTTTACTTAAAGAATTTTATCTAATGTTTATGTTTTTTTTTTATTTTCTCAAAAACGACTTTGATGATTTTGATGAAACTGGGTATTTGATGTATGTATATGCCCGCGATGCGACTGCTGAAATTTGATCAATATTGGTGAAACGGAGGGGGTACTTCATTTAATAAACTTTTTCTTATGTTCACGTGTTTTTTTTATTTACTCAACAGCGGCTATAATGATTTTTATCAGACTGGATATTTGGTGTATGTATATGCTCACAATGTGACAGACAACATTTCATCAAAATTTGTTAAATGCAGGGCGCTCTTTATTTCATAACTTTTTTTTCCAATTTTTACATTTTTTGGAATATCTCAAAAACGTCTTTAATGGTTTTGATTAAATTAATCATTTTTAATCAAAATCAAGTCATGTTTTTTATATTATATATAAAAATGGCAATTAAAAAAACATGTCGATTTCTAATGTAAGTAAGTTGGTAAGTGAAAGTTGTGTGTTGCGCGCATCGCACCAGATTTTTTTTATACACCCTATTAGATGTGAGGGAGATAGGTTTTTGAGGTTATATTAAAGTAGACCATTCCATGTCGGTCTTTTATGAACAACTTTTATGGGTCATCGAAATCCCTTGTAAACCTACAAATTAACTATAATATAACGTGAATCAAACTCACCTTTTAGGAAATATCAGTGGGTGAGGGAGATAGGATATGAAACGACACTCACTGTTTTAACCCGATAAAAACACCCACACGAGGAGGGAGATAGATATTGACATTTTAAGTTTAAATTTAGTCCTATGAACAAATTGTTACTGAGATAAAAATTCTTGAACAATAATAACCAGTGGATGCAATTAAATTATTAGTAATTTCACACAAATAATATAATCTCATTGGGACATAAATTTGCGTGTATTGGGAGAATGACCCATATAATATTATATATACATTTACAAAGTATGTAGAGCTTGAATTTTCAAAGAGAATAGAAATGACTAAAAACAAAAGCGAGCAGTCAAATATTGTTGCAATTAATTTCATGCTCTAGGAAGCGAAATAACGGATTTATCCTTGCTTCTACTTTATTATCCCATCTTTTATTTTTAGCTATCATTAATTTTAATTGCATCTAAATAAAGTATAAGTAAATTAATAATAGTCACGTTTTAACAAGAACATAAACACGTTGGCGACAAACGGAATGCGTATTTCCTTCCTTAACTCTTTATATTCTAAATTTGATTGAATGGTTTTAGAAACAATGCTCAATGAATCGCACCGGAAAACCAACCAATCAAATGTAGATTTAAAAGAGTGGGGGAAGTACATGCGCAATCTGTTAATTGCCAATGTGTTTTAAGTGCTTGTTGGAACATACCTATTATATAAAATAGTGACAGTGATTATGCTGAATAAATCTGAACAATGAATAATAATTTTAAACTCTCAATCAAAGTATTTATTTGTGTTTTAATTTTATAAGGGTAAAGTTATCCACAACTTTCACATAACAACATACTTAAATTAGTAATGGACGGGTTTTGATAAATATGAAATACGTATTCTGGTTTGTATTTTTGCTCTATGTATTCACTAAATTTTTTTATTCTTAAATAATTGTTACATACTTGTGATAATTCAGCAATGCAAGCATAATACTTCATTACGTCTGATTTTATAATTCTCCAAGTAGTTGTTGAAAGTTCATTTAGTTACCATGAAAACAAATAATTTCTATTAAATATGCATGTTGCAAAACATGTTGACAACTCAGTTAGTCAAAACTTTTGACAGAAAATACTGATAATTTATCATCCTTTCTGAAAGAGAGGGTCAGACAGACAGAAGAGAGCGGTTCTGGATATATTGGGCATTTAATTTACTAAATAACATACGTAAACCATTTCATGAATGTTCTGTTAGCATATTTTAATAATAAATCGGGTAGGGGTCACCTGTGGTGTAGTGGATAGCATAGCAACCTACAATGCTGAAGTCGTGGGTTAGCATCCCGCGGTGGCCTTAATATTTTTTAAAGGGAGTGGAAAATCCTTGGTTATGCCGTCCTTCGGATAGGACCTAAAATGGAGGTCCTGACCTGGTACGATGTCAGGTGCTCGTTAAAGATCCCTATCCTAATAATACCCGGATAGGTAAAATTTAGGACTCCCACTGTAGCATCGTCCGATTAGCCTTAGTGGCATAAAGTGACGTTAAATAAACAAAAACAATAAATTGCATAAAGATAATATCTTTACGTTTATTTTCATTTTGATAGCGCTGAATATTTGTTCATTTATTCGTCTTGAATTCCCAATATTATAATTACCCCGGACACAATATTTT
The DNA here is from genome assembly GCA_911387785.2 of Aelia acuminata. Taxonomy (NCBI): domain Eukaryota; kingdom Metazoa; phylum Arthropoda; class Insecta; order Hemiptera; family Pentatomidae; genus Aelia; species Aelia acuminata. The sequence goes on along the minus strand of OU426981.1, from coordinate 145,590,335 downwards.
AAACTTTCTTAGATGTTATCGGGAAAAAATCAGGAAGAAATGGCGTGTAAAGTGCGTCGCGTTCTGGTGCATCAGACCGGAACGAAAGGAAGTAGAACATTGGGTCACGAAAAGTTCGGACTATCCTCATCGAATCGGAACCGAATATCGATTCGCAGATCGAACGGTACAATTGAATCGATTCCGATCTGGATAATCGAGGATCCTCTCCTAATCGCACCAATTACAGATTCTTAGGCATCGAAGATCACGACCAGTTATATCGTTTTGAGAGCTAGGGAAACAATAAAATTGAATTATTTACACATAATAAATAAATATCACCGAAAGTCCCTATTACAAATATTATAAAATTGATACAATAAAGTGCTCTCTCCTGTTACTTAATTTTGACTAAACCTTTGCTGTCACTTCGTTAGCATATATATACTCCAAATACCTAATTCAAGTTTTTGAAATTGTTAATAGTACAACCAACAGGACGATCTCATAATTATATTTGTTGATGTTATTACATGGAGCATTCGGCGTAAGTAGGATCGTTAGTGCATGGGAAATTTAAGTTTTAAACAAAGTTGTCGTCTGGCCCATCGTCCCTGAAGGGTGGGTACTGCGGGCTGCTTGATTAGCTCTGGGGTCGAATCTTTTCTGTTCTATTAAATTGTTTAAAAATCATACAAAATACTTTTCCTTTCGTTGTACATTAAGTGTTGATTAATATCACATATATTATTTCTCAATAAGATGTAATTTTTTTCAGTTCGTCATGATCAACAAATCATGATCTGAACATTAATTAACAATTAAGCCTATTATATTTGAGGGATAAAAAATCCTTATTCGTACTTCAAATGCCTGTTTTGTTTGTCCTTTCAACGCTACTTGCTATAGTGTTTGATTATTTGAACTGATGCACGTTATGTTTTTATCATTTTACTTTTATATGAATTAACAGCTATAAATAGAGAAGATAGCATCTTCAAGTATTACCAAACCATTGCTAGAGCATTCAAAATTATATTTCACGAAGCTATAGATTTTCTGTGCCTAACGAATCCTTTGCCGAGCCCAAGTTTGGTCAAGTCCCAGTTATAAAACCGTTAATGATAGCCTACGCAGCTAAGCTTTTGTTCGGTTTTGGTCTCGCGGACCATAAGCAGACCGGATTGTCGAAAAGTGCCTATTGTGAAAGATTACACAACTGAAAATTAGCGATGAAACGTTTTTCTTAAACCTTTCACAAACGGACTGTAATTGGAAGATTTTCACCACGAATTCCATGTTTCGCAAGCTGTATTCACAGTTTTATTATGTATTATTTGTTGCATACAATTATATTTAAATGAGTTTCGAAGATAAATGTAATAAAGGAACTAGGGTAAACCAGAAGTTATTGGCACCCCAAACTTTAAGTTAACCCGCAACTGGTATGGTCCATAAGTTGTTACATAACCAGTAACCGGGACCCCAATATTTGTCAGTTCAAAATGTTTCCTGGAAATGTTCAATTAAAATGAAAACATTTTTTTTATTTGGATTAGCCTTCTTCAAATTGCAGGCTTTGGAACATGAGCGTAATTCATTTTTCCGCTAAAATGGTTAAATTGATAATCGGGTTTGGCGAAAAGACTTACCCGATTTTAACTGTGAGGATCTCAGTCGACGCGAAATTGAATGCCCTTTTATTTTAGAATGAACACAATTTATTCTGTGATAAATCGTTTTCGAGTTATTAGCAATAAAATTGAAAAAAGTTCGACAATGTCGATTTTGTTCGCCGATAAAATTTGATGGCAACCGATGTGAGGTGGCAGACGTTCTTATTTGTTGTCTATGAAATGAGTACTTTCAGCCTATATTATCAAAAAGTTTCTTCAAATCAGGCACCTTTTTGGCCCTCAGCTCCTGGACTATTATATTATTTGTTGTCATCTCTCTTGATATTTGGGACTTTTGGGCGCAAATCTTTATTCAAATTTATCATCTTTTGTAGGTAGCGTTCCTATTAACAGTTTCCCCAGGTTTCAGCAGCTCGTAGTAGGTAACACCCATCTGATCACACCAGACACAGAACATTTTCTTCCTCCCCAAGCGATGCCGATGGTTCACCAGGAGTTACCCAGGATTTTTTACGCTTAGGATTCTCGAGGTAAATTCACTTTTCATCACCAGTCACAATTTGATGAAGAAATGACTTTTTTTCTGTACCTGGCGAGCAGCATTTGCCATGAGGTTTTTCGAGCTTCCTGCTGCCTGTCATTCAGTTGGTGAGGTACCCATTTTCCGACCTTCTGGATCTTTTCCATGCCTTTCAAACAAATGGAGACGGTGTCACATGTAATAATTGTCCAACAAACGCTTCAGAATCAGCGTTTTCAAAATTTTTATTTTGTGGTTTTCCACGGTCTTTGTTGCTTTTATCGAAATCCATCTATAAATTTTTGAACCAATCGAAACATTGAGATTTGCCTAGGGCATGCTCCCCGTAAGCTTCAACAAGGATCCTATGTGATATTGCTCCAATTTTTTTCAGAAGGAAACGGAAAATAAATGCTGTCCGCAAATCCTGATTTGTTGGCACAAAAGTCGACATGTTCAACGCCACTAAAAACACTGTTATAGAATGAGACTGATGTTGGTATCAAATGGATCTCTTTATTACATGCAGGCAAAAGCAGATAACACCACTGACGGATTAGTTAGAAGATTATATTGACTGTTAACTCCTATCATTGGCGAATTCCGGTTTCATATTTACACACCTGGTATACTTAATTCAAGCTCTGTATTCAATGGAAAGGCACAGGACATGGTTTGAGGTCTATGTTAGCTACATGTTATATTATTGCTTTTGTTTCGTGAGAAAATGTTGTTTTATTTTATTAAACCTATGAAAACAGGTGATGATTTTTTTTAAGGTTACTTTAGGTGAAACTGTTCCTAGAAAAATAACTGGTTTGTAACATGTAGTCGTTAAACAAACGAGACCCGAAAAAATTATAAAGGTGCATTTACACTGGGCGAACCTCACCCTCTAACAGATAATCCCACGTACCGGCGCACAGTGGTTCAAAATGACCACTTTAGGGACAAAACCCTTAACCGGTCACAAATGATGATTAAGTATATGTATTCCATGGTTTTTTGGGTCGCTGAATCGATTTATGTCACTTTCAAAGCTGTAATATTTCATTTTAAGGGTTACAGGGTAAAAAAATCCACATTTTTAAAAATAAAATTTTGATTTTACTTGGATTGTATGAGGTTTTTCGAGCTTCCTGCTGCCTGTCATTCAGTTGGTGAGGTACCCATTTTCCGACCTTCTGGATCTTTTCCATGCCTTTCAAACAAATGGAGACGGTGTCACATGTAATAATTGACCAACAGACGCTTCAGAATCAGCGTTTTTCAGCGTTTTTGTGGTTTTCCACTGTCTTTGTTTCTTTTATCACGTACGAGGCGAAGCCGAGTACGGGAATAGTTTGAGTAAGCTCGGGAAAAGCACTTTTGGTACGTGTTACGAACGATATTTTTCATTACACTGCAAACTGACAGTATAACAGAAATCTCAAACTAACATAATTAATTAACTTAAATTATAATTTCAAACACTAGTATACTGTTTGGTTAGTTTATTGATCAACAAAAAAAAGCTGAATACAAATTAAATAAAATACTGAAATAAATAAGGGTTCTAAGAATTTTAGAAATTGAAATTAATGGGCAGTGTTCATGGGCAGTGTCGGATAGAGAGAAGTCTGAACTGTTTGCCGATCATCTCTCATCAGTATTCACACCATTCACTGACTCTACAAACACTGAACATGACACCTTAATACTTAATACCCTAGACACACCATTACAGTTGACACCACCGCCTTTATCATTTACACCTTCACAAGTTGCAAACCACATAAGAAAATTACCTAGAAGAAAAGCCCCGGGTTATGACTTAATAACAGCCGAGGTGCTCCAGCAAATGCCAAGGAAAGCCCTAGTGTTCCTTATGACAATATACAACTGCATTCTCCGGACGACTAAATATCCAATTCAGTGGAAATATTCACACATCAAAATGATACATAAGAAAGACAAAAATGCTAACGATCCGTCATCTTACCTTCCTGTATGCTCTAAACTTTTTGAGAAATTATTATATACAAGACTGCTGGACATACTGATTAACAAAAACATAATTACTGACCACCGATTTGGTTTCCGCTCATTTCATTCAACAACACATCAACTACACAGAGTGACTGACTTCATTTCTGGGGCACTAGAGCAGAAAAAGTACGCAACTGGTGTATTTCTGGATGTCGCCCAGGCGTTTGATAAAGTTTGGCACCAAGGTCTTCTCTTCAAACTCAAAACCATTCTACCCCACACATATTACCTGATACTTCAATCGTACCTTTCCGAAAGATTTTTCTCTATCCGACAAGGCATTGAGACTTCGTCAGTCAGACCAATCTCGACAGGGGTTCCACAAGGGTCAATACTTGCTCCATTACTATACATTATATACACACATGACATACCGACAAACTCTGAGACTTTAACTGCAACCTACGCCGATGACACTGCAATTTTAACAATACATAATAACCCAAGATTGGCATCACTAAATTTGCAAAATTACTTATTACATTAACAAAATTGGTACTCACTTTGGAAAATGAGATTAAACCATAACAAATCTCAACATATAACATTCACACTGCGACGCGACACATGCCCACCAATTTACATCGGAGACAATCAAATACCTCAGACGGACTCAGTACGCTAAAAAAATTTCAGTAAAAATGAAAAGACAGACTCTTAACAAACGACTGAAAACATTGTTCTCTCTTTTTTCTAAATCGTAAAAATTAAAAATAGATCATAAACTGAACACATAACTTACTTACTTAAACTCATTTGGACATACGCCTCCCAGATTTTCGGTTCAACAAAGAGGACGCACTTACGAAAATTACAAACTTTTCAATCAAAAATTTTGAGACTCATAACGAACGCTCCCTGGTACGTGAATAATAAAACTCTACATACAGACTTACAACAACCTACTATTGAACAACACGTATGAACTCTTTATTCACGTTTTTATGTAAAATTACACGGACATAACGATACACTAATTAACAACATGGCTACGGCTGATATGCCTGTTGCTAGGCGGCTAAAAAGAAACTGGATAACAGAAAGAAGGTCCGGAAAGAGGTGCTGCTGGGCACCTTCCTTTCATCATGCCCAAAATGCCCTAAGTTCATTAATTGTAAACAACACATTCGCTGATTGTCACGCTGGGTGACAGGTGAAATTTGAAGTAAAAAAAAAAAAAAAAAATATTTACTGTACAGTTTTGATTGTTGCTTATACTTATGATTTTATTTGCTAATTAATTTTGTAGTAAGTGTAAATTTTTAGTTGTATTTTTGTGTATTTCTTGACACTTTCCTGCTCTTTCATTGTGCGGAATTTCAATATTTTCGTTATTTGTTTTCATCATTCCATGCTTGCATCATTGCATACCTTCTTCGTTAATTCATCGGGCAATGCCATTTCTTCAAAGCACTAAGTAAACTGACAACTTTTGAAAATATTTATGACACAAAATCTAATTGTAATCGGTGGATTTTCAGTTTTCTTGATTTAAATTTTTCATTAAACAGCTGTTCTTAATACAATCAGCGAGCGCTACTGGTGGCCGGGAATCGAAATAACAAGTACACCGAAAATTTTCGGTGCACTTATAAATTTTCCGTGCGGGTGCAAATTTTCGGTGCACTTTTAGAAGTAAACGGGAAACAACTGTTTGCATGCATCGAAAGTAGTTACTTTCCGTGCAGTGTAATGAATAAAAAAAATTTCCTATGAAATGTCTTGCGAGAATAGCTTTTGTGGAATAAAAATCAACTTCAACTGAATATATGGATTCCTTGCAAATAAATAGGAATAAAAATAAAATTTATATTTCATTCTACTAGCACCTTTACTCTACACACGACATACCTACTAACAACGAGACATTGACAGCAACTTACGCTGACGATACAGTAATTATCACTAAACATCAGGACGCAACACAAGCTTCATTAACTTTACAACATCACCTAAACATATTGCATGACTGGTTCAAAAAATTGAAAATTAGACTGAATCATGATAAATCAAAACACATCACATTTACTCTAAGAAAACATACCTGCCCACCCGTTTATATTTGGGACTTACGTTCGACAGAAGGATGACATGGGGTCCTCATGTTAAAATGAATCATACGACGCTTAAAAAGAGACTGAAACTGTTTCATCCACTCTTCTCAAAAACTTCAAAACTGAAACTAAAACAGAAATTAAAGACATATACTTACTTAAATCAATATAGACATACTCATCACAGATATTTGGAACAGCTAAAAAGACACACTAAAATAAAATTCAAAGATTTCAATAAAAAATTTTACGACTCATAACCAACGCACCCTGGTACGTGACCAACCACACTACATACGGACCTCCACCAGCCAACAGTTGACCAGTACGCAGCGACACTCTACAAACGTTTTCACACTAGCCTACATGGACATAACAATCGCCTAATAATGGACATGGCAACAGCTGATATCCCAATAAATACGAGGAGGAGATTAAAAAGGCGTTGGATGAGAGATCTCCTTACTTAAACAGCTCTAGTAATAGAATCAAGCCAGGAAGGGGGTGCTGCTGAGCACTTTTCTTTCCCATGCCTGACATGTCATTGTTTTCTCATCCGGCCACCACATTCGCTGATTGTCAGCTTTATGCAGACAGTTGCGAATAAAAAAATAAAAGCCAAAAAAAATAAAAAGTATTTCATTCATTATCTATATTTATTTCATTAAATTCCTCATCTACCCCAGGGTATCATTAGCGAAATTATTTATTTATTATTTTTATTCTATTTATTATTTGGTATTCCTTTTTTTTTTTTAGCCGACGGTTCATCACCCTGCAGAAGGATCAGATAGTTGCAGGTTATTAGAAGGAACGGGTGTTGAATGTATGATAGTCTCTAGTCGTGTGGGCAGGCTCCACCAATTACCTCCAACTTCAGGCTCAAATTAATACAAAATATCTCCACTAAGCTTTATTTTATTTTCGTTTTTTTTTTCTTTTTATCCTCTGTGTAACAGCCCCTCCAAGGCAATTAACGCCCTCTATCATCCGTTCCGCGAATTAATTCTTTTAAATAACAAATAAAAAGAAAAACATCCGTATGGTCCAATGCTAAATTAATATGGCAAGCTAATGAAGGGTGTTTTCTCATGGAAAAAAAGATGGTCGAAAGATCGTGTTTCAATTTTCATAATAGTCTCTAATTAAAATTCTTAATGGTCTAAGGAAAACAATCTCTATTATTAAAGAGTACATGATTTTTTTTTTCTTTGGAAGATACGAGTGTCTAGAATATTTATTAGTTAAAGGACAATTTTAAAATTAAGTAAATAAATATTAAATCATGATTATATAATCAATCAGTTTTATATTGATTAGTAAACATAACAACGTTGTCTTTAATCAATATATATTATAAAGCAAAGTGTACAATGTGCGTGCCGAAAAGGCTCAAAAACGACTCCACGTTGGATTAAGGAAGTTATGTCAGCGTGTTGCTATGTAATCCCTAACGGAGAAGAAGGTTTCTGTTTTTCTCTTAAGGGTGTAAAAATGACTGGAATTTTAAGCGTCTCGCACCATGTAATTAGCCTATCTGAGAATGACATATGAGTTTATGAATGCAAAATTTAGTTCGAGTTGCAGACTACCAGGAAGCGCTAGGGTGCGTTTCACACATGTTTGCGTTTCACTCATGTGTTTAGTTTCTAATATTTTTTCAGCTGTTCTACTAAAAAATCAAGCGAAAATAATTAGTTTCTCCTTTGCTTCCAAAATAACATAATGATTTTACATCTCTGCAATCAATTAGAAAACCGACTGTATTCCTTACAAAATTAATTTTCTCATAAGAAGGCTAATTGATTAACACATTACATTTAATCAATAGATAACATATATTAAGTAAATTTAATGCAATATGAGTGAACATTTTTTTAGTAGTACAGTGAGCGAATAAAACAGACATTAAACAGAAAAGAACAGATGAATTGACTGATTATAAATCGAAAATAAAAAGTTTAAAGTGTTCATATTGTATGTAATTATGAAAAATGGTTTTATTACTATGTATGATGAGCATTCCAGTTGACAAAATGACTAACTCCAATTACAGAATTTTTTCAATAAGATATTATCACCCCTCATAGTTCAGGATAAAAAGAAATATGATGAAAAAATTGTGCCCTCATGGTATTTTGGTTTTCACTTTGTAATAGTAGGTGCAGAGTCTGGCCAATTTACGGGGGGGATATCTTAAGGGAGGTTGAAATGGAAGAAAGGTCTTAAAAAAAAGTTTCTATGAATCTTCGGTAGTTTCTAAACTTCTGGATCTAATAGGACCATCACAGTAGTCGGCGTTTAAGTTGTACTCGAAATATAGTTTTTTTAACTAATAGATATTTCAACTATAATCTAATAAATTATTATCTGCTGACTGCTTGGAATGGGCTTATAGGATTCAGAATCACAGAAACCATCAAAAACGATGCATGACTCGACAAAGTTGCTTTAAAATTAATTGTTCATTCACCATTTTCAACCCCCTTTAAAGTATATAGGGTTCCTTATTTGGGCGGACTCTGCAGATATCGAATCTTAATATTGATACCATGTTAAAAGTGTCAAGAAAGTGCTAATTTTTTTCTATATTTCCTTTAATTTTAATTTTTTTCTGTTATTAAAACTACCACACAACTACCGGAGCGAAGCCGGGCACCCTAGCTAGTACGTTATATAATTGAATGTGATAATCGATACTTTTAAGGAGAGCAATAAGATTTTATTTATTTTTTACATTGGGGGAGCAGTAACATCCTCCCGAAATATAGGGGAGGACGCTTCTCCCCTGTCTCCCCTGAGCTGAGGGCCAAAAAGTTGTATGATTTCAAGAAAGTTTAAACCATTTTGAAGTGCTAAACAACCATCTTTCATCTGTTAGAATCAAAGATATCAAATTTTGCCAAGCACCTACCTGCCTAATTAATTATTTTTATGAATATTTTATCAAAACCCCTGATACTTCAAAAACGGAATTCTTAGCAGGAAGTAAGTGCTACGATTACTTTCACGTTTTTATTTGTATTTCCTGGCAGGGGAAATTTCGCTAATGATACCCTCGGATAGAAGAGGAATTTAATGAAATAAATATAGATAATTAAATATAAATTTTATTTTTATTCCTATTTATTTGCAAGGAATCCAAATATTCAGTTGAAGTTGATTTTTATTCCACAAAAGCTATTTTCGCCAGGAATTTCATAGGAAAATTTGTTTTTTCCACCCTCGTCTACAGATATATAGTGGATATCGTTTATAACGACATTGAAGGGACCGTAAAAACTTCGTCGTTATAGGCGATCGTCGTTACATCCGACATATCGCTTATAGCGTCGCCGGTCGTTATATCAGGTCTGGGCCATTTTTAACAGCTGATTATTATGATAGCCTTCTTACAACTACAAATTTCCTATTATAAAAAGTATATGTTTCAATTCCAGTCATATTGGCTGCCACCAAAACCGTTATTCTATCCTTGGACAGTTTTCCATTAGAACATTTCTTCCCCTAAAAATGTAGTGTCCGATCAGGCAGTACCTTGTTAAAAAGTTCAGTTTCATCTGCGTTAAAAATATCTGAAACATCATAATTTTCGGAATCGATGGCCTTACTGACGGAAGCCAATCGCTGGTTATATTTTTGCAGTCACCGCTTAAAAAATAATATTATGGCGAGTACAAAATCTTTGAATCCATCCCCGTGAAATACTACTTGTCGAGTCGCTAGACGGTTCTGAAGTTGATTCATTAATCAATTTTAGATAATTATTTGCTTTTTTGAGTAAAATTGTCCCTGATATTGGAACATCTCGGCTGAGTTGGGAACGAAACCATGTTATTAGAGCACCGTTGACTGTCGCCCATAGCTCTCCTTATTTTTTTTTTATGTCTTGAACGATTCACCGCGTTCAACTGTGTCCCTATTTTTCCATATTGTTGAAATAGTTTATTAACTTACATTCAGTTCCTCCGCAAGACTTCTGTTCGATTCCCCATTTTCTTGCCGACAGCAAATGTGCAGCAAAATTTTTCTTCTAACGAAAATGCCCTTCTCCTTGACATTGTATCACCACGCACAAGTGTATGAAGAACAAAACTGCAACTAACATCCAAACAAACAACCAGATATCACCACGCAAAAGTGTCTTATTTTTTTAACTAGGCCGCAACTGATTCGAATTCGTTTGAAGGAATAAAAACACCAACAATCAGGGGAGGGAGTTTCCTAGAAAAGGTGATAGATGTGTCTTCCTGTCACCAAAGAAATATCCCGCAAGCCGGGATTGAAGGGTTCTTTCCGAAAGCCGGACGTTATAAACGATCTTTTTGTTTCCTGGGGGACTCAAAATGCGTCGCTAAAGCCGATCAGTCGCAATAGCCGTGGTCGTAATAGCCCGATGAAAATTCGTTAAACTAAGACCTCAGGGACCAGGGACTTAAGATTTCCGTCGTTATAAGCGGTACGTCGTTATAACCGATGTCGTTATAAACGATATCCACAGTAAATGAAAAAAAAATCCTTTACTGAATTCCATGGTAAGATAAAAATAAAATATATAAATAATTAGTTTTTCATTTACATTATCGCTGTTCAAAGAGTGGCTATTAACCCGGGAAAGGTAGCGTATTAGGAAACATACCGCATATTTCTGATAATTGTAGATGAACCCACAACCCTAGCCCACCTTCCAGGACTTTTATCTCTCCTAAGTACTAGAACAGATCCTGTAGGTAGATGGTCGGTTGATTTAGCTAAGTCAAACATTTGTTTGTTAATTTTTATGCTACTAAGGCTAATGAGACAATTTATTAACAATAAGTCCAATGTAAATTTATCTAATATTTGTAACTCATTGTTCCTATTTAGTTGGTAGCGTAGTGTATTTCTATTGATGTGCTTTCGTAGTTTATTTTTCCGATTTACTTATTCATTATTGCTTCCTCCTTTAAAGGATGACCTGGGGCCCGCATGTTAAGATGAAACGAAAAACACTTAACGAACGACTCACCCTACTTTACTCCCTTTTTTCTAAAACCTCAAAACTAGGACTACGACAAAAATTAAATACATATTTATACTTACTGAAACCAATATGGACTTACTCTTCACTGATATACGGTACAGACAAAAAGACCCACTTACAAAGAATTCAGACCTTTCAATCAAAAATATTAAGACTCATAGTTAAAGCACCATGGTACGTGAACAACATTACAATACAACACTGACTTACAAATGCAAACAGTAGACCAACATATAAAGACACTCTACAAACGTTTCCATACACACTTACACGGTCATTTCAATCAACTGATTAGGGGCATGGCAACAGCTGATATGCCCATACCTAGGAGATTAAAAAGGCGCTGGATGGGAGATCTCCTTCGTTAAAAATCCAGGTTACCTGAAACAAGGCAGACAAGAGGTACCGCTGGGTGCTACCCTTCCCCATGCCTAACATGCCCTTATTCAAATTAGTACACCTCACATTTGCTGATTGTTGATATTTATTGACAGGCGCAAATTATAGTTATGTTGCCAAAAAAAAAAAAAAATTATTGCTTTTGTGACATTTTCTTTGTCATAAGAAATAATTATTCTTTCCAATAAATCATACATTAAAAATCAAAGTGTTTTGCGTATCTTGAACCTTAACTTTTAGTAAATAGATTACACACCATTCTTAGTTTCTTATCGACAAAATGCATAAAAAGTATATGCAAATAAGGTCTGTTTTAAAGTATTAAAAATACTGCATTTACATGATGATATAGCATCCCTGAAACGTGAATAAGGTTACTTAGTCTCATCGGCGAAGCGCTACCTAAATCAACCCTTCGAGTAGCGCTACCTATCCTAGTATAAAATATATAAGCTAGAACTAACTAATTAGGTAATGCACTCAACCGAATGGTTGCTAAGTGCAAACTAAAAAAAAACGTGTTGTTTGTTTGTTTAACGCCACTTTATGCCTTATAACTGAGGCTGATTGGACGATGCTACAGTGTGCCTATTCCAGATATAGTTAGGATAGGGATCTTTAACGAGTATTTCACATCGTACAGGTTCGGGACCTCCATTTACGTCTTATCCGAGGGACGGCATAGCAAAGGATTTTTTAATCCCATTAAAATATCTAAAGCCCTCAGCGGGACGCGAACCCGCGACGTTTAGTATTGTAGACTGCTTGTAGCCATTAAAATATAGGGGAACCGTGATGTTAATTTTTAATTTGTGACGAATTACTACTAGGTTTGTTCCAATAAGGACTGTTTGTTGGAACAAAGCTATTTAAGGAATTAAATTCTTTGTTTTACTTTATAGACGTATGTATGGATTATGATTGAGCATTTAAAATTATTCTTGTCTTATGAAAGAATAATATGCCAACCTAACTTTAAATTAAAATTGAATATAATATCCGTAATGTAGAGAATAGACCATCATCATGTGATCATCCACGCTTAGTTAGACCTGAGCCGGAAGTCATTATGGTCCATTTCGCGTTATTAAAAACGGAAAAATATACCTATATTTCCTGCGCTCTTATACAAAACAACGAAACAAGGTCAGTAGAAAATCATAGTGTTCACATTTGGAAAAAAATCCTTACTATCGAATATATGGATGGTTAACTTCCTGCTAAGACTTCGGTTTATGAAGTATCAAGGGATTTGATAAAATATTCATAAAAATAACTACTTAGGGCCGCTTTCTCCAAGTTAGTTTAAACCGAGTTTAAATTTAATCCGGATTATCTCTTGGTTTAAACCAGATGTGAGTTTCTTCAAGTCGGTTTAACCTCTAAACTTGGTTTAAACTTAGATTAAGTTAATCCTTCATTTTTCCCGGTTTAAACTCTGATTTAGGTTTAAACTGCAAAATATAAACAAACATTTTGTGTGTTAACATACTCGCTCTTGTTACTCAGGAATTATTGTTTTGCACTTGACTGATACAAAAATGGAAAAATACATAATTGAATTTTAAATGACATGGAAGAAGAAGATTATGATGTGTTTTTGTTGCCAAAGAGAGGCATCAATAGACCAATCAGTTAATCCAAGAATATTTTCAGAATATGTTACATCAGTGAAGTAGAATTGAGGTGGGAAAAAAATGTTTCTTAACGTGTATTATTTTTATTGTAATTGGTTCTTAATTAATATCAAGGTTATGTTGTAAATTATGTTTCACTTGAATGTCTCATGATGTAAATTTATTATTATTAAGCTGTAATAATTAAATATCGCTCAACTTAGATCATTTATTATTTAAACAAAATGATAATAATAATAAAAAGGTTCAACATTATTTGAAAAAAAATTATGAAATGTAATAGAGGTGATTATTATTCTTGGCATAATAATATCATATCATAAAGAACATTTTATTAACATACAAATTAAATCTCTGAAAACAGCACTGCTCGTTTCATTGAATTCATTCGCCAATTTCTTCCATTCATCCTCCTTCTCTTAGACAGTGACGAAATTTGTTTTTTTGGTTTCAAAATTGTCTCCCTTCTCTTCCACAAGAGCCAGAAGAACATTAATTTCACACTGAGAAAAGTTTTTACTTTTTTTTTATTCTTTTTGCTCCATTTTTATAGAACACTTTCCCCTTATTTACTTTTTTGGTAAAAACAAAATAATATGTTAAATAATCTTTCCATAACCCTTACATTACCTTCTCTTTCCATAGAAGTTTCAACAAGGAAATGTAAACAAATATGTATCAACCTTTTAAAAAACATAATAACCTTCACATGATTAGGTTTAAACCGAGCTTAAACTAAACTAAGGCTGTAGAAAGTGAATCAGAGTTTAAACCTCGGATTAAAGATAATCCGGTTTAAGTTAATCTAAGTTTAAACTATATTGGAGAAAGCGGGCCTTAGACAGCTAGGAAGGTTACCTAATTCTTCAAAAACCGAAATCTAGGACGTTTTTATTTGTATTTCCACGCAGGGCTTAGCTAATGTTGTGTGTACGTAGCTTATTTCATGCTATCTATCTATCTATCTATCTATCTATATATATATATATATATCTAAAACAATTTTTTATTTAAACTAGATATTTTTTAGTTATAAACGTTGGAACACAGTTTCCACCAAAATCGTAAAAATTACAGATTTTTGATGTACCAAACACGGCTAAACCACTAAGCCGAATTAAACTCAAATATATCATTCTATTTGCAATAGTTAAGCCTCTTATAGTAAGAAGGAAGCAATACTTTGTGATCTGTACTCGTATTTGCCGATTTATATGTGAGAAACTGAAAAAAAATTCCAAAACTTTCACGGATTTCAGTGCACTAGGCGCTAAATACGTTCGCGTTGTAATTACTTTGTCTCCACATGAATGGGTTAATTTTAAAATTAATGAGCTCTTTTTACACAGAATTTGATATTTTACAACTATTATGGGTTACACTTTTTATTTGGAGTAGCCCACTTCAAACTACAGGCCTTGAAACACGAGAGTAAATCATTTTTCCGATATAATGGCTGAATTGACTGTCGGCTTTGGCGAAAATGTTTAACTGTGAGGACTTTAGTCGACGCGAAATTTTGTGCCCTTTCATTTTAGAAATTTTCACTGCAATAAATTTTTGGTATTACTTCGGATAAACATCTCCAAGATGGCGGCCAGCGTTAGTAAACAACAAGGTATTCCGATCACGCCCTACCCGATATCTGCGATTCAGTTCGGGTTAACCGAGAGTTCCCGAGCATATGTAGTCAAGATAATCTTCCCGCCTCAATAATGAGAACCACCAGCATAATTTACAAAGTTAAATGCATATATAAATTCAAAAGGTACAAATAAATAAATAATATAAGAATCCGAGTATTCCTAACCACCAGGTTATTATTTTTTTGTTGTTTCGTGAAAAAATGTACTTAATAATTAAATAAATTTGATGTTGGTTTTAAATGACATAATGACCATATGAAAAAGAACAAATTGTACATGATTAATTAGATTGAAGAAAGGAAATAAAAGGTTTAAGAAATTTTATCTATTAAAATCAATTTAACTATAATTATCGGATTTTGCCAATAAATTTTGATGGCAACCGATCTGAGGTGATGATCAGACGTTCAGGGTCTTTTTTATTTTATCCACAGCAGTTACTTATTTCTAAAAGAGTGATTTATCTTAATATTAAATTAGAACAGATGATTAAAGTAATGTATTTAAAAATATTAAAATGTAAACACAAATGATAGTTAATATGCTACATCTGCAACTTCTCAAACTGCATTTAAATGCAGGAGATCTTCTTTGGTGAAAAGCAAAGTTCTTAAAGTATCATCCTCTTCTGCATTTCCGTGTTTTATGCAATATTTCCAACCTTAGAAATGTCTTAAATGCCTCTTCTTCCGATTTAAGAACACGACTCAGTTGTACCAGACTCATTATTAACAAAAACAACTTCAACGTGTCTTAAAACCTAAGAGGTATTAGGTAGGTAACCTCCTGCATATATATATATTTTTTCCTCTAAAATAGATATATGTTATTAAATAACGTTATAACGTATGTTATTAAATAGCGTTAAATAAATCACTAATAATATCAAAGAGTAACTGGTGTGGGTTACAATAAGGTGAAATGAGTACTTTCAGGCTATACGATCAAACACTTTCTTCAAATCAGACCGTTTATTGGCGCTCAGCTCACGGACTATAGTATTTGTCGGTTCTTGATGGAATTGTTGCTTCTTGAATCAACTAAACAATTATAAAATCAATACAGTGGGTGTTTGATATTTTTCAAGGACTGCTTGTTGTAGTTTAGTGACAGTTATTGTTTAGATTTCCAATTTAGATTAAGCCCTTTGAAGAAGTCATTTGTAATTTGAAAAAAAAAAAAAGCGTTTGGCAGGCCTATTTTTAGTTGAAATGACAACAAAGTCCAAAAAAGAAAATAAAGGACAACATAAGATGAAATTACTACGCTGTTGGAATAACGTAAGACGCAGACTTTTTATGAAAACTGGGCTCAGTTGGTGATGTTGATAAAGTGGCCAAAAGGGGCGATTTCATTAGGGCGCTGCGTGATCCGAATGGAATTCATACTTTTAACTTTCCACTTCCTCCTCGTCTTGTGTACGGCGAATAACGTGAGCCTATATTTGTCACCAAGGCGGCTTTCTGAGGTCTTATTGGTGGCTCTTATTATTATTATTTTTTAAAATATTTATTATTGTTTAACTAGCTGACCCGTGCGAAGATTCAGCTATATTAAGTTTCAAATATGTTGAAATCACGAAAATAATTTCTATTATTATTATTATTGTCATATGTTTTAAATTTGCTATCTGCAAAATTTTTTTTTGCAATTAGAAAATCTGTGCTCTACAAGTATGTGTGATACATTGGCGAGTTCTTTTCTGTTCTAGTCACGCCCAGAGAAAATGTTTTTAATTTAGTTAGTACATTGCTTTTAGGAGAATCAGGGTTATCGCCAGTGTTGCTAGGGAGGTAACTAAGAGTTAATTTCAAAACTGTTCGCTTACTGGCAACACTGTAAGGAGAAAACAATTCCTTGCTGAATAATAACGTTTTGACTAGATAATTAATCACGTTAAATATGGTTGAGTATCAGTACAATTTTAAAAATATTTTGGATGAGGAAACTGCGGTCAGATTTTTTCAAAAGCATAATAATATTCCTGAAATGAGAATATATAAAAATAACCATGAGATGAAGTTAACATTTAAAGGTAAAATTAAATGGAGGTATCATATAAAAACGTGCCGACAAGAGATTGATTTTATTCAGAAAACATGTGTTTTATTTATTTAAAGCAATGTACTAACTAAATTAAAAACATTTTCTCTGGGCGTGACTATAACAGAAAAGTACCCATTGGCGTTAGTTATTCCGGGTCTTTTTAGTTTCATCCCCACATCGGTAATTTAATGTTCAAAATATAAACATGTGATTAACCATTATCCATTATATTTTATATTTGCATTTTGAATTATGGCTTTATTTAAGTTATACGTTGATTTTAAAGATATGGACGAAACAATTAAATTTCTTCAAGAAAAAGGCCTGTACCATAAGGAAAGACAATGCCGGAATGGCCACATTGTGAAATTATATAAAAAAGGGATGGATTTATATGGCAATGTTAACATGCAAGTTGCCGTTTAAAAATTGGCATTAGAGAAGGTAGGTACTTGGTTCACCGATACGAAACTTCCTTTAAATACAGCAATGATGTTCATTAATGCTTGGACAAAAAAGTATACAACCCCCTTAATTTGCCAAGAGGAATTAGGTATGACTGCGGAAACTGCTACTAATTGGAAAAATTATTTAAGGGAGGTTTGCGCAGATTCTCTCATCAGAAACCCAATAATAATGTCCACATTTTGGTCATTAGAGTAACAGTTAATAAATGTAAATATTTTTTTTTATAAACATGTCTTTTATTTTTATAATAAAAATAGGTGCGGGGATTAAAAGAAAAAGACCGTTATTCCAATTATTCTCTAGGCCTCCGCCTTAACAACCGTCGGGGTGGATTGTGTGGATTTGTGGTGGATTTAAGAGTTTCTGCTAGTGGGTTCACGTTGAAAGTTAGCCTTTGATGGAAGTTTTTGTAGTATAGTATGGCTGTATCGATTACTGTTTGGATGTTAAGGTCCTTGTCTATTAAGTCTTTAGTCGCGTAGTACGGTGCATCTACTATCCTCCTCAATACTTTTGATTGAAAGGATTGGATCCTTTGGATATTTGAGGGCTTTGCAGTGCCCCATAACTCTATCCCATATGTCCAAATGGGTCTAATGAGCATGTTGTATATTGTAAGTCTGTTGGTTAGGGATAATTTAGAGCGTCTGTCAAGTAATCTTGATAGCAGTCCATATCGTTTGTATAGTTGCTTTCTAATTAGTGTGATATGGGTTTTCCATGTCAGTCTTTTGTCCAGGTGAAGTACCAAGTATCGTACCTCCTGGGAAGTAGGTATGGGAATATCATAAAAATATACCTGAGGACACAACCCTTGATCGAGAGTTAAGACTATATATACGCTTTTTAATTCATTCATTTTTAGTCTCCATCTTTTTGTCCAGGCCGAAATATCGTCTAAATGATTGTGGAGAGTCAAACACGCTTCTTCTGGGTTTTTATGGGATTTGAGGAGTGCAGTGTCGTCAGCAAATGTAGCTAGCAAAGAGTGTTCGTGTTCGGGTAAGTCTGCAGTGTACACATTGAAAAGAAATGGACCAAGTACGCTGCCCTGTGGAACTCCTGCTCTAATACGTTTTATGGTCGATAATTCGTTGCGTACTTGTACAGTAAAATGTCTATCTGTAAGCTTCCAGAGAGACACGAAAATTATGATTTACAATATCAAACAATAAAAACTCAAATAATTAACAAGGTTACAAAAAGTATCAACTTATTACATGACATATTAACACAAAAGAAACCATATTACTCGATCTCCAGAGCAAGAATAACTCTCCAGTCCATCGCTTCTTATATTTAATCTGAATAAGAACATTCTAGATGGTTTCCGACTACCGTAGAAGATTCTTGAACAGTCAGGAACATGTACTAGAACAGTTTATAACTATTGCAAGTCTAGAACTTTTGAATCATATGTTTCTTTTTTTTTTTTTCTTTTTTTTTTCTTTTTTTTTGTATCAGGTTACAATATGATCGTGGGGTCACCTGTGGTGTTGTGGTTAGCATGGCAACCCACAACAGTAAAGATCGCGGGTTCGATTCCAGCGGTGGCCCTAGGATTTTTTAATGGGAGTAAAAAGTCCTTAGCTATGCCGTCCCTCGGATAGGATGTAAAATAGAGGTCCTGAGCCTGTACGATGTCAGGTACTCGTTAAAGATTCCTATTCTAATTATACCTAGATAGGCAAAATTTAGGACTCCCACAGTAGCATCGTCCGATTAGCCTTAGTAGCATAAAAATGGACGTTAAACAAACAAACAATATAATCGTATTTGTCTCATTCTAGAAGAAAATTTGTTAATTTTATTTTAATATTTTTGTGGAATAAAATTAAATTCTTTCAAATAAATAAATAAATAAAACTATTTTCTAACAGCCATAAGGTTCACTTGTCCGAAATTGTAAATCTTCTTACAGCGTTGTTGAAGTCGCTTACCAAACTAATTCTGGACTTGCATAAATCTACGCCAAAAGGCGAGGGATATTGCCTCTTAAAATCTGTTGATAAACTGGCTGTGTTTTGTTCAGTAATGCAGACTGACC
Organism: Aelia acuminata; assembly: GCA_911387785.2. Lineage (NCBI taxonomy): Eukaryota > Metazoa > Arthropoda > Insecta > Hemiptera > Pentatomidae > Aelia > Aelia acuminata. The sequence goes on along the minus strand of OU426981.1, from coordinate 145,570,848 downwards.
CTATTCTTAACGGAGCTTAAAAGTTTATGACGAAACGTAATTTAAGAGTTTGTAGTAGAAAGGGACAATATTAGATGAAGATTTATAAGAAATTGCTTTTCTTTTGGATAATCATATATGAAGTTTTTGGGGTCACCTGTGGTGTAGTGGTTAGCATGGCAACCTACTGTACTAAAGGTAGCGGGTTCGCGTCCCGAGGTGGCCCTTGTATTTTTTAATGGGAGTAAAAAATCCTTGTCTATGCCGTCCCTCAGATAGGACGTAAAATTGAGTCCCCGAGCCTGTACGATGTCAGATACTCGTTAGAGATCCCTATCCTAATTATACATACCAAAATAGGCAAAATGTAGGACTCCCACTGTAGCATTGTCCGATTAGCCTTAGTTGCATAAAATGACGTTAAAACAAAAAAACAATTTGAAGTTTTTAAGAACTACGGTACATTCTCAATTGTACTATGTACCTACCTACAAACAGCATCAAGGGAAAATAGTCTTTGTTCACAAATAGTCTTCTACTGGGGAAGTTAGTACCCCTGGTACTAACTCTAACTCAAAAGTAGCCTCTATCTGCGTTAACACGATCATTCCCTTCATAAAAGAATATGTTAAATTGTGCCTTACCAATCTATCCTACATACTATCCTGATTATATTGTGGCATTTAGGTTTTGTTATTCTGATTTCAATTGTAATCTTAAAGGTGCCTTTACACTCTACAAACATTACCCTCGAACACCACCCTTGAACAGCCTTCACGTCGACTGTTCTGGTATTCTAGGTACTTCATCTGTTCACCTGTGTTCGGGGGTAGCGCTAGTGTCACTTTTGATTTGGGTTTTTCCCAAGTGACAGGAGTTGTTTGTGATACTAGTGCGCCGAATAATTTTTGGTTTAAGGAATGGCAAACACTAGCAAATATGTTGGAATGCAATTTAGATATTGTATTTGTATCAGGGGAACGTTGGCGCAACCAAATGTTTAATATAATAGGTAAAGCCCAAGAATTTTTTAGAAAAGAGTTAATGGTATCCGTCTCAGCCGCTGAATATCATTCGCTGTACAAAGAATTAGACTTTAAAGTTAGTTACATTAATAATGAGCATAGTATGGACTTAATCCAAACAATATTTAAAACTAGAGGTGAATTGTATAACTTCAATAGTAAACCTTGGTTGGAGGGCATTGTTTATACATGCTCCATGTGTAATTTAAATGAGGATGAAGATACATATCACATAGTAGCCATCTGCCCTATCTTCAATTCTTACAGAAATAAATATTTTGGCTCTATTCAGCTAAGTAAGCATCAAATTATAGATTTTTTAAATGGGAAGGATTGGCACAGGCTATATGGATTTATGATAGGTGTTTTAAGGTACAGAAAATTTTTAATTGCAGAATTTAATTTTAATTAAAATTTATATTCATAATAGACTAACAGATGTGTAAATAGTATTAAGTATCTTTTTTATGTTTATTGAAGGCCTTTATTTTTTAAGTTTTTTAAGTTTGTTTTATTCTTTTATTATTTAATTCTAACCTAAGATGTTTATAGAGGCAACTCCTGGCAGACGGTATTAACCATTGTCATAGTGTGTTTTTATTGTAATATATTACTTTGTATAGCTTTACTATATAATAAAACATGATTATCTATCTATCTATCTATCTGGTGTTCTAGGTACTTCATCTGTTCACCTGTGTTCGGGGGTAGCGCTAGTGTCACTTTTGATTTGGGTTTTTCCCAAGTGACAGGAGTTGTTTGTGATACTAGTGCGCCGTTGTAATTCGTCTCCTATTTTTTTATTTTTCACATAATACAAAATATATTGATAATGGAGAAGTTTTTCTTCATCATAAGCTAGCGTTGGGTGCGTCAGCCATATTCGTTCGCTTAACGCTACACAAAAGTGTAAACGGCTATTCGTAGAACACCGGTACTGCATGGTTCGGGGGAGAACCTGTTCGAAGGTGAGTGTAAAGGCACCTCAACTCAAAATTGTTATATTTTTACTTGTAACCATCATCTTGCCGATCTGCGACAATAAACAATAATAATGTAACGTGTATCAAATTGTATGATTAATTCTTTTTCATTAAAAGAGAGTTTTAGAATCATTAGAAACCGTTATATTCTTGTATTAGTAAGTGACAGCATGTTTTGGAATGATCTAGACCTTTCTGGATTGTTCCATTCCGGAACAAACATAAGAAGCGATGATCTTATTTTGAACATCGAGGCAAATGGTTACTTTCATGTCTCAGTCACGGTTCCGTAACTTTTAGATACTTTTTTTAACGTTTTTACTAAGTTGAGTTGTATTTTTTTTTTTTTTTTGCCATTTACCTATTGTAATTTTACGTTAATAAAATTATCTAAAAACCCACATTGATGAAAAAATAATAGCAATATTAATAATAAAAACAAAAAAGTCATAAGTTCTGATAATATTCACAAAACAATTTACACTTAATACGTCTCCTAAAGGAGAGATAATGTTAATAATCATATATAATTAAACATTAATTATACAATAAGTAGTGCTAGTACAAAAATTGAAGGGTTTGCTGCAAAAAGGATTTAGCTCCAATCGTTATTACCAGCGTTGATCGAGAAATGGAGCTGCATGTCATGTTAGTTTGTTGCAAGAAAGCGGTAGCTCCTTTAACTACCTCTTTGTTCCCCTAAATGAATGGCGTGTTTTCTTTACAGGGAGGTTACTATTCACCACTGTTTAACTTCGTTGACCGATTAAAATGGTTCTTCCCGAAAACCCCTTACAACATTTCTAATGGCAGCAAAAGGGAAAAATTTTTTGATAACAAAATTTAGGGTTTTCACTTATCAAAAATCCGTAATCAATGCAGGAAACATCTTAGCAAGTGAAAGTGTTGGAATATTGTGTAACAAAACAGTACGAATGTTCAACATCCAAAACAGCATCCCCATAATGTTGAAAAACCTTCAACAAGCATACGCATGTGATGGACCTTGCCCACAAATATGTCCCCCAAATTGATAAGTGGTTTTACGATCGACTACAGCAAGACACCCAAGATGACCCAGACGTCACAGAAGAAGAATGTGACGATTGAAACAGTTGAGAAAATATGTTATTTTTTGTTTATAAAACCAATAATATTACAGTACTATATTTTCAGTTTTCTTTTAATAAAAGACACTTAATAATAATACATTGTATTTATTTTTACCATTTTTTCCAAAACATAACAAGTTCCTCGTTTCTTCAAATTCATTTTTTTGGGCAAGAAAGAGGTAGCTCCAAGAATCATCCACGTACCGCCGTCATCTGGATGATATTTTTTCAATGAAAACACTGTTTGAATATGTAAACATCACAATTGAAAGTAAGCAACAACAATATTTTTACATAAATTAAAATTTTAATGTTTTGAACGTTTTTTTTTGGTTTCCCAAAAACTGGCAAAATTGGAGCTACGTCCTTTTCGCAACAAACCCTTCAATTATAATAATAGTTATTCACATGTTACTAGACAAATGTCTTTGTTTATCACATGTTTGGATCGTTCTTGGCCCCTCTGGGTGCTTACATAGAAGACCATTGTTTGTTTGACATTTTCGTAATAATCGTATGACAATAAAGTTATATATATAAACCCATATCATACTAACAATATTAGTATTAATGTATCAACTAAATATATTAGACCAGGGTAGACTAAAGGAAAAAAAAAATATTATTTAGAAGAGTTGCGGTTTAGAATAATTAATATGTAATGATAGGTTTAGTAATTGGAATAAAAACAAAAAAAAAAATCAGGAATTACAGTTATTATGCAGCTAACCTCGCCTACACAAAATTACAAGTTTAATTTAAGGACCTATTAAAAGTGTATAACTTCCTGGTTTCTTATATTTTGTTTTGTTTTTTAAAATAGTTTTTAAGCTTTGGCATCAAATCCTTTACAACCCCTTTCCTAAAACCTAAACCAGTTTTTTTAAACATTTAGGGGGTGTAGTGGTTAGCAAAGCAGCCTGCAATACTAAAGGTTGCGGGTTACAGTCCCGCGATGGCCCAAGGATTTTTTGAAGGGAGTAGAGCATCTTCGGCTATGCCGGCCTTCGGAAAGGACGTAAAAAGGAGGTCCTGAGCTTATAAGATGTCAGGTATTAGTTAAAGATCCCTACCCTAATTATACCTGGATAGGCAACATTTAGGACTCCCACTGTAGCAACGTCCGATTAGCCTTAGTGGCATAAAGGTGCGCTAAACAAACAAACATTTAGGTAAATCTTTGCGTTTACGAGATTTGTTCCGAACCTCATATTTTACAATTTATACTTAATTTTTATTTGTTTTAAAGATAAAATTTGAAATGATAATAAATTTTATCTATATATATAATTTAAAATATAACATTTTTTTTTTTTTTTGTTCTGTACACAGATGTAACCAACCTATTCTAACCATGTTGGGTAGGTGGAGATTTATTCCGTGTGGCCTCCACGAAATAAAAGTCAATCCTCCCAGGGAGGATTCGAACCCCCACCGTTCAGCTCGAGCATGCTTAAGCGTGTCGCGCTCCAACACGCTCGGCTGTCCCGGCCCTTTAAAATAGAAATTTATCTGTTTTAAAGATAAGCCACAGAGTTAAGGTTACATTCCCTATTTATTGAAGCTATAATATAATTTTTATAAATGTACATTTGACCCCCCCACCCAGCCAAAAAAAAAGGAAAGATTTCCGAAAATGATGACGTCTGAATATAATGATTTTTTTTTCTGTTCAAAGTTTAATTAATTTTAAAGTATACAAGTTTTGGTTGTATCATTTCTTGATTTTTTTTTATTTTTTATTACCTATAGGCGGGCGCAAGCGACGGTGCTGCTTCTGCGACGGCGCTGCAGGAACTAGAGAAACGGGGATAAAAGCGGGGCCATTACCTGGGATTCATAGGGTTTTTTGGCGTTTTTAATTTATTTTTCCATAATTAAAACCCGATTGAGCAAAAAATCATTTGAAAAATATCTAATAGGTATTGCTCGTTCCCTTAGTGTTCAATTAGAAAATCAAAAGACGTGTCATTCCCTTTTATTTCCAAAAAATAAAAAGCTTCTTAAAGAGTGGATTGTAAAATTAAGAATAGATAAGCCTGTTTCGAAACATATGACGATATGTAGTCTTTATTTTAAAGAAAGAGACTATATTTATCCAGGTAAATATTAGTATTTGACATTTTATTATTCCAAAATGCTAGTTTTATGCAAATAACATTGAGACCACAGTGTCATAGATTTGTTTTTCTGTTTTAATTTTCACCATTTTTCTATTACATCCGTTGTGCTTAATTGTTCCATGTTTTCAATGCGAAGCCTGAAAGTTTTGACAAATAAATAAATAATATGACAAAGAATCTAAGCTGTCATAACAATGATTGTGTGAACAGGTAATTAATGTTATTACTAACCGAAAAACGTCGAGTAAAGTTACAATGATGTGTTTGCATTTACCAGAACTACCAGCTTTACACGTACAATGACAAGAAAATTGCTTATTATTATTAATAAATTTGATTTCCACTTTTATTTGATGGGGCAGTCCTTTAAGATTGCTAGTTTAAAGGCACGAGGCTTGTAAAATAACTGTTTTTTTATTTTTAGATGTTATTCCACATGTAAATATGTGGTTTGCATCAAGGATAGCCTGCCCTTCAATTAATGGTCTTTTAAAATTACCAATTATCTCTATCACATCAACTAAGTCTAACACCGTTCTTTCCGACATTTTGCAAAACTACTAGCGCACCCTATAGTCGATTGCGCCCGCCTATGGAGGCACTAATGATAAACTATTTATAATGATTTTCATTTTAATTTATTGCCATTTAGCCAGAATAGTGGATAGAGCAATGCCTTCTAAATTTTATTCAGTTGTTTGTGATGTTTTTAGTGCGGCGACACTCAATCTCGATGATGGAGCACCTTTCCACAGCTTCCATGATCATATTTCCTTAAGAGATCGATCGCCCAATCGGCAAGCATTTAGATATTCATATATTTTTTTTCATCCATCTTGTTAACTTTAAAACATGACTTGAAATTAATAAGTCTGATATATATATATAAAACTTATAGATTCAAAACCGACTTGAATTTGTTGCCAGGAAAAAAGAAAAAGAAGTATAACCATTTAAAAAAAAATATATATAGATTACTTAAGGATATGCTAGGAGAGTAGGTCAACAAAATATTTTCTATTTTTATTAAAGAATTTCATGCACACTGTCTCATTTTTCAATTACCAGGTGTGTAAATATGAAACCGGAATTCGCCAATGATAGGAGTTAGCAGTCAATATAATGTTCTAACTAATCCGTCAGTGGTGTTATCTGCTTTTGCCTACATGTAATAAAGAGATCCAATTGATACCAACATCAGTTTCATTCTATAACCGTGTTTTTAGTGGCGTTGAACATGTCGACTTTTGTGCCAACAAATCAAGATTTGCGGACAGCATTTATTTTCCGTTTCCTTCTGAAAAAAATTGGAGCATTAACACATAGGAAGCATAGGGGAGCATGCCCTAGGCAAATCTCAATGTTTCGATTGGTTCAAAAAATTTAAAGATGGATTTCGATAAAAGAAACAAAGACTGTGGAAAACCACAAAAAAAAAACTTTGAAAACGCTGATTCAGAAGCATTTGTTGGACAATTATTACATGTGACACCGTTTCCATTTGTTTGAAAGGCATGGAAAAGATCCAGAAGATCGGAAAATGGGTACCTCACCAACTGAATGATAGGCAGCAGGAAGCTCGAAAAACCTCATGGCAAATGCTGCTCGCCAGGTACAGAAAAAAAATCATTTATTCATCAAATTGTGACTGGTGATGAAAAGTGAATTTACTTCGAGAATCCTAAGCGTAAAAAATCCTGGGTAACTCCTGTTGAACCATCGGCATCGCTTGGGGAGGAAGAAAATGCTCTGTGTCTGGTGTGATCAGATGGGTGTTACCTACTATGAGCTGCTGAAACCTGGGGAAACTGTTAATACGGAACGCTACCTATAATAGATGATAAATTTGAATAAAGATTTGCGCCAAAAAGTCCCAAATATCAAGAAAGGACACACAAAGTGATCTTGCTTCATGACAATGCCCCATCACATTCGGCTAAACGGACCAAGGAAACGATCCAAGTGTTTGGTTGGTAAATTCTTCCGCATGCAGCTTATTCACCAGATTTGGCCCCATCCGATTACCACCTATTTGCATCGATGGGACACGCACTAGCTGAGCAGCGCTTCACTTCTTATGAAAATGTACGAAATTGGTTAAGTGATTGGTTTGACTCAGAAGAGGAAGCATTATTTTGGCGGGGAATCCACAAATTGCCTGAATGATGGGAAAAATGCATAGATAGCGAAGGACAGTACTTCGAATAAAAAAGTATGTATCATTTTTACACAATCAACTCTAATTTGCTATTTAAAAAATTCCGGTTTCATATTTACACACCTGGTATTTCTTTACCACTAGCGAACTGAAATTCTTCCTATTTCATTATTATATTGTAACAAATAGTTATCTTGGTTTAAATAATGTTTATTGAACGATGAAATAATAATTCAAAATGTCTGGCAAAGAATAAAGACTCTAATATTTAACATGGTTACAAAAAATATCATTTTGTAAGGAATGAGTAACACAATACTAACCATATTATTTGAGCTTCAGAGCAAGACCAACTCTCCATTCCATCGCTCTTTATATTTTGTCTGAGTTAGAACAATCTGGAAGATTCCTGACCAACTTGGAAGATTCTCGAACAGTCACGAATAAGACTATTACAGTTTGAAACTGTTCCAACAAAAATTCTAAAGCTATTTTCAATCATACGTTTTCGTTTATTTTTTGTTCCACGTTGAAATATATTTGATCCAGTTCTTGGATCTGATTGGTATCATTATCTAATGACGACTGATCGTCAGTAGATATGAAGAATTTTTATTAAAAATAGAAACATTTTTGGTGACCTCTATATAACTTAAGTAATTGATTAAGGGACCGAATTAAATATGTTATATTTCAAGAGCGAAATTCAATCAATAATCTTTTTCAGTTTAAGAAATATTTTTTTCTCATTGCTGGTTACTTTCATCACGTAGAAATAAATCCAAGTTGAATGACCTTTCTGTATTATAAATTTCCTTACAAGCTCAATCCCACGTCATAATAGCCGCAAAGAAAAATAAAATAAAATATCGTAGGAGTTAAACATATTCATGCCCGAAACGTGTTGGCATCCTGCATTACACAGAGGAAATATTATCGTGAATGCGCTCTGCAGACTCATAGCATCGTTAATTATTCTCAACAAACAACTCTCATACCCGTTTAATAACATTTTTCATTTTATTTTATTTTATTTTTTATTCGTTGAGATTAGCAAAGAAAAACATACTGTTTGATCTAACTGTCATTTTAAAAAAATGATTAACTTTCGACCAATTTGGCAGCTTTGGATAAGTATGGACTGTATTAGGTTAAATTATATGAAATAAAAGAAAAAAAAAAAAAAAAAAAAAAAAAAAAAAAAAAAAAAAAAAAAGAACCCCAAGTTTGACCAATTTTGATGAAATTTTTGCTGTCATATCGCGGGCTTATACATACATCAAATACCCAGTTTAATCAAAATCGTTAGAACACACGAAAATGAGACAATATTTATTATGTAAAGTGCCCCCCTCTAATTGATAAATTTTGATGCAATTTTGACTGTCATATCGGGGGCATATACATACATCAAATACCGAGTTCAATCAAAATCGTTAGAGCCGTTTTTAAGAAAATCGAAAAAAAAAAACTTAAAACTTAGACATTTTTTAAATAAAGTACCCCCCCCCCCCCCCCGTTTAAGCAATTTTGATGAAATTTTCACTGTCACATCAGACATACAAATACAGACACTAAATACCCAATTTCACGTTCATACATTTCAGTTTTATAGTTTTTGAGCTAGTCTGTTCACACACACACAGACCGTTTCGGGGGACTCGGTTATTTAGACTCAGGGGACCCCAAAACGTGTATTTCCGTTGAAAACCGGAAGTGGAAATTTTTTACGATCGCAATACTTTCCCTTACTATATATTTCATATATAGGTAAGTGAAAGTAAAAAAAAAATTAATAGAAAACGAGAGAATAATTGGTGTGTTTGTATTTGAGAAAGAATTACAGTTAATGTTTCTATTTTTATTACTATCTCTTTTTCTATTACATGATACATATATCTTTAGACTTTTACCCATCTTTTTCTATTTTCACTTCGCACATATTCCTTCCGCTTCCACGTTACATCTATTCCATATCCAATTTAATATTGTTATTCTTTAGAATATTATAGGCATATTTTGATTTGTACAGGTTTCCATAATTGACAATTGTATTACTTAAAATCCAAAAATTGTATTAATATTCTTTTTTTTTAATATCTAATTCCACCAAAAAAAAAAAAAAAAAATTATATTATTCTATTATGCAATTATTAACTCTTCATTTTTTATGTATACGAGAATATATATATAGATATATATACATATATTATTCATTTAATTATTTTATTTATTTATTTATTTTTTCTTTTCTTCATATTTATTGGTTTCTATCTTGTTTTATATTTAGCCTTGAAGAAGACCTGAATATCGGGTCGAAACGTCGGCACAATATATATGTTATTTCACATATAGTGTTTTCATTTGACCGCACCCCCAACCATTTCCATCTCATAAACTAGAATAAATTTGGACCTGAATTTGGATTTTGAATAAAGGTAATATTGTGGGCAGCATGTTTTTCTTGATAGCGGCTATGGGTGGCGGGATGACTTAGTGGCTAAGAACGTTAGAAAATACGCGTTGCCACTGACAACCGGACATATGATTTGAGAACCAGAAGATAGCTAGTTTGAAACCCGGAGCCAGGAGAAATTTAATAATACTCGGCATTAATCCCCCACCCTCTCCCCTGGCCCGGGAAACCCCGTATAGCCTAAACGGTGAGGAAGGGTGGGCCCAAAAAAAAAAAAAAAAAAAAGATTGCGGCTACCTGTGGTGTGCCCTCTTCTATTCGCCTCTCCGCTCCATTTCTCGGCTCAGGGAGCTCTGAGTTCTGCTTCATGATCTTCAGAAAGATACTCATTACAATAAAGAATGTCCGGCAGCAACACCTTAAAGACCTATTTACATACACCAGTGACGGCACATTCAAGCGGGGATTTTCTGAATTAATTAAATGAAAGACGAAAAACTCATCGAATTGGTGCGTTTGTATCCTGTGCTGTACGATCTGGCAAACCCAAGGAACATGGACACTGAATTCATAAACACTATTAGGGATAAAATTGGAGAGGAAATGAAAACAACTGGTGAGTAAACACAAATTTATATTAGTCTAATTTCTTTAAAGTTGTTAATAGTTATATATTATATTGAATTAATTTATCTCTAAAAAAAATCAAAAAATCTGGTGCAATGCGCGCAACACACAACTTTCACTTACCAACTTACCAAGATTAGAAATATTACATGTTTTTTAAAAAAAATTAAATGAATTAAATTAATCATTTAAAAATGATTAATTTATTCAAAATCATTAAAACCGTTTTTGAGATATTAGAAAAAAATGTAAAATTGGAAAAAAAAGTTATGAAATAAAGAGCCCTCTGCGTTTGACCTATTTTGATGAAATTTTGGCTGTCACATCGAGAGCATAGACATACACCAAATATCCGGTCTGATCAAAATCATTACAGCCGTTGTTGAGTAAATAAAAAAAAAAACACGTCAACATAAGAAAAAGTTTATTAAATCAAGTGCCCCCTCCATTTCACCATTTATGATGAAATTTCGGCTGTCGCATCGCGGGCATTTACATAGATCAAATACCCAGTTTCATCAAAATCATTAAAGCCGTTTTTGAGTAAATTAAAAAAAAAAAAAAAAACGTGAAAGTGAGACAAAATTTATTAAGTAAAGTGCCCCCTCCAATTGATCAATTTTGATGAAGTTTTGACGTTCATATCGCGGGCACATATACACATCAAATATCAAGTTTAATCAAAATCGTTAAAACCGTTTTTGAGAAAATCGAAAAAATGTAGAAAATATACAAATTCTTTAAATAAAGTACCCGCTCCGTTTGGCCAATTTTAATTTAATTTTTACTGTCACATCGCGGGCATATTCATACACCAAATACCCAATTTGAGGTTCGTACGATTCATAGTTTTTGAGCTAGTCTGTTCATACACACAAACACACACACACACACACAGACCATTTCGGGGGACTTGGTTATTTGGACTCAGGGGACCCCAAGTGTATTTCCGTGTATTTCCGTTGAAAACCGGAAGTCGAAATTTTTCACGATCGCAATACTTTCCTTACTATATATTTCATATATAGGTAAGTGAAAGTAAAAAAAAAATCAATTTAACGTAATCACAGTACATAACCAAAATCCTATATCATTTTAATGTTAAGATTTACAAACAAGTGCATAGTAACTCCCTAAATGCATTATTAGTTTAAAAATACGAACAAACAGAAAAGTCAAATATTTAGGGACGATGATGACCCCGTGAATAAGCCCTTTTAAACCACGTGTGTTGTAGTGGTTAAGGTTTTTACTTCTTTTACCTGTAGTATAACATTGGTAAATAATATGCACAAAAAAAAAAAAGAAGGATTAAATGCACAGAGCTTATGCATGTTGTAGAGGTCATGCACACTGCAGATATGCAATGCTATAATGCATTTTAATACCAACCAGCTTCGAGGGAGCAATGACATGCGCTTTGAGATACGCTGCAATAACTCTTAGCGCTGCCTGGACTTGAGCCAGCCAACCACCTGCGGAGGCTGAATTAATGGAACCCTCCTTGTAAAATGGATAATTTATTGAACATATTTTTCAACTCCGTATGAAAGGACACTTTAGTTATATATTATTAAATAAAAAAATAGCAGATGATAAAAAGTCTTGTTCCGAAGTTGTATCGAGGCCTGCGAACAGAGTTAAAATCATTGCAGCGTTGCTTCGGTTTTTGTTATTATTATTTTAATAATTTAAAGGTAGGTATACAATCACTATATGGGATCACCTGTGGTATAGTGGTTAGCATGGCAACCTACAATACTAAAGGTCACGAGTTCGCGTCCCGAGGTGGCCCTAGGATGTTTTAATGGGAGTAAAAAATCCTTAGCCATGCCGTCCCTCGGATAGGACGTAAAATGCAGGTCCCGAGCCTATACGATGTCAGGTACTCGTTAAAGATCCCTACCCTAATTAAACCTGGATAGGCAAAATTTAGGATTCCCACTGTAGCATCGTCCAATTAGCCTTATTAGCATAAAGAGACGTTAAACAAATAAACAATAATAATAAGAACAGCAGTGAAATTAAACGCCATAAAATTCTGTCTGTAGTTTAACTAATAATACTTTAATTAGTTTAACGTCACTTAATGCCATTGAACCTAGCCAGACGAAGCTTAGATCATAATATAAGGTTTGTTCCAACAAACAGTCCTGGACTAATTTTTGATTTTAAGTTTAACGTTTTGTTGCTTTTTGTCAATCCAGATACAATTAGGATTGGGGATCTTTAAAGGTGTCGGTTGCCGTACCGACGTGAAGCGAACAGCCATTAATACCTCACGTGACGTTAAGCGAACCAATATGGCTGAGGCACCCAACGCTAGCTTATGATAAAGAAAAAATCTCCATTATCAATTGAGGAAAAATAAAAAATAGGAGACGAGTTAAAACGTTACACAAATTACACTAGTATCGCAAACAACTCCTGTCACTTAGGAAAAACCCAAATCAATAGTGACACTAGCGCTAACCCCGAACCCAGGCGAACAGATGGAGTACCTAGAACACCCGAACAGTCGACGTGAAGGCTTCAAGAAGATTGTTCGAGGGTGGTGTTCGAAGGTAAAGATCGTAGAGTGTAAAGGCACTTAACGAGCACCTAACATCGTACAGGTTCGGGATCTCTATTTTACGTCCTATCCGAGGAACAGCATAGCCAAGGATTTTTTTACTCCGTTTCAAAAATCCTGGGTCCATCGCGAGACGGGGACCCGCGACCTTTAGTATTGCAGGCTGTTACGATAAACAATGCACCGCGGGTGACCCAGATTTTACGTATGATTAGTTGGTTTTCGAACAAGAGCAGGAAAACCAACCCATTTAACTTAAAAATCAAAAGAGTGGGAGGGGGAGGTAACAGTTAGTTCAGGACTGCTTCTTGGAACAAATCTATTATTAATGTGTAAAAGTCTGCTTAGACGGTTAAGATTTAGGTACGAAGTTTGGAACTGCTAGTTGCTTCGTTTTTTATTATCCTATCGTTAATAATTTTAAGGTAAGTATACAAGAATAATTATATAAATAATATAAATTCTCATATAAATACTTCATAAGAAAAGGTTTGTTTCAACAAATAGTCCTAGGACTTACTCTATTCTTTTGATTTTAAATTTAACGTTCTTTTGTGTTAAGGTAGTTTTATCCTACTAAGGCTAATCGGACGATGCTACAGTGAGAGTCTTAATTTTTCCAATCCAGGTATAATTAGGATAGGGATCTTTAACGAGTAAATCATATCATTCAGGCTCGGGACCTCTATTACACGTAAATTACAAAGTTTTTTACAAGTCAAGAATTTTTTATTCTTAATTCAAAAATTTTGCTATGATAACCACTACACCGCGGGTAACCCCAAATTTTGGAACCAAGCGTTGCTTCGAGTTTCGTTATTATTTTTTTAATAAAAAAAATGGTAGATATAAAAGAGAATTATTAAATGCTCTATCATTATCCATAAATAACGTGTATAATGTGAAATAAAGAGTTTAATTATATAAATTCTTTGAATATTGGAACGTGGAACTATTTTATGAATATGATAGGTACTTTTTATGCATTGTTACATTATGTATTATCTCATTTTTATGTTATTATTGAGTCCAGATTTGAACCTTTGAAGTTGGCAAACTAACCCCCTACCACTACCTATCACCTTATTTTTACCTTTAGTCTTAGTATCCACCTGGACTCAGTAGGTAAATATCAGATTCTATTTTATCTTGTTAACCAGCTACTTATTTTAATATTCATGTATACACCATCTTTTATATTATTATCAGTTCTGTAATGTATCCATTTATTGTCACCCTCTAGCATAGATACTCATATATTTGTTTTCTTTTAGCCCTGATGAAGATCCACAAGTTGGATTGAAACGTTGGCTTACCACAATAAAATCATTGTAAACTAAAAAACCTGACTATCATTTAACCTGTCGTAATTGAAGAACAGTTGAGTATCTCTCACTTCTACTATTTTATGAATACTGAATACCTCTGATTTTGTCTGTTACATCGAAACGAGTTCCAGATTTTTTTTGGAATAGTTACATTACTTCATTAGTACGTGTACTGGATGTTACAAGAAACTTCTACGCCCTTCTAGAATGTTCTATTTCGGACTAGACATAAGAAGCAACAGACTAGGGTTGTAGTTTTGCTCTGTACATCAAATCTTATGGTTACTATTGTGTCACTAGGAGTTACTTTTTGTAACGTTGTTAAACATCTGAGCTTTTGTTGTTTGTCTAACATTGTCAATTAATATTTTCTTCTATTTTAACATTATTTAAACCTACGTTAGAGTTATAAAATATTTTGACTTTGTATCATTCATATTTAATGTAGCTTGAGTTTTAAAAAAACGAAAAAAAAAATCGTTCTTTTATTCCGGAATCCAGGTTCCAAGTTATTTACATATCCCTGTTTGTTTCTGATTTATTTTATCTTTTTCTTTTGCGGAATGATGCGGAGGCAATTTTTTACTCGAGTTTCCGCAAAAGCATCGTTTCTCGGCGATGACCGTATCAATTACAAAAAATTGTTTATTTTATCTTTAAAAGTGAACAAAGAATTTAGCCTCCACTCACATGAATGTTTATTCACTTCATTCAGCATCATAGTTTAACGTTAAATCGACAACTGCCTGAAGGATTATAAATTTTTTTTTGCTATTTATTACCTAATTGCTGATGAACACTGCTATCTAATTTTCAAGTGCCTAAAGACAGGATAACATTCACTAACATCAATAACAATGCTCTTTTTGTCACTCCCTAGCCTGTCATAAAGTAGATGTCATGTACTTTGAAAAATAATTAAAACCTTTTCCGTCACAATAATTCTAAAAAATCAGGCACCAATCTTATCAGAAACTTTCAGAATTAAAAAAAAAAATGAGCCAGGACTCCAAAAGGTACAGGCAATGTGTTCAAAGGGAGGTGGTACTTTATTTCATAACTTTTTACGTTTTTTTCGATTTTCTCAAAAACGGCTCTAACGATTTTGATTAAACTGAGTATTTGGTCTATTTATATGCCCGAGATATGACTGTAAAAATTTCATCAAAAATGATCAACCGGAGGGGGGACTTTACTTAATAATTTTTGTATCATTTTCACGTGTTTTTTTTATTTACGCAAAAACGGTTTTAACGATATTGATCAAACTGGGTATTTGATGTATGTCTATGCCAAATATGTGATAGCCAACATTTCATCAAAATTGGTCAAACGGAGCGGGCACTTTATTTCTTAATTTTTTTTCCAATTTTTACCTTTTTTTCGATGATCTCAAAAACTGCTTTAACGATTTTTATCACATTCGTCATGTTAAATGAAAATTAGGTGTTATTTAATATCAAGTAAGCTTTATCATTATTAAAATGTTCTGAGGTGGCTTTTTTTTTGGGGGGGGGGCTTTTTTGTTTTTTTGTTTCCTATAAAGTACCTTTGTTTTTGTTTATATGGAGAAATTAACTGTCCCTCGTTACGCCTAAAAATAAGAAATGGCTAAATATGAGATATGATAAAAATAAAGAAAACATAAAGAGGAGAAAAAAAGAAAAATATTCAGTCAACTCATAAAACTCATTGAGCCCACGCATGCGGAGTACGCTTTTAATGACAGACCATTGTTCATAATTAAAGCCGTTCTGTTCATTTGAGAAGTGGCAATTAACAAAACGCATTAATTTCTAGTCTAAGTAAGTTGGTAAGTGAAAGTAGTGTGTTGCGCGCACGCACCAGATTTTTATGAATTTTATAAATGAAAACTATTTCTATAACTTTTTATTTATTTATTTTAATTAATAAATCTTTCCTGGTTGAAATTATTAATACATTAGTGAAAATCCAATAAGTGGCCATACGAGACATAAATAATCACTGGGCAAATATAATTAATTGGTATGTACATGCAAGATTATTTCAGTATTATGAAAGAAAAAAAAAACGATACCAAACCTATTTTTTTAATCTATTTAACGAAAATTATAGTATTTAAAGATAATTAAATACGCATGCGCTGAGTCATGCGTCCGATGACGTAAGCGGGGAGTGGTTGTACGGGTTTGCCTACCCAAGTGAGCCCACCTTCTCTCTATTCACCTTGGGGTAGAGTTACTTGTCATATATTATCCCAGTTGTTCTATATTTAAATCATATGTCTATTATCTAAATAAACATTTAAATAGTTTCCGTAGTACTACGTTTAGTAAGTACCTAATTAGTTTTAAGCTAGGAAGAAGAATCTATTTAGATTTTAGAAAAAAAATGTCTAGATGGGTGAGTGATGTTTGGGTGTTCAAAATCAAAATGTCGGAGGTCGGCAGCGGACTGATGGTGGTCTTCTTCTACGCCAAGTGGTCGGTCCCCTGCCACGACATGTACCCGATCTACGAGGACATCGCCAGGAGGCACGAGGACTGCACCTTCCTCAGGATAGACATCGAACAGTGCACCGAGCTGGCCAATAGATTCCACGTATCCATAGTACCATCCTTCTACTTCTTCCTGGGGGGGCAGGTCTATGAGGTCCTAACTGGGGGTAACGCCGACTTGTTGGAAAAGATGGTCACCGAATATATCACACATCAATAAAAGAAAAAAGAAAAAAAAAAAAAAGAATAATACAATTATTTTATTCAATGTGCTCTTTTTCATTATGCCTGTATATCTTAAGATTTTGCCTGACTTTGGCTTTTCTACCTCTTCACGTTCATCGTAGGAAGTTAAAGACATCAAAATGGCTCGAATGGGGTTCCTTGAAACAGGGACGTCCGGGTCAAAATGAAATGTTTTATGGAGCCTCACGAGTGTTTCTTTGTACCCCATTCATTGTGGAATATGCAGTCAGTTTTTTCATTTTCTTACAGGATGTTGCGAAATAGAGAGTGGAACACCAAAAACACTCTATTAATTTATGACAACTTTCCTCCCTGACAACCAAGTCAAACTTTCCTATCTCTTGAAGAATTTCGTGGCTATCCTAAAGCAGTAGAACGAAAAACCGACCGGAAGCCGAATATAGTTTTTTCTTTAATTATAGTGTTGTTCTTTTCAATCGTTTCAAATTATCCCGGGCATGGGGCACAATGAAACAAAATTTATTTTTTAGAAAATAGCTCCTCGCGGTCACACATGATGCATAAAATAATCTTTAACGCAACAATTCATGAAGGACCTAATTTAAACTATGATAACATAGATGAAAAGGGAGTCACCTGTGGTGGAGTGGTTAGGTTAGCAAGCTACAATACTAAAGGTCGCGGGTTTGCCTCCCGCGGTGTCCCTAGGGTTTTATTTAAGGGAATAAAAAATCCTTGGCTTTGCCGTCTCTTGGATAGAACGTAAAATAGAGGTCTCGAGCCTGTACGATGTCAGGTACTCCCTAAAGATCTCTATCCTAATTATACCTGGATAGGAACATTTTAGGACTCCCATTGAAGTATCGTCCAATCAGCCTTATTAGCATAATGTGACGTTAAACAAGCAAACAGCTCGTGAATTATAGGGAAAAAAATAAGCTTTTTAGAGAGTAAAAATGTGACAGTGAAATAAAAAGTATCTAAAATGTGAAATATGCCATAAAATGTAATAAGGATAGACATAAGTATTCATATACTGTTTAAAAAATATATAAGATGACAAATGGCTATGGTGAAAAAAAGAAGGTTCTTAGGATAAGATAACCCCAGAGGATGGGCCAATAGCCCGAAACGTTGGGAAATAAATAAACTTCAAACGCGGAAGAGACTCCTTCTTTGAAAAATCCTATATATTAAAGCACTCTTCCTCACTAAGTGAAGAAAAAGTACCTAGCATAAATTAGCTGTGTTCGTAAAGTACTAAACCGAATTTACTTTTCATATGTTCGTTCAACAATGCTAAAGCCACATGCAAGTTTTATAATATGTTACAATATCATTAATTTAAACAACTTCATACTTTATAGTACTGTCATATTATTTTTAAAGAAGAACTTTATATATAATTTAACTTTTAAAAAAAAAGATGTCTTGTTACATCGACGACGCTGAAGTCTTCAACATCAGGATGACCCTTATGGGCGATAGGTTGACCGTAGTCCTCTTCTTCGCCAGGTGGTCGGTGCCATGCCACAACATCTTCCCGATCTTCGAGACCCTGGCCACGACGTACACCCGGCACTCCTTCGTGAAGGTGGACATCGAAGACTGCCCGGAACTGGCGAGGATGTTCCAGGTGTACCTCGTACCCACCATCGTCTTTTTGTTCGGAGGGGAGAAGACTGAGGTCCTCATCGGTGCCAAGCCTTCCATCCTGGAGAGGATACTCTACGAGCTCGATGCTAATGTAAAACCCATTGAATGAAACATTTTTCTTTAGACTTGTTTATTTTTTCTCATGTTGATGTGAATCAGTAGCTATAATGCGTTGCAATTATTATATCCTATTATTTTTATGCAGCCTTATAAAAATTCACTCTTAAAGATCAAAATGTTTCAACTAATCTAAAAACCAACCAAATTTTAATGGGAGTAAAAAATCCTTAGCTATGCCGTCCCTAGGATATATCGTTAAATGGAGGTCTGGAGCCAATACAATGTCAGGTAATCTTTAAAGATCCCTAACCTAATTATACCTGGATAAGTAAAAATAGACATCCCACTGTAGCATCGTCCGATTAGCCTTAGTAACATAACGGGACGTTAAAAGAAACAAACATTTTGGTCTAAAATCGAATATTACTCACTGGGTTGTCATCTATATCAGTATTTGGCCACTATTTATCAATAGTAAGTTCAGGATAGAAAATATTAGCGAAACTCTCTTTGAAAAAGTATACTATAAAGTAAAATTTAACGTGTTTTTTAAATAAAATTTCATCTAAGTTAAAGAATATGAGTTGTTTTTTTTTTGGAGGGGGGGAGGTAAAATTTGTAAGGTGAAAAAAGAAAAGGGTTTATTCAAATAAGCTTTCCTCCATCTTGTGATGTTGACAGGTCATTCGAGATGCCATTGTCATACAACAGAATATATCAAAGCCCTTTTCATTTCCTGCATTCAAAATTTCATTATTACTTCCGCAATATGTGGGTGGACTAGGTATACAGATATAATATACACAGATACAGATATTAATATCCTATTATTTTTATTACAGTCAAATCTGAATTCATTGATAAAGATAAAAACGTTTCAGATAATATAAGAACCTACGGGATTTTAAAATTGCGGGAATTTAAAATTGCTTGATATAATTTGGAATGGTTAATGTTTTTATATTTTTCATCTTATATTTCACTATCTATATAAATAAAGATGAAATTCTGTTTGTTTGTTTATTTGTTTGTTCTTTATAGAAATCCCTACCGTTTGTCCTAAATTCTCAAAATTTCGCACAGTGGTTCTTTGATACCAGGTGGGAACACCTGTACATATTAAAATTGCATAACTTCAGCCAATCCCTGGGTATATTATTTATTGTTATAAAAATCGTTTTTATCTCGCTTGGTTGGTTTTTCGTAAATTGGTTTTTACGAAATCGACCGTTTGAGTCGATAAAAGTCTCACTTTATAGATTTTATAGATTTAAAAAATGAAATTCTCCGGGTGAAACCGGTATACATATATAGCTAGTAAAGAATATAATTGGAATAGGGTTTAGTACAATCACAATAGACTGCATAAACGTACTAAATTAACCTATTATATTTAAGTGACAGGTAAAGTAGTCGGTTTAAAAATTTATTCAAGAACAGAATGTTGAGCTTATGAATAATGTATGAAAATGCAATGTAAGATAAAATTTTAGCTATAGGGGAATCGAACAAGGGTCGGAAATATATTCCCCGAGGGGTTTAGAGAGAGCATTAAAGTGATAGCGGCACGCAGTTTTAGCCACCTGCTGCGTATCGATAAATGTGTTTCGATTTATTTTAATGTCGATTGTGAAGGCCCGACCGCCATTTAATTACTCTACAATCTAACCTTCGATTAAAAAAAATAAATTAAAACCTCTAAATCGCCAAATCTGAACGATATGATATTTTTTTTGGGGGGGCTTCATATCTTAATTTTCGCCTGTCAAAAAATTTCGACAATCAGCTAATTTGCGTTGTGTTAATTAAATAAGGGCATGTTTAGGCATAGGGAAGGATACCCACCCAGCAGTACCTCTTTCTGGCTTGTTTGGATTAATCTGGATTTTTAACGAAGAAGATCTCTCATCCAGCACCTTTTTAATCTCCTATATATTTGTAAACCAGTTGTTGCCATGTCTTTTATCAGTCGATTAAAATGACCATGTAAGAAAACTTTGGTTTCATTGTTTAAAGTCCCTTTATGCTAGTAAGCCTGATCGTACGATGCTACAGTGGGTGTCCTAAATTTTGCCTATCCAGGTATATTTAGGATAGGAATCTTTATCGTGTAGCTGATATCGTACAGGCTCGGGACCTTCATTTTACTACCTATCCGACGGACGGCATATCTAAGGATTTTTTACTCCCATTAAAAAATCCTATGGCCACCATGGGAAGCGAACCTGCGACCTTTAGTATTCTAGGTTGCCATGCTAACCACCACACCACAGGTGACCCCCGAGTTGAAAATTTTTGTAAAGTTTCTTTATATACTGTTTATATTTGTAAGTCAGTAGGTATATAAGGTATTGTTGGTCACTTTCCATGGTGCTTTTACTATGAGTCTTAACATTTTTGGTTGAAAGGCTTGAAGTCTTTGTAAGTGATTTAAAAAGACATACAGTGGTGAAAGATCTATATTAAAATAGAAAAATATTGTTGCTAAATGTGTTTCTGCAAATAAATAAAAGTAAAAAAATAATCTTTCCGACCAATTTAAAGAATACTATTCTTTACACTCACCGTAAAGAATTCTGAAAGTAAAGAATGATTTTCTACATGTAAAGGATTGATAGTATTTACGCGGAACATCCCCAGTTTGTATAAATAAAAATATTTCCTTAATTTGAATGTACAAGGGGGTAAAAGCATAGCAACTAGATGAATTTAAAATGTCTAGTAACGGTAGAAATTGTTTGTTTACCAAACGTCACTTAATTAATAATATGGCTACTAGAACAATGCTACAGTGGGATACTTAAATTTAGTCTATCCATTTATAATTAGGATAGGAATATTGAACGAGTACATGAAATCGCACAGGCTCGGACCATTTTACGTCCTATCCGAGTCGTAACAATACTTGCCATTTATGCAATTTATTTTCCTAATACATTCAAAATGTATGAGATTCTAGTTGGTGCGAATAATTGACATATCATATTAATCAATTACCTTATTACCTTAATTTGAGACTCAGTAAACACCCAATAGTTCAATAAGGACATTTTCATTTGGCATAACAAAGGAAATTTACTTCGAATTAAAAAATCTTTAAAATCCCTAGATGGCTGTGCTAACTAGGGATGCGACATCGATGTTAAGAAACGGTTGGTTTGTGAACATCGATTGTTGTGTGTCGATGTTTTAAGTAGTTTTTTTAAATTATTATTATTGAAGGAGTACTATAAAGAACAATAGAACACTTAACATTTAACCTCATACACAGTGTTTACAACCAATCAGAGCGCTTTGAATGTAGGCGTACCCTGAACCTTTCTAGGTTTGTCAGTCACAAGTTAAAAAAAGTGGTGGGTTTGAACATGAATTGCGTGAGAGTGATAGTGTGTTTGTTTTTTATTTTGTTAAACATAGACGTTTTCACAAAAACAAAGATGTTTTTAACATCGATGTTCGACAAAAACAATAATAGACTTAACATCGATGTTTTAACAAAACCCAAGACGTTTTTTAATCGACGATTTGACAAAAATATGTTTTAACATCGATGTTTTGATAAAAAAAAAAAATATGCTTTTAACAACCTTTTTTTGACAAAAACAAAGATATTTTTAAATCTATATTTGACAATATAGTGGATACATTACCTCTGTTCTATGTAACCTTTCTTGCTTCGGTAACATGTTGAACTTTAAAAATGTTAATAAAATATAAAAACGCAAAACCATAATTTCATTTGAATTACATGTTTATTTCAGCAGCAATTTTTTTTTAAATATTCACCAGAAATACGAGTCTCTGTAGATAGGTACGTTTGGGCACTAATATGTTAATGTTTAAAGAATGTTCTTGAACATTGATGTTTTGTGGTCGATGTTTTATCGACATCGATGTTTTTATTTTTAAAAAATCGATATTTTGCCTTCGATGTCGCATCTCTAGTGTTAACTACTACACCATACAGCAGAAGCAAAAACATAGTCATGCTACATATGGCGGTTACTTATTTGAATATTTCCTTACTATGGAGTCCTTTTATTGCAATTTATTCGCCTTGGTCAACTAGTATAAACTATTTATATAACACTCGTAAACCTCCCTAGCAGTAAGATATATACAGAACAATCCCCGCAGGCTAGAAGGTACTACTATCGAGGGAGGGGATAATATATGCAGGGGGACTTGGACCCCCCCCATTGGAAATTTAGATGGCCGTGGTAAAGGGGGGGATGTAGATTTACAGCTGTCCTCCGGCTACTTTATTCAATAGCTTCCTTCCTGGGGGGGGGGGGGGGGTTCTGTGATCTCACCGCACCTTCAGCATGTTGATTGGAGTCGGAATTAAGACACCTGTTATCGGTTTAATTGTCTATGCTTTCACAACTCGAAATTATTCCTCAACCCTCATCCCTGTCCCAGGAACAAATCCGTATAGCCGTAAACGCTCGGTAAGTGAGAGAGAATAATTCAATTCTATCCATTAGTGATGTAAAGCAATCGATAGTCCCCGCCATTGATATTTTCGATAGTATTCTGTAATTAAAATTCGGTCGGTCACTATTTTTTAGACTCAAACAATTTCGGGCTAAATTTAGCGACTTGGATGAAAAATATATGAATTTAATAAAGTTGGTATTATTTTTTTTAACAACTAAGTGTGTTGTGTTCGCATTGTGATCATTAATTTTTTTTATACCGTCATACATACCCCACCCCACGATTTTTTTTTTTTTTATGCCAAAGTTAGCTGAAGTATCGATACTATATCGAGTATAGAACTGAAGCTGCGTCAATGAACAAAACGTCAATGTTATCAGTGTTTGAAGCAGGAACAAAGGAAGCGAGGCCGACTGCTAACGTTAACTGCTCGCTGTCCCGAGTTAGAGATAACTACAATAGTAGTAACAGTTCCACTGCCCAACTTGGGCGACAGAGATAAGATGTCGCAAACTGTAACCGTTACTATTAACTGTTATCACTTGTAATTGTAATTAGTACGTAGTAGATATTTGTAAAACACAGTTTTTAGTTACTAGATACAAGTGAGCAGGGATTTATTATTCTAAAACAATTAATTTTTTTAATATAATACGATTTTAAACTTCATCATCTCGCTTTATTTCTTCTTAATCTGAGATTTGCTCCTTAAAAAAAGTGTAGGTAAGAAAATACTTTCTTGATAATTAATTCTTGGAAATATTTTTTATTTTGATATTGCAATAATTATAAAGACGGCACTAAAAATTAATAGTCAGACAGTAATTCAATATTTACCTCCATCAATAAACCTTTTAAGACTGAACCAGAACTACAGTATAAAATTATTTCTGTAATTTATGTCTCCAAACTATTGGGTATACTGTCCTGCCAGGAAAGAGATGTAAAACTGTCGATAGACTCCTTTATCGATAGTTTCGAGAGTATCGGACATAAAACAATCGATACTGTGGATAGTATTTGGTGATGACCGGGTGAGGGGGGGGGGGGGGGGGGTAAAATTGTTGAATTTCCAGTTGGTACCCATTTACAATTTTTTCTTTCCTCTTTTATAACATTTCTGTAAATAAAAGGATGCGTTCCATTATACCTCCAAATAATTTTTATCAGTTTCAAGCTTAGTTGTAAACGCAAAGAATAAAAACTTTATGGAAAGGTCGAAGAAACTGTATTTTGAGGAAAGCTATACCAACCCCCTTCAAGTAACAATGAAACCAGGATTCCCAGTTGTCGAAGTAGTTAAATTGACATGACAACATTCGAAACGCAATCCTCGAATGTATCGGTATTTATGAAGAAAATATAACGTTTCAGTGACATTTGTCTAAGAAACATTACCTGAGGGCTTGGCATGCTTCAAAAAAATGTTCTCTGGTAGTTGATTTATATTTTTCTAAAAAACTGTGATTTTGTTTATATGCCACTAGCATTCCCCGTCGCGGCTTTGCCCGCGAGCCGTTAAAATCAATTCTGTGATCATTATCTTGGTATTGATTTAATATAATATGTTTTTTTTTATTAATATAAAAAGGCAAGCTCAATAGGAAAAAAATAAAATTTATTTTAAGCAATATCTATGCTCATGTCTCTGATTATTATGATTATTTTTTTTCCTATTCAGCCTTACATTTTAGATTATTGCACCAAACATATTATATAAATAAGAAGAACGGCTCTAAAATTATTGGATAAAAATGCGTTTTAATTTCATCCACGTTGACTATGAAATTTATGTAAAGAAAATATCTAAATTGATATAACTTCTATTATTGGAAATAGTTGGTTCTGATTTTTTCCATACTGGTAGAGGGTGAAGGGTGCTAAAATACCATAATAGAATTCGATCGATCAAATGCGAACGATCGACGATATATCGATTTTAAGATTTAAACCCCTATATTTGAGCTTTCAATATATTTTCGGCCTCGAATTAGACTAAATCATAAAACATACTTACTTATGAATTATACGACAATATTTTATTCGGTTAAAATTCCTAAAAAATAGGGTATTTTTAATTTAATTTTTTGGATTTTTTCTTCATCATACATTAATTATTTAAACTCCTTTCAAATAGAGCAAGTGCCTGAAAACTACATGTATATGAGCAGAAAGCTCAATAGATAATAATTCTGACTCATTTCATTCTCCATGTATAACCCTGTACCTTATAAACTATTTTATTTAAATTTAAGTGAAGAGAGGATTCATTTAAAAATTAATTTGACATACTTAGAGTGATGGTATTTTTATTCTCACTGATAAAGAAAATCCCATGCACTATAATGAAAAAAGAATTATTCAATTATCGTCATTTAGTCAGGAGTTATAGATTTTTGGTCGCTAAATCACAAAATTTTCCCACTGTGGCACGATGAGCAAACAGTTCAATTTTTCATTCTTATATTTTTTGCGTGAAGTTTATATTTTTTTTTTATAGAGTAGATTTTTTGTTAGAAACATAAATAAAATTACACTGTTACATTTTGTTTATTTTTCATTTCCATGAATTATATAGCAGACGGATGCTTAGAGACAGATGATAGCACTTTATACATTCGAAATAAAGTTTTTGATAGTACTATCGACAGCCTCGATAGTTTAAGACTATCGATACTATCAATTAAAGGAAAAGGGCTCTAAGTGAATTTTTTTAAAAATAAAGTAAAAAGTAAGGATGTTGCACTTGAATGTCCTCCTTGCGGTGCAGAACTTAGGGTAGGAATTGACCGCCAGTGCGCAAACCGTGACCGAGCCTCTTATTAGTGCTACGGTACCGCGGACACAGCGCTGCGAACTCAGGTGTCATTAGCCTTACCCGCTCTCTTTAAAAGTACTATCAATGCTTTCTTATTGGAAAAACTTTATTCAAAATTCTCATGATTTGGAGCGGATTGTAATAGTATCTCCATAAATCACTTTAAGGGCCAAAATTATAGAGTTTATTACTTGCAAAAGGAAAAAATCTGGTGCGATGCGCGCAACACACAACTTTCACTTACGAACTTACTTAGATTAGAAATCGACGCGCTTCGATAATATCAAAACGCCATTCCTCAACTTCACACATTTTTCCATATTTAAGTATATACTTATATTTGTATATCTCCATAAGTTATAGAGTATCGGTATAGAAAAATCTGGTAGTTCTCAGCACTTTTCGATTCATTATTGCTAATTTATTCATGAACGGACTAATTTCATCAACAGTCGAGTTTTTTAAAGCTGTCTTGTTTTTTACTACGAGTTGCTTTTTGTAAATACATCTTGAAGGTGAATCGATAGGTATATTTTAAGCCGTTTTTTGAGTAAACAAAAAAAACACGTGATAATGAGACAACAGTTATTAAGTAAAGTGCCCCCTCCGTTTAACCGATTGCGATGAAATTTCGGCTGTCGCATCACGGTAATATACATACATCAAATACCGAGTTGCTTTTTGCAAATACATCGTGAATGTATTTACGTCTCTTAGGCCTTTCTGGAAATCAAGAACGATTACTGTTCCTCTAAAATCGCTTTATATTGTTTTCAAAAATTTATTATGGAACAAAAGTTTCTAGACTAAAATATACCTGTATTAATTATAGACTATTATCTTATACCATATTTTTACACACCTGCGATGCTTAAAAAATTTCATTTACGTATTTACTCTCTTACGTAACATTAATCCTTTTATTAATAAATAAATGTTTTTATTTTCATAATACCGTCAATAAAATTTTGGCTGTCACATATACATACATCAAATACCAAGTTTGATCTAAATCGTTGAAGCAAATAAAAAAATAAAACAAGTGAAAATGGGACAAAATTTATTAGGTAAAGTGCCCCCTCCAATGGATCAGTTTTGATGAAATTTTGACTGTCACGTCGCGGGCATATACATACACCAAATACCGAGTTTGGTCAAAATCGTTAAAGCCGTTTTTGAAAAAAAAAAAAAAAAACACGTGATAATGAAACAACATTTATTAAGTAAATTGCCCCCTCCGTTTAACCAATTTTGATGAAATTTTTACAGTCATATCTCGGGCATATAAATACATCAAATACTCAGTTTAATCAAAATCGTTAGAGGCGTTTTTGAGAAAATCAAAAAAAATCCTAGAAATTAGACAAAATTCTTTAAATAAAGTATCCCCTCCGATTGACCAATTTTGATGAAATTTTTGCTGTCACTTTTGTCATTTTTGCTGCTGTGGGGGCATACACGGGTATACACCAAATACCCAATTTCAGGTCTGTGCGGTTTATAGTTTGTTAGTTAGTCTGTTAACATACACACACACACACACACACACACACACACACACACACACACACACACACACACACATACCATTTTGCGGGACTTGGTTAATTGGACTCAGGGGACCCCAAAAGTTGAAATTTTTCACGATCGCAATATTTTCCTTACTATATATTTCATATATAGGTAAGTGAAAGTAAAAATAGAAGTTTAAATAAAAAATAAAAAACGGAAGTGTTTTGATGTTGATAAATTTAGAATTTACTTAACAAGTGTTTAGGTTTTTAAGCAACTCTATGGCACGCGCGATTAATTCCTCTATCCTCGAAATCCAAGAATTCTTAACAAATGCATGGCTTGATAACAGAAAAAACTTTACATTAATAGGAAAAATGATTTGTTTCAGCTAAATATTGCTATTTGGCGGGGTGACCGAGTGGGCAAACGCGTTAGATAATATGCGTTGCCCATGGCAACGTATGATTGGGAACCCGAATGTAGCAAGTTCAAAACTCGGAGCCAGGGGAAAGTTAATAATGCTCGGCATTCATCCACCACCCTCTCTCCTGGCCCGGGAAACCCCGTATAGCCTAAAAGGTAAGGAAGGGGGGGGGGATATTGCTATTTAATTTGTTGTGGAAAAAATCCAAAAAAAGATTAAAAAAAATTTGGAAAGACCATTTTGAAGCTTACCACCTCCTCCAGTGTCGAAAAATAAGGATATCGCCAGAAAACAATTGAAATAAAATTAAGTAATGAAAAAATAGAAACCTAATTTACTATTAAAGATTACTCAATTCCATACAAAAATATGAAAAATCGGACTTGGAATTGACAATATAAAATTATTGGCAAAGTTATAGATTTAGCAAATTTTTAATCTGTAACTAATTAAAATAACAATTTACATCTGATAAAAAAAAAAAAATCTGGTGCGTGCGCGCAACACACAACTTTCACTTACCAACTTACTTAGATTAGAAATTGACGTGTTTTGCTAATTATCATTTCCTAAAGTCACACATTTTTCTACATTCATATCTTATTTTTGTTAATCGTTAAAGCCGTTTTTGAGTAAATAAAAAAAAACCTTGAAAATGATACAAAATTTATTAAGTAAAGTCCCCCCTCCCGTAGATCAATTTTGATGAAATTTTTACAGTCATATCTCGGGCATATAAATACATCAAATACTAAGTTTGATCAAAATCGTTAAAACCGTTTTTGAGTAAATAAAAAAAACACGTGAAAATGATACAAAATTTATTAAGTAAAGTCCCCCCTCCGGTTAATCAATTTTGATGAAATTTTTACAGTCATATCTCGGGCATATAAATACATCAAATACTCAGTTTAATCAAAATCGTTAGAGCCGTTTTTGAGAAAATCGAAAAAAACGTAAAAAGTTATTAAATAAAGTACCCCCTCCCGTTGAGCAATTTTGATGAAATTTTTGCTGTCACATCGCGGGTATATACCTACACTAAATACCCAATTTCAGGTTCCCACGGTTTATAGTTTTGGAACTAGTCTGTTCACATACACACACACACACACACACACACACACACACACAGACACACACACACACACAGACCATTTCGCGGGACTTGGTTATTTTGACTCAGGGGACCCCAAAACGTGTATTTCCGTTGAAAACCGGAAGTCGAAAATTTTCACGATCGCAATACTTCCACTTACTATATATTTCATATATAGGTAAGTGAAAGTAATAATAATAAAAAATAAAGATAATAATAAAAAAGCTCGGCTTCTAGAGCCATTTTCTAGAGCACAAAACGTTGCCTAAATAAATTTATATTGTTTTTAGTGAATATTGGCCTTATTTTTATTTATTTAATCATATTAATCAACAAACTTGAAAAAAATGATTAGAGAATAAAAAATAAAGAAATAAACGAGTAAGGATTTTAAGAAATAAGGAGTAAGGATTAGTCCTTAAAATATATTAGGCTTAATTATGTTCGTATGATATTACCCACCACAATGAATAAGTAGGTGGAGGTTCACCTGTGGTTTAGTGGTTAGCATGGCTACCTACAATACAATTTACCACCCACCTGATTCTTTTTAACCAGTTAAACCACTTTTGTCTAAATTCGACTATTATTCAGGTATACTAGTATTCGGTCACTATTTATTAATAGTAAGTTCTGGATACAAAATATTTTCTCTCTCTTTGAAAAAGTATACTATCTATTAAAAATTTAAAGTGTTTCTAAATAAAATTTCATTTAAGTTAAAGAATATGAGTTTTTTTCTTTCTTTTTTGGGCGGGGGAGGGGGGGGGGGGGTTAAGCTTTGCGAGGTGAAATTGAAAAGGGTTTATTCAAATAAGCTTTCCTCCATCTTGTGATGTTGACATGTCATTCGAGATGCCATTGTCATAAAACAGAATATATGAAAGCCATTTTCATTTCCTGCATTCAAAATTTCATTATTACTTCCGCAATGTGGGGGTGGAGTGGGTATACAGATGTGTGTATCCTTTTAACAGCTGATTGAAAACGCGATAAAAAGTAGTTCCAGATGTTCGCTTCTTTTGTTTGACGATTTTAATACAGGCTGTGATCCCTTGGACAAAAAATAGTTTTAAGTTTTTGATCTGCTTTCGAATGTATTGACATTGAATATAAAGAAAATTCGGAGGAGTTAAGAAAGATTTTATCTATGGACAAAAATTAACTATCCAGATAATGTTAAATTTAAAATAATATTTTCATTCATTATAATATTTAAAATTATTTTCGGGTTCAGTCACACTTTACTTATCTGAATTTTTTCGCAGTGCCGCATGTCAAATTTCAGGGTTAAACTCACGTTACACACAGTTTTTACTTTCACTTACCTATATATGAAATATATAGTAAGTGGAAGTATTGCGATCGTGAAAAATTTCGACTTCCGGTTTTCAACGGAAATACACGTTTTGGGACCCCCTGAGTCGAAATAACCAAGTCCCGCGAAATGGTCTGTGTGTGTGTGTATGTGAACAGACTTGCTCAAAAACTATAAACCGTGCGAACCTGAAATTGGGTATTTAGAGTATGTATATGCCCGCGATGTGACAGCAAAAATTTCATCAAATTTGCTCAAAGGGAGGGGGTACTTTATTTAATAACTTTTTAAGTTTTTTTCGATTTTCTCAAAAACGGCTTTAACGATTTTGATAACTGAGTATTTGATCTATTTATATGCCCGAAATATGACTGTAAAAATTTCAGCAAAATTGATCAACAGGGGGGGGGGACTTTACTTAATAAATTTTGTCTAATTTTTACCTTTTTGATCGATTATCTCAAAAACGGCTTTAACGATTTTTATCAAATTCGTTATGTTTAATGAAAATTAGTTGTTATTTCATATCAGGTAAGCTTTATCATTATTAAAATGTTCTGAGGGGGCTTAAATGGGGAAGGGGCTTTTTTTGTTTTTCTATAAAGTACCTTTGTTTTAGTTTATATTGAGAAATTATCTGTCTCTCATCACGCTTAAAAATAAGAAACGGCTAAATATGATATATGAAGAAAATCAAGTAAACATATACAGGAGAAAAAAAGAAAAATATTCCGTCAACTCATAAAACACCTTGAGCTCACGCAGGCGCCGTACGCCTTTAATGACAAACCAATGCGTTATAATTAAACTGTTCTGTTCATTTGAGAAGTGGCAATTAACAAAACGCATTAATTTCTAATCTAAGTAAGTTGGTAAGTGAAAGTTGTGTGTTGCGCGCACGCACCAGATTTTTCTACTTCAGATACCAATTGATATATTTAAAACTCTTAAGTTTGAAATTTTACTTAAAAAAATAGTTCAAATTCTTGACTTCAATGTTTTAACAAATAGTGAGAAATAAAGGCGAATCATATTGCTTTCTTGTTTGTTTAACGCCCCTTTATGGTACTAAGACTAATTGGACGATGCTACTGTGGGAGTCCTAAATTTTGCCTATCCAGGTATAATTAGGATAGGAATCTTTAACGAGCATATGTTGTCTCTGTGTCACTATGTACATTGTTACATGAATTATAACCTTCTTTCTAAAAAAATGATTTAAACCCACATCAGTGTTACCATATTATTTTCACTTACCTATATATGAAATATATAGTAAGGAAAGTATTGCGATCGTGAAAAATTTTGACTTCCGGTTTTCAACGGAAATACACATTGTGGGGTCCCCTGAGTCCAATAAACCAAGTCCCACGAAATGGTCTGTGTGTGTGTGTTTATGAACAGACTAGCTCAAAAACTATAAACTGCACAGACCTGAAATTGGGTATTTAGTGTATGTATATGCCAGCGATGTGGCAGCGAAAATTTCATCAAAATTGATTAATTTGGAGGGGACACTTTACTTAATAACTGTTGTCTCATTATCACGTGTTTTTTTTGTTTACTCAAAAAACGGCTTAAAATATACCTATCGATTCACCTTCAAGATGTATTTGTAAAAAGCAACTCGTAGTAAAAAAAATCTGGTGCGATGCGCGCAACACACAACTTTCACTTACAGACTTACTTACATTAGAAATCGACATGTTTTTTTTATTGCCATTTTTATAAATAATATAAAAAAGATGACTTGAATTTGATTAAAAGTGATTAATTTAATCAAAATCATTAAAGCCGTTTTTGAGATATCCCAAAAAAAATGTAAAAATTGGAAAAAAAAGTTATGAAATAAAGAGCCCCCTGCATTTGACCAATTTTGATGAAATGTTGTCTGTCACATTGTGAGCATATACATACACCAAATATCCAGTCTGATAAAAATCATTACAGCCGCTGTTGAGTAAATGAAGAAAACACGTGAACATAAGAAAAAGTTTATTAAATGAAGTACCCCCTCCGTTTCACCAATATTGATGAAATTTCGGCTGTCGCATCGCGGGCATATACATACATCAAATACCCAGTTTCATCAAAATCATCAAAGCCGTTTTTGAGAAAATAAAAAAAAACGTAAACATTAGATACAATTCTTTAAGTAAAGTCCCCCCTCCGGTTGATCAATTTTGAAGAAATTTTTACAGTCGTATCTCGGGCATATACATACATCATATACCCAGTTTGATCAAAATCGCTTAAGCCGTTTTTGAGTAAATAAAAAAAACACGTGAAAATGATACAAAATTTATTAAGTAAAGTCCCCCCTACGGTTAATCAATTTTGATGAATTTTTTACAGTCATATCTCGGGCATATAAATAGATCAAATACTCAGTTTAATCAAAATCGTTAGAGCCGTTTTTGAGAAAATCGAAAAAAACGTAAAAAGTTATTAAATAAAGTACCCCCTCCCTTTGAGCGATTTTGATGAAATTTTTGCTGTCACATCGCGGGCTTATACATACACTAAATACCCAATTTCAGGTTCCCACGGTTTATAGTTTTTGAGCTAGTCTGTTCACACACACACACACACACAGAGACACACACACACACACACACACACACACACACACAGACCATTTCGCGGGACTTGGTTATTTCGGCTCAGGGGGTCCCAAAACGTGTATTTCCGTTGAAAACCGGAAGTCGAAATTTTTCACGATCGCAATACTTCCACTTACTATATATTTCATATATAGGTAAGTGAAAGTAAAACAAGCAAGCTTTAAAAAACTCGACTGTTGATGAAATTAGTCCCTTCATACATAAATTAGCAATAATGAATCGAAAAGTGCTGAGAATTATCAAATTTTGCTATAGAGATACTCTATAACTTATGGAGATCTACAAATATAAGTATATACTTAAATTTG
Source organism: Aelia acuminata (assembly GCA_911387785.2). Lineage (NCBI taxonomy): Eukaryota > Metazoa > Arthropoda > Insecta > Hemiptera > Pentatomidae > Aelia > Aelia acuminata. Next base: position 145,537,576 of record OU426981.1, on the reverse strand, counting down.
TGAGTTGAGGAATGGCGTTTGCATATTATCGAAACACGTCGATTTCTAATCCAAGTAGGTTCGTAAGTGAAAGTTGTGTGTTGCGCGCATCGCACCAGATTTTTTTTATTGCAACTGAAAAACATGAAAAACATTTCATTTCAATCACGTTCGTCCAGATATTCGAAAAGTCAATATATAAAATATACAATCAAGTATTTTCTATTTCTAAACCAAAGATAGGCAACTCATAACAATAACAATGCCGGGCTGTGATTGGACAATACATAATAAAAAGTCGAACTCGGGATCCAATCAAAGCATGGAATATTCAGCGGAGTGATGTGATTGGAGGACGACCAAGCCGCAATCAGAGCTGAATAGGCGAGCTGATTGATAAGCCAGCGACCCTTCTCAGTTCTTAGCCTCTGTTGGCTCGAAGATGGAGGAAAATTGGACCATCACCGAATTAGGGAAATTAGGAAGTTTTGCATAATTTAAAAATAAGAAAGAAACAAAGAGAAGAAAAAATATTATGCTCCGTTACTTTTGAAGTTAATAAATATTTTATATTATGGTCAAATCAAGTAATTTTTTTTTTTTTTTTTTACTTACCCTTATATGAAATACATAGTAAGGGTAGGTAGGGTAAACCGTACAGTTATTGGCACACTTAAGACTAAATTTCAGTGGTGACATTAAAAAAAATACTTCTTATGAAGGGATCTAATTGAAACTTCCTATAACTCCTCTTTATCTATCTTTATAAAGACTCAAAAGTTCTTTTTTTGGGTGCAAATTTCAATAGTTTTACAATATGGCAATATTTATTGTTAAAAGTGACAAATCTAGTTACCGTAAAACGAGGTGACTTTGTGACTAATGGGGTGACTTTGTGACAAGCCTATTTTTCTACAGTTCTTGAATTTTCCTCCTTAAAAAGAATCAGGTTAGGCAATGCAGTGTACTTGTCAGTTGGTCAGTAATGTGCTGCAACCTACTGGCCACAAATGGATCTCTATAACTTCTTTCATTCCATTTATCATGGTGCTTTATTTCAAATTTTCAAATAAATGAAAAAAATCAAGATATATATATATGAATATATATATGTATGGCTCTGATACTTCTATCTTACCGGACGAATTGAAGCAGGGCAAGACCAGTCGTGATTGGGATAGAGACAGGAAAATAGCACTCGACAACACAAAAAAGTCACACGACTACAATAAAAAACTATTTGATAAACATAGGAAATACCGGGAATTCCATGTAGGAGATATGGTATACGTGGAAAATGGAAATAAATTAAATAGAAAGAAGTTGGATGAGTTAAAAATAGGACCATATGAGATTATTGAAAAAATTTCCAATTCAATATACAGGATTGATACAGGTCACAGGAAAAAAATAGAATCGAATCTTTTTCATATTACAAAACTTATTCCAATACCTAAATTAGAAGAAGATAACGGTGGATAAGTTGCGAGGAAATTTTCTGGAAAATTTCCTTCCCCGCGGGGGGAGATGTAAAGAAAATATATTTCTTAATTAATTTAATTTTTGCTATAGACATGAGGTGTGTGCTTGATAGGTTATTTGTATTTGTGAATTAAAACATATGGTTAAAGTTAATGATAAAACATTTGATTTAAAATATTGTGAGCAGTCGATTTGAAATGTTATTAAGAAATGCTTACCTAAGAATAAACTTTTAATGACGTTTCTTTTTTTACAGGTAAGTGTTTACAAAAATGTTTTAGAAATATTAAGTTTAATGTGTGATAAATTTTATTGGTAATTATTAAAAATAAAAACTTTTTTTACAGAGCAACTATTGAGAGTTTATTCATAGGAATATCATTATATATATATATATAATATATGAAATAAAGCACCTTGGTAAATGGAATGAAAGAAGTTATGTATAAGTGGCCAGTAGGTTGCAGCACATTACTGACCAACTGACAAGTACACTGAATTGCCTAACCTGATTCTTTTCAAGGAGGGAAATTCAAAAACTGTAGAAAAATAGGCTTGTCACAAAGTCACCTCGTTATACGGTATTGTGTTTTGCACCCTGTGGATTTAATTGTGAAATCTTCTCTATGGTTAGTTTGTTAAAGTCTTACTTCATAGATGACTTAGAGGACCCTCCATTAGATTCATGTATACCTTATAATAAAATTAGGATTTGTTTACCTATTTCTTTAAGTTAAGGTTGGGGTGCCAATAACTGTACCGAGTGCCAATTACTGTATGATTTACCCTATAAAGTTATAGTAAGACATTTAGTTAGCATGGAAACGAATAATATCCATTAAATATGTATCTTTCAAAGCTTTTGACATCTCTTTCACATGAACAGAATGTCTTTAGTGATAATAAAGTTCTCCCCTCCATTTGACCAATTTTGATGAAATTTGTTGAGGTCATATAGCCGGCATATGGATACACCAAGTACCCGATTTCAGGTTCGTACGGTTCGCACACACATAATCACACACTCAGACCGTTTAGCGGGACTTGGCTAGTTGGACTCAGGGGACCCCAAAACGTTTAGTTCCGTTGAAAACCTTCATTTTAAAACCCTAAAACACATCGGTAGCAAAGAACCTCCAAAATCCAGCTTGGTTATGAAATGGCGGCCCGAAACAACTTCAGTTAACCATCACAAGTGACCAACACTTAAGCAAATACTTATACTCATCATTGAAATGCATGTATAAAATTTCCCAATGAAAGTTTCATTAACAAAAAAAAATACAGGCTATGAACATTATGCAAAATATAGTGAAATCACTAATACATCGAATAATTCACATATATATTGTTAAGTTTTTATCAAACTTAAGAATTTTTTTTTTTTTTTTTTTTTTCTAAAAAATTTGGTTTTATGTTTAGAGAAGACTATGATTTTATGTTTCCTATTTAAACATACTAATTTTCAGCTAATCATTCATTTCAAAACGATTAAACCTTTTAAACATTCTAAGTGAACTGTTGAGTTTATGTTTTTACCTTTCTAGATGATTTTGGCTTTGCTTTTTATATTTAAACACGTTAACTTTCGTTAATTCAGCAATTCTAAATGGTTAAAACTCCCAGAGCGTTCTAATATACTAAATTAAAACATGTACTTACAACGTGGTTTGCCAATTTTATGTTCTCGCGATGTTTTTCTTGTAAAAACACTTGTGTCATCTTTTTACACTGTCTAGATCATGTTTCAATAGTTTTTTCACTGTAACCCGGCTTATTTGTGAGAATTTATGCATTTTTCACTATTGATGGTTATCCTTGCGACAGGTTACGTATTCACGTTCAAAAGCTCAGAGCAGTAGCTAAGTTTTTTCTTTATTTTTTGTTTTTCTCGCTTTGAGCACTTTTAGCTGTCTAATTATGTTCAATAAAATCTAAAAGCACTTCTAATTACCAGCTTTTATTTTTAACATGCTTATAATAGTCATTTTCCGTCATTTTAAAGATTGTATATTTTAAGCTTTCGCAGTCTGCCACGCGACTCTAGCGCTTAATACCTTGGCCCTATAAAAACCGCGGGCAGCATTTGCCCTTCGTCTTTTTGCGTCTGCCCTTCGCTGAAGCTAGAACTCTCGCGGTCACTCTGTCTCGACCCACCGCCATCTTGGCTAGCTTCACACACCGCTTTCTTCCGAGGGGAGAAACTTCTTTGGGCAACCAAGACCAAAACGGATGAACTGGCTGTGGTTCCTTCGCGGAGGAGAACTTCTTTTCAACTGTCTCTACTTTGCATCTTCTGCCAGCCTGCAGGCGACCTCGCTTCGCAGCCCAGCACTTCTGTTACACCAGCCTTCACTGAAGCTTTGTATCGTAATTATATTATTTAAAAATGTTTCCTTTGGTATTTTTGTATACATGTCTTTAATTAGCTGGCCAGCTACTCTTTGTAATTTAGCTATAATTAGTTGTAATCTAGCAATTTTCTATTTTCATTTAGCAGTCTTGTATTGTACTTCAGCTAAAGACTCATTTCATTTCCAAATATTAATTGTCTCTGTAATTTACATGCTAAATTATGAGCTGAGGTGGGGAACCCTGCAGAGCTGGCAGTTAGCCGAGCACAGAACACTGTTAGCCGGATCACCCGCGTCAACTTGCACCTCTCAGCGAAGGACCCAGCATCTTCAGCTGTTTTCAATTAAACTTCAGGGGTGCAGTAAAAGGCAGAGAGCAGGTCTTCGGCTGTTTCCCGGTGGTCTTCAGGGGTGCGGTAACCAGCTTCCGGCTAAATTTCAGGTGAGTGCCAGTTTCTGTAACCCTAGGTTAAGGCCCACCTCCCCAGGCTTCTCTCTCACAATTCATTTGGTTACAGTTCGCAACAGTGTTGGGTTCCCCTTCAGATTTGATCAGTTCGCACCTGTCTTGATTGCAGAAAATTGGGATCACTGGAGGAGGAGAAGAGGAGCATTATTTTTTTGGATTATCTTTTATTGTAATAAAAACAGTTTGTTTTCTTTTTCTTTTATCTCTGGTTCTTCTTACCCAAAAACCCAACATATATTGTAATGAGTTTCTATAAAACGAAAAGAATAATTTATAATGCCAGACAAACAAAAAAACGCAAATAATTAAACAGGTTTTAAAAATTATCACTTCGTAACACAAAAATAACCATGACTTGAGCTTCAGAAAGAGACTATCTCTCCGGTCCATCGTGCCTTATATTCAGTCTGAATTAGAACATTCCAGATGGTCCCCAACGAGCGTGGAAGGTTCTCGAACAATCACGAATATGTAACAGAACAGTCACGAACACCTACTAGAACAGTTTGTTCCAACTTTGCCAACAAAAAGTCTAGAACTCTTTTCAATCATATGTTTTGGGTTTCACGTTACAATATGTTCAGAATAGATATAATCACCAGATTGAACTTTTTACTAAGCGAAAATTTTACTCGCTTTAGATTATGAAGAAGAAGAAATATTTTTATTTATAATGTTAATTTAAAAAAAATAAAATGAAAAAGATCATTCTCGGAGTTAAAAACTTGCCAATTTTGCAAGGATGTACATATATTCCAGCTCATTCATAAAAATAGCCGATTTTTTAGATATGACGTTCACACATTTTAATGTGTGAGCGATAAATAAGTATTCATTAATATAAATTAATAAAGCTTCAATTTTTTATTCGTAAGAACAGCCTGGAAGGTTCTGGGCCAGCATGGATGGTACTCGAACATCGTAGTCACAAATATGTATTACGATGATTTGTCCCGATTACTAGTTCGTTCCAACAACAAGTCTAGAACTATTTGTGTCTGTGTTTTGTTCTACGTCATAATATTTTCAATTCATGAGTTGCTGACCAACTACATAATTTAGGATTTATAAACGGACTGATGTAGTTTGCCAACTTATAAAAATTAGGCTGTAATAGTTTCCTATTAGAGAGAGGAATCTTCGATACTCTTGCAGGTTCAAATAAAGAATCTATTTCCGTAGCAAATGTAGCATAGTGCCGAAGAGATGCTGCTAGCGGAAATTCCAATTACCGGAGAGGAGATGGCGAGTAGCGATACCCTCCTGTATCGGGGAGCCATCCTCCGGCTAATGGCCCATCCTGGGAGAAGACAGCGGTAGGGGAGGCTTTTAGCCGTTGAGGAAATGGACCAGGCCTTTTCCGATACCAATCCTCCGCTTATTGGCCCAGAACACTACTTTCCAGGGGTTGTCTGATCTTCTTGAAAACGCTGATGGAATCGTGCAACGGAGCAGTTAAGCTTCTTACTCTGGAAGGAATTTTATTTTTCTCCACTTACCGAAATTAAACATCTGGTGGTGCGAGGAAAACATCTGGAAGCCAAGGTTTTAAACAAACTGTTTAAGGGGGGTAAACAAACTCACATAGGTATGAGTCTAAAAGGGATCTTCTGCTTCCATAGTATATGCTATACTATAGTATATTCTAGAAAGTTGTATCCTCCTTTTCTTTTAAATTAGAAATATGTTACTAAATAACATAACGGCATGATAAATAACGAATAATATCAGAAAGTAACTGGTGTGGCTAAAGTAAAAAAAAAAAAAAAAAAAAACCGAAACCTATACAGACCTTGCATTTTAAGGATGAGTGTAGAGTTTTCACTTTGGCGAACTTTTCTACGAGGTTTTTTAAGAATTGGATGATTGATAATCAGGATTTTTAGTCAAAACTTTTTATTTATTAGCATACGTTTCGGTTCAAACATGTGGATCTTCGTAATGGTTTGTTGAGTCCAGAGTAATGCTGAGACAGTTGACCATTGCGCACCTCTAAATTTGTTTTTTTTTACGTCCATTTATGCTACTAATCAGACGATGCTACTATGGAAGTCCTAAATTTTGACCATCCAGGTAAAAATGGATAGGGATCTTTAACGAGTACCTGACATCGTACAGGCTCGGGACCTGCATTTTACGTCCTATCCGAGAGACTGCATAGCAAGGATTTTTTACTCCCTTTAAAAAATCCTAGGGCCACCGCGGGATGCAAACCCGTGATCTTTAGTATTGTAGGTTGCCATGCTAACCCCTATCTTATTATTAAATTAATAGTAGTTGAGAACAGATGCTTTAAGTAATGTATGTAAAAAGCTTTTACATACATTACATTTAAAAAAACACAAATGAAAGTTTAATATAAAATTCGTTGAATTATTCATTTAGGGGTCTAATATGCTTTTTTTTAAAATTTTCAATTTTAAAATACAATCAAATGTATCCTTCTTCTTCTGTAAACAAACAAACATAGGTAAGAGTCTCGAAGGGATCTACTATACTATTCCGTAGTACATATTAGACTATTCCATAGTATATACTATACTATATTATAGTCTGGAACGTTATACAGAGCTAAAGGCAAAAAGCCTTTCCCTTGCATTGCGACCTTTAGTATTGTAGGTAGCTTTGCTAACGACTTCACTACGCGTGACCCCTTCTAAATTTGTTTATGTATGGGGAACGTAAAACAAAGATATGAGCTCACCTTTTGGAATATAAATATTCCCATAATAAATTCCACTAATATAAGTTTTTCCAACTCCACAAAAAAACTCGCGAGCAAAGATAAATATCTTATTTTACTCCTGAAATACCAAAATCTATTAGTAACACCTAAACTAAATTCAAATGGGACTTTTCTAGTCCACTGAAATTTAAACTTTGAGCAGCTTCAGACCTCGGGACAGGACAGGGGAATGAATTTCGATCTTTTTCTGGCATATTTACGGTACATGTAATATAATTATATAACATATAATTAAAATAAAGTCGTATGAGGTCTACTTTTATAATTCGCCTGGATTTAGAAAATCGATGTCTTTGTGTCCTAAGCTTTTCTAAATCGCTACAAAAGACAAGGACACAAAAGTGCACTCATACGTGAGAATGTCCCATATAAATAAATAATAAATTTATTTACATTTATACCGTAATGGAGAGCAAATAATTCAAGCATGTCTTCGTTACGGTCCGGCTATATAAGTATACCCAACGTCTGAGCTCCTGTAACTTCCTACTCTCCTACTACAAAGAAAATTATGTGTAACATTTTAAAGGTTAAAAAAAAAAAAAAAACGTTAAAAAACTAATTACTGGAGTCACCTGTGGTATAGTGGTTAGCAGGGCAACATAAAATACTAAAGGTCACAGGTTTGCGCCCAGCGGTGCCCTAGGATTTTTTTATAGGAGTAAAAAATCCTTAGCTATGCCGTCCCTCGGATAGGACGTAAAATGCAGGGCCCGAGCCTGTACGACGTCAGGTACTCGTTAAAGATCCCTATCCTAATTATACCTGGATAGGTAAAATTTAGGACTCCCACTGTAGCATCGTCCGATTAGCCTAAGCAGCATAAAAATGGACGTTAATCAAACAAACAAACAAACCCATATAAATTTATTTACATTTATACCGTAATGGAGAGCAAATAATTCAAGCATGTCTTCGTTACGGTCCGGCTATGTAAGTATACCCAACGTCTGAGCTCCTGTAACTCCTACTCTCCTACTACAAAGAAAATTATGTGTAACATTTTAAGGGTTAAAAAAAAAAAAAAAACGTTAAAAAACTAATTACTGGAGTCACCTGTGGTATAGTGGTTAGCAGGGCAATCCAAGAGGGGGGGGTCACGGGGTCATGGCACCCTCAAATATTTTGTTTTGTCAATTTGTATTGTATTTTTAAACGTATAATGAAATTAGGTGGTTACTATGACCTCAACATAATTAATACTTTTGGTAGTTTTTTTAGATAGTTGTTCAGATCGCAGTTCATAATAAAAGGTAATAATCTCATATAGAAATAGTTCTGTCAACCACGCGATAATGAGAGAGGGGGTTTCGACCCTCCCCCCCCCCCCCCCCAAATTTCGTGCTAAATCCATCTTATGTGCTATAAATATATCTTTAAGACAGAAAATAGACGAGAGAAACGGTTGCCATATTGGGATTAATTGCACCCGAAAATTCCTTAAATGATGGCCAGTGCTTTCGTTATTATATAACTATACAGGAAACATTTGCTGCGGAATATAGTCACAGTAACCGACTGACCCTGAAGATCGTGGAGGCCGTGACTAAAGCGATCAGTGTGCCCTACTCTTCCGGCCACTTCCTTAGCCTAATCGATTTCTTACAGACTCACATCGACCGTACGCTAATCCTGCCCGTTGCATCGAGGGGGATATAGAGCAAAAAATATCTGGGAAACTCATAACACGCATCTTCTGTGGGATCTTAGGGAAAATGGCGAGTCGAATCTCGAAGCGAGAAAGTATAAGCAAGCACACAACGCAGGCGATGGGAAACCAGTGCCATTACTAAATCGATTCCACCATGAAAATCGATATCGCGTTTTCCAAGCTCGATAAATTAAAATAAAGTTCACCCATGAACTAAATGCACAAACTTGTACCATTTATGAACAAAACGTAATTCGTTTATATTATTGGAAAATTAAATTCCAGAAATTCAGAAGATTAGCATCGTCCGAAACTACGCAATCGTTACATACAATTAAAGTACTCAACAACCCTTTTTCATTTGGCACATTTTATCAGCTTTTTGCTTCAAATTTTTTATTAATAAATAAAAAATCCTAATAAATAGTAGTGGGTAGGGATAACAGTTAGAAGGCAAAATAAACAGAAAATGATACCAATGGTGGTCTTCCTAAAAAATGTTTAATAATTAAAAACATGTAGTTAATAGAGAAATAAATATCTAACTAAAATAGAGAAATATACTATCTTCAGAAATAATAAATATATAAATATTTCTTATCAATGGCAGGGCAATGATAAGGTTAACTCAAGTTGTATTTTGTTGACGAATAATGGCAGCAAGTTACTGATCTCACATGAATTTTAATTTATAGATTATTTATAGTATAAGTGTTCATTGTAGATTTTACATTGAAATCAATACGAGTATGTATTAGGAATTTAGTTTTGAAAAGTTAGCTGCATTAGATTAATTTGTTAAATTTTTTTTAGCAATGAAGATAGTTTGCTGAAATATATGCGTTGTTAAAGAATCTGGAACTTATTATTCTTCTAATATATTTCCAACACGCGTTATAAAACTGTAACCTATAATAAGATATAATAACCCATGATAACGACACCTATAACATATAATAAATACGTATACATATATGTATATTACACATAAAAATAAGTGAGTGATATATTCACTATAAAGTATCTCCAACTAACAACTCCAGAGCCTGTGCCATGTCAGATGGCGTTATATATATATATATCCCACAAATTTAGGACTCCCACTGTAGCATCTTCCAATTAGCCTTAGTAGCAGAAAGGGACGTTTTTTAGAGTCCTCAATATCAAACTGCAACGGTTCTGGATATATTGGGCATTTAATTTACTAAATAAAATACGCAAACTATTTCTTGAATGTTCTGTTAGCATATTTTAATAATAAATCGCGTGGGGGTCACCTGTGGTGTAGTGGTTAGCATGGCAACCTACAATACTAAAGGTCGCGGGTTCGCGTCCCGTTGTGGCCATAGGATTTTTTAAAGGGAGTAAAAAATCCTTAGTTATGCCGTCCCTCGGATATGACATAAAATGGAACACCCGAGCCTGTACGATGTCAGGTACTCGTTAAAGATCCCTATCCTAATTATACCTGGATAGGCAAAACGTAGGAGTCCCACTGTAGCATTTAGTTTTAAGACAATTTTTAGAACCAACCCATACATTTTTGTATATCACATGAAATGGCATGGAATGCACTGTTAAACGACATCAATCTCATAGTCCATGTCAAATTCGGAAAACATCTACAGCTATTTTTAATCATGATTTTTTCTGTATGTGGACCTATTTTTGAGGGCTTTAGAGACCAATAATTAAAAAACGGGTTGACATATCTCAGTAATATTTCAGGATTTTTCTAGTAGATACAAGTAGTACATATGTACAAGATTTCAAGAAAATCTGAGACGGTGAGGTTCAAAATGATATATTTTTTTGTTGATTTGACGTGGAATTGCTCTACATAAAAAATCCGATCTCTACTCATTATATAAGGAGCATATTTTGTTCTCATTCTGATAGTATACGAAGTATATTATGCTAATTATAATAATGACTTCTGGTATACTTTTAGCTTCTCGCACTCGGGATAACTGACAGCAAACAGTTATCTGATATGAGGATGAGCAGAAGCCATACTCTGATTATTATTGAACATTATTCATGAAGGGTAATGGAGCAGTTCGGACTTGGCAGTTCAAACTTGAGGCCGGCCCCGGGGACTTAGCCCTCCAGGTGTGTGGGGCCACCACCGCACCTGTAAATTATAAATCAGCTAACTTGCTACATTAGCTCTAGCCACCAAGATGACGGCCGGAGCAGCTTCAGGAAGAGAGGGCTTGGTTTATTTGTTCAGTGTAAATTGACAAAGTAGCAGTCATCAGATCCTATGAACCTACGTACAAAAATTGAAGCGTGGATATGCAAAATGGCAAGAGCCGAAAAAATAAAATAATAAAGTTTTTTTTCCGCCAAATTTTAAATGGGGGTGGGTAAGTAATTTTTTGTCCTTAGAAGGCAGTTCATTGAACGGTTGAAAGATGGCATGGGTGTAAGCACAGACCGTAGGATGTGATACCTGAACAATCTTTCTGGGGCACTTAAACTCTTTTGCTTTTCCATGCTTCAATTATCATCGAGTAAATCGTATACTTTTAATTTGACTGCTCCACAATACCATTATCTAACAATATTTATGTTGTAGTTTTTATCTCTGGCATAGTGATGTAAAACTATCGATATTTATCAAACCATCGATAGCAGTATCGAAAAATTTGTTTTTATTTAACACGTTAGGTGTGGCGGCTTATTTTAGGGGTATCCTGAATTGAACGGTATCGGTCCCCGGGGTCCGACTGTTGGGATGAGCCACAGACCATATCGGGCGTCGGAGTCCGATGGGAATGCTCTGACGAAAGCGTTATTTTTTTACTAAAAATGAACTAAATGAGCGTCCCAAGGGAATTATCTCTTGGTACGGATTGGAACTAGACATAATAGGCGCCAGATGCAGCATTTACGCCATACTTTATCGAAAATCGGACCTCGGAGTCCGATTCTAAATAAACAACATAGTTTCAGCTGTTAGCAACATTTTCTGCACTAAAATGCAATAATCTCATTAAAAATCGACTAAATTGAGTGTTTGAAGTGTTCGGGCTTTCGGTCATTTTCGTGTGAAAATCGGCTGTTAAGAAGGGAATGTAACACATCGGACCTCGGGGACTGATGCCTCACCTAACTTGTTAAAGGGAAAAGTGGTAATAGCACCTGCCTCTTAGCACCTATGAGCTTTATAATTCATTTGAATGTAAAATAAAACTTTACAGAGTAATTTTATTTATTTTTCTAACAAAAAGTATGTATCTACATAGTGTTGATCCAGAGGATAGTCCACACACTCAAGGATCGCGTTCTAAATGTCGTCGCGTCTTGTACCTTAAAAATTAACTTCGTCGACAAATGAGGATTCCGGGCTCGTGGTTAATTAAAGAGGGTTGGAATCACCTTCCTCTTAATCCATTTTGCTTGAATTGTTGGTAGTTTTGACTTTATATCTACGAAAAAAACCTCTGGCTATAATGGAACCCATTGACACAAATGTTTATCTTATTACCTAAGTGGGATATTTAATAATACTAGCTAGGGTGCCCGGCTTCGCTCCGGTAGTTGTGTGGTAGTTTTAATAACAGCAACATTTTAAGATTAAAGTAAACATAGAACAAAATTAGCACCCTCTTGAAACTTCGTTTTTAAATTGGTATCAACATTAAGATTCGAGAACTGCAGAGTCCGCCCAAATAAGGAACCCTATGTACTTTATTGGGGGTTGAAAATGGTAAATGAACAATTAATTTTAATGCAACTTTGTCAAGTTATGCATCGTTTTTGATGGTTTCAGTGATTATGAATCGTAAAAGCCCATTCCAAGCAATCAGCAGATATTAAGTTATTAGATTATAGTTGAAAAATCTGATATCTCAGTTAAAAATATTATATTTCGAGTACAACTTAAGCACCGACTACTGTGATGATCCTATTAGACCCAGGATAGAAACTACCGAAGATTCATAGAAACTTTTCTTCAGACCTTTCTTACATTTTAACCTCCCTTAAGATATCCCCCCGTAATTAGAGTGGACTCTGCAAATCTCAAAACTCACTACTATTACAAAGGGAAAACTAAATTGACTGGAAATTAAAGTAATAGGGTAATAGGGTAATAGGGAGGTATATATATATATATATATATATATATATATATATATATATATAGTTATTAGGTATAGTTATATATATATTAGGTATAGTTATTAGGTAATAGGGAGTTAGTCGTTTTGTCATCTGGAATGCTCATCATACATAGTAATTAAACCATCTTCTTTTTCATAACTACAATAAGAACACTTCAAAATTTTTATTTTCGATTTATATTCGGTCAATTCATCTCTTTTTTTATGTCTGATTTTATTCCCTCACTGTACTAGTAAGAAATGTTCACTCATATTGCATTAAATTAACTTATATATTAAGTATATATTATATATTGATTAAATGTAGTGTGTTGAACAATTAGCCTTCTTATGAGAAAATTAATTTTTTAAGAAATCCAGTCGGTTTTCTAATAGATTGCAGAGATGTAGAATCATTATTTTATTTTGAAAGCAAAAGATAAACTAATTATTATCGCCTAATATTTTAGTAATTTAAAAAGAACAGTCGAAAAAATACATAACTTTTACAAACTGAACTGGATGAATGAACAATAAACATTGAGTGAAACGCACCCTACCGCTGCCTGGTAGTCTGATACTCGAACTAAATTTTTCATTCATAAACTCTTATGTCATTTCATAAACTCTTAGCTAGGCTAATTACATGGTGCGAGAGGCTTAAAATTCCAGTCCTTTTCTCTTCAATTTTACTGCCTTACGAGAAAAATGGAAATCTTCTTCTCCATTAGGAGTTATATGGCCACACGACGACATAACTTACTTAATCGTACGTTGAGTCGTTTTTAAGCCTTATCGGCAGGCACAATTTACACTTTGCTATATAATATATATTGATTAAAACAAAAGAAAAAAGTACAATAAAAAAAGAAAAAAAAAAAGGCTTTACTACTCCTATCCTTCCAAATAAAAAATTCAACTATTCTACTCCTCCCCCCTCGTTCATTACCATATACTATTGTTAGTATCGATAATTTTATGCCCGATACTATCGAAACTATCGATAAGGAAGTCTATCGACATAAATTACAGAAATAATTTTATGCTGAAGTTCGGGTTCAGTCTTAAAAGGTTTATTGATGAGAGTAAATATTGAATTACTGTTTGACTTTTAATTTTTAGTGTCGTCTTTATAATTATTGCAATATTCAAATAAAAAATATTTCCAAGAATTCATAATCAAGAAAATATTTTCTTGCCTACACTTTTTTTATGGAGCAAATCTCAGATTAAGACGAAATAATCCGAGATGATGAAGTTTAAAATCGTACTATATTGAAAAATATAATCGTTATGGAATAATACCTCCCTGCTTACTTGTAACTAGTAACTAAAAACAGAGTCTTACAAATATCTTCTACGTACTAATCTCAGTTACAAGTGATAACAGTTAATAGTAACGGTTACTGTTTGCTAAATTTTATCTCTGTTGCCTAAGTTGGGCAGTGGAACAGTTACTACTATTGTAGTTATCTCTAGCTCGGGACAGCAAACAGTTGACGTTAACTACACTCAGCAGTCGGCCTCGTTTCCTTTGTTCCTGCTTCAAACACTGATAACATTGACGTTTCGTTGTTCATATCGCGGCAGCAGCTTCAGTTATATGCTCGATATATTATCGATACTTCAGCCAAATTTGGCATTAAAAAAATTGTGGGTTGGGGTATGACGGAATAAAAAAAATCTGGTTGCATTGCATTGCGATGCGCGCAACACACAACTTTCTCTTACCAACTAACTTTGATTAGAAATAGATGTGATTTGTTGAATGCCATTTCTCAAAGTCACAAATTTTTCCACATTCATTTACTTATTTTTGTTTGTATTTACACTTAAAAGTACACAATTTTTTTTTTATTATGCAATAAAAGTTTTTACTTGTGATGATTCGACATTGCAAGCATAATACTCCAAGTCGTCGGATTTTATGATTCTCTATGTAGTTGTTGAAAACTTCATATAGTTACCAAGAAACGAAAAATTCCAGTAAATGAACAGAACATCTTTAATTATAAATAATCGTCTGCCATTAAAGGCGTACTGCGCATGCGTACGTAAATTGCATAGTAAATTTTAGTTGTGCACATAAGTTTTTTGACCACCCTATACAAAAATAACTTATATTAAAAAAATATATCTACCCCTTTTAAAAATTGACGAATGGTCATAATTCTAAAGTCATTTAATAAGCAAAAACCAATATTTCCCGCTGTAAAAAAACAAAAACAAATAATATTGAAAATTGTATTGCTTTTTACACAAAGTGAATATTTTCATCACTAGTACCAAATTTTTTTTGTTTGTTGGATTAGGTAATACTTCGGAGCGAATATTAATATTTTTGTCGATGACTGTTTAAATTTCTTTTACGTAATGAATCATAATGAATCCAAAAAAAGTGGATGCATTTGTTGAACATAAAAGTTTATCAAAACATTTCACAAAATCGATGCTTCAGAAAATATTTTTTTTTTTACAACAGAGTTATAATTGTTAATTCAATTAACTTTTTTGGCGTAATAACAAGTGTTATAAAATTAAAATATGTAAAATTATTTATTTCATTGATATTATGAAACTAATCTCAAACACAAGATAAATGTTCTCAAAAACATTTGATGGGATCAGATGTTGCTGAGTAACTGTAGTTGCCACTCTGTAATTACAGTTACAAGAACTAGTTTGTATTAGTAAATCACAACTACTTTTCTCCAACTACTGTAGTTGTAGTTTGGAACTACAACTACATGACTGATAATTGCAAAACAGTTGGTAGTTGCAAATATATTTAACTATTGCCCAATTCTGTGCTCAGTTATCAAAATTTACTTAAGTTTAAAAGGACTATACGAGGCAAAATGGAATAATGTTTCCATCAAATTTGTATGCCTATCAAATATCAATTCCCAGTTGGATCGTTGACGGTGATAATATGTTCGGCATAATGCCTCGTGTTTCGAAATGTTCAGCTTCACAACGTGGCGAACAAATTATTTTCGAATTTAGGTTAATTATTCTTCAGGCAGGCGTGAACAACACACATTACATAGTTCCTATCTAATAACGAAAAGATAACCGAACATAATACAATTCGTATACGTTATTTCACCGTGACATGTGAAACGGTTTTTTTTTTTTCACTGTGCGTGTTATTCATTTTTTCTTTTTATTACTATTTTATTAATACGTACAAAGTTTCGGATTTTTTTGCCCATTTTAAATTTTTTTTTCTGCTATACAAAAACAATGTATAAAATTAAATTACTCTTAAAAACAATAAAAAAACCAAATAAAAATAAATGATGAGGTGTGATGCAAAACTCGTTCGTTCCACCTGAACACATTTTTCAGGAAACACAAAAAACTTACCACGTCTTGTAGAGTGGCCAGATAAAAATGTTTTTTTTTTTTTGGCCTTGGAAAGGTGCAGCTACCCTTTGTAAGTGAGCTTGGAATAAAAAAAATTACTGATTTAGAGGTAACAAAATATGAAATGAGAAAGTTTTGCAACAAAATGTTTAAAAGAAAGACTTTTGCTATATACCACATTGGTACGAACGAGTTTTAATTTACACAGCATAAATTGATCTTCTTAATAATTAATATTTATTTAGGTTCATAACTATTTTATAAATGTATTCGGTACCATTTTATAAAATAATATCACCCACATTTACTAAACATTTTTTTTTTTTGACGAATTTTTAAAAAATATCAGCTCACTAATATAAAACATCTGACTACAAAAAAGTTACAAAAAGACTAGATCATAAGGCCAGCGTCTTCTTCAACAATCGCGACCTCACCATCCTGTTGTTCGTTCTTTCCTTCGTCAGTGGCAGATATATTGAGAACTCGTGTGTAATACTTCAATGAATCATTGGTCTTCCACTTAACACCAAAATGCTTTTTCTGCAGATTATCAACACCTTTCAGCTTGTTGGAGCCATCGAAAAATCAATTTTTAATATAGCTAAGAAGAATCTAGTATCAACTGAAATAAACACGCATTTTAAGTAGCTTTCGATATTCTGTTCGGACAGAGTAACAGAAACTGCTGAAGTGAACGAATGGGATGGGTGCAAATTAAGAAGTGATCATTGGAACCAAAGAGTTTTGCATCAAAACGAGTAACGAAGCAGTTTTTAAACACAATGGGCTATGGAACGAATCAGTTCTGCAACAAACCGCTATTTTGTAAAGCAAAAATCCATAAGAAATAATAAGTTTTGCTCCAATCTGATTAAAATCTTTTATGTTGAAAGATCATTAAAATGTTTTTTAGAATCCACTGCTATCTTAATTTAAAAAAAAAAAATGGAACGAACGAGTTTTGCACCTCACCTCCTCATATATAAAAAAAATTCTTATTTCTAATTAGGGGAGAGCGGGGTTGGTTAGTTTCAACAACAGTTTTCACTTTGTTGATTGTTTAGTCCTTCCTGTTAATATAATCCCAATGGGGCTGATACCACTGTAAGCTCCAAGTATTAGAGTACTTCAAGTATTTTTTTCACCACATAATATTTAATACCAAGATTATAGAAAATTGAAGAATTCATCATTCCAGAGTATGCCAATTAACCCCCTATGTGGGGCGGGTTGGCCTAGAAGGTAGAATTGTTTAGCCATCTCATTCAAGTACAGTCTGACACATATTATTGTTATTAAAAGCTGCACTATAATGGTAAGAAAAATTGCTCTCACCCTCCTTACTGTTACTAAAGACAAATGGTAGTTTCACCTTTGATTATGTTTACCTTGCTTTTATGAATTGCTACTGCGCCAAAAAAAAGTTGAAGAGAGCCAACTAACCCCACAGGAGAGATCATATGAAAGATGGCTGCCAGGACAGGGGAGAACAATCAAACAAGAGGCTGGTTAGTCGAAAGGTTAGGTTTTTCAAAGGAGTTTGGGGCTATGTGAACAGAATCGGAGTCAAATGTTTTTCCTTGCCTTTAAACCAACTTTACTGAAAATATAAAAATTTACTTACATGTTGTAATCAATGTAAAACAAAAATCAATCAATGAAGCACACTCTTCTCTACACTGTAAGCATCGGTTTGAAAACTCAGGACAAGACTCTCGAGGTCGAGCGGGTCACATGGTACAATGGTGGGGCCTTCACAACAGGTGTGACGGAAACTATAAGCCAATGGCCAAACTGCCCCTAAGCCAACCAACCCCGCTCTCCCCTTATTTTTAAAATTTTATTTAATATTATAAGGTTTTATTATTATTTTTTTTTTAACACAGCCCATATCACAAAAAAATCAAATTGGATATCAAATTTTAATAATTTCGTATTTTTACTTTAGTCGGCTAGTTTTTTCTTTTTTTTTTTTTTGTTCCAGATAAAGTTTTTTTTTTTCAATTTCTATATTAACATCCACAGTCTATGAAGTACTGTTTCAGATCACTTTCATCGGAAGATAGTGAGTGATATTTATGAAAACATAACTTAGAAGTCATGTTTTATCTTAAATAGCACATTTTAATAAGACTTGAAACAAAAACCTATTATATTCTTCTCTCATGACTTCTATTGAAAGATTTCTTTGAGCACGAAGTATCTTGAATTACTTCTAGCCTTTTTGTAACGAATGCCTTCAATGACATCTTTGAAATCTAAAACGCTTACCTCATACTGGATGAGTCTCAGATCTACCAGCGTATTCTGTTTCTATAACGGCGAAGGTTTTATTATATTTGAAAAAGTTATCTCATGTGTAACGGTTCCAACATGAAATAAGTTACACGAATAGTGTTAGTTCCATTTGCGATCTGATAACGAAGTCAAATAACCAAGCAACGTTCGGGTTAAAATCTCGTTCGGAGTTGCATTTAATATAGTTCCTTACATAGTTCTTTACATCCACACGTGAAAAGGCGACACATAATTGCCCATGGGAAAAAGAAGTATTTTCCTAGTCCAAGCTGGAAAAAATAGATTTGGCAACTGGATGCTTCCCAACCTTAGTATCGAAAATAAATAAATCAACTTACACCGCCATCTATTGAAAATTTATAGAACTTACGAATAATCGTACTCAACTATATTATAATAAGCATTTAATTCGCAATAAAAGAAATATCGTGGCCAATAATCAAGATAAAAACTATCCTATCTTTTAAGTTGGGAAAATCTACACACTAAGCCAAATTTCATCAAAATCGGTTGAGTAGTTACCTCCGATAAACATAGGGACACGGTATGTATATTTATAACGAGCAGTTCGAGCCACGCGTTACTGTGGCTCAGTAGCTATAATGATGCGTGAATTAATAATACCCTCTTCTTTTTAATACAATCAAATCAAAATGCACTGATAAAGATAAAAACGTTTAAGCTAATCTAGAAACCAACGGGATTTAAAATGGAACTTTAGGAAAAAATTAAAATTGTTTGGTAAAGAATTTAGAAGGGTTTAAGTTTTTATTTTTTGCATCTCATATTTGACCATAGTAAGTATTAACGATTCATTCATTTTAGAGGTTTAATCGAGATAAATAACTACCCTATCTTCTAAGTAGTACAAAAATACACACAGTGAACCAAATTTCATCAAAATCGGACGAGTAGTTTCTGAGTTCACCTCTGACATCGGGACACGATATAAGGATAAAGATAAGTAAACTACATGGTTCTATCTTTGTTCAAATTTCTATTGGGTTATAACAGTTCTAATAGGTTACTTTTACCAAGTAACTGGTAATTAACTGGTACTGGCAAGCAACAGGTGAAAAGGCGACACATAATTGACCATGTCCGAGCTGGGAAAAAATAAATTTAGCAACTGGAATCTTCCCACCCTAAATATTGAAAAAAAAAAGAAGTGTTATGTCAACAAATAAACTTACACCGTCATCTGTAGGAAATTTATAGAACTTACAAATAATCACACTCAACTCTAATATAAGTATTTAGTATTTTTTTTTTCTTTTTTTTTTTTTCCTCTTCCATAGTATCCCTCGTGGAGGGTCGTGTATTTCTAAATTTTTACAGATTCCATGCCCTTAGGCATACTACCTGCATAGATGTTTTTTTTCTTTTTTACAGTAATAGTAATCAATCTGTATGTTAAACTCTTCTAACTTAACACAAAACGAATCAAAGGCGAAAAAAAAAACAAAAAAAAAAAACAGAAATAAACAAAACAAAAATAAAAGTTCAAAACACCACTGGGTGTGGTGGAAGATAAGGTCCATTTGTTCTTCTGCCGGGTCTTCTGTCTTCTCTGGAGTCAATTCTGTAGGTTAATTAATTTTGAAAATTTTAGTAGTTCCAATTTATATTTTTCAAATAACTTGTTTTCCGGAGTAGGCCATGTGTCGCCCTTCATCATGATTGTTTTTATTAAGTGTCCTCTGTTGTGTTCGTGCAAGTGACAGTCATATAAGATATGTTTAAAAGTTTGTGGAGTTTGTCCGTCACAGTCAAAAGTGTTAGTGTTTACAATATTTAGTTTACACAACTATTTAGTTACTAAACACAAGTATTTAGTTTACAATAAAAGAAATAATAAATCCAATAATCGAGATAAAAAAAACTATCCTATCTTTTAAGTTGGACAAAACTACAGACAATGGCAAAATTTTATAAAAATCGGTTTAGTAGTTTCTGATTTTACCCCCGACAAACAACAAAAAGGTTATGAAATCGACATATGACGCCATAATAAATCAAAACACGACCTACTGTATTTGCAATAATTCGCCATAAAAGAAATATTGTGGTCAATAATTAAGATAAAAAGTACCCTGTCTTTTAAGTTGGACAAAACTACATACAATGAGCCAAATTTTATTAAATTCGGTTGAGTAATTTCTGAGTTCACCTCCGACAAACATCGGGACACGAGATTTTTATAAATACAAAGATAAAGATAAAAATAAAGTAAACTACATGGTTTTATCTTTGTTTACATTTTTATTTCTATTAGGTTATAACAGTTATCAAGTGACTGGTACTGGCAAGTAACAGTTAGTAACTTGTTACTTACTAACCGCCTCTGCACCGGGATAGAAAACAAAAGTAAAAATAACAAAAATAAAAACAAGTGAAAAATGGGAATGGGGAAGAGGCCGGAGTAGGGCACGGAGGAAACCCGAAATTCGTCCCGGCATTTTTTCTTGTCGTTTCGACCTCATTGTCGTCGATCATGAGCGAGCAACCTTGTTTTCGTATTCTTCAAGGTGAAAAAAAAAAAAAAAAAACTAGAGCAAAAACTATTTTTATTCCCGATTTTACCAATGAATATCCCACATAATCAGGGATAGAATTTTTATGTAATAAAAATTTCAAAATGCGTACATAAATATGGACGTATATTTGCATATATGTGTAATACAAATATGAAAATATGTACGAAAAAAATCAAACAAAAAAAGTTAATCAACGAAATTTTTGGAAATGTAAGAACACATATGGTACTTCCTCACCTTTACCAGGGCAATTCAACTCAGGCTTTAGTCCCACCATTACAGATGTTCTTGAAATTTGGTACATGTGTACTACTTGTATATACAAGAAAAACTGTGAAATATTAATGAGATATGTCTACCCGTTTTTGAATTATTGGACTATAAAGCCCTCAAAAATAGGCCCAGAAACAGAAAAAATCATGATTAAAAATAGCTGCAGATGTTTCCCAAATTTGACTAGGACTATGAGATTGGTGTCGTTTAACACCGCATTCCATGCCGTTTCACATGATATACAGCAATGTATAGGTTGGGTACTAAAGACATCTTATTAAAGCAAAATGTAAAATTTTAATTTCAATTTTCTCAAAAAGGGCATTTTTTAGACATTTTATATTTTTTTTTAAAATAGGTAGTATTATATCTATTCATACAACAAAATATAAAAGTGGGATGGAAATTTCTTCATTGCTAAAACAATTAAAAAGTAGTTATAAAATTTCATAAATCTAGCATTTTAGGATTAAAAATAGCTGCAGATGTTTTCCAATTTTGACATTGACTATGAGACTGGTGTCTTTTAACAACGCATTCCATGCCATTTCGTATGATACACAGCAATGTATAGGTTGGTGCTACAGAAATTTTCTTAAATCCAAGATTAAGATTTTATTTTCAATTTTCTCAAAAAGGGCATCTTTTAAATTTTTTTAAAAAAATAGGTAGTAGTATCTATTCATACAAAAAAATATAAAAGTGGGATGAAAATTTCTTCATTATTAAAAAAATTGAAAACTAGTGATGTAATTCGCTAAATCTAGGTTTTTATGATTAAAAATAGTATTCCAAATTTGACTAGGATTGTGAGATTGGTGTCGTTTAACAGCGCATTCCATGCCGTTTCATATGGTATTTTACAATGTACTGGTATAGGCAGTATGACCTATTTTTTTTTTAACTACAAAAATAAAAAAAAATGCTCAAAATTTTTTTTTGAAAATTAACATTAAATTTTTAAAATTGGTTTTAAGAAAATTTCTTTAGCACCAACCTATACATTTTTGTATATAATATGAAATGGCTTGGCTAGGATCTTTAAAGCTAGTTATAAATAAATTAAAAGTAAAATTATGGTTATGTTGTTCAATAAATAAAATATTGTTATTTATTTTTTTTACAAAATCTAAGGTTGAGTCTAAACTTTTGACTGATACCGTACATAAGTGTTAATTAAATTTGAACCCTATAGAGCAGTCGATGGAGTCTTCGATATAATTGAGAAATAGTAATAATGACCACAACAGATGTTTCTTCTGTAAAATTTCAGTATTTTTTATTGTGACCGTCTTCTTTCGAATTAGCCATGTGTAAATGAATTATTGACTTCTTACACAGGTGTTTTTTGTTTTTTTTTGGCTTTTCAATAATTTTGGCTCCATGTTTTTTATAAATTATACCTAAATTTTAATGATAAAAAATAAATAAACCGGCGCACCATGGAACAGGATCCACAAACAGAGAGCAACCAAATCCAATTAAGCGATTCCGAAGATTTCCCCTCCCACTTGACGGAAGCTGGGGGGAAACTCGTAGTCGTCCATTTCCACTCCAACGAGTCAGAACCTTCGAGGGAGATGATGCCCAAGTGCAAGCAGCTGGCCCAAGATAACAAGGACGTGCTGTTCCTCAACGTGAACATCGTCCATGCCGAAGTTGCCGAAAGGTACAACGTATCCGTCACTCCGACTTTTCTCTTCCTCAAGGATGGGAAGACGTTGGAAGTGATCACCGGTGCGAACGAACGGAGGCTAGAGGAGTTGGTACACAAGCTAAAGAATTAGCAAATGTAGAGATAAAGTATAAAG
Organism: Aelia acuminata; assembly: GCA_911387785.2. NCBI lineage: Eukaryota > Metazoa > Arthropoda > Insecta > Hemiptera > Pentatomidae > Aelia > Aelia acuminata. The sequence continues at coordinate 145,514,495 of OU426981.1, read as the reverse complement.
CATAAATCATATGTTATAAAAATACAGAGGTGCGTAATAGACAACTGTTTTTTTTAAGATATGGAAGATTTTCTGTATTTAGAGAGACTACGTTTCGATCTTCTTCAGGTCTAAAAAGGGAACATATATATATGAGCGAGATCGACGCATGTGGAGTATTTACCATCAAATCATGACCAAAAGTCCAAAAAATAAACTGTAGGGGACAGCGGGGTTGGTTGGCATAGGAGCTAGGTTGGCCAACGGCTTATAGTTTCCGTCACACCTGTTGTGAAGGCCCCACCATTGTACCATGTTACCCACTCGACCTCGGGAGTCTTGTCCTGAGTTTTCAATCCGATAGATAAGAGTGTGCTTCATTGATTGATTTTACAACATGTAAGTAAATTTTTATATATTCAGTAAATTTTGTTTAAAAGCATTGCAAGACATTTGACTCCGATTCTTTTCACATAGCCCCAAAACAGTCCCAAGACTGGCAGGCAATCAATTATTTGTTTGTATATTATTCCATCAAGTTGGAAGGCATATATGAGCAAACAATTCAATTTTCATTCTTATATTTTTTGCGTAAAGTTTATGTTTTTGTTTTAGAGTAGGGGAGAACGGGGTTGGTTGGCATATGGGGTAGGGGCCATTGGCTAATAGCTTCCGTCACACCTGTTGTGAAGGCCCCACCATTGTACCATTTGACCCACTCGACCTCGGGACTCTTGTCCTGAGTTTTCAATCCGATGCTAACAGTGTAGAGTGTGCTCCATTGATTGATTTTACAAAATGTAAGTAAATTTTTATATTTTCAGTAAAGTTGGTTTAAAGGCATGGAAAAACATTTGACTCCGATCCTGTTCACATAGCCCCAAACTCTTTTGAAAAACCTAACCTTTCGACTAATCAGCCTCTTGTTTGATTAATCTCCCCTGTCCTGGCAGCCATCTTTCATATGATCTCTCCTGTGTGGTTAGTTGGCTCTCTTCACCTTTTTTTTTTGGCGCAGAAGCAGTTCACAAAAGCAAGGTAAACATAATCAAAGACGAAACTAATAATTGTCTGTAGTTCCAGCGAGGAAGATGAGAGCAATATTTCTCAATCATTTCAAAAAGTGACGACAGTCTAAACTTTTATGTTCTTCTATTGTCATTCTATTTTCCCTTAAAAGCTGTTGAAAACCGTTTTAAAATTATTATACCATTATAGTGCAGCTTTTAATAACAATAATATGTGTCAGGCAGTACTGAATGAGCTGGCTAGACAACCCCACCTTCTAGGCCTACCTGCCCGTACAGGGAGTTAATTGGCATACACTAGATTGAGGTATTATTCTATTTTCCATGATCTTAGAATTAAACATTATGTGGTGAAAAAAATACTTGAAGTACTCTAATACTTGGAGTTTACAGTGGTATCAGCCCCATTGGGATTATATTAACAGGAACGACTCAACAATCAAATAAGTGAAAACTGTTGCCAACCAACCCCGCTCTCCCCTACTTTAGAACATCACAATACATATTTCCTGGTAGTTAAGGTATGTTTGCATCGAGATATATTTATCTCGTTCATTTTTATCCACTTCCTGTCCGAGGGAACTAGTCTGAATCCATGAATCGAGTACGCAGTTGCTTTTTCCTGAGTTGTAAGAAGCTTAAGGATGTTGTGATTTCTGTGGAATCCATTTAACAAATGATCTGAAATTTTTCCAAACAGTTTCGAAAGGTATGTATTTCTCTTGATAACTACTTTTTAGCAAGTTTAAATATCATAACGGCATAGCTTGCAGTACTTTTAATTACGTTGAAAAAATTGGATTTGTTTAAAAGAATATTATTAAATGTAGGAAAATACCTCTTAAAGTGAATTTTTTCAATAACTAAGTCGGTTTTTAGAGTGCAATAAATAATTTCAAACCCTTTTAAGACGTGTAATGGAAAGAATATAGTCGTAATTGGTTAAAGAAACATTTTAGATCATAAAAATTTAAATCTTTATAATTTTCTTATAAACGATTTTCTGTGTATTTTAGCTATGCAAGTAATTAGCTACAAACCATAGTTGTTTACCATTTAAATATTAAGTAACTTTTTTATGGTCTTGATAATTTTCCCGACGTTTTTTCAAATTCCATGATTTTTCCAGAAATTACCCTAATTTTTGTCAAAACTTGCAAATTTTTATATTAGTTTGTTTGTTTTAACGTCACTTATGCCAATAAGACTAATCGGACGATGCTGAAGCGGGAGTCCTAAATTTTGCCTACCCAGTTATAATTAGGATAGGGATCTTAAATGAGTACCTGATATCGTACAGGCTCGGGACCTCCGTTTCCGTCCTATCCGAGGGATGGCATAGACAAGGATTTTTTACTCCCATAAAAAAATCCTAGGGCCACCGCTGGGCGCGCACCTGCAACCTTTAGTATTGTAGGTTGCCATGCTAAGCTCTATACCACAGGTGACCTCAGTAAATAGTTTTTTTTTTCCAAAAGTAAAGATTAACAGTTGACTACATCTCTCCTCAATAGATTATTTATTTTTTGAAATTCCAATATTCCTTACAAGATGCAAAATACACATTTCGGTTTCGCGGAGTGCGCACGCGAGTGCGCTGATTCTATTGAATGAAATCCTATGTTTTTGTTTGTAACTCGCAAACGACGGAGACAATCGGAAAAGTGCATGTAACCAAAAATATTCTTCTCGACAAACAGAAAAAAAAAAATGGCACCACCAAAAAAGCCCTGCTAGCATTTTCGCTGAGAATTACAGTTTTTAGCTTGCAACTCGCAAACGAAGGGGTTAATCGGAAAAATGTATATGACCGAAAATGTTCTCCTGGAAAACTTGAAATGATTGACAACATTTAGAAACCTCTTCGACCATCTCACTAAAACGGCGGTTTTCCGCTTATAACTCGCAATCGACGGCGAAATGGGCGATTTGTATATATTCCCGGCGTGGCGGTTAAGAAAAGCTAAAAATGATCCCTCATTCATGAAATTGAACGAAAGATTTTGGAAGTTATGGCGTACCAAAAAAAAAAAAAAAAAGCTTTGGAAAATTATTCTAATTATTTTAGGATTATTCTAAAAAAAATGTACAAAAACATGTGATCTCAGTAATTCTGAATATGATAATAACAAGGTAGTATGAAAACTTTAAATAATATCGATCTATGGAAGAAGAAACTGCGGAACAATCCGTGATCGTTGAAGGCATCGAGGTAGAATCCGTGATCACTGTGAGCAACACGGAAGAATTCGACAGAGTTTTAGCTAGAGCAGAAGGGAAGTTGGTGGTGGTACATTTTCACGGAAGCAATTCCAGGCCTTCGATGGACTTCTTGCAGCAATACAAAGACCTTGCGATGCGGCATGAGGACGTCATCTTCGTCAGGGTGGACGTTAACGAATGCGAAGCGATCGTTTCCAGGTTCCAAATCTCGATGACCCCGACCTTCCTCTTCATCAAGAACGGGTACAAGAAGGTATACATTGCCGGAGGTGATGAACATAAGTTGGAGAAGGTTATTCTCAAGTTTAAGAAAGAAAAGATTCCCGGATTATTTTAAAATATAAGTATTAACACTTCAATTGCTTTTACTTTTATTAATCAACTAGCTAGGGTGCACGGCTTCGCTTCGGTAGTTGTGTGGTAGTATTAATACCAGAAAAACTTTAAAATTAAAGGAAATGGAGAACAAAATTAGCACCTTCTTAAAAATTCGGTTAAACTTCGTATCAATATTCTGCAGGCTTGAGATCTTCAGAGTCCGCCCAAATAAGGAACCCCAAGCCCATTCCTATATAGATAATCGATAGATATCGATTAAATAGATCCAGAAGTATAGAAACTACCGAAGATTCATAGAAACTTTTTTAGATTTCATCAAGACCTTTCTTCCATTTCAACATCCCTTAAGATATCCCCCCGTAATTTGAACGGTTTCTGCAGATCTCGAATCTTATTACTAATAAAGAGTGAAAACCAAAATTTCATGAAGGCACAATTTTTTCATCATATTTCTTTTTATCCTGAACTATGACGGATGATAAAATCTTATTGAAAAAAATGCTGTTATAGGAGTTTGTCGTTTTGTAAACTGGAGTGCTCATCATACATAGTAATCAAACCAACTTCTTTTTCATAACAACAATAAGAACACTTCAAACTTTTTATATTCAGTCAATTTATGCGTGAAAAATTTTGACTTCCGGTTTTCAACGGAAATACACGTTTTGGGGTCACCGAAGTCGAAATAACCAAGTCCCGCGAAATGGTGTGTGTGTGTGTGAGTGTTTGTGTGTGTGTGTGTGTGTGTGTGTGTGTGTGGACAGATTAGTTCAAAAATTATTAGCCGTACAAAACTGAAATTGGGTATTTGGTGTATGTATATGCCCGCGATGTGACAGCAAAAATCTAATTTTTAGATTTTTCTAGATTTCTCAAAAACGGCTCTAACGATTTTGATTAAATTCGGTACTTGGTGTATGTATATGCCCGCGATGCGACAGCCGAAATTTCATCAAAATTATTCTAACGGAGGTGGCACTTTACTTATTAAATATCTTCTTATTTCCACGCTTTTTTTTTTATTTACTCAAAAACGGCTGTAATTATTTTGATTAAACTCGATAATTATTTTATTTATATGCCCGCGACAGCCAAAATTTTATTAACCTTATTTTGAATATAAAAACATTTATTTTACTTTAGAGGGTAAAGTAAATACGTGATGCTTAAATTTTTTAAAGCATCGGGGGTGTGCAAAAATATTGTATAATATAATAGTCTATAATTAATTGTATTTTAGTTTAGAGAATTTTGTTCCATAATAAATTTCTGCAATATAAAGCGATTTTAGAGGAGCAGTAATCGTTCTCGATTTCCAGAAAGGCATAAAAAACAAACTTTACTACGAGAAGTAAATGCGCCAATCGATTCACCTTCAACCGGCAACCGATCTGAATGTGGCAGACGTTCACATTTGTTGTCTATGAAATGAGTACTTTGAGCCTATATGATCAAAAATGTTCTTCAAATCAGGCACCTTTTTGGCCCTCAGCTCCCGGACTATAATTGTTACAATAAAAAAAATCTGGTGCGTGCGCGCAACACACAACTTTCACTTACCAACTTACTTAGATAAGAAATTAATGCGTTTGTTAATGCCACTTCTCAAAGTTACACATTTTCCAAATTCATTTCTTATTTTTGTTTTCATTTGCTCTATAAACCCCTCAGAACATTTTAATAATGATAACGCTTACCTGATATTACATAACACTCAATTTTCATTAAACATGACGAATATGAAGAAAATCGTTAAAGCCGTTTTTGAGATAATCTAAAAATTAGAAAAAAAGTTATGAAATAAAGTGTCCCCTTCGGTTGATCAAAAATAAATTTTTGTCCAAACCACATCTTTGGCATATACATACATCAAATACCCAGTTTGATCAAAATCGTGAAAGCTGTTTTTGAGTAAATAAAAAAAAACACGTGAAATTGATACAAAATTTATAAAGTAAAGTCCCCCCTCCGGCTGGTCAATTTTGATGAAATGTTGGCTATCACATCTTTGGCATATAAATACATCAAATACCCAGTTTGATCAAAATCCTGAAAACCGTTTTTGAGTAAATAAAAAGAACACGTGAAAATGATACAAAATTTGTTAAGTAAAGTCCCCCCTCCGGTTGATCAATTTTGATGAAATGTTGGCTATCACATCTTTGGCATATACATACATTAAATACCCAGTATGATCAAAATCGTGAAAAACGTTTTTGAGTAAATAAAAAAACACGTGAAAATTATACAAAATTTATTAACTAAAGTCCCCCCTCCGGTTGGTCAATTTTGATGAAATGTTGGCTATCACATCTTTGGCATATACATACATCAAATACCCAGTTTGATCAAAATCGTGAAAGGCGTTTTTGAGTAAATAAAAAAAAACACGTGAAATTGATACAAAATTTATTAAGTAAAGTCCCCCCTCCGGTTGTTCAATTTTGATGAAATTTTTACAGTCATATCTCGGGCATATAAATAGATCAAATACTCAGTTTAATCAAAATCGTTAGAGCCGTTTTTGAGAAAATCGAAAAAAACTTAAAAAGTTACTAAATAAAGTACCCCCTCCCTTTGAGCAATTTTGATTAAATTTTTGATGTCACATCGCGGCCATATACATACACTAAATACCCAATCTCAGGTTCACACGGTTTATAGTTTTTGAGCTAGTCTGTTCACACACACACACACACACACACACAGACACACACACACACACACACACACACACACACACACACACACACACACACACACACAGACCATTTCGCGGGACTTGGTTAATTGGACTCAGGGGACCCCAAAACGTGTATTTCCGTTGAAAACCGGAAGTCGAAATTTTTCACGATCGCAATACTTCCACTTACTATAAATTTCATATATAGGTAAGTGAAAATAAAAAAAAAAAAAAAAAAAACTTATAGGAAGACTAGAATATTCCACTATAATCACTAAAGTTACTGACTGCTAGTTCTTTTAAATATGTAGAAACTTTGTTAGCAAAGTTCCATTTAAAATACTTCCACGGTTTCTATTTGAAGGCCCTTTTTTTTTTTTTTTTTTTAAATTCAATATTATTTCTTATCTCCATGATCAGAATCCTCGTGAGGTATCTATTTCCCTCACGAACAATCATATATGCACTTCCCGGAAAAGGAAATGGTGACCACAGAGCTATCCCAGAACAGGGTTAGGTGCATCCTCTCTGCCTTTATGATATTTCTAGCGGTGACGCAAGAGCAGTTTGGTCAGGGTAGTTAGGTTGGACCGGAAGTGCAGATCCTACTGCTTGATAAGTCGGCTTTGGAAAATACAAAAAATGTTGTTACTCTAAAATATGGTACGTGAATATTTCATGTGAATAAGAGTAGAAATGATGGTTTCATAAGATATAAAAATTGGTGCGTGATCGCAACACACAACTTTCACTTACCAACTTACTTAGATTAGAAATTAATGAGTTTTGTTAATTGCCACTTCTCAAAAGAACAGAACGGCTTTAATTATGAACAATGGCCTGTCATTAAAGGCGTACTCCGCATCCTTTTTTTCTCCTCTATATGTTTTCTTTATTTTTATCATATCTCATATATTTAGTCGTTTCTTATTTTTAGGCGTAATGAGAGATAGTTAATTTATCCATATAAACAAATACAAAGGTACTTTATAGGAAACAAAAAAGGCCCCTACCCCATTTAAGCCCCCTCAGAACATTTTAATAATGATAAAGCTTACCTGATATTGTAGAACACCTAATTTTTGTTAAACATGACGAAATTGATAAAAATCGTTAAAGCCGTTTTTGAGATCATCGAAAAAAAGTTAAAGATTGGAAAAAAATCAAGAAATAAAGTGCCCCCTCCGTTTGACCAATTTTGATAAAATGTTGGCCATCACATCTTTGGCATATACATACATCAAATACCCAGTTTGATTAAAATAGTTATTACCGTTTTTGAGTAAATAAAAAAACACGTAAAAATGATACAAAATTTATTAAGTAAAATCCCAACTCCATTTGACCCATTTTGATGAAATGTTGGCTATCGCACCTTTGGCATATACATACAGCAAATACCCAGTTGGATCAAAATCGTTAAACCCGTTTTTGATTAAATAAAAAAAACACAAGAAAATGATACAAAATTTATTAAGTAAATTCCCCCCTCCGGTTGATCAATTTTGATGAAATTTTCGCACTCGTATCTCGGGCATATTATTATGCCAAATACTGAGTTTAATCAAAATCGTTAGAGCCGTTTTTGAGAAAATCGAAAAAAACGTAAAAAGTTATTAAATAAAGTACCCCCTCCCTTTGAGCAATTTTGATGAAATTTTTGCTGCCACATCGCGGGCATATACATACACTAAATACCCAATTTGAGGTTCGCACGGTTTATAGTTTTTGAGCTAGTCTGTTCACACACACACACACACACACACACACAGACCATTTCGCGGGACTTGGTTAAAAGCTTGTCTTAACTGACTGAAAAGCGACATTGGCACTATCCCCGAACATTAGGCGAACAGATGACGTACATGTTCCAGTTCGAGTCTTATTTAGATTTGCCGAACAGGCTGTTCGAGGGTAGGTTCGAGGGTGAAGTTCGTACAGTAAAGGCACCTTAAAAAATCCTATGGCCACCGCGAGATGCCAACCATCGATCTTAAGTATTTTAGGCTGTTATGCAAGCCACATATTTCGTTAACTATAAAAAAAATCTGGTGCGTGCGCGCAACACACAACTTTCACTTACCAACTTACTTAGATTAGTAATTAATGCGTTTTGTTAATTGCTACTTCTCAAATGAACAGAACGGCTTTAATTATGAACAATGGTCTGTCATTAAAGGCGTACTCGGCATGCGTGGGCTCAACGAGTTTAATGAGTTGACTGAATATTTTTCTTTTTTTCTCCTGTATATGTTTACTTGATTTTCTTCATATATCATATTTAGCCATTTCTTATTTTTAAGCGTGATGAGAGACAGTTAATTTCTCAATATAAACTAAAACAAAGGTACTTTATAGAAAAACAAAAAAAGCCCCTTCCCCATTTAAGCCCCCTCAGAACTTTTCAATAATGATAAAGCTTACCTGATATTAAATAACTACTAATTTTCATTAAACATAATGAATTCGATAAAAATCGTTAAAGCCGGTTTTGAGATAATCGATCAAAAAGGTAAAAATTGGACAAAATTTAATAAGTAAAGTCCCCCCTCCTGTTGATCAATTTTGATGAAATTTTTACAGTCATATCTCGGGCATATACATACATCAAATACCAAGTTTGATCAAAATCGTTAAAACAGTTATTGAGTAAATAAAAAAAACACGTGAAAATGATACAAAATTTATTAAGTAAAGTCCCCCATCCGGTTGATCGATTTTGATGAAATTTTTACAGTCATATCTCGGGCATACCAATAGATCAAATACTCAGTTTAATCAAAATCGTTAGAGCCGTTTTTGAGAAAATCGAAAAAAACTTAAAAAGTTATTAAATAAAGTACCCCCTCCCTTTGAGCAAATTTGATGAAATTTTTGCTGTCACATCGCGGGAATATACATACTCTAAATACCCAATTTCAGGTTCGAACGGTTTATAGTTTTTGAGCTAGTCTGTTCACACACACACACACAGACACACAGACACACAGACACACAGACACACACACACACAGACCATTTCGCGGGACTTGGTTATTTTGACTCAGGGGACCCCAAAACGTGTATTTCCGTTGAAAACCGGAAGTCGAAAATTTTCACGATCGCAATACTTCCACTTACTATATATTTCATATATAGGTAAGTGAAAGTAAAAATCTGGTGCGTGCGCGCAACACACAACTTTCACTTACCAACTTGCTTAGATTAGAACTTAATGTGTTTTGTTAATTGCCACTTCTCAAAGTTACACATTTTTCCTCATTTACTCAAAAAAACAACAACACTAATTTGTTTTATTATTAAATAAAAGTTTTTGCTTGTGATAATTCTGCATAATACTGCAAGTCGTTTGATTTTATAATTTTCTATGTACATGTTGAATATTTCGTTTAGTTACCATGAAACAAATTATTTCCATTAAATGAACAGAAAGGCTTTAATTATGAACAATGGTCTGTCATTAAAAGCGTACTCCGCACGCGTGTCCTCAATGTGTTTTATGAGTTGCCTACGGTTTATCAATTTTAATGAAATGTTGGCTATCACATCTTTGGCATATACATACATCAAATACCCAGTTTGATCAAAATCATTAAAGCCGTTTTTGAGTAAATAAAAAAAAACAGGTGAAAATGATACAAAATGTATTAAGTAAAGTCCCCCCTCCGGTTGATCAATTTCGATGAAATTTTTACAGTCATATCTCGGGCATATTATTATGCCAAATACTGAGTTTAATCAAAATCGTTAGAGCCGTTTTTGAGAAAATCGAAAAAAAACGTAAAAAGTTATTAAATAAAGTACCCCCTCCCTTTGAGCAATTTTGATGAAATTTTCGCTGCCACATCGCGGGCATATACATACACTAAATACCCAATTTTAGGTTCGCACGGTTTATAGTTTTTGAGCTAGTCTGTTCACACACACACACACACACACACAGACCATTTCGCGGGACTTGGTTAATTAGACTCAGGGGACCCTAGAACGTGTATTTCCGTTGAAAACCGGAAGTCGAAATTTTTCACGATCGCAATACTTCCACTTACTATATATTTCATGTATAGGTAAGTGAAAGAAAAAATGTTGAGGTGGCTAAAGGTACGTCACCTAAAAGAGATGACAAGTATTGAATGCCAATAGATTTTTAAACTAGTTGATTAGATATGGTATAACCCATTATTTGATAGATTATTAAATAATCTATAATATAATCTATCATATATGTATCATACATTTCTCAAGGCCTCTTTTTTGTCTGTACGCCAGGGCCGGAAGTAGGAGATTTGTCAGGGGGGGGCAAAGATCAAGCTGCCGCCATCCCCCCCCCCTCCCTTCCCACCACCAACTTAAAATACTAAACTTCCACAAGCTAATTTTTAAATGCGGTAGTTGAAATTACACACGATAATTATCTACGAGTATGTTATGAAAAACACTTACATATTGATCACATTAATTTATTACTTATTTCTTATACACGACTAATTATATCACAATTAGATTCAATCAAGATAATTATCACATTTTGGCAATTAAAATCAGTTAGAATAAACGATGGATATAAATTTACATTGGGAACATAAAGGAATAATAGAAAAAAAAAATATCACAATTATACAATATATATAAAATACTTATATAATGTATATAAAATATCACAATGAGATTGAATAAGAACAACTATCACAATTTGACAATTAATGTCAGTTATAACAAACTATGAATATAAATATACATTGGGAATATAAAGGAATAATTAAAAAATATATATGCATATAATATCACAACGAAATTAAAAAGATAATTATCACAACTAGATTGATAGTCATTGAGAATAAACTACAGATATTCATATTTACATTAGAAATAAACTAAATAGTAAAAAATTTGAATGAACTAACACAAACAAATCAAAATTATATTTTACGTCACCAAGTTATTGCCGGTAAAAGGAATTTTCATGTACAATCTTATTTTAAAAAACTAATTTTTAAATGACTGTAAAAAAGTAAAATATCAGCATTATTTGACTAGAAAAACATTTTTTGAAGTACCGAAAATCGTTAATGATTATGGTAGACGAACAAAGAGAGTATTGATACCTAGTACTTTTAATGTAATTCCCCAAAGTTTGTTATCGCATGCATCCTATAGTAAACTTAAACCAGACTTAGTAATTTATGTGATAGAAACTTTTTCCTAAGTTGAGTTCTTTTATTTCAAACTGAATTATTATTTTATATTTCTTTTTTAAAATAATGTAATTATTAATATAATATTTACAATGTATATAATGCTGTTTTTTTATTTTTTTATTTGTTCTAATTTGGATAAATTTATGTTGAATGTTTTATGGTAATTACTTTGTATAAATTCGAGATGCAATATTTGTAGTTAAGTTGTCTTGAGACCAATTGTATACTTATTTCTAAACTCAAAAATTTTATAATATTGTATACTATAGCCTCAGTCAAGCCATTATATGGCTTTGAGGTTTTCGTGTTGTAAACATTGTTTGTACAAATAAAGTCAAATTTTCATTTTCATTTCATTTTCATTTTCAAACAAACAAAAAATAATTCAGACTAGATTTAGATTTAGAATGAAATTAAATGATAGAATAATTAAATGAAAAATGTTATAATATATGTTCCTGAGATAGACCGATGTCATTCGAAGACCCCTTCCCCCAGGGAAGGCATCGTTTCAAGGCCACGCTGTTTTCGCCTCCCCTAACTCGCTGCCGAACGCTCAGTGTAGTAATTCATATCAGTATTAGTCATTTCACTCAATCAAAATTTTGCGAAAAATTCAAATAATTGATTGTGATATTATTATTTTGATAACGTTTCCATCTTATTTATTTATTTTTGTAAACTTTTCAAATTCTGTCGCCCCGAAATCTGCCGCCCCTAAAATCTGCCGCCCGGGGCACCTGCCCCGCTTGCCCCCCCCAGTTCCGGGCCTGCTGTACGCCATAGATTCCTTATTACTTCATCATTGAAACGACCATCCCCTTCATAAATGAATATAGTATTTTGCGCTTTACGCGAGCGGAACTATTCCTGACTACATTCTGACATTTTAGATTTTAGTAGCTTACAAAGCTACACAGTATAACAAGCTTGGATAAAGAGTATGTAATGAATTTAATAATAATAAATTTTTTATATTTCTTTGCTAAACAATTACTTACTATTGATATTTTTTTTTTATTAACATACATGTTGTACATAGGTTCTATTATTTTAAAAGATTCTTCTAAAAAAAAAAGGAGATAAAAAGAAATAGAAAATAAAATAAAAGGGGAGAAACAAAGGCTGATCCGACAGCTAACTGACTTAGGACTCCTAATAAACAGGCACAATCTAAGCCCCTCAGTTTGCATTAAAAAAAAAATAAATAAAATTACTTGTTCCGAATTTGCCATTGTATTCTGTAATAACTGTCACTCTCTCTTAAATAACAAAGAGAATTTTTGTTCTTAATTGCTGATCTTTCTTTATTACTTTTTTACTATAACATTTACATATTGCACGAAAAAACTGTATTTTTGGATAATCACGTATGAAGTTTCAACTGCATTCTCAATTCTACTATGTATTGGGTTGTCCGGAAAGTTCATAGAGAAATTTGGACAAAAAATAAAATTGATGAACAGCTTATAGTTTATTTATTAATAACTATTATAAGAAAAATTTAGAAACGTTAGCGATTACCCTTTCCCAACGGCTTGGAAGGTCCATTATCCCTATTTTATTATTATTCCATTATTCCATGATTTCCATGAAATCCAGTGATTATTCCAAAAATCACTGTCCTTACTCCTGAAGAACAATAGAAGGTCCATTTTGACGTCATCTTCTGAAGAGTAGGATTTCCCTTGTAGAAATTTTTCGAGGGAACGGAAAAGATGGAAATCCGAAGGAGGAATGTCAGGAGAGTACGGCGGGTGAGGTAAAACCTCCCATCTGAAGCTTAATAACTTTTGCCAAGTCCTTAAAGACACATGGGTTGTTTTAGTGGAATAGCACTCCTTTCCGATTTGCCCGTACCCGGCTTTCTTTAGATGATCAAAAACGGTCGATTTGCAGGCTCTTAACTCCGCAGCTATCTCACGGACAGTAATTCGTGGATTGTTTGCCATGAACGTCATAATATCCTCGGTGTAAAGAGTTGAACTACGGCCAGCCCGGGATTGGCCTTCCAAATTGAAATATTCTGATCTAAAGCGCGAAAACCACTTCTGAACCGTGCTATCAGCAATTGAATCGCTGCCATACACGGCACGAATCTTTCTTGCAGTTTGGGCTGCGTTTTTCCCTATTTTAGAAAAGTACAGCATAATATGCCAAAAATGAACTGAATCGTCCTCAAGTTAGTTTGCAATAAACTATACTACTGAGCCTTAATAAAGATGAATTCAGTGTGTAAACATAGTTAATTCCATGACGATTAAAGTCATATAAATAAACATTAGCTTTGTGATTCATTTTTAGTAGAAAAAATAAAAGGTAAATTTTACTTTGAAAATATCTACGAACTTTTCGGACAACCTAATACATACTTACATACAACTACTAGGGGAATATAGTTTTTGAATACAAATAGTCTACCTGTTTAGGCAGTTAGTACCGTGTAAACATGCCTAAAAAAAATTATAAAATATAGGAAAATTAAAAGTTTGTTCGCTTGTTTAATTAACGTCACTAGAAGCCCCTGAGGCTAATGGGGTAATGCTACAAATGGGGTCCGTAAAAAAAAATTTTTAGAAAAAAGTTAATAGAAGATAAGAAATTATTGTAAAACATCTTGAAAGGGGGAGAATAGGAAATATTAAATCTAAACATGAGATGTATAGTGTGTGTTTTTATAATTCTTATGTTACCTCTTGGTGCCAGACAATTGCTTTACTTTGGTTGTTTATGTTTCTTACGTGTTATATTAAAAAACAAAGAAAAAATAAGATTATTATTTGAGCACAGCCTTAAAACAGTAGCAATCAGTGTAATAAGAAAACGTTAATATTTGAAAATAATTTACAAAAGGTCTTAATGAATCGAATTATTCAGTTGGTTTGCAAAAGACCAAGAAATGAGAAGATTTGCATGGGATAACGATTTCCTTAAAAGCTACAACCAACATAAAGGGAATTACTTTTCACCGAAGTAACAATAGCGGAAGAGAGAAAAGACCACAGCGTAATAAGCGAAATTCCATCTAGGGAGGTGGCCATTAAGCTGAGGCCAGTGATTAAGGGTTTTAATAAAGAGGGCGCCCCTTATGTAAATATATAAGATATCAAAGAGGCCGTTGGTTGCCAATGCCTCTTTGATCCGGATCAGGTAATTCTGCGGTCGCTTTCCTCCGCCAGGGGCGCCACTGTTAGCCCGACCCGCTGGTTTTCAACGGTGTTTATGCTCTGATGCTCCGCTGCATCCGGTAATAAAAGTAACTGAAGCGATGAGCACTGAACAGTACCAGTAAAGTACTCATCAGGATGATTTCAAGTATTTTTACGACAAGATACGATTATGGCTAAATGTATGAATAAATGTAATAAATATATATGAATAAATGTATGTATGTGCATTGGCTCTTATATGAAATACGTACATGTACATTAATTTTGCTAACTTTAAAATTATGTTCAATTAAATTTTAGAAAATAATTTTATTTACATCCTTATAACCATAAGTATTTGTATGCACATTTATATGTGTATATTCCTTATTATGTTATCAATCATATTTATTTACTTTTATTATTGCTCAACTCTATTTTTATGGGAATTTCCCAAAAACAAATAAAATCCTATTCTATTCTAATCTATATATGTATTTAGAACGTTTGTATAATAATGCTTTATGTTTTTAATTTAAAACACAAACAGATTAATTTAAGTGAAAGTTTTCTGCTTATCCATGATTTTCAACTTTACTATATTCCTAGCTTTATTCCAATCAATATGGTGATTATCGAGAAGTTACTGACCACACTTATCTTCAGTTTTTATTTTATTTTAATTCACTAATGTTATACTGTTATAATGTTATTCGTGACGTTTTCTGAGAAAATAAAAATGTTATTAGCAAAATCAAAATAGAAGCCTTAATGGTTTCAGTATACATGGGTACATCTTAGGTGTAACTACCACATGTTTCTCTCGGACTTGGGATATTTTTCTAGCCTGCCTCGAATAGTATTTTGGGTCAGAGAGACCCTCCTGGAAAACACTTTATCAATAATTTTAGTTCATTTGTGAATCTGCGCCTTTCAACAACAGTACCTCTTCCCTGGTTTGATTCAGTTATCAAATTATAAGGAGGTCTCTCATCCAACGCCTTTTTAATCTCCTCTTAATATTTATGGGCATGTGTTTATCGATTCGATATATACTACTGTCAGAATTATAAATATTGTATGATAAAAAAAGAAATGTGTATATTTATGTCTTTTTGTTTTTGTAAAAATAACTTCTTTACTGTAACTCCAACTCATTGCTATAAGATGTAATTTTTGTAAGCAATAAAGATCATTCATTCATTCACATTTATTTATGGAATGCATTTTTAAATTGAAAGAAACCAGATATTAAAGTTAAGGGATAAAGAAAAAATAAATAAATAAGAGATTATCGATTCGCGTAAAGACTCGCCGATATAGTGGTATAATGTTCAAACCGTTAGCTGGAAGAGCTTTAGTAATGACTTAGCTATCTTCGAGATAGGGTACGATGACAGATAGAGACCAGTACCCGAGCAGTCACTCAGCAGTTGCAGTCCTTTTAAGGGTTATAGCACTCTCTCTCACTCTCTCTCTCTCTCTCTCTCTCTCTCTCTCTCTCTCTCTCTCTCTCCCTCTCTCTCTCTCACAAACAGCGACAAAACTCGCCGATAGCGCTCGCTGGATGACTTGATCGGATTTTATTGCCGCCTCTGTTACGCCGATGGTCCCTTTCGGCAAAGAGCTCCTGTATCTCATGCACTTAAACCAGGCGATAAAATGTCAGCCCATGTTAGCACTTGTGATTCGTAAAAGCCGTGGCGTCAAACAGGGCTATAAATCAGAAAGCTTTGGAATTTCGCTAAAAGCCAATTTGATAAAAATTAAACTTTTCATTGGGGTCAGCTGTAAAGTTGGTAGCATAGCAGCCTACAATAATGAGGGTCGCGTTTTCATGGCCCCTGGATTTTTTAAATGGAGTAAAATATCCCTGGCTATGCCGTACCTCAGGGAGGACGTAAAATGGAGGTTCCGAGCCTGTACGATGTCAGGTACTCGTTAAAGATCCATATACTAATTAGACCTGGATGCAAAATTAAAAATCTGGTGCGACGCGCGCAACACACAACTTTCACTTAGATTAGAAATCGACATGTTTCGATAACATGTAAATGCCTTTCCTCAACACATTTTTGTACCTCAGAGGTAAAGTGTCGTAACTGACATTATTAAATGTTTAAAGGAGAGCACTTTGAATTTTAAATGTTCATATTTCTTGTCGTAAAAAAAGGAAAATAATAATAATAGGTTATATAAAACCCCATTTATCAGGAGTATAAATAAGAATACCTTTCGCTAGAAATATGAACCTTTACAATTCAGTTACATAATTACATACATAGTTACATACAATAGTTGGAAACTTGAGAATTTTGTAGTTACAAAAGTTTACCTCTCAGGTACAGATTTATTTTTTATTATAAAAAATTAAAGATTCACGTCTTTACTCTCTAAAGTCAATTTTTTTTTTTATTAATAAATAAAAGTTTTTATTTTTATAGTACGGTTAATTAAATTTTGGCTGTGAGCTCGAGGGCATATACTAATATCAAATACCCAATTCGCTCAAAATAGTTACAGCCGTTTTTGAGGAATAAAAGCACCTTAAAATGAGAAAAAAATTACTAAATAATGTGCCCCCTCTTTGGACCAATGTTTATGAAATTTCCGCTGTCGCATAGTGGGCCTATACATAGATTAAATACCAAGTTTGATCAAAATCGTTAAAGCCCTTTTCGAGTAAATAAAAAAAAAACGTCACAATGGGACAACATTTATTAAGTCAAGTGCCCCCTCCAGTTGATCAATTTTGATGAAATTTTGACTGTCACATCGCGGGCACATACATACACCAAATACCCAATTTGTGGTTCGTACGGTTTATAGTTTTTGAGCTAGTCTGTTCACACACACACACACACACAGACCATTTTGCGGGACTTGGTTATTTAGATTCATGGGACCCCAAAACGTGTATTTCCGTTGGAACCGGAAGTCGAATTTTTTCACGATCGCAATACTTTCCCAAACTATATATTTCATATATAGGTAAGTGAAAGTAAAAAAAATTGTAAATCCGACTATTAGTTACGAAGTAACAGCTTTTTTTTTTTTTTTTTTAATAACTTCTGTTCAGGTTGTAGTTTAGAAGAAAAAATCTATTCTTTATACTTTTTCTTTATACTTTGTAACACTTATGAGGGTTTAAAAAATTGAATTCGAAGAAAATAATAATTTACGAAGCCACAGGAACAATATAAACTCAACTAATTAACAAGATTACAAAAGTATCAAGTTGTAACGTAACAGGAACACAAAAATAACCATATGATTCGAGCTTGAGAACAAGACTGACTCTCAAGTCCATCGCTCCTTCCAGTTACAGTTCCAGTATGAATCAGAACAGTCCATAAGGTTCTCGAACAGTCATGAATTTGTACTTGAACAGTCACCAGTTCGTTCCAACTGTTTGAATAAGTCTAGAAATCTACCTTTTGAATTAGGTTCGTGTTATAGTTTACACAGCGAAAAAAATATCTTTTTTTGTACTCTGTTGTTTTACCTATTATCAAATTATGGCTATAAGGGCATTGATTAATATGATATATAATATAAATTTAATATGCGAATTCATTCATGTTTGGGCAAAAGGGGTTATGTCATAAAAAAATTGTCTCGTCTTATTAAAATTCATAATCTATATAAATAAAGTTGAAATTCTGTTTGTTTGTTCTTTATAGAACTCCATACCGTTTGTCCTAAATTCTCCAAATTTCGCTCAGTGGTTCTTTAATACCAGGTGCGAACACCTGTCCATATTAAAATTGCATAACTTCAGCCGATCTTCAGCTGATATTATTTATTCTCCAAATTTCGCTCAGTGGTTATTTCAGACCAGGTGCGAACGCCTGTCAATATTAAAATTGCATAACTTCAGCCGATCTTCAGCTGATATTCTTTATTGTTATAAAAATCATAATGATCTCACTTTACAATGTTTTTTTTTTACGAAATCGACCGTTTCTTTAGAAAAATGAAATTCCCCGTGTGTAACCGGGATATACACCTATAATCTATGTATACGAGTATAAAGATGAAATTCTGTTTGTTCTTTATAGAAATCCATACCGTTTGTCCTAAATTCTCCAAATTTTGCTCAGTGGTTCTTTCAGACCAGGTGCGAACATCTGTCCATATTAAAATTGCATAACTTCAGCCGATCTCTGGATATATTCTTTATTGCTATAATAATCGTTTTGATCTCGCTTTGCATTGGTTTTTATAAAATCGACCGTTTGAGTCGATAAAAGTCTCAGTTTATCCATTTAAAAAATGAAATTCTCCGGGTGAAACCGGTATATACAGCTAGTTGACTATAATTTATTCGTTATTCATACTTTATTGCAGTCTCTGTTGAAAGAATATGGTTTCATTTATTATTCTGGAATAAAGGATAATTTATATATATATTCAATAGCTTGTTAAATCGTTGTTTAAGCTTCACATTTTATGACTTAACCCCTTTAGACCAAACACCATTGAATTATTTTCACGGGCCAACTAGTTATGTCTACATAAAATATAATAAAAAATATAAAATTAA
This sequence comes from Aelia acuminata, assembly GCA_911387785.2. NCBI lineage: Eukaryota > Metazoa > Arthropoda > Insecta > Hemiptera > Pentatomidae > Aelia > Aelia acuminata. The sequence goes on along the minus strand of OU426981.1, from coordinate 145,495,350 downwards.
TTATTTTCAAAAGAATATGATTTTATAGCTGACCCGTGCGAAGCATTCGCTCTCTAACCTACTTAGATCCCACTTTATTAAAGCACACACCCTATATTTAGTAGCGTATTTAGTGCGTGACGGGCATAGGTGAGGGTTGAAGTAAAGAATAAATGTGTTTAAATTGTAGGTTATTTATTTTTTGTAATCTCGTTAGAACGCGGAATACCACGTGTGTAAATATGAAACCGGAATTTTTCAAATAGCAAATAAGAGTTGATTGTGTAAAAATGATACATACTTTTTTATTCGAAGTACTGTCCTTCGCTATCTATGCATTTTCCCCATCATTCAGGCAATTTGTGGATTCCCCACCAAAATAATGCTTCCTCTTCTGAGTCAAACCAATCACTTAACCAATTTCGTACATTTTCATAAGAAGTGAAGCGCTTCTCAGCAAGTGCCTGTCCCATCGATGCAAATAGGTGGTAATCGGATGGGGCCAAATCTGGTGAATAAGCCGCATGCGGAAGAATTTACCAACCAAACACTTGGATCTTTTCCTTGGTCCGTTTAGCCGAATGTGATGGGGCATTGTCATGGAGCAAGATCACTTTGTGTGTCCTTTCTTGATATTTGGGACTTTTTGGCGCAAATCTTTATTCAAATTTATCATCTGTTGTAGGAAGCGTTCCGTATTAACAGTTTCCCCAGGTTTCAGCAGCTCATAGTAGGTAACACCCATCTGGTCACACCAGACACAGAGCATTTTCTTCATCCCCAAGCGATGCCTTAGGATTCTCGAAGTAAATTCATTCTTCATCACCAGTCATTTGATTTAGTTGAAGTCATTTGATGAAGAAATGACTTTTTTTCTATACCTGGCGAGCAGCATTTGCCATGAGGTTTTTCGAGCTTCCTGCTGCCTGTCATTTAGTTGGTGAGGTACCCATTTTCCGACCTTCTGGATCTTTTCCATGCCTTTCAAACAAATGGAGACGGTGTCACATGTAATAATTGTCCAACAAACGCTTCCGAATCAGCGTTTTCAAAGTTTTTTTTTTTTTTGTGGTTTTCCACGGTCTTTGTTTCTTTTATCAAAATCCATCTTTAAATTTTTTGAACCATTCGAAACATTGAGATTTGCCTAGGGCATGCTCCCCGTAAGCTTCAACAAGCATCCTATGTGATAATGCTCCAATTTTTTTCAGAAGGAAACGGAAAATAAATGCTGTCCGCAAATGTTGATTTGTTGGCACAAAAGTCGACATGTTAAACGCCACTAAAAACACGGTTATTGAATGAAACTGATGTTGGTATCAATTGGATCTCTTTATTACATGTAGGCAAAAGCAGATAACACCACTGACGGATTAGTTAGAAGATTATATTGACTGCTAACTCCTATCATTGGCGAATTCCGGTTTCATATTTACACACCTGGTACTTGAATACACATATTGTTTTCTCGGAAAGCGAATGCACTGATTCTATTGGCTGAAATCGCATGTTTTCGCTTGTAACTCACAAAAGACTGCGACAATCGGAAAAGCGTATATAACCAAAAATTTTCGTCTCGAAAAACTGAAAAAAATGACACCTTCGAAAAAGCCCTGCGACCATTTTCGTTGAGAATCGCAGTTTCTTGCTTACAAATCGCAAACGAAGAGGTTAACAGAAAAAAATGTATATGACCGAAAATGTTCTCCTTGAAAACCTGAAAAGATCAACACCGTTTTGAAAACCTGAAAAGATCAACACCTCTATTACAATTTTCTCGCAAAAAGCGTGGTTTTGTGCTTATAACTCGCGACCGAAGGCGAAATGAGTGATTTGTATATTTTTCCGGTGTAGCTGTTAAGGAAATCTTTAAAATGATGCCTCATTCATGAAATTCGATTAAGTATTAAGGAAGTTATGGCGTACCTACAAAAAAAGGCCTTGAGAAATAATGCATATGATAAGTACATACTTGACTCACGCCTTAGTTTATATTTATGTATAAGATAAAACAAGTCCACATACCTGTAAAAAAAAAAAATTAAATTAGTATGTTATATTAAGTTTATTTATAGTTTATATATTACGTACCAAACTTTTGATTCTCATGTTTGGATGAAAACATTGGTACAAGAAATAATTTTTAAAATAAAAAATCTGGTGCGTGCGCGCAACACACAACTTTCACTTACCAACTTACTTAGATAAGAAATTAATTCGTTTTGTTAATGCCACTTCTCAAAGTTATACATTTTCCACATTCATTTCTTATTTTTGTTTTCATTTGCTCTATAAACCCCTCAGAACATTTTAATAATGATAACGCTTACCTGATATTAAATAACACTCAATTTTCATTAAACATGACGAATATGAAGAAAATCGTTAAAGCCGTTTTTGAGATAATCTAAAAATTAGAAAAAAAGTTATGAAATAAAGTGTCCCCTTCGGTTGATCAATCTTGATGAAATGTTGGCTATAACATCTTTGGCATATACATACATAAATACCCAGTTTAATCAAAATCGTGAAAGCCGTTTTTGAGTAAATTAAAAAAACACGTGAAATTGATACAAAATTTATTAAGTAAAGTCCTCCTTCCGGTTGATCAATTTTGATGAAATGTTGGCTATCACATCTTTGGCATATACATACATCAAATACCCAGTTTGATCAAAATCGTGAAAACCGTTTTTGAGTAAATAAAAAAAACACGTGAAAATGATACAAAATTTATTAAGTAAAGTCCCCCCTCCGGTGGATCAATTTTGATGAAATGTTGGCTACCACATCTTTGGCATATACATACATAAAATACCCAGTTTGATCAAAATCGTGAAAGCCGTTTGTGAGTAAATTAAAAAAACACTTGAAAATGATACAAAATTTATTAAGTAAAGTCCCCCCTCCGGTTGATCAATTTTGATGAAATGTTGGCTATCAAATCTTTGGCATATACATACATCAAATACCCAGTTTGATCAATATCGTGAAAGCCGTTTGTGAGTAAATAAAAAAAAACTCTTGAAAATGATACAAAATTTATTAAGTGAAGTCCCCCCTCCGGTTGATCAATTTTGATGAAATTTTTACAGTCATATCTCGGGCATATAAATAGATCAAATACTCAGTTTAATCAAAATCGTTAGAGCCGTTTTTGAGAAAATCGAAAAAAACTTAAAAAGTTATTAAACAAAGTACCCCCTCCCTTTGAGCAATTTTGATGAAATTTTTGCTGTCACATCGCGGGCATATACATACACTAAATACCCAATCTCAGGTTCGCACGGTTTATAGTTTTTGAGCTAGTCTGTTCACACACAAACACACACACACACACACACACACACACACACACACACACACACACACACACACACACACAGACCATTTCGCGGGACTTGGTTAATTGGTTAATTGGGACCCCAAAACGTGTATTTCCGTTGAAAACCGGAAGTCGAAATTTTTCACGATCGCAATACTTCCACTTACTACATATTTCATATATAGGTAAGTGAAAGTAAAAAAATTATCTCTATATATATAAGAGGCTTTGTCCTGACTGACAGAATCAACGCAGAGCAAAAACTACTAACGATAGAAACTTGAAGTTCGGAATTTAGATGTTAGGTAACCGCTAAGAAAGGAATTTCAAAAATGTAACCTCTAAGGGGTTTAAATGGCGAGATTGTCGTTTAACTCTAACGGGCACCTATTTTTGAGATTTTAAACCATATGTTTTTTTGTTTTGTTGATGCACTAAATAGGCAATATTATTAAAATAGACATTCGCATAGAATATGGCTACTGATTATTTAAATATTAGTGGTAATCAAATTATGCACACTGTGATTCCCATGATTGGGGATGGTGCGTGTTTATTTCGATCTCTATCATGTATTATTGAAAATTCGCAAGAAAAATGTTGTCATTTTCGGCAAAGTGTAGTACAACATGCCATCCAAATTGGGACAAATTTTACTCAAAATGATTACGGTAACAATTATTCTGATTTCAGTAGTTATTACACTCATATGTCTCAGCTTTCAACCTATGCCGGATTTGTGGAACTAACGGGGCTGGGGAATTTTTTCCTTACGTTTTTGAAGTATATCGCAATGATGAGCTTTATGCGGTATTTGGCAATAATTGTAATCCCACGAAAATACTACGTTTTACTGGTAGGCTACGTAATGGCCATTTTGACGTGTGTGAAGCTCTACTACCGCAACTTTCTGAGGAGAAGAAGCAAGTTAAAAGGCGAATTGTCAGGTACAGCAATGCAACACGGAAAGACCAATTAAAATCAGCTAAAAAAAGTTCGGAATTTAGATTTTAAACGCGATGTAGGTAACCACTAAGAAAGAAATTTCAAAAATGTGACCCCTAAGGGGTTTAAATGGCGAAATTGTCGTTTAACTCTAACGGACACGACGAGTTTAACTCGAAAGCTCTTACGGGGCGTCGAAAACCATGTTTTAAAGCCGAAAAATGAAGCTTTCATGAGGAGTAAGCAATTTTTTTGTTTCGGCTGTTTAAGTGAACTCCCATTGCTCGCCTCCCTCTCTTCTACCGAGACGGCAGCTTTCCTCTCCAACATTCTACCTCCCGGCAGCTCCGATTCTACTAAATCTCCTTAACATCAGTTAAGATATTATATTAAATCAATACCAAGAATGATCACAGAAGTGATTTTAAAGGCTCGTGGGCAAAGCCGCGACGGGGAATTCTAGTAAATATATAAATAAGTCTGATTTAAACTACAAACCATATTCTGGCATGTCATGGTATGCCTATTAGTCACTAGGCTTAATTGAAGTATAGGTAGTGAGTAAAATATATGAAAAACATTTTTAAAAAATCTGGTGCGATGCTCGCAACACACAACTTTCACTTTCCAACTTACATATATCAGAGGCCGAAATTTTTTGATTAATATGTAAACGCCATTCCTAAAATTCACACATTTATTTACTTATTTTTTTTATATACATCGCGTTTAATTTTATAAACTATATAATAAAGATGAAAGTATGTTTGTTTGTCCTTTATAGAAATCCATACCGTTTGTCCTAAATTCTCCAAATTTCGCTCAGTGGTTCTTTCAGACCAGGTGCGTCATAATTCCACCACTTCAGCCAATCTATGGGTATATTCTTTATTGTTATAAAATTAGTTATGATCTTGCTTTACATTAAAAATATTTTTTTTCCAATTATTTTAAGACATTAAGATTTTACTAAGATGTTACTTTGCTTAAAATATTTCCATCCCAACAGGTTTAATAAACTTCGAAACATAATAGCTATCAAGACCTGAAAAACTGTAAGTTTAAGCAATTAATATTATAATATGCAGGCCCTATAATTGTAGCTCAGGTAATGATTATAGCAAGTGCACTGAACTCCTCCCTATTAAATAGCCATTTTAGAGGGTGATCTAATCCAAGCAGACAGCTCAACGTCGTAAACTTGCCTCGGCAAATTACGCCTCATCTTCCAGCGCATGTATAAATCATCAATGCGCATCTAATTGCGCTAGAGAACGTTTTTTTTATATTCATTCATATACACTTTAACACCTGTAACTACGTTTTATCGCATTATCCCTGATCTACCGAACCATTTTTGGATTTTCCAATTTTAATCGGTGATACGGTGCATGTATAACAAATGAAATTCACTATTTTCTTTACAAGCTTCGATTTCATTCACATTTATTAAGGTAGCCTTCGATCTACGATTACCTGTACGGAATTAGTTATTTTTAGACTGTTATTATACATTTTTATCATTATTTAATTAGCTGGCATTTTAAAAAAAAATTTGGTTTGTTTTACGTCACATTATGCCACTAAGGCTAATCTAAAAATGCTACATTGGGAGTCATAAATTTTGCCTATCTAGGTATAATTAGGATAGGGATCTTTAACGAGTACCTGACATCGTACAGGTTCGGGACTACCATTTTACTTCTCATCCGAGGGAAAGCATAGCCAAGGATTGTTTACTCCCTTAAGTAGTGCCACCGCGGAATGCGATCCCGTGACTTTAATATCGTACGTTGTTATGCAAACCTCTAAACCACAGATGACCTCAAAAGATTTGCAAGATGCGTTCCATCGCAGGCGAAAATGACGTACAACATAAATAAATTAAATTAATTATGTTATAATAATATAAATATCAAATTAAATGCTTATTTAGTTATGCCTTAGCTATGCCGTCCCTCGGATAGGACGTAAAATGGAGGTCCCGAGCCAGTACGATGTCAGATACTCGTTAAAGATCCCTATCCTAATTATACCTGGATAGGCAAAATTTAGGACTCCCACTGTAGCATCGTCCGATTAGCCTAAGTAGCATAAAAATGGACGTTAAACAAACAAACAAACAAATGCTTATTATACTACAATCTAGTGTGGTTATTTGTATGTTCCATAAATTTCCAACAGATGGCGATGTAAGTTGATTTATTGACACATCACTTCATTTTCTTTTGATATTTACTGAGGGCAAGCATAAATCTACTTTTTCCGGCTTGGACTAAGAAAATCCGTGTTTTTGCCGTTGCAAATAATGTGTCGCCTTTTCACCTGTAGGGAAAACATCGAATCTATTTGTTTTAGCCAAAAGTAGGTTAACCAAAATCATTATGCGCCTATTAGTATAACCTCCTGAAACGATATCTCATATCATCATGTGTTATATTATTCTAAATTTAATTAATATTTATTATGGCAAAATATTAATTTTGTACATTTTTGCTGTCTATTGTTATTGTACTAGACCCTGTTCCAATTATATTCTTTATTAGTTCCTTTTACAGGTGTCATTCATTAACACAATTCGGTCAAATATAAGATGTAAAAAATAAAAACTTTAACCCACCTAAATTCTTTATCAAACAATTTTAAATTTGGCGTAAAGTCCTATTTTAAATCCCGTTGGTTTTTAGATTAGCTGAAACGTTTTTATCTTTATCAGTGAATTTTGATTTGACTATAAAAAAGAATAGGATTTAACTAATTCAACGCATTGTAGCTACTGTCTAGGGTCTGCTCTTAATAATATATTTTTGTAATTGTCGATTTACCGTTTGTTTAAGCAAGCGTGATTAAGTCCAACTTTTAGAAACGCGCGTTTTGAAATTACCGTGTATTAATGAACATAGCCAATTATCTCACAGAAATTCGCGGGTTCGTTGACCGCTAGGTGGCCCTCGGATTTTTTAAAAGGAGTATAAAAACCATATATTTTAATATTGAGAATCCATATCCGTATTTTTTAAAGGAGATTTTTTAAGGGGGACCATTTGACTTTACATCCTTCGGAGCCTGTGCAATGTCAGGTTCTCGCTAAAGATCCCTATTGTTCGGTGTAATGTCATAGTGATCTAAGTGCCAATTTAATAGATTTTTATTTTTTTAATGCTTTTAGTTATTATTTTAAATCACTTTAAATTCAGTTTTGTTAGAAATATTGTGCTTAGTTAACTTTTGCATTACGACCGATTATAGCTGAAAATGCCAAATTTAGGACTACTATTGTAGCATCGTCCTATTAGCCATAGCAGCACAAGTAGGCGTTAAATAAACAAAATTACCGTAGCTTATCAAAAAACCTTGAACAAAAATCCATAAAACGTGATAAAAAAATCGTGAATTACCTCTGTCCCGAGGTTTCACCAAGGTAAAATGTTATATACGCCTAAGTTATAGTTTGTTGCTGGTTGTGTATTTAACGTCACTTTATGCCACTAAGGCTAATCGGACGATGCTCCTAAGTCCTAAATTTTTCATATTCAGTTATAATTATTAGGATTTTTAACTAGTACCTGACATCGTAAAGGATCGGTACTTCCATCGGAGAGACGGCATTGCCAAGGATTTTTTACTCCCATTAAAAAACCCTTGGATCACCGCGGGACGCGTAACCGCGATCTCCAGTATTGTAGGTTGCTATGCTAACCACAACACTACAGGTGACCCCTTCTAAGTTTTAGTTAAAAATTTAAAATGAAAGAAAATATAAATATAAAAAATAAGGAAGACGAGGCCTCTCATGTCCCTACATTACTTATATATAGGAAGGGAAATCTGTATGGGAAGCTTGCGAGACAGATATAAAGAATGCATGGATCTGCAAACGATATCCTTCCTATCTCTGTTTCATGATGTATTTGTCTTAAGGCAGCTGACTACTGATACCGTCCCAGGCAGAACTATTTCCTAGTGGCATATCTTTTATGGTAGAAATAAAAACTTGCCTACAAAAATTACAATATTTAACATATTGTAACGTGAAACAAAACACAAAACATACGATTTAAAATAGTTCTAGGCTGCTTGTTTGAACAAAATGTTCTGATACATGTTTGTGACTGTTCGAGTACCTTCTAAACTTGTCGAGAACATTCAAAATAGTTTTATTTCATACTAGCTAAGGTGCCCGGCTTCGCTCCGGTAGTTGTGTGGTAGTTTTAATAACAGAAAAACTTTAAAATTAATGGAAATATAGAACAAAATTAGCAATTTCTCGAAACTTCGGTTTAAGTTGGTAACTATATTAAAATTCAAGATCTGCAGAGTCCGCCCAAATAAGGAACCCTATATACTTTAGATTGAAAATAGTGAATGAACAATCAATTTTGCTGCAACTTACTCGAGTTATGCACCCCTTTTTATGGTTTCTGTGATTCTGAATCCTATAAGCCCATTCCAAGCAGTCAGGAGATAATAAGTTATTAGATAATAGTTGAAAAATTATATTTCCAGTACAACCTAAGCGCCGACTACAGTGACGGTCCTATTATATACAGAAGTATAGAAACTATCGAAGATTCATAGAAACTTTTTTTAAATACCTTTCTTCCATTTCAACCTCCCTTAAGTCATCCCCCCGTAATTTGGGCGGAATCTGCAGATCTCGAATCTTACTGCTATCACAAAGTGAAAACCAAAATTTCATTTTTGAAAACCAAGTCACAATTTTTTCACCATATTTCTTTTTATCCTGAACTATGAGGGGTGATAAAATCTTATTGAAAAAAATGGTGTAATTGGAGTTAGTCATTTTGTCAACTGGAATCCTCATCATACATACATAGTAATATAACCAACTTCTTTTTCATAATTACATACAATGAGAACACTTAAAACCTTTTATTTTCGATTTATATTTAGTCAATTTATCTCTTTTTTTTTATGTCTGTTTTTATTCGCTCACTCTACAACTAAAACACTATATATTCACTCATATTACATTAAATTTACTTAAATATATGTTTTATATTGATTAAATTTGATGTGTTAATCAATTAACCTTCTTATGAGAAAATTAATTATGTAAGGTATCCAGGCGGTTTTCTAATTGATTGCAGAGATGTAAAATCATTATTTGATTTCGAACGCAAAGGTGAAATTAATTATTTTCGCTTGATGTTTTAGTAATTTAAAAAGAATAATTTAAAAAAAAAAAGAACGGGATGAATGAACAATAAACATTGAGTGAAACGCACCCTAGTCTGCCGCTCGAACTAAATTTTTCATTCATAAACTCGTATGTCATGCTCAGGTAGGCTAATTACATGGTGCGAGAGGCTTAAAATTCCAGTCCTTTTCTCTTCAATTTTACACCCTTAAGAGAAAAACGGAAACCTTCTTCTCCGTTAGGGGTTGTATAGCAACACGCTGACATAACTTTATTAAACATACGTTGAGTGGTTTTTGAGCCTTATCGGCACGCACATTGTACACTTTGCTTTATAATATATATTGATTAAATATAAAGAACAAGGTTACTTGGGACTTTTTTACAACTTTAACCTAAATATGAATGAATTTAAATTGCATTATTAACATGTGATTCTATTGTCACCTATTGATTACATATTCTGTTTGTTTGTTTAACATAACTCTATGCCACTAAGGCTAATCGGATGATACTACAGTTGAAGTCCTAAATTTTGCCTATCCAGGTATAATTAGGATATGGATCTTTAACGAGTACCTGAAATCGTATAGGCTCGGGACCTCCATTTTACGTCCTATCCGAGGGACGGCATGGCTAAAGATTTTTTACTCCCATTAAAAAATCCTAGGGCCACCGCTGGGCGCGAACCTGCGACCTTTAGTATTGTAGGTTGCCATGCTAACCGCTATACCACAGATGACCCCGATTACATATTCTTGTTATTACTGTCATAGTTCTTACTTTAAATAATAATCTTCTTGTTTGTAAGTGACAACTGGCAGTTTTCGATCCATGTTCGTGATAAAACACTAGCATTTACCATGTATTCTGTTCTATGACGTCTCCAACGAGGCGTAACTCCATTCATATAATATAATTTCATGAAATGAGCATTCCTTCATTTTCTGAACTTGTGAATTATCCCTGCTTCTTGTAGCGATTTAGGCACGTTTTCCAACCTCTGGAATGTTCCCGATAATTCAAAAAGATTCATTTTTTACTTCCACTTACCTATGTATGAATATATACTCGTAGTAAGGGAAAGTATTGCGATCGTGAAGAAATTCGGTTTCCAACGGAAATACATGTTTTGGGGTGTCCTGAGTCTATATAACTAAGTCCTGCGAAATGGTGTGTGTGTGTATGTGTGATCAGACTAGCTCAAAAAGTATAAACATTACGAAATTGGGTATTTGATATATGTATATGCCAGTGATGTGTCAGCAAAAATATCAAAATTGGTCAAACGGAGGGGGCAATGTAATAAATGTTGTCTCTTTTAGCGTTTTTTTACTTTCACTTATATGAAATATATAGTCAGTGGAAGTATTGCGATCGTGAAAAATTTCGATTTCCGGTTTTCAACGGAAAAAGACGTTTTGGGGTCCCCCGAGTCCAAATAACCAAGAACAACTTCAGAACAACTATTAAAACTGATACAAAAAGTAACAACTTGTAACGATACAGTTACATAAAAGTAACCATATGATTCAGGGCCGTATTTATGAACGTTCCCAAGGATGCAGTTAATATAACCTTAACTGGTTCCTATGTTAAGGTAACCTTTAAGCTTAAGTGTTCCTTTAGATAATTCTCATTTTATGAACATTCCTTAACACTTCCTTTCCTTAAATAAGTATGCATTTATTAAGGTGCAAATTTAAGGTCACCTTAACTAAACAACCAATCAGAGAAGACTGATAAGAGTACTCCGCCGCTCAATGTAACCTGCCTAACCTGACATCAGTGTTAACTTCAGTCTTGTTTACTGTATTGTTTAGAGTGTTTTAAGTAGTTTATGTGGCTATTACTAGAACTATTAGAACATGATAATTAGAGTAGAAATCACCCAAGTTGAATAGTGTGCAAACATTGTTAGCATAAAGGAACAAACTAATGTATACAATGTTTCATCTAACCGATTACAAAACACTACAAAAGTTGTACGCTTAAGTAATAATATCAATATACTAAATAAGTATCCATTAATTGAAAATAATACATCTTTTGTTTTGATTTTGCTTATATGAAGAAATTATCTGTCTCTCTTCGTGCCTAGTAATAAGAATGGCTAAATATGAATATTTGATAAATATATGAAGGAGAAAAAAGAAAAATAATTCACCAAGATTAAAATTTTTAATTTCCTTAAAAAGTGGAATAATATATCACCGTCTTTGTTGTTTATACCTCATATAGATAAAGTAAAAATTCCAAAAAGTCGTTTTGTTCTTAATAAACGGTTCTTTTTAATAAGTATTTAAGTCCTGGTATTTGTTTTCTGTTATTATTTCCTTCCTTAGCACTGAGTAAGGAAAACAGATCAAATTTATAGGAACACCTTAGGATCTAAGGCTTCCTTAAGATAGGAAAGCGTAAAGGAACGTTTTTAAAATCAAAATTGTGTTAAGGTTAGCTAAAGGTGTGCATTTTAAGGAAGCCTTCAGCAAGGCGTTCCTTAGGAACATTCATAAATACAGCCCTAAGACTATAGTCCATTGCTTCTTATATTTAGTCTGAAATTGAATATTCTTAAAGTCAATCGAAAGTATAAAAGTTAATCCCTTCGAGAGGCAGCTTTACTAATTGAAATTAATGGAGCAGTTAAAAAACATTAGGAGGATTCCAAACTAACAGCATCTAGATGCGGCTCCTTTATTTTTATTTTGAATTATTTATATATATTATTTTTAGCTTATTACTTGACAGAGTTAATTCAGTCTATAATTTCATAATATAACTCATAAGATGATATGCCAGCTAACTAAGCAAACGCGAGCTCTCTCGGAAGGGAAGCAAACTAGAGGATATCAGCTATATAAGGTCAGGTCTCCCATTACCTCGCACCATGCTAATTAATACTCGCCTCGTAAGGTCTCAGACCCGATGTGAAGTCACGATCAATTTATCGATACCTTCTCCAAGCGAATCGATATTAATGAACCAATTAGGGAAGGGAATGAACCTAGATACTGTTATAAATATCGACATAATGCATGCAATGATATGCTTTATACAGAACAACATCCTGTTTTTTACTTTTAGCAAATAGTGAAAAGGTACAAGGTATATTCAAGTTTTCATGATTTAATGGAAGGAAATAAATAAAGTAAATAATGTTATAAATAAAGGAAATAACGTTACAGAGATTTTAGACATTAGGAAGGAAATTGCCCAGAGCACCTCTTTTGGGGGCATGAGAAATATTGGGTTGGGGAAAAAGTAATTTCGGTATTTTTCATGTTCTTCAAAGCTAATTTTCTTATATAAATTTCAAATACTAATCAATGATATACATGTCGTTTTGATCGATGGCCTTTTGCAATTTTTTTCGGTAAAACCATTATACCGTCACTATAGAAGTTCTGTGATTTCTGGGCGAAAAACTGAACCAAGTGATTTGCACTTGAAGACTTTTTTTGATCCCAGCCTTACACCATTAAGAGAGTTCTCAAGAGAACGAAACAAATAATAGTCAGACGGTGCAAACTATTTGGTGATTGCATCAAAACTTCCCGGCCAAACTCTCGTAATGTTTTCCAAGTCACCAAAGATGTGTGGTCCAGAGTTGGGCACAATTGTAATCTGAATAATGATTAATGAATATGAATAATTGTAATCATAAAACAAATGAATAATGAATAACCATTATTCATAATCATTGCAGAGTATTTTTAATGATTATTGTGTGTTTATGGTATTCATTTGAAATGAATAATGAATAACTGGTATTCAGTCACTTATGATTAACGAATACCAATAAATTCAGTTATTCATTATTCATGAATAAAATATATTCATGAGCTAGGATTAATATAATATTCATCAATCATGAATACTTAATATTCATCAATCATGAATAACAAAAATTCACCAATCATCAATCATGAATATGATATATTCACAATCATTATTCACTTAAATTTAAAATACGAGGATGCACTTCTGAATTAAAAGTTGTCCAAATGAGCAAGGACAAGTCCTAAGAATGGGTGTAGTCATCTGAACAGCATTTGAAGTCACAAGTAAAGAATTAGATCCTAATTTCAATGGATATTAGTAAAGGTCTATTGACAAGAATGGAAAGGGCAAACAAATTTTCAATCATCATTCATGATTAGTAATACTCAGAGTGATTTTTTTTCAATCATGATAACTGACTAACATTTAATAATGAATAATGGTCATTTATGATTGTTGAATACATTATATTCATGAATACTCCATGACAAGTGATTTATACAATTCATGATTAATGATTCCGCGCTAAAGAATGATTTGAATCATTATTCACATTTTTGAGTATTAGTCATAATCATGATTACATTTTTATTTAAATATGCCCAACTCTGGTGTGGCCTATCATTGTCGTGATGGAATACAACGCATTTCCTATTGATCAATTTTGACAGTTTTTCTTGAATCTTCTGTTTCAACCGCATTAGTTGATCACAGTAGAGAGTCGAATCAATGGTTTTGCCAGGTTCGAGCAGATTATGATGAACAATGCCTTTCCAATCCCACCAAACACTCAGTATCACCTTCCTTGGCGTCAATCCAGGCTTTGCCACTGTTTGTGAAGTTTCTCCGGGCTTCGACCACGATCTTTTTCGCACATTATTGTCGTACGTGATCCCCTTTTCATCACATGTAATCATTCTTTTAAAAAATGGCTCGATTTCGTTTCGTTTCACCAGCGGTTCACAAATGGAAACTCTGATGGCGTATACATATTTATCAAAACACGTCGATTTATGTTGTTGAAACTACTAGACAGATTTGTGTTGCGCGCATCATACAAGATATTTTCTGTTAACTTCAGCGACCTCAACAAGTATTCCATTGCCTATCTTAGGGTGCCTTTACACTATGCAAAGCACACCCTCAACAACCTGTTCGGCTGGTAGGAATATGTAAAGAACTCTAACATAAACTTTATCTGTTCGCCAAAAGTGTTAGGGAATACCGATAGTGTCGCTTTCGAATTAGTTAAGATAAGCTTCTGGACATTCTTTTAGAATTTTTTGACGTTATTTTATTCATAATAAGTTAGAGCAAACCAGAACAGCCACTAGTTCAGCCATCTTTGTAATGTAAAATTTTGTATTAAGGTGCATAGGAGCGGTCAGCTGTTCGCTCGCCTTCACGTTTCAGTGTAAATAGCTGTTCGTAGTACTCCGGTAAGGCAAGGTTCGGGATTTACCTGTTGCAGGGTGAAGTTCGCAAGGTGTACAGGCACCTTTAGGCTGGTACTTTTCAGTTTCTCCCATTCCATATCCACATTCGCTAAGTAGATTTCAAATCATAGTATATTTAAGCCTACTGATATTCTGAACGTGATAATATGCCTAACTTATTTTTTATTAAAATAGACCTTACCGATTCGGCTGCTCATACATATATATACTTTTTTTTATATAAATTGATCAGCTAAATTAATAAGTATAAAAAAAAAAAAAAAAGAAATAAATAAATTAGAAAGTTGAGATGCCCTAGGAGAGGGCTTAGCCAATCGGATATAATTCCAGACTGGAGTGACCCCAGTCCTCTATAGCCTCAGGGTAATCCCCGGTAATCGATATCTACTCTCGATATCTCCTATCGATATCTTCCATTAATCGATTCCTCCTCGAGTCTGACTCCTTACGATTTATCCAATGATTAGCAAAATACAAAGCAAGAAATTATTAAAGGAAATATATACCAGTAATTGTTAGATAAGTTATATATATATATATATATATATATATATATATATATATATACAGTCGAACCTGGATAACTGGAATCTCTTGGTGACAGGATTTTAATTCCACTTACAGAGGTATTCCACTTAAACAAGGTTTCACTTATCCAGGGTGCAGGTATCTTATGAAGGGGGCATGTACCACTAAAAGAAGCTTTCAAACAACTTGTAATTTTCATAAAAAAAATGTTTCAATATCTACTTTTAAACCACAAATACATAAAATATTGATGCAATTATTTCATATTTTTTGTAATATGAAAATAAAATAATTCAGATTACAAGATAACTATGTACAAATGTATTAATGAAAGTAATCACTTATTTTTTTCAGCACTTCAATTTGGCACTTAAAAATGTTTTTTTCTATGTATATATAATTTATCAAAGATTTCATCTTCAGGCCCTTTATTCATTTCAATAAAAGTCTGCAACTTCTCATTAATATTCAATGCATCATTTTTCGTGACTGGTGGCCAACCTGGCTCTTCTGAATTTTGGTTTCCGTCTGGCGTTTTAGATTTTTCAAGGATTTCTTCATCATTCATGTGGACATATTGTTTGAATGTTGGAAGCTTCTCATTGGTATCTCCTTTCAAATTTTCCCAATCCTGTGGCTGAACAGGATAACCCTTCACATTTTCTTAGAAATGTGGATTCCACTTATAGTGGTGAATGCAAAAATCATCCCACTAACAGAGGTAACTTCCACAAAAATTGATTCCACTTATGAATGTGAATACATTCCGATTAAAGAGTTTAGTAGAGATGAGTGATGGTCAACTGTTCTTCAATTACGATAGGTTAAATGATGGTCAGGATTTTCAGTTACAATGATATTTATTATGGTAAGCCAACCATTCCTTCGACTTTGAGAACCCCTCCATATTAGCAACTGTATCTAACCACGACAAACGTCTCCTCTCAGAATCCATTTTCATCCATCTAGAAACAAATAACCCGGTAAATCACAAAACAGATAAAGAGATAATTTCATCCACCTATTCTAACATCTTCCGCATCCTCAAATCCTAGTTTTGATTTCATAGGTACCTGCAATTATCTCTGTACCTTGTACTATTATTATTTTTGTATTGTATGCTTCTTTCTGTATATTTTCCAAATTTGTATGCATTGTTACATTATGTATTATCTCATTTTTATGTTATTATTCAGTCCAGACACAACTATTTGTATACAGTACCATATATTTTGTTAGTTTTTAAATATTTTTGTTCACTCAGTTATCATGTGCCTTCACTTCAAAAGCGTTGGATTTCCCCGCCATAAACCTTTGAAGTCGGCAAACTAACCCCCTACCACTACCTCTCACCTTATTTTTACCTTTAGTCTTAGTATCCACCTGGACTCAGTAGGTAAATATCAGATTCTATTTTATCTTATTAACCAGCCTCTTATTTTAATATTTATGTATACACCATCTTTTATATTATTATCAGTTCTGTAATGTATCCATTTATTGTCACCCTCTAGCATAGATACTCATATATTTGTTTTCTTTTAGCCCTGATGAAGATCCACAAGTTGGATCTAAACGTTGGCTTACCATAATAAATATCATTGTAACTGAAAATCCTGACCATCATTTAACCTATCGTTAAAGAGTTTATTTAAGGGAAAAATGAAGGGACAACAAGTTTCGTACCACTTATAGAGGTATCCCAATTATCCAGGTCCCACTCAACCAGGTTCGACTGTATGTATATATATATGTAAGCAATATTGAGGCCAATCATCGAGATAAAAACTATACTACTATTCTATCTTTTAAGTTGGACAAAACTACACACAATGAGCAAATTTTTATTAAGATCGGTTGGGTAGTTTCTGATTTTACTACAACAAACATCGTGACACGAAATTTATATATATAAAGACAGAAATGGTGGGATCAATGATGCCGCAGGAATATTTGAACAATAAATATAGAACATATTAAAGGCGGAAATTTAAGACTTTTATTGCCCCGGTGTCGCCGAGTGACCAAATAAAAAATGAACTCACCCGCATCACGAAGAGTTATGCAATAAAGTGTCTTTATGATCACGAAGGGTGTGGGAATGGTCTAAGGGAATTCGAAGTGAATACAAATCAGTCAAGGCACGCTCGGCGGGTATGAGTACTTGCGTAGTAAAACAGTTTTATTGAAAAGTTAAAATATATTCAGTGGAGCGTACTTTATCTGGACTAATGCTGAGCTAATGAATTAAAACAACTAGTGTAACTGTACCATAAGTTGACAGTGCTCCAATAGTTGACATTTTGAACAAAAAGTGGAATAATAAGATTCAGGGTTGATTATTTTGGTACAAAATTTGGTGGTAATTTGCCAAGTTATACTAGTTAGCTGTGCTGCCATCGACATTAGTCAACTCAAGCCTATTTGTGAGAGGTTATAATGCCGAATTTTCTAGTGGCCTGAAAACATGGTTCTACTTCCCTTGCATTGAGCTGGAAGTCAGGTTAAAGAAGCTTTTTAGTTGGTTTATTAGAGTTCAATCATGTTTTAATTACTTTTATGGTATTCATTGAGTGCATGAGAGTCATTTGATATCCTTTTTAATATATTTATACGATGTTTAAGAGCTTAAATATAAGTGTCAACTATTAGAACAGAAATTGATCCATAATTTCAATAGTTGACATCGATGTGAATTTACCGCAAGAATTAGCAAATAGTGTTCCCTCTGGGGGTGGTTTATGGAAGTCTGAGTCTGTCTGGATGACATGTGTCTTATTTTATGAATTTATTGCTAGTATGCTCTATCCATGGATCGCTGAGAGCAAAATTGCATTGCCAATAATCCTATCCCTGAATGGACAAGTGTCTCATTTGACTCTCCCCACTTCCCGATTATGCAAAGAACTTGGGATACTTACCATTAGTCGCACTTTATCAAAATGCTACACATTTCATCAAACCAATGAATATGGCATTCTTTAATTGTCTAAAAGAGCAATGGGAGAGTGAAGTTCATTAATGGAGACAGTATATTATTTTTTGCCTCATTTAAGCTTTTTGTTTATAAAATAATTAAATTGTGGAAATTTTATTTCGTTTTGATTGTGAATTTACTAGTTTATAAATAAAAAAGATATCAACTTTTCTTGAAGTCCTTATTACCTTTGAAAAATCATAGGAAATAAAAAATGAATGCATGTGTCAACTTTAAAACCATAAATGTCCAAACTTTTTCATTTTGATGTGTCAACTATTGGTTCATTTTAGAAGTTTCTAAGAAATCATTTTTTTATAAAAACCCTAAATGTTGGAAATACAATATTATATTCCTAGTTTTTCTAGAGGGATTGGCCTAACTAAATTCATAACAAGGATTATTCTAACATCAATATATTGGTAAACAGTGTCAATAATTTTTTTCTTAAACTGTCAACTATTGGTACAGTTACCCTACCTGTGTTCGACTGATTGAAAAAAAAAAAATAGTTTGGTAAAAAAATAATGATAAAATGCAAGGCTTATAATTGCTATAAAGTACGTTAAAGTCTTTATTTCAAAGCTGTTGAGGCTACGCATCCATTTATCTTAGAACGTGATTGATTTGACATTGAGTAAACTTATCTCAGATATTTGTTTTCGTTTAACTTAATCCACCAGGCTTGGGTCAGAGTTTTCTCGTTTATCATTAAATGAGGAAATAAAATAGTCTATTTTTTTATTTTATTTGTCTGTTGTTTTTGTTGATTAAAATCCAAATATATTTATATTATAAATTTTTTACTATCATATGTGGGACGTTTTGGACCCTTCCATCCCGCCCATCTTCAAGCACCTAAAAGTTATAAAGTTAAATTTTCTAATACAATTTAATTATATTCTAATTTAACTTATTTACGAAAAATGCTAAAGGAAAATAACTGAATGAAAAAAATGAACAAATATTGGCGTTTTGGCAAACAAAGGGCCTTTTGTCCTTTTTTATCTCCGCCTAACACAAATCTGGCATCCGAAGATAAGAGGGAGAAAAGAGTGGAAAATACTTTTTGAAACAGTAACCGGTTACTTTTACTTTTTGGAAGAGTAACAGGTTACTTTTTTACTATCAAATGTTCCCACTTAATATACATTGTGCGATTTATGCTTTAAAATTGTGATAAATAGAAGAATGGAATAGAAAGAAGTGATGGCTTTTAATGAATTGGTTTGTGAAGTTAACTGCAAAAAGACTGCTGGATAGGAAGATAAATTATCAGGATTTTTAGTCAATATTTAAATCCTCTCGGACAAATACTAGAATATTGGAAAAGATAATATAGAAAATATATTGCGAATTCAGCAGATTCGTTGAGGCACACCCAACTTCATCGAAAATTCAGTAAATAGGTTTCGACTGAGAAAATAGCACACCAGGAAACCAAAGTTTAAGCTTTATCACATACAGGCCTTCACAATATCACCTGCTTTTCAACCTTGCATTGTGAAAAAATGTTTCTTAGAATAAATATTTAATCGAAATCGAAAAAACATTTTCCATAATTTGAATTTTCGATCCCTGATTTAGAGTATTATTATCCCTTTGCACTCGGTAACGTTTCGGACGGTACCTACTGGCAACTCGACCCAACTTATTCTCGAAAACGTACACACTGAAAACGTAATTGTATACAGTAAAATTTTAGAACAAAGTAAGGAATTGTAATGAAATTTAGGTTATATGTATTTCTGAAGCTTCGAGAACACATTGTTACAACAAAAAACTTTTTTTTCAATTTTATATTTTTTTTATAATTTTAATATAGTGGTTAGTAAGATTTTTGATAATTCAGAGAACCAGAGCGGATAACGATGGAAACCCCTTAGATTTCACGAAGGTTCCGCCGTCCCTTATATATAAAAGCATAAAAACTCTAATGGGAGAAGTAAAAACAGTTAAAAAATTACAAGATGGGACCCTTTTAGTAGAAGTTTTCTCAGATATCCAATCAGAAAAGCTCCTAAAATGTGAATATCTACTTAATAACTTTTCGGTTAAAGTAGAAGCATATGGGAAACTAAATCAAAGTAAAGGGATTATTTGGTGCCCCGAAATAAATTATTGTACAATTGAGGAAATAAAGGATGAATTAAAAAAACAAAATATAGCCGATGTCAAAAGATTAACGTACTATAAAAATAATGAAAAACACCGCGAGCCGCGATCGTCATTTATCACCAAAAGCGAAATATCCTATAAATAGTTTTTACGATTTGTTAAAGTCCTTATATGATAAAAACTGAAAATTATTTGCATTGTCTCCGTAGCGGAGCCTTCGATTTTGAAGACAAATTTTAAATGGCTCCGCTCCGGAGACCTCGAGTGCAAAAGGTTAATCATAATAAAAGATTAATTTTTTGCATTGGTCTATCCGAACTTATTTTATCGTAGTACGCTAATGCATTCAGTGTGAGATTTCAAGAGAATTCCTGATAATTTAGTACTTTGGGGAGAAATGTTTAGTAAATACTAATATATGATTGTTACATATTTGATAGCATAATCATAACACGATTTCATGCCAAGCCCGTCACCATATTGGAGTTAGGACGCAGATTAAACGCACGTATTTTTCCTTATTACTACTCATAGTAAACACCATTGCTGATTGTCAAATCCTCAGTCACGATTAACCTTAGCTCAGCTTAATGACGGCTCCTTAGGTCTTAAGTAGGATTAGTTTAAATTTATCAGCAGCTGGGTACCGACATTGATACTGGAAGAATACTCGTATTACCTTTAGGGGTAATTCCGTATGACCCCTAACGGATAAGAAGGTTTCCGTTTTCCTCTTAAGAGTGTAAAATTAAATGGAAAAGGACTGGAATTTTAAGCCTCTCGCACCATTTAATTAGCCTCTCTGAGATTGAGATACGAGTTTGTGAATGAAAAATTTAGTTCGAGCTCCAGGCTACCAGGAAGCGCTAGGGTGCGTTTCACTCAATGTTTATTGTTCATTCATCCAGTTCAGTTTTTAAAGGTTATATATTTGTTCAGCTGTTCTTTTTAAATTACTAAACAATCAAGCGAAAATAATTAGTTTCTCCTTTGCTTTCAAACTAAAATAATGATTTAACATCTCTCCAATCAATTAGAAAACCAACTGGATTCCTTAAAAAATTAGTTTTCTCATAAGAAGGCTAATATATGATCAGCACATTACATTTAATCTATTTATAATATATACTTAATTAAATTTAATGCAATATGAGTGAACATTTCTTAGTAGTACAGTGAGCGAATAAAATCAGACATAAAAAAAAAAAAGATGAATTGATTGAATATAAACCGAAAATAAAAAGTTTGAAGTGTTCTTATTGTATTTATGAAAAAGAAGTTGGTTTGGTTACTACGTATGATGAACATTCCAGTTGACAAAACGACTAACTCTAATAACAGCATTCAAAATTTTATCATCCCTCATAGTTCAAGATAAACAGAAATATAATGAAAAACCTGTGCCTTCAAGAAATTTTGGTTTTCACATTGTAATAGTAGTAAGATTAGATATATGCAGAAACCGTTCAAATTACGGGGGGGTATCTTAAGGGAGGTTGACATGGAAGAAAGGTCTTTCTATGAATCTTCGGTAGTTTTTATACTTCCGGATCAAATAGGACCATCACAGTAGTCGGCGCTTAAGTTTTACTCGATTTCTTTTTTTTTTTAACTGAGACACCAGATTTTTCAACTATAATCTAATAACTTATTATCTATAATTACCATTTTCAACCCCCTGTAAATTATACAGGGTTCCTTATTTGGGCGGACTCTGCAGATCTCAAGTCTGCAGAATATTGATACCAAGTTAAAACCGAATTTTCAAGAAGGTGCTAATTTTGTTCCCTATTTCCTTTAATTTTAAAGTTTTTCTTGTGTTAAAACTACCACACAACTACCGGAGCGAAGCCGGGCTCCCAAGCTATTGTAGTATCTAAATAAAATAAAAAAGTGTGATGCGCGTGACACACAACTTTCACATACCAACCTAATCAGAGTAGAAATCTACTTGTTTTGATAAATGTAATTAGCATCTTGATAGAAAATAACTTCTTCCAATTTTATTTGATTATCATTGTTTTTATTAACCTCTATACGGCATAGTGTATTATATTTATAGCAAAAATTGAAAAATCTCAATACTTTTTCATTCATTATTATTTATTTCGAGGTGGGTAATAGTCAACTGTTTTACTTTTCAACATAAGCTCTCATTTCGAAAACACATACATTAGAATCCCGTTTATCCGGGGTAATGATGGGTGTGGAGGTCCACGGATAATCGAAAACCCCGGATAATCGAATTACAACATTTTATTGATTTATTGTAAAAAAAAAGAAGGTTAATTAAAAAAAAATGTGCAGAGAATCGCTTTTTTTTACAAACGAAGGTTTTAAAAAATCTGGTGCGTGCGCGCAACACGCAACTTTCACTTACCAACTTACTTAGATTAGAAATTGACGTGTTTTGCTAAATATCATTTCCCAAAGTCACACATTTTTCTACATTCATATCTTATTTTTGTTAATCGTTAAAGCCGTTTAACATTAACCGTTAATAAAAAAACACGTGAAAATGATACAAAATTTATTAAGTATAGTCCCCCCTTCGGTTGATCAATTTTGATGAAATGTTGGCTATCACATATTTGGCATATACATACATCCAATACCCAGTTTGATCAAAATCTTTAAAGCCGTTTTTGAGTAAATAAAAAAAACACGTGAAAATGATACAAAATTTATTGAGTAAAGTCCCCCCTCCGGTTAATCAATTTTGATGAAATTTTAACAGTCATATCTCGGGCATATAAATACATCAAATACCCAGTTTGATCAAAATCGTTAAAGCCGATTTAGAGTAAATAAAAAAAACACGTGAAAATGTTACAAAATTAATCAGTAAAGTCCCCCCTCCGGTTAATCAATTTTGATGAAATTTTTACAGCCATATCTCGGGCATATTAATACATCAAATACTCAGTTTAATCAAAATCGTTAGAGCCGTTTTTGAGAAAATCGAAAAAAACCTAAAAAGTTATTAAGTAAAGTACCCTCTCCCTTTAAGTAATTTTGATGAAATTTATGCTGTCACATCGCGGGCATATACCTACACTAAATACCTAATTTCAAGATCGCACGGTTTATAGTTTTTGAGCTAGTCTGTTCACACACACACACACACACACACACAGACCATTTCGCGGGACTTGGTCATTTCGACTCAGGGGACCCCAAAACGTGTATTTCCGTTGAAAACCAGAAGTCGAAATTTTTCACGATCGCAATACTTCCACTTACTATATATTTCATATATAGGTAAGTGAAAGTAAAAACCACAAACAATTAACGAACTCCTTCAGCGCGTTTTTGCATGAGCCACTATAGACAGCTTCATCTACGTTTTCTAATGTTGAATTCTTTATTGTTTTCCGAGGACACGATGTTTGGGCCAATAACGATACGAACTTGGAAATGTGTTTTTACTTTCACTTACCTATATATGAAATATATAGTAAGTGGAAGTATTGCGATCGTGAAAAATTTCGACTTCCGGTTTTCAACAGAAATACACGTTTTGGGGTCCCCTGAGTCCAATTAACCAAGTCCCGCGAAATGGTCTGTGTGTGTGTGTGTGTGTCTGTGTGTGTGTGTGTGTGTGTGTGTGAACAGACTAGCTCAAAAACTATAAACCGTGCGAACCTGAAATTGGGTATTTAGTGTATGCATATGCCCGCGATGTGACAGCAAAAATTTCATGAAATTTGTTCAAAGGGAGGGGGTACTTTATTTAATAACTTTTTAAGTATTTTTCGATTTTCTCAAAAACGGCTCTAACGATTTTGATTAAACTGAGTATTTGATCTATTTATATGACCGAGATACGACTGCAAAAATTTCATCAAAATTTATCAACCGGAGGGGGTACTTTACTTAATAAATTGTGTCCCACTTTTATGTGTTTTTTTTCATTTACCCAAAAACGGCTTTAATGATTTCGATCGAACTTGGTATTTAGTATATGTATGTGCCCGCGATGTGACAGTAAAAATTTCATCAAAATTGATCAATTGGAGGGGGCACTTTACTGAATAAATGTTGTCTCATTTTCACGTGTTTTTTTTATTTACTCAAAAACGTTTTTCACGATTTTGATCAAACTGAGTATTTGATGTAATAATATGCCCGAGATATGACTGTAAAAATTTCATCAACATTGATCAAATGGAGGGGGTACTTTGCTTAATAAATTTTGTATCATTTTCACGTGTGTTTTAAATTACTCATAAAAGGAAAAAATAAGAAATGAATGTGGAAAGATTTGTGACTTTGTGAAGTGGCAATTAACAAAACACGTCAATTTCTAATCTAAATAAGTTGGTAAGTGAAAGTTGTGTGTTGCGCGCACGCACCAGATTTTTTTTTTTTTTTTGAAACATTCATATTTGTTTCCATGGCAACTAAATGAAGTTTTCAACAACTAAACAGGGAATTATAAAATAAGATGTGATGGAGTATTATGCTTGCATTACCGAATGATGACAAGGAAAAACTTTTAATTAGAATAAAAATAAGTTAGTGTACTCTAGAGAGAAATTAAATATAAAAATAAAATGAAAATAAAATGGTCTGTGTGTAAACAGCCTAGCTCAAAAATTATAAACCGTCCGAACCTTAAATTGGGCATTTGGTATATATATATATATATATATATATATATATATATATATATATATGCCGCGATGTGACAGCAAAAAAGTTCATCAAAATTATCTAAAAACAGTAATATATAAAATTATAATATTTAATTCTGAACATATGTGTATATTTTTTTATTTTCGTACTATGGTCACCTGTGGTGTAGTGGTTAGCATAGAAACTTACAATACTAAACGTCGCGGGTTCGCGCACCGAGGTGGCCCTAGGATTTATTAATGGGAGTGAAAAATCCTTGCTTATGCCGTCCTTCGGATAGGACGTAAAATGGAGGTCCCGAGCCTGTACGATGTCAGGTACTCGTGAAAGATCCCTATCCTAATTATACCTGGATAGGCAAAATTTAGGACTCCCACTGTAGCATCGTCCGATTAGCCTTTGTAGCATAAAGTGACGTTAAACAAAAGAACAACAACATATGCTCTCCCATTTTTTCATGTTGTAATACATTATAAAAGTTTCAAAATTAACTAGTTTTGTTATTTTTTTTTTTTTTTTTTACAGTTTAAAAAAAAATGCTCGAAATGTCAGAGAAATCACCTTATTTTTCGCCCTAAAACACGAATTTTACAAAAAAAAATATGCCTGATAGAGATTTTCTGATTTCGGAATCGTGTTTAGTACACTTCAAAACATAATAGACCAACATTTTTGTTGAAGGAAGGATTTTGATATCTCATAGATTTTTTTTTTTTTGTCTTACATAATTAGTTAGCACATTCCTTTCTTTTTCTTTTTTTTTTTTTTTGAAACATACATATTTGTTGGAAATTATTTGTTTCCATGGCAACTAAATGAAGTTTTCAACAACTAAATAGAGAATTATAAAATAAGATGCGATGGAGTATTATGCTTGCATTACCAAATGATGACAAGGAAAAACTTTTAATTAGAATAAAAATAAGTTAGTGTACTCTAGAGAGAAATGAAATATAAAAATAAATAAAAGAATGTGAAAATTTGAGGAATGCTATTGACATATTAATCAAAACACGTCAATTTCTTATCTAAGTAAGTTGTGTGTTGCGCGCGTCGCACCAGTTTATTTTTTTTTTATATGTTATAAGATTTGATTATTGGGAAGATGGGTTAGTCACGTTGTTATATTAAACTTGCAAAAGCTACGACAGAAAAAGATGCTGTATAGTGATAAGCAGTCGTTTGATTAACAGCTGACCTTTTGGTAAGTTGCAGTTGATTAACAGCAGTTGATTAACAGCTGATCGTTTATTGTAAGCATCGATGTAATAACACTCTTCTCCAATCTCACTCGCAGTTAATCGGTTCTACTTTATCAAATAAACCTGTGATGATAAACAATATAATAATAAATAATACGTTAAAAGAGTCCAGGATAGGAGGGCAGTTAAAGATACTATAGAAATAATAAATAAATAAAAAATCTGGTGCGCGCGCAACACACAACTTTCACTTACCAACTTACTTAGATTAGAAATTAATGTGTTGTGTTAATGACTGGGCTCAACGAGTTTTATGAGTTGACTGAATATTTTTATTTTTTTCTCCTCTATATGTTTACTTGGTTTTTATCATATCTCATATTTAACCATTTCTTATTTTTAGGTGTAACGAGAGACAGTTAATTTCTCCATAGAAACAAAAACAAAGGAACAAAAAAGACCTCTACCCCATTTAAGCCACCTCTGAACATTTTCATACTGATAAAGCTTACCTGATATTAAAGAACGCCTAATTTTCATTAAACATGACGAATTGATGAAAATTGTTGAAGCCGTTTTTGAGAAAATTGAAAAAAAAGGTAAAAATCGGAAAAAAAAATATGAAATAAAGTGCCCGCTTCGTTTGACCAATTTTGATGAAATGTTGGCTATCACATCTTTGGCATATACATACATCAAATAACCAGTTTGATCGAAATTGTTAAAACCGTTTTTGAGTAAGTACACGTGAAAATAATGCAAAATTTATTAAGTAAAGTCCCCCCTCCGGTTAATCAATTCTGATGAAATTTTTAGTCATATCTCGGGCATATTAATACATCAAATACTCAGTTTAATCAAAATCGTTAGAGCCGTTTTTGAGAAAATCGAAAAAAACGTAAAAAGTTATTAAATAAGGTTCCCCCTCCCTTTGAGAAATTTTGATGAAATTTTTGCTGTCACATCTTGGGCATATACATACACTAAATACCCAATTTCACGGTTTATAGTTTTTGAGCTAGTCTGTTCACACACACACACACACACACACACACACACACACACACAGAACATTTCGCGGGACTTGGTTATTTGGACTCAGGGGACCCCAAAACGTGTATTTCCGTTGAAAACAGGAAGTCGAAATTTTTCACGATCGCTATACTTCCACTTACTGTATTTCATATATAGTTAGTGAAAGTAAAAATGTGTGATTTGAGGAATGGCATTTACGTATTTATCAGAACTTGTAAATTTCTAACTTAAGTATGTTGGTAAATGAAAGTTGTGTGATGTGATTTTTTTATGTTTACTTACCTACAAGTGAAATATATAATCTTACATATTAAATACTGTGATCGAGAAAATTTTCTGGTTTTCAGCGGAAAAACACGTTTTGGGGTTCTTAGAGTCCAAATAACCAAGTCCCGCAAAATGGTCCGTGTGTGTAAACAGCCGAGCTCAAAAATTATAAACCGTCCGAACCTTAAATTGGGTATTAGGTATATATATATATATATATATATATATATATATATATATATATATATATATATATATATATATATATATATATGCCGCGATGTGACAGCAAAAAAGTTCATAAAAATTGGCCAAAAGGAGGGGATACTTTATATAATAAATTTTGTACCATTTTTAGGTTTTTTGTTTTCGATTTTTTCAAAAACGGCTGTAATGATTTTGATAAAACTGGGTATTTGATGTATGTACTTACTTTATTTCATAACTTTTTCCCATCTCTACGAATTTCTCAATAAAGCTTTAACGATTTTGATTAAACTCGCCATGTTTAATGAGAAACAAGTATTTTTTAACATCAGGGTAGCTTTATCATTATTAAAATGTTCTGAGTGGGCTAAAATGAGGAAGCTCCCAAAAAACTTTGTTTTTGTTTATATGGAGAAATTATCTGTCTCTCGATTTGCCTAAAATAAAAAATGGCTAAATATGAAATATGAAAAAATCAAGTAAACATATGCAGGAGAAAAAAAAAAAAAAAAATTCCGTTAACTCATAAAACACGTTGAGCCCACGCATGCGCAGTACGCCTCTAATGGCAGACCATTGTTTATATGTTTGTTGTTTACAAAATTGCTCAACGGGAGGGGGGACTTTATTTAATAACTTTTTACGTTTTTTCAATTTTCTAAAAAACTACTTTAACGATTTTGATTAAACTGAGTATTTGATGTATTGATATGCCCGAGATATGACCGTAAAAATTTCATCAAAATTCATCAATTCATGGTAACTATATGAAGTTTTCAACAACTACATAAAGAATTTTACTTACATACTGGGAGTATTATGCTTGCATTGCTGAATTATCACAAGTAAAATCTTGGCAATTTTAATTTTGACATGAGTAAACGTTTTCCTATTTTATATTTTTTTTTTAGTTCGACTTTTTTTTTTACTTAAAATTATTTTTTAGCAGAACCCCGTAACTCATTAGTTCTGCAGATCTTCCTTGACTATTACTAATTATTCCTTGCCTCAGAGTTCAGCTGCTCACTTCTTATCAAGAAGAGGCTTGTAAGCATTTAACTCAGTTTAGATTTCACACTCATTGACGAGGCGTGTACATCGTATAGCCATCGTGAAAGTTTACCTCGACGTATTGTCCAATCTATCGATATATCGGCGAAATAATTTCGTTATGGCATTCCATGATGTATCAATCAATATGACACTGGCAAAAGGTGACTGAATCTATTGTAGCCTCTGATGTCCTCATACCCTCTGTAACGGTTACATCTGTGACGAGGGGATGCCTCTTGTATAATCTTTGATATATGATGTGAGGGAAAGTTAAATACATAATATATATATATTTTTTTTTTCAACAAGCCACTTCCCCCCACTCTTATTATAATTTTTACTTTCACTTACCTATATATGAAATATATAGTAAGTGGAAGTATTGCGATCGTGAAAGTTTTCGACTTCCGGTTTTCAACGGAAATACACCTTTTGGGGTCCCCTGAGTCAAAATAACCAAGTCCCGCGAAATGGTCTGTGTGTCTGTGTGTGTGTGTGTGAAAAGACTAGCTCAAAAACTATAAACCGTGCGAACCTGAAATTTGGTATTTACAGTATGTATAAGCCCGCGATGTGACAGCAAAAATTTCATCAAATATGCTCAAAGGGAGGGGGTACTTTATTTAATAAATTTTTAAGTTTTTTCGATTTTCTCAAAAGCGGCTCTAACGATTTTAATTAAACTGAGTATTTCATCTATTTATATGCCCAAGACATGACTGTAAAAATTTCATCAAAATTGATTAACCCGAGGGGGGACTTTACTTAATAAATTTTGTAACATTTTACGTGTTTTTTTTTATTTACTCTAATTCGGCTTTATCGATTTTGATCAAACTGGGTAATGATGTAGGTATATGCCCGAGATATGACTGTTAAAATTTCATTAAAATTGATTAACCGGAGGGGGGACTTTACTTGATAAATTTTGTATCATTTTCACGGGTTTTTTTATTTACTCAAAAACGGCTTTAACGATTAACAAAAATAAGATATGGATGTAGAAAAATGTGTGACTTTGGGAAATTATATTATAATTATATAATTATAATATTATATTATATTATAATTATATTGTTATAATTATAACAAAACACGTGTATTTCTTATCTAAGTAAGTTGGTAAGTGAAAGTGGTGTGTTGCGCGCACGCACCAGATTTTTTCTTCTTCAAAATATCACGAACAGTTTGCTCGCCAATATCTAATTCAGCGGAAATGTTTTATCACATTCTACTTTTCTTACTCGGTTTATGATGGTTAATTTCTGTGAAGCGTTTAAACGACAGGTTTCCTTTGTTGCGAGATTTGTTAGTTCGTATTTAAATGGAGACTAAATCACAGCTGAGAATACTTTATTTCATCACTTTTTACGGGTTTTTTTATCTGACGATTTTGATAAAACTGATACTGTCCGCGATGTGACTGCAAAAGATTCATCAAATTTATCAAACGGAGGGGAAACTAAATTTCATAAATGGAGAAATTATCTGTCTCTCGTTTCGCCTAAAAGTAAGAAATATGGAAAAAAATCAAGTAAACATATACACGAGAAAAAAAGAAAAATATTCCGTCAGCTCATAAACAGAGCCCACGCATGCGCACTACGCCGTTAATGACAGACCATTGTTTATAATTACAGCCTTCTGTTCATTTTATGTTTTCAACAAGTAAATGGAGAATTATAAAATCAGACGACTTGGAGTATCATGCTTGCATTGACTATAATTATTTAATAATAAAGAAAAATAGTGTACTTTAGAGAGCAAATACAAACAAAAAATAAGTAAATAAATGTGTGACTTTGAGAAATGACATTTAACAAAATACGTCATTTTCTAATTTAAGTAAGTTGGTAGGTAAAAGTTGTGTGTTGCGCGTATAGCACCAGAAGTTACAATAAATTATATGGATCCCTTTTATGACTCATTCAATATATATAGATGCCAGCTAGTATATCTTCATTCGTTCTCAAACCCAGCTCGGTGAACTAACAGTACCTCCAATGTAGACACTGTAGAATACTAATTAAATTGAGGCAGGCTCCTGTTTAGCTAAACACACAACACCCACCAATCAGTCGTACAGATCTAGTGTTGCATGCCAACAGCAACCAGAGTTTCGTGTGGACAGTAACTTATTCAGACAACAATAACTTAGCATTAATATGCTATTGTTATTGTTGTCTGAATAAGTTATAGATCTCTATATATATAAGAGGCTGTCCTTTTGTCCTGACTGACAGAATCAACGCAGAGCAAAAACTACTAATGATAGAAACTTGAAGTTCGGAATTTAGACTTTAAACGCGATGTAGGTAACCACTAACAAGGGGAGGGCACAGCTATTGGGTCGTCGATCGGGCCCATTTTTTTTTCTGGTGATTCTACATCGAAAAATAGTCGACATGTGTCCGAGCGTTCCGTCCAATGGGCCTTAGGTTTTGAGAAATAAAATAAAATACCTTGAAAATCCTTTATTTTTTATCTTGAGTTTGGAAAATGATATCGCCATGATTCTTTCACTAATTCATTTATTTTAGAGAGTAGATTAAAGGAAAAATACAATCATTAAAGAATTATTCATATTTCTTCAATTTAATTTAAAAAAAGGTTCAAGTTTTCAAGTAAACTAGGTTTATAAATTTTTTCACATAAAAAACAATAGCAGAATTGAGTTCAGCACCTCAAGAAACCCTGATGTCTTAAATATCATCCAAAACAAAAAATAAATTGTTTTTCCTGTCAGGAGCAGCTTAAAAATGTTTCAGCAAAATTGTATGTGTAGTTTCAAAAGTCTGCATCTCGTGTTGAGCTGATCCGATTTTTACGTTCTTGAGCTCGTTGCATAGAAGAAAGCTTCCTTTTTCTAACCATATAAATAACTATTGTATTATCTCGGGAAGCTCTTGTAAAAAATGGTCCTCAAAATAAAAATTAAATTCAAACTTTTCTTTATATTATGTTGATTCCTGAACACATTTTTACGTGTAAAGACCACATCTCGATTAGGTAAAAATGTATAACTCTAGAGCCTCTATTTACCCTGTAAATTTGATGATAATCGGTAGAATTTTCTCCGAAATATGGTCGGATTTTTGGATGTTTAACGAAATTGTAAGGCCTTAGCGAAACTTTTAATGCAATTTTTAATTTTTTTTTTTTTTTTTTAATCTTCCCAAAATTTACTTATAGGTTTTTTTGTTTGTCCTCAAAACGAATCTGAAAACTGTTATGAAACAAAAACAGTTTTGCACAAAATGATTTTTTAATGTCAGTATTTTGCCAGAATATTCCATCAACATAACTCTAAAAAGTAATTATTTCCATCCTTTTCACGATGTTTTTATCACTAGTAAATTCATTTTACGGAGCCTATTTTGTTTTTCTTGGTCGGCTAGGAGAAAATGGGTTCATCCCGATAGTTTCACGTTCGCCTTACAAAAAATGTTTTTGAACTTCAAACGAACTAAAATTTAAAACTACTTTTTCTCAATGATCTATCTGCAATGTGTTTTTTCTATGCCCTCGCCATCAACAAGTAGTACTTTTTTGTTATGGATATACTTCCAATGTGAAGGTGGTATAATGAAACAAGTGCGAACTAAAATAGAAAAACGTACTTTGTACTCGTCCGCATATACTCTTTGTTTACTTACTGGTGAGGGTAGGTGATACATAATATAAAGAAAAGTTTGAATTTAATTTTTATTTTGAGGACCATTTTTTACAAGAGCTTCCCGAGATAATACAATAGTTATTTATATGGTTAGAAAAAGGAAGCTTTCTTCTATTTGGATGATATTTAAGACATCAGGGTTTCTTGAGGTGCTGAACTCAATTCTGCTATTGTTTTTTATGTGAAAAAATTTATAAAGCTAGTTTACTTGAAAACTTGAACCTTTTTTTAAATTAAATTGAAGAAATATGAATAATTCTTTAACGATTGTATTTTTCCTTTAATCTACTCTCTAAAATAAATGAATTAGTGAAAGAATCATGGCGATATCATTTTCCAAACTCAAGATAAAAAATAAAGGATTTTCAAGGTATTTTATTTTATTTCTCAAAACCTAAGGCCCATTGGACGGAACGCTCGGACACGTGTCGACTATTTTTCGATGTAGAATCACCAGAAAAAAAATGGGCCCGATCGACGACCCAATAGCTGTGCCCTCCCCTTGTAAGTCAAAAATGTAACCCCTAAGGGGCTTAAATGGCGAAATTGTCGTTCAACTCTAACGGATATCTATTGTTGAGATTTTAAACCATATGTTTTTTATTTGAATATCGATTTAACGTTACAATAGTATTAAAATAGACATTCACATAAAATATGGCTACTGATTATTTAAATATTAGTGGTAATCAAATTATGCACACTGTGATTCCCATTATTGGGGATGGTGCGTGTTTATTTCGATCTCTTCTCCATATATATATAAGAGGCTTTGTCCTGACTAACAGAAACAACGCAGAGCAAAAACTACTTATAATAGAAACTTGAAGTTCGGAATTTGGTTTTTAAAAGCGATGTAGGTAACCACTAAGAAAGGAATATCAAAATGTAACCCCTAAGGGGTTTAAATGGCGAAATTGTCGTTTAACTCTAACGGACATCTATCTTCGAACTTAGAGAAAATATATCTAATTAGTACTCATTATAAAGAATTTGATACGACGAGTTTAACTCGAAAGGCCCAATTGGGCGTCGGAAACCATATTTTACAGCCGAAAAATAAGGCGTTCCCGACGAGTAAGTCATTTTTTGTTTCGGCGGTTTTAGTGAACTCTCTCCATTGCGCCTCTCCCTCTCTTCTACCGAGCCGGCAGCTTCCCCCTCCAACATTCCACCTACCTGAAGCTCAGATTCTACTAAATCTCCTTAACATCTGTTAACATATTATATTAGATCTATACCAAGATAATGGTCACAGAATTGAGATTAAAGGTTCGCGGGCGAAGCCGCGACGGGAAATGCTAGTCTTTATATATATAAAAATCTCGTGTCCCAATACCGTTAAGAAAAGCTTAAATATGATGCCTCATTCATGAAATGTGATGTAATATTAATGCGATGTAATATTAAGGAAGTTATGGCGTACCGACAAAAAACAGGCCTTGAGAAATCTTTATACATGTAAAAATCTAGTGTTTCGATGTTTTTACGGGTGTAAAATCAAAAACTACTCAACCGATTTTAATGAAATTTGGCTCATTTTGTGTAGTTTTGTCCAACTTAAAAGATAGGATAGTTTTTATTTGGATTATTGGCTTCAATAATTCAATTATTGCCTCCATTATTGACTGTACTAAAAATATTAGGATATAATTAATTCAACGTATCATATCTACTGAGCAACAGGAACGCGTTGCCGGGTCCGTTCGTATACTTTTTTATTGTTTTTAAAAATATTTTTTATAGGAAGAGAAAAGATTGGCCTTGATCCCGGATTTCCTTATCACTAGTAAGGCGCTCTTGCCACTTGAGCCACCAGGCACAGTTCCCGGTCATGTAAATTCCCTCTCTTCGCAGACATCTTTCTTATTTTTGCGAATTGAACGGTGGAGTGGAAGATTTGTCCATTTTCTGAAGTCTCTTGACCATTGTCTATTTATTTAAATATTAAATATTAATCTATTCCTTTTTTTTTTACTTTCACTTACCTATATCCTTATATATATAAAAATCTCGTGTCCCGATGTTTGTCTCTCTATTTCTCAGAAACTACTCAACCGATTTTAATGAAATTTGGCTCAATGTATATAGTTTTGGCCAACTTAGCGGACCGGAGAGTTTTTAACTTGATTAGTGATCAAAATAATTCTTATATAGCGAATTATTGCAAATACAGTAGGTTGTGTTTCGATTTATTAACAAGACGTCATATGTCAATTTCATAATGTTTTTGTTTATAGGTATGCTATTGTAATACAGGTTATCATTATTATAATTTTGTATTGCGTTATGTGAGTGCAGTTATTTTTCCTACATTATTATTTTCCACAGACAAATAGTAATACAAATTTGTATTTATTGTTAATTTTCATTAAAGAATAAATAAATCAAGAAAAGGTTACAATTAATTGTCAAATGTGTAGGTACTTTTTCTTCCTTTTCCTTTTTACTTTCACTTACCTATATGTATATGAAATATATAGTAAGTGGAAGTATTGCGATCGTGAAAAAATTCCACTTCCGGTTTTCAACGGAAATACACGTTTTGGGGTCCCCTGAGTCGAAATGACCAAGTCCCGCGAAATGGTCTGTGTGTGTGTGTGTGTGTGTGTGAACAGACTAGCTCAAAAACTATAAACCGTGCGAACCTGAAATTAGGTATTTAGTGTATGTATATGCCCGCTATATGACAGCAAAAATTTCATCTAAATTGCTCAAAGGGAGGGGGTACTTTATTTAATAACTTTTTACGTTTTTTTCGAATTTCTCAAAAACGGCTCTAACGATTTTGATTAAACTGAGTATTTGATATATTAATATGCCCGAGATATGCTCGTAAAAATTTCATCAAAATTGGTCAACCGGAGGGGGGACTTCCCTTAATAAATTTTGTATCATTTTCACGTGTTTTTTTTATTTACTCAAAAACGGTTTTAACGATTTTGATCAAACTGAGTATTTGGTGTATGTATATGCCAAAGATGCGATAACCAACATTACATCAAAATTGATCAACCGGAGGGGGGACTTTACTTGTTAAATTTTGTATCATCTTCACGTGTTTTTTTTTATTTACTCAAAAACGGCTTTAAAGATTTTCATCAAACTGGGTATTTGATGTATGTATATGCCAAAGATGTGACAGCCAACATTTCATCAAAATTGGTCAAACGGAGGGGGCACTTTATTTCATAACTTTTTTTGCAAAGTTTACCTTTTTTCGATGATCTCAAAAACGGCTTTAACGATTTATATCAAATGCGTCATGTTTAATGAAAATTAGGTGTTCTTTAATATCAGGTAAGCTTTATCATTATTAAAATGTTCTGATGGGGGCTTAAATGGGGTGGGGGCCTTTTTTGTTTGTTTTTTTGTTTCCTATAAAGTACCTTTGTTTTTGTTTATATGGAGAAATTAACTGTCTCTCGTTACGCCTAAAAATAAGAAATGGCTAAATATGAGATATGATAAAAATAAAGAAAACATAAAGAGGAGAAAAAAGAAAAATATTTAGTCAACTCATAAAAATCGTTGAGCCCACGCATGCGGAGTACGCCTTTAATGACAGACCATTGTTCATAATTAAAGCCGAACAGTTCATTTGAGAAGTAGCAATTAACAAAACGCATTAATTTTAAATCTAAATAAGTAGTTAAGTGAAAGTTGTGTGTTGCGGGCACGCACCAGATTTTTACTTTCACTTACCTATATATGAAATATATAGTAAGTGGAAGTATTGCGATCGTGAAAATTATCGACTTCCGGTTTTCAACGGAAATACACGTTTTGGGGTCCCCTGAGTCCAAATGACCAAGTCCCGCGAAATGGTCTGTGTGTGTGTGTGTCTGTGTGTGTGTGTGTGTGTGTGTGTGTGCGTGTGTGTGTGAACAGACTAGCTCAAAAACTATAAACCGTGCGAACCTGAAATTGGGTATTTAGTGTATGTATATGCCCGCGATGTGACAGCAAAAATTTCATCAAATTTGCTCAAAGGGAGGGGGTACTTTATTTAATAACTTTTTAATTTTTTTTCGATTTTCTCAAAAACGGCTCTAACGATTTTGATTAAACTTAGTATTTAATCTATTTATATGCTCCAGATATGACTGTAAAAATTTCATCAAAATTGATCAACCGGGGGGGGGGGGACTTTACTTATTAAATTTTGTATCATTTTCACGTGTTTTTTTTATTTCCTCAAAAACGGCTGTAACGACTTTGATTAAACTTAGTATTTAATCTATTTATATGCCCCAGATATGACTGTAAAAAATTCATCAAAATTGATCTATGGAAGGGGGGACTTTACTTAATAAATTTTGTATCATTTTCACGTGTTTTTTTTATTTCCTCAAAAACGGCTGTAACGACTTTGATTAAACTTAGTATTTAATCTATTTATATGCCCCAGATATGACTGTAAAAATTTCATCAAAATTGATCAACCGGGGGGGGGGGACTTTACTTATTAAATTTTGTATCATTTTCACGTGTTTTTTTTATTTCCTCAAAAACGGCTGTAACGACTTTGATTAAACTTAGTATTTAATCTATTTATATGCCCCAGATATGACTGTAAAAAATTCATCAAAATTGATCTATGGAAGGGGGGACTTTACTTAATAAATTTTGTATCATTTTCACGTGTTTTTTTTATTTCCTCAAAAACGGCTGTAACGACTTTGATTAAACTTAGTATTTAATCTATTTATATGCCCCAGATATGACTGTAAAAATTTCATCAAAATTGATCAACCTGGGGGGGGACTTTACTTAATAAATTTTGTATCATTTTCACGTGTTTTTTTTATTTCCTCAAAAACGGCTGTAACGACTTTGATTAAACTTAGTATTTAATCTATTTATATGCCCCAGATATGACTGTAAAAATTTCATCAAAATTGATCAACCGGGGGGGGGGGACTTTACTTATTAAATTTTGTATCATTTTCACGTGTTTTTTTTATTTCCTCAAAAACGGCTGTAACGACTTTGATTAAACTTAGTATTTAATCTATTTATATGCCCCAGATATGACTGTAAAAATTTCATCAAAATTGATCAACCTGGGGGGGGACTTTACTTATTAAATTTTGTATCATTTTCACGTGTTTTTTTTATTTCCTCAAAAACGGCTGTAACGACTTTGATTAAACTTAGTATTTAATCTATTTATATGCCCCAGATATGACTGTAAAAAATTCATCAAAATTGATCTATGGAAGGGGGGACTTTACTTAATAAATTTTGTATCATTTTCACGGGGTTTTTTTATTTACTCAAAAACGGCTTTAACGATTAACAAAAATAAGATATGAATGTAGAAAAATGTGTGATTTTGGGAAATGATATTTAGCAAAACACGTCAATTTCTAATCTAAGTAAGTTGGTAAGTGAAAGTTGTGTGTTGCGCGCACGCACCAGATTTTTTTTTTGTGATGATGGCTTTAACATTCTTAATTTAATTTATATAAATATATAAATCTTAATAAATGCGTCATCACAATTGAGCGATTCTCGGACACCTTAATATTCTTGTTCCAATGTTGGAGTTATAAACAATTTTTACATCCTTTTCAAGTAGTAGAGTAAACCGTACTGTCATTGGCACCCTTAAAGCTACATTTCTGAGGTTAAATTTAAAAAAACACTTTTTATGAAGGGATCAAATAGAAACTCATTATCTATCCTCATAAAGACTCAGGAGGTTTTTTTGGGTCAAAAGTTCAATAGTTTTACAATATGGCAATATTTATTGTTAAAAGTGCCAAATCTAGTTATTGGCACCCTGTGGATTTGATTGTGAAATCTTCTCTATGGTTAGTTTGTTGAAGTCCTACTTCATAGATGACTTAGAGGACCCTTTAAACATTAGACTCATGTATATCTTGTAATAAAATTAGGACTTGTTTACCTATTTTTTAAAGTTAAAGTTGGGGTGCCAATAACTCTATGGTTTACCCTATATGTCTGTTATTCCTGTAATTACCTTGAAAGGTTGTAAATGGTTTTAAAAATTTTGGGGGGAAATTTCAAGATTTCAAATTGCTTCAGGACGGTACAGCTAATGAGGATTAATTATTTTAACTAAGGCCACCTGTGGTGAAGTGGTTAGCATAGCAACATTCAATACTAGAGGCCTCAGGTTCGCGCCCTGCGGTGGCCCTAGGATTTTTTAAGGGTAGTAAAAAAATACCTTGGCTATGCCGTCCCTCGGATCGGACTTATAATTGCCGATCCGAGCCTGTACAATGTCAGGTACTCATAAAAGATCCCTATCCTAAATATACCTGGATAGGCAAAATTTAGGACTCCCACTGTACCATCGTCCGATGGGCCTTAGTTGCGTAAAGTAACGTTAAGCAAATAAACCAAACCAAACTAATTATTTTAATAAATTAATACAAGAATGAATTATTATTTTGCAATTCCATATTATAATTCCATACGACCATTCTTACAAGATGCAATTATTAAGAACAAAAACTTATTCATGAATCTGCAATAGATAATGGAATAATTCCCTTAAATATTATTCAAATTCCAGAGAATTATTGCGATGCAGGCTAAACCCAATACTATCTGCTTTAGACTAGGCAGCTCTTTAGGTCGAATTCCTTTGGGAAATACCGAGATTTCAATGGCTTATATGGTCCAGCATATCCTGACTAATCGATTATTCTTATCGGATCTTTAATGAATAAAAGTTAAAAGATTCTTTACAAAAAAAAATAATAATAAAAAAAAATTAATTTTTAAACGAAGCCATAAATTAAAAAAAAAAACCGTAACTATTTTGTTATTTACCGGTTAGAACTAAAAAATCTGGTGCAATGCATGCAACAGACAGCTTTCACTTACCAACTTACTTTGATTAGAAATTGCCGTGTTTTGTTAAATGCCATTCCTCTAATTCACACATTTCTCCACCTCTATTTGCTTATTTTTCGTTGGATTTGCTCTTTAAAGTACACTGAATTTTTTTTTTTTCATTATTAAATCAAAGTTTTTACTTTCGATGATTCGGCAATGCAAGCATAATACTCCAAGTCATCTGAATTTAGAATTCTCTCTGTAGTTGTTGAAAACTTCATATAGTTACCATGGAATAAATGATTTCCATTGATTGAACAGAACATCTTTAATTATAAACAATGGTGTGTCATTAAAGACGTACTGCGCACGAGTGGGCTCAACGTGTTTTTTTTAGTTGACGGAATATTTTTCTTCTTTTTCCTGTATAAGTTTACCTGTTTTTTCATATTTCATATTTAGCGATTTCTTATTTTTAAGGCGAAACCAGAGACAGATAATTTCTCCATACAAACAAAAACAAAGGTACTTTATCGGAAAACAAAAAAGGCCCCTTTCCCATTTAAGCCCCCTTAGAACATTTTTATAAAGATAAAGCATGCCGAATATTAAAGAATACTTGATTCTCAGTAAACATGACGAGTTTAATAAAAATCGTTAAAGCTATTTTGAAAAAAATAAAAATAAAGATAAAAATGGGAAAAAAAAGTTTTGAAATAAAGTGCCCCCTCCGTTTGATCAATATGATGAAATTTTTGCTGTCGAATCTTTGGCATATACATAGATCAATTACCTAATTTCAGGTTCGTACGGTTTATAGTTTTCCAGCTAGTCTGTTCATACGCAGACCATTTCTCGGGACTTGGTTATTTGGACTCAGAAGACCCCTAGCGTGTGTTTCCGTAGAAAACCGAAGGTAAACATGTTCACGATCGCAATACTTTCCCTTACTATGTACTTCATACATATGGATAGTGAAAGTAATAACTCATCAGTGTAAACAAGCATTTACACAACGCCACTTCCAGTTCAGTTGATGAGTAAAACTACCTTTATAGCTATATAAAATCCTTTACTATTCCACAGCAATTCAAAGTAATGATGTTTTTTTGGTAAATCTAACCGGAATAAAGTGTTGTTGACACTTATGAGGTTTTAAATAATTTTTATTAACGAAAAATTGTAACTCGCAATGTCAGAAAAAGAATAAAATCTAAAATAATTGTATCAACTTGTAACGATATCATAATACAAAAATCTGGTGCGTGCGCGCAACACACAACTTTCACTAACCAATTTACTTAGATTAGAAATTGACGTGTTTTGCTAAATATCATTTCCTAAAGTCACACATTTTTCTACATTCATATCTTATTTTTGTTAATCTTTAAAGCCGTTTTTGAGTAAATAAAAAACACGTAAAAATGTTACAAAATTATTAAGTAAAGACCCCCCTCCGGTTGATCAATTTTGATGAAATGTTGGCTATCACATATTTGGCATATACATACATCAAATACCCAGTTTGATCAAAATCTTTAAAGCTGTTTTTGAGTAAATAAAAAAACACGTGAAAATGATACAAAATTTATTAAGTAAAGTCTCCCCTCCGGTTAATCAATTTTGATGAAATTTTTACAGTCATATCTCGGGCATATTAATACATCAAATACTCAGTTTAATCAAAATCGTTAGAGCCGTTTTTGAGGAAATCGAAAAAAACCTAAAAAGTTATTAAGTAAAATACCCCCTCCCTTTAAGTAATTTTGATGAAATTTATGCTGTCACATCGCGGGCATATACCTACACTATTTCAGGATCGCACGGTTTATAGTTTTTGAGCTAGCCTGTTCACACGCACACACACACAGACACACAGACACACACACAGACCATTTCGCGGGACTTGGTCATTTCGACTCAGGGGACCCCAAAACGTGTATTTCCGTTGAGAACCGGAAGTCGAAATTTTTCACGATCGCAATACTTCCACTTACTATATATTTCATATATAGGTAAGTGAAAGTAAAAATAACCATATGATTCTAGCTTCAGGGCAAGACTAACTCTAAAGTCCATTTCTTCTTATATTTAGCTGAATTAGAACAGTCTAGAAGGTTCCAGACAAGCGTAGAAGATTCTCGAACAGTCACGAACATGTAGTAGATCAGTATGTTATACTCTTATAGACTACTAAACTATTGGATAAACCTCTTTTCAGTCAAATTTTTTATGTAAATATTTTAATATTATTTTATATCAATTTACATCAAAGCGTGGCAGTTTAACTGGTCAAATTTATTTAAAAGAGCATAATTTCAAATATAATTTACATACATCTGATCTATATAACATACCAAATATATTATCTGTTCTAAACATGAATAATTTTAACCACAATAAACGACCAGCTAGCCATACGAGATGGATCAGAGCATTGGGAAACAACTTTGGATTCCGAACTATCAAACCCTAAAAGGTACATCAAATTATCATGTAATATTCCATAGTCTTCATTCCCTAAATCGCCAACCCTTTTA
The DNA here is from genome assembly GCA_911387785.2 of Aelia acuminata. NCBI lineage: Eukaryota > Metazoa > Arthropoda > Insecta > Hemiptera > Pentatomidae > Aelia > Aelia acuminata. The sequence goes on along the minus strand of OU426981.1, from coordinate 145,453,646 downwards.
AGGGAGTTGATCTCTGCATGATCTGATAATTTACAACTTTATCGGGAAGGTTATATTATCATGTAATAGTCAATTTCGATTGGTCCTCCGTTGTCATGGCGATTATCAGCGATTACGTGTGCCAATCGAGCTACCAAATTACGGTCACTTTGCAAAATAAAATTGGAATCGACATTTTCAGTTTTTTTTTTTTTTTTTTAAATGATTTTCGATAGGATCGTTTTAAATTCCTTCGTGTCAATTTGCATTTTTAAATCCTAATGATTAGTTCCTGCGTTGAAAGCAATTTCGGGTACTATTATAGTGATGAGGATATTAATGAAAATAAAACCGACCACAAAGCTGGATTATCTATCTCAATCAGAAAAATATTTGTAAAAATAGCTTTAACAATAAAATCGTCCGGTTAATTTTCAACTGCATTATCTGGAAAAATCATTGTTACATTTACAACATGAACAGGGTCATTTTGAGAAGATTTTAACTATGAACTTTTCTGTTACTTAAAAAATCTTTTCTTAGAACAATGTTGATATGCAGAAAACACCTCAACATTTGGAAATAGATACTGATTTTAACGCTAAGGTTTATATATATATATATATATATATATATATATATATATATATATATATATATATATATATATATATTTATATATATATATATTTATATATATAAGGTTTATATATTTTTTCACTGTTTTTTTTAAATTACTAAAAAATTAAGCGTAAATAAGTAGTTTCTCTTACGCGTTAAAAAAAATAAATAATGATTTTATATCTCTGCAATGAATCTGAAAACCAACTGGATTCCTTAAGAAATTATTACACATTATATTTAATCAATATAATATATAAGTAAATTTAATGCAATATGAGTGAACATCCTTTGAAGTAAAGTAAGTGAATAAAAACAGACATAAAAAAAAGAGATAACTTGACTGAATATAAATCGAAAACAAAAAGTTTGAAGTGTTCTTATTGTAGTTATGAAAAAGAAGTTGGTTTGATTACTATGTAAGATGAGCCTTCCAGTTGACAAAATGACTAAATCCATTGTCAGCATTTTTTCAATAAGATTTTATCACCCCTTATAGATCAGGATAAAAAGAAATATGGTAAAGAAATTGTGCCTTCATTTGCGTGAAATTATAATTTTTCTTTTACCATTTTCAATCCCCCATAGACTATTTAGGGTTCCTTATTTGGGCGGACTCTGCAGATCTCGAATCTTAATATTAATACCAAGTTAAAACCGAAGTTTCAAGAAGGTGCTAACTTTTTCTGTTATTAAAACGACCACACAACTACCGGAGCGAAGCTGGGCACCCTAGCTATTATGTTATACCGCACCGATTATCTGTTTGATACACCATCAGAACCTAGAATTCCTTTTATGGTGAGACTGGTGGAGCACAATGTAGGTCATAGGTTAGTTCAGACTACACTCGAATCGTTTCAACAACTTTCGACAGGAGCACGAACAAACAGCCGATTGAGCTGCGCCCAGTACAAACAGTCAATATTTAATGTTGTTTAATTCAGTTATGTAACTTATACTTCACGATATACTTCTCATCCCATTCCCTTGCATAATAGTAACTTAAACACCGCAGTATTTGCTTTGTAAACTTCGTCGCTGGAAATTTTTTAATAACAAGTTCTTTAATATTTGAAAAACGCTTTTGCAGAAAGTTCTTTTTAAGTTAAGAGCAGGGGTCGAAAATATATGTTTTTATTTGCTACTTTTTATTTAAACTAATTTTTTTTTAACTTACTGGAAGGGTTTTTTGAACATCTACTTTTTCAATGCGAAAACTTTTTGATAAAGTTATCTTAAAATTTTTATCCAAATAACTTTTTCCATAAAAGTTCATTTCAAATGGTTATTCTGAAACTTATTCATAAAAATTTTTAGTCAAAGAAAATAATTTCGGAAATAAAAATTTTAATTTAAATAGATTAAAATGTTTAATATTTTGGAAATATGTGTATTATTACTTTCACTTACCTATATATGAAATATATAGTAAGTGGAAGTATTGCGATCGTGAAAAATTTCGACTTCCGGTTTTCAACGGAAATACACGTTTTGGGACCCCCTGAGTCGAAATAACCAAGTCCCGCGAAATGGTCTGTGTGTGTGTGTGTGTGTGTGTGTGTGTGTGTGTGTGTGTGTGTGTGTGTGTGTATGTGAACAGACTAGCTCAAAAACTATTAACCGTGGGAACCTGAAATTGGGTATTTAGTGTAGGTATATGCCCGCGATGTGACAGCAAAAATTTCATCAAAATTGCTCAAAGGGAGGGGGTACTTTATTTAATAACTTTTTACGTTCTTTTCGATTTTCTCAAAAACGGCTCTAACGATTTTGATTAAACTGAGTATTTGATCTATTTATATGCCCGAGATATGACTGTAAAAATTTCATCAAAATTGATTAACCGGAGGGGGGACTTTACTTTATAAATTTTGTATCATTTTCACGTGTTTTTTTTATTCACTCAAAAACGGCTTTAACGATTTTGATCAAACTGGGTATATGATGTATGTATATGCCCGAGATACGACTGTAAAAATTTCATGAACATTGATCAACCGGAGGGGGGACTTTACTTAAAGAATTTTATCTAACGTTTACGTTTTTTTTTTATTTTCTCAAAAACGGCTTTGATGATTTTGATGAAACTGGGTATTTGATGTATGTATATGCCCGCAATGCGACAGCCGAAATTTCATCAATATTGGTGAAAAGGAGGGGGTACTTCATTTAATAAACTTTGTATTAATTACACGGGTTTTTTTATTTACTCAAAAACTGCTTTAACGATTAACAAAAATAAGACATGATTGTAGAAAAATGTGTGACTTTGGGAAATGATATTAGCAAAACACGTCAATTTCTAATTTAAGTAAGTTGGTAAGTGAAAGTTGTGTGTTGCGCGCACGCACCAGATTTTTTTTAAACTACAAAATTGTCTTAAACAATACTATGGAATCAATATAGTTAATTATCATAGATATATAATGTTTAATATCGTTACTTACTATTCAACAAACATCATTTAATTTAACAAGCAAAACATTTTAATTTACACCTATAATCATCAAGAATAAATTTAAAAGTAGCCCCCATTTTACACAGATATCCAAAAACACTTCTTTGCTCATTTTTGCTACACTTCAAGTCACTATTACAGTCATATAATTCGACAAAAACACTTTTATGGAACCAAAATAAATGGTTGTTAAATGGACGCGAACCCGCGATCTTTACTATTGTAGGTTGCTAAGGCTTAATATGAAATATGTAGGAATCCGAGTAGAGTGTGTCAACGAACAAACAGATTGTTGGATAAATAATGTTAATAAAATAAATAATTATGATAATTCTCTCTATTAGGTTAAATAAATAATAAAACTGATTATTCGCATCGACTCGTTAGGACATAGTAATGTAGCAGCAACAACAAAATTATGCGACATCATACCCTTCGCTGTAATGAGGATCTGGAAGAGTGACTCTCGAATGACCCAGTTCGTGGGCTTCATCGTAAACAAAACAATTATGTTACTCAGTGCTTAGGCAACTATAAAGACTATTTTTTTCCGATAAAAAGAAGAAGCCCCCCCCCTCTGAGTAGTAAGGACGTTTCTGGATTTCTGGATCCGCCACTGTTTGGTAATTTAACATGGACTAATATTTTAACTCTTTGCATTAGGCACCGTTTCGGACGTTACCTACCGGCAACTCGACGCAACTTATACACGAAAACATAACATTATACAGTAAAATTTTAGAACCAAGTAAGGAATTGTAATGAAATTTAGGTTATATGTCTTTGTGAAGCTTCAAGAGCACACAGATACAAAAAAAAAATAAAATTAACTTTTGGGAATACCGAACATGGACCTAAAAATTGTGTAAAATTTTTTATAATTAAGAGAACCGGCGCGGATAACGATGGAAATCCCTTAGATTTCACAAAGGTTTCGCCGTAAAAACCTAATTGGAGAAGTAAAAACTGTTAAAAAATTACGAAATGGGACCCTTTTAGTTTTAGTTTTCTCAGATATCCACATAGAAAAGCTCCTAAAACGTGAAAATTTACTTAATAACTTACCGGTTAAAGTAGAAGCACGTGGGAAACTAAATCAAAGTAAAGGGGTTATTTGGTGCCCCGAAGTAAATTATTGTACGATTGAGGAAATAAAAGATGAATTAAAACCACAAAATATAGCCGATGTTAAAAGGTTACCGTACTATAAAAATACTGAAAAACACCGCGAGCCGCGACCGGTATTTATCACCAAAAGCGAAATATCCTATAAATAGTTATTACGATTGGTTTATGTCCTTATATGTTAAAAACTGAATATTATTTGCTTTGTCTCCGCAGCGGAGCCCTCGAGTTTGAAGAAAAATTTTAAATGGCTCCCCTTCGGAGAACTCGAGTGCAAAGGGTCAAATTAGGTCCTTCATGTCACATTTAAAAATTAAAAAGTGCATCCCTCTCAGATCATTTCTGGATCGGCCATTGTGCTAATGTAGATTCTCGACTGACCTAAACGAACCATGTTAACACTCACATAAATAAAGCTTTTGAGGTCCTGAGTTAATCGTTTCCTCTACTATCCAAATATCATTCAGGGAAGGGAATATGAACATAAAAATTAATAATCGTTAACCAACCAATCAAGCGTAGGATCGAAGGAGTAGGGGAGGGGGGTGACAGCTACCCAGGACTGCTTGTTGGAACAAACTACCAACAATTTCAGCTTTCTGCAGATTTAATTTCGAGCTTTATTTCTTTAAATAATTGAATCCTCCTAGAACAGACATAAATCTTGGACATCGCTTTATATATTTTTTTACTTTCACTTACCATATATAGTGAAATATATAGTAAGGGAATGTATTGCGATCGTGAAAAATTTCGACTAGCTCAAAAACTATAAACCATACGAACCTGAAATTGGGTATTTTTTGTATGTATATGCCCGCGATGTGCCAGCGAAAATTTCATCAAAATTGGTCAAAAGGAGGGAGTACTTTATTTAATAAATTGTGTCTCATTTTTACGTTTTTTTTTTTCGATCTTCTCAAATAAGGCTCTACCGATGTTGAAAAAAACTAGACTTGATCAACTTACACTACTCTTAATATTACTAATTACTTAATAGTTAGGAAGGGGAGAAAAATATACATATCTCGTGTAGTTACTATTCTCAAGAGAACAGATGTAATTACCTAAATGAGTGATGTAATGTAATTACCTAATGCGTGAGTGAGTTGATAACTAGAATTATCAATGGGCACTATCAGTCAACCTGAGTAGTATGTGAACAAATTGAAGTTTACTAAGCTAATTATTAATTGGAAAAGTGTAATTTTTGCTAGTTTAAGATTTTTTTTCGTTATTGGAAACGAGACATCGTTTATCAAAAATATTAGTCAAGTTTAAATATTTACTCCCTAAAGAGTCTTTGGTACTTACGTATATTTCTGCGACTTTAACTGTTACCTGCTGTCTTCTTATATATTGACACTCACTATTATTGCCTAGCTTTATTAGCCTTGTTACTATTTATGAAAAAAGAAAAAAACATATACTAATATCTTAAAATATATTAGAAAAAACAAAAGTGAATCAGTAAAGGGAAAGAACAAAATTTTTAATTATTTTAATAATTTTTATTTCATTGTGGGTTTCAAAATTGCTTAGTACCATTAAAATAGATGGGGTCACCTGTGGTATAATGGTCAGCATAGCAACCTACAATACTAAAGGTCACAGGATCGTGCCCCGCCGTCCCTCGTGTAGGACGTAAAATGGAGGTCCGAGCCTGTACGATGTCAGGTACTCGATAAAGATCCCTATCCTATTTATACCTGGATAGGCAAAATTTAGGACTCCCACTGTAGCATCGTCCGAATACCCTTAGTGGCATAAAGTGACGTTAACAAAACACACAAACAAATATAATAGATGAAAGAAGAGAACCAAGCTTTTTAATCTAAAACAGCAGAAACAAAGTGTAACTAAAGAAAGATAAACTATAAAACTAACAACATACCAGAAGAATACAAATTTATAAATCTCATTTACTCTTTTACTTTGACCCTTTATTGAATACATTCATAGAATTGAAGTGATTTAAAGGTTTTTAATAAGTTTTGAATTAACAAAGGCTTACACTTACTAACTAAATCCTATACGGACTTACGCTTCACAAATCTTCGGAATAGCAAAAAAAGACTCAGATTAAAAAAATACAAACTTTCCAATCAAAAAAGCTACGACGTATTACTTGTGCTCTGTGGTATGTTGGTAACAAAACATTACATACAGATTCACGCATACCTATGGTTCATGACAGCATTCGGACATCATATAAGAAATTTAATGACAAACTTTATGGACATCCCAACAGACTTATACAAGACATGGCCACAACACAGATGCCAGAAAACACCCGAACAAGGGTGAAAAGGAGCTGGCTAAGGGATCTCTTGGAGTAACCTGTTTTAAAGGTTCAAGTTAGGAGTAAATGCCAATGGGTATCAACCTCCCTCATGCCTGACACGCCCACAGTCTAGCTTGTTAGCACATCTGCTTATTGTCGCAATGAAAAGGTGATATTTTTTTTTAAAATTAAAAAAATAAGTGGCTTGCATAACAGCCTACAATACTAAAGGTCGCGGGTTGGCATCTCGCGGTGACCATAGGATGTTTTAAGATGCCTTTGATCTATTTTTATGCCTTGAGATATATCTTATTTTTGTTAATCGTTACACTGTACGAACTTCACCCTCGAACGCTGTTCGGCAAATATAAATAAGACACGAACTCGAACAGGTATGTTATTAACATTTATTATTATCCTACAGTATCCCATCCCACATATATTATTTCACAAAGCGTAAAAATCGGTTTTTCATGAATTATAAGGTCCTGTCGTGCTCAAATGCCACGAATGTGGTATCGATGGATTCAAAATTTTACGTAGCTTTTGCGAATTGCATTCTCAATGTTCATTTTTTGGTCCAAAATAAAATATCGACCTAAAAGTACTGATTCAACGGATCGAAACGTATCAAATTGGGTTTTATAAATTGCGATACGAACATTAAGACCAAGTTTAGTTTTACAGAACTAAACTTGGGTTTGTGTTTTAAAGCCCTAAAACCTACCATTTTTGAGGTAACGCCTGGGTTAGGCCCCTCCGCCGCACGTGGTCAACTACTTACTGTGTTACATTACAGCAAATGATAGGTCCTGTCGTGCCTAGGTTCTATAAATGTTGTTTCGTCTGATTTAGATTTAATTGTAGCGTTGGAAAATTTTTCTTTAATTAATATCTTTATAGCTTTTGTAAAATAGGTTGTGATAATAATGATTGATAATATTGTAACGCTTCTGTGGGTTAAAGAATACTAGGTGGACCCGTGCGAAGTCCTTCGTTTTATCGCAATGTAGAAGTTATAATAATATAATTTGTTGTTTTTTTTATACGCTTTTCCGGATTGACCGGCTCTCTCGCTTAACGGCAATATATCCGTTCCGACGAGGAAGGATAAGCGGAAGTCTCCTGTAGTCATTGGCGGATCCGGGAGGGGGAGGGTGCTGTGGGGGCTGGAGCCCCTCCCTTTTGAAAAATTTTCGTCATTTAAAGATAGAATTTGACTTTCCTTAAAGTAAGAAAGCAAGTTAAAGAACAAAAATGTGCAGAACAGGTAGAACTATAGTTGTGGGAAGGTGAAAAAGCTGATCGGCAGATCCAAATGAAGAGGTGTGGGCCTGCAGCTTCCGCTTTACAATCGGCTGGATCCGCCTAAGACTGTAGTCCAAAACATTTATAAAATAAATAAAATCTATTTATGGTGATTCATAGTAACATAGTGATTCATTAGATCGAGGTAGAACAACTTTGGTTTTATCAATTTATCTTTTTTTTTAGCGGGAATTTTAGAAAACTAAAGTATTGAAATAACAAAAATGGATTTCAATTGTTTCTATGCGGGCTTTATGCCCATACAGGTTCCACGTATACGGGCCAGGCGTTTTAAATCTCTAAAACTTATCGTTTTTATGTAAAGGCATGGATTAGGGCCCCTCAGCTTCACGGGGCTACTTATTTTTGTTGCTTCTTCATGGATAGAAACTTATTTCATGTCGTTCTTATCACTTAAAAGACTACCTTCCTCTCCATTGACAGAATGATAACCGTAAAAAACATCTTATGAACTGTTTTTGAAAAAACAAAATAAGTAGGGTAGTTTAAATCAGAATGTAGAAAGATTAATTACCAAGACTATGCAACATTCTTAGCGATTTCATATATTCCAGGAAGATTACAGGAAAATGTTTTGTAGAAAAAAACGTCAGAAAATGAAGTTCTTCCTTAACTATTAAACAGAAAAATAATTTCTTAAAAATAATTTATTCTTCCTTGCTGTAGAAAAATAATTTCTTAAAAATAATTTATTCTTCCTTGCTGTAGAAAAATAATTTCACCTTAAGGCCCGGGTGGTTGGGGGGGATGAACATGCAAAAATAAAGTTCATTATATAGTTATGTTAAAACTAGATGTAAAATCTGATACAAATCTTCGTGCGAAGTGCTTCGCACGGGTCCAACTAGTTTAAAATAAAAATCTGGTGCGTGCGCGCAACACACAACTTTCACTTACCAACTTACTTAGATTAGAAATTGACGGGTTGCTAAATATCATTTCCCAAAGTCACACATTTTTCTACATTCATATCTTATTTTTGTTAATCGTTAAAGCCGTTTTTGAGTAAATAAAAAAACCCCGTGAAAATGATACAAAATTTATTTAGTAAAGTCCCCCCTAACGTGGATCAATTTTGATGAAATTTTTACAGTCATATCTCGGGCATATAAATACATCAAATACCAAGTTTGATCAAAATCGTTAAAACCGTTTTTGAGTAAATAAAAAAAACAGGTGAAAATGATACAAAATGTATTAAGTAAAGTCCCCCCTCCGGTTGATCAATTTGGATGAAATATTGGCTATCACATCTTTGGCATATACATACATCAAATACCCAGTTTGATCAAAATCGTGAAACCCGTTTTTGAGAAAATCGAAAAAAACGTAAAAAGTTATTAAATGAAGTACCCCCTCCCTTTGAGCAATTTTGATGAAATTTTTGCTGTCACATCGCGGGCATATACCTACACTAAATACCCAATTTCAGGTTCCCACGGTTTATAGTTTTTGAGCTAGTCTGTTCACATACACACACACACACACAGACCATTTCGCGGGACTTGGTTATTTCGACTCAGGGGGTCCCAAAACGTGTATTTCCGTTGAAAACCGGAAGTCGAAAATTTTCACGATCGCAATACTTCCACTTACTATATATTATATAGGTAAGTGAAAGTAAAAATACATTCATATCATATTCATTCTGTTTGTAAGAAATACAATCAGAAAGAATTTGTAATCATTTTCAATAGCTTCGTAAATCGATGTTAAAGCTTCACATTCTACGACTTAATCCCTTTTGACCGAACACCAGTGATATATTATCCTAGAAAATTTGAAACAGCAGTTAATAAGAGCTAGTGATAAGAAAGTATGAGCGTATTTTGCACAATTACCGTAAAGTAGGTATTACCATATCTTTGAATAAAGATTTCTAAGGAATACAATCGGTTTTTTTTTTTTTTTGTTTGTTTTTTTGGCTAACACTGGCGAAAAAGAAGGGGGACACGGTATCCAGTTGATTTATTACCACGGCAGGACAAGGGGCGCAGGCTGTATGCCAGGGGGGGTTTACTGTGCTTGACCCATGTGTTCTTATTCAGTTTTTACATGCCACGGCATAAATTGTTCACTTCATTAGCCAACCTCCTCTTGTAGGAGAATATTCACCAAAATAAATTTGCAAAAAATAACTAAAAGAGAGAGAAAGAGAAATCGGCATGAAAATGTATGAGATTTAAAAAAAAAAATAAAAAATAAAATTAATTCTTGCATAGTTTATAACTTGCTGGAAGATTGGTCTATATTATTCTAATTTTGTAAAACAGTGAAAATTCATATCTTCCATTATATGATATATATATTTTTTTCAATACATTACAACATTCACAACGTTTCGAGTCTTTAATGCCTCATCTTCAAGAGTACTCCTATCCAATCCCAATTTAAAATATTTTAGTTAATAATTTAGTTAAACAATACATCGATTTCTTAAAAATCTTGTCAATAGATAATATGTCAAATTACACCACACCAGTGACAGTTCGGTTGCCTGGGAGAGAGGTGTAATTTGACATATCTATTGATAAGATTTTTAAGAAATCGATGTATTGTTTAACTAAATTATTAACTAACAGTTAAAATTCAATGATTCAAGATTCAATATTTTCAAAATTCAAGTAAAACTGTGAAAATTCACATCTTCCATTATGAAATCTATATATTTTTCAATACATTACATTCACAACGTTTCGAGTCAATACACATACACAATACATCGATTTCTTAAAACAATTGTCAATAGATAATATGTCAAATCACACCACATCAGTAACAATGAGGTGGTCTGGGAGAGAGGTTTAATTTGACATATTATCAATTGACAATTTTTTTAAGAAATCGATGTCTTGTTTAACTAAAATATTGTTAATTGGGATTAGTAAGGAGTACACCTGAAGATGAATTTTCAGTTTTACAAAATTAGAGTATTTTTTACGTTCTATCGAAAGGAAGGCATAGCTAAGGATTTTTTTTCTCCCTTTAAAAAATCCTGGTGCCACCACGGGACTCGAACCAGCCACCTCGAATTGTAGGCTGCTATGCTAACCACCACACTACTAGTGACCCCATAATAATTTTGCTGACAAGAACTAACATCGCTCGATCATCGCAGAGTTACGTTATTTATTCTTCCAAGCTGTTACTTTGTGACTTTAATATAAGCGGTTTTTTTTTCTTTCTTCGTCGTGAGAAGTTTGTAACTTTACTTTGCTAAGTCTTATGGTGAACATATGGTACAACTTCTCTTCTAACTTCTAATACAACACATTATGAACGACTTTCTAAGTCAGCATCCTCGGCATTATAGGAATAATAAATACAATAACTGAGAGTGAAAAGCCAAGCTTGATAAAAAAAAAAAAGTATAAATTAAATTTGAGAAATAGTTAAAATAAATTAAATAAGAGACAAAAGGGATGGATGACTGGACATTTTTTCTTTCTTTTTTCATGGCTATTTCGGGTCTTTTTTACTTTACCCACACAAGTTATTTTTTTATGTTAAATATAAGTGATTTATCACACCGTTATTTAATAACATATCGAGGGCTAAAACGCAGGACCTCGTATCTCAAAAATCGTAAATTGTTCAGAGCGAACAAAAAAGCTGTTTAAAATGCTGATCGGCATTAATTTTTGAACTTGAAATATTTTTTTGGCCTTAGAAATGTCAAATATATAAATGATGTGATCATAAAAATACTTAACTTAGGATTTTCAAAAATAATTACAAGTTATTGTTTATATGAAGTATGTATGGCGAGTTACTGTTTTCTTTATCTTGACAAGTAAATAATTTTTGTAGAATTTTTTCCTCTCGTAAATAGATGGCGCTCATAAAAATAATGATTGTTTGTTTGTTTTAACGTCACTTTATGCCACTAAGGCTAATCGGACGATGATACAGTGGTAGTCCTGAAATTTGCCTATCCAGGTATAATTAGGACAGGGATCTTTAACGGGTACCTGACATCGTACAGGCTCGGGGGCTCCATTTAATGTTCTATCCGAGGGACGGCAAAGCCAAGGATTTTTTACTCCATTTAAAAAATCCTAGGGCCACCTCGGGACGCGAACCCGTGACCTTTAGTATAGTAATTTTCTATGCTAACCACTACGCCACAGGTGACCCCATAAAAATAATGAGACACCTCATCAAAACACAAATGTGGTCAAAAGTGTTAATTACGATGTCTTGTTTGTGATGTTTTGCCATCGATATGTTTATTTTAAATGTATTTGACAAGCCTGAAATTTAAACAAATTGATATTTTAACTGACTGAGAGATTACTAATATATAACTGAGGGACTGCAAAGCCGAGTTATAGCGGCGGAGATGAGGTTTCTAAGAAGGATACTTGGGAAAACAAGAAGAGACCGCATCAGAAACGAGAGGATTAGGGAGGATCTAAAGATATTCCCACTCCAGAAAACAATTGAGACCCGCCAGCTCAAATGGTTTGGACATGTCTGTCGCATGGAACACCACAGAGACCCAATTAAAACAATGGACGTCAGACCATTGGGCAAGAGGCCCAGAGGTAGACCCAGGAAGTCCTATTTGGGCCATATCGAAGACATTGGGAGACGGAGACAGAAACCGGCTGCCGAAATGAAGATCATGGCAAGGGACAGAGACACCTGGCGCCGTTGGCTAGAGACACACCCACGCTGAGAGGCAAATGGGTGGAAGAGAAAGAAGAAGAAGAATAAGATAGTTTAATATACAATTCGTTGAATTATTCATTTAGTGGGCCAATATGCTTTTAATGTTTTTAAAATACAATCAAATATATCCTCGTTCTTGAATCTTCTTCTGTAAACAAACTCAGATAGGTATGAGTCTAGAAGGGATCTTCTGGTTCCACATTCAATTTCATTTTTCTAATGAAACGGTCGATTTCGTAAAAAAACATTGTAAAGCGAGATCATTACGATTTACATAACAATAAAGAATATCAGCTGAAGTTCGGCTGAAGTTATGCAATTTTAATATGGACAGGTGTTCGCACCAGGTAAGAAAGAACCACTGAGCGAAATTTGGAGAATTTAGGACAAACGGTATGGATTTCTATACAACAAGATATTCTATACCAAAAGATAGATTCTATACACAAAGAACAAACAAACAAACAGAATTCCATCTTTATTTATATAGATTAATGATCCATTCATTTAGAACTTATTGGATTATTTCAGCAAATGCGAGATTAAATAAAAGTAACACACATGTAGAAGGAACTAATAAAGAATATAACGGAATAGAGTTTAGTGAAAACACAACAGTCAGTTAGTTAAAATGAACAAAATTAATCTTTTGCCATATTACATATTAATTAAATTCAATAGATAACACATAAAATGAGATATCGTTTACTTGTTGAGGTTCTACCTGAAACAGGTTATGAAAATAATATTTTGTTTAAATTAATTTAAAATAATATTATTCGCCGGTTTCCTCGATAATGACATTATAGCGTTAATAAGATAAAAATGACACCTTGCTAGATTCCAGAAACCTAAAACGTGACACTTGCAGGCTCAAGACAAAATAATAAAGACCAGACGTAGTGTCTTGTCATTGCGGATTATCCTGGACTACATTCTTAAATAAAAATTGGTTATAAGTATTTATATGAAATAGCGGATCTTTTTTTTTTTTTTTTTTTTTTTTTTTTTTTTTTTTTTTTTTTTTTTTTTTTTTTCCGTTATTTTATAACACACGTTTATTAAAAAAAAAAAAAAAAAAAAAAAGGTTACCAACCTATTATCTAGTTAAAGTGTTTTTTGTGTGTCAGAAACCAAGGTGAATATAGAGAAGTTGGGCTCACTTTGTAAGGGGCAATATGGCTGCCTGAGACCTATGACGTTGCTGGACGCATCTATGAATTTATCAATGATTTGATGAATGAATTGATAACCTTGGGTAGCGAGGTTATCAGCAAAAATGAAAATTTTAAAAATAAAAAATAAGCTAAATATAAGATTAAAAAAGTTACTGAAGAAACAAAAATTAATTATGTAACATAATAATATATTATAATTATTTTTATAAAATTGTTATCGTATGTTCATGTAATTTTATATTTTGAATATGATTATTTCAGTATTATAATAAGAAAAACTATACGAAACCTAATTTTTTATGTATTAGAAGTCTGATGTTCATGAATAATGGTCGGGTTTGTGGAGATAAAATCTCAGTTGTGAAATCAGAATTTAAAATAATGAAAAATATTAATGTTTTTCACTTTACCCTATAACGAAAAATTATAGTATTTAAAGAGAATTCAACACGCAAGCGGTGGGACATGCGTCCAATGACGTAGGGGGAAGGGGTTGTGGGGGCTTGCCTACCCAAGTGAGCCCACCTTCTCTCTATTCACCTTGTAGAGAAACTAAGAAGGTTTTTTGTATGCCGTGTCAGACAAGACAGCAGCTACTTTATGTATTAAATAGGGTCTTTTCTACTTTACTCCCCCTAAGATTACTTTCTATATCTGTTACTTTTTAATTAACCTTACATAAACAAACACATGTATATTTAAATTATTTTATTAATACATAACCAAATACAAATTGTAAACACTTGTCAAATGAATTAAATAGTATAAAATTCATTAATATTTTTTTTTTAACAAAACCTTGAATAAATCCTCTCCTTCTTCATACAAATTCACATAATTTATAACGACGACATTTATAATTATAACACCGCCAACGAAATCCTCTTTTTTCACCAAAAAAAAGCTTCACGTAAGCTCCTAGCTGTATGTATTATACCTTCTTCCTGAAACATTTGCAATGCTTTTTTATCATCTTTTCCGAGGTATGAGTACAATTCAAATCCGTTCATTATTAACTTTTAAACAATAAATGAGAAATATATGCACTTAACCTTTTTTTTATTTCTATACATGAATGTTATACGACAAATTATTATGTCAATTGATTATGTACATATGTAATTAAATACGCGTTATGTCGTAAGACGGTACGCGTAGAAATAAAGTTACTCGTTACAGGGTTACTGTAATGAGAAAGCAAGAACCTTTTAACTTTTTTACAATGAATTCATAATTATTGATCATGTGTTCTAATTTGAAAGAAACCTCTAAGGTAACTGTTCCATAAGTAATCATAGGGGGATTAAAGTAGAAAAGTCCCATTAAATATTTTGTACGCCCAGGAACAACGATATTTTCTGACATATGGAAATCATACCAATGTCTCAGAGAAATTCCGGGTATCCGTTTCAGACATTATATAGTCAACCATTCGCAAAATTTTGTTGATCCTAATACAGGAGCCGGGTCTGTTTGCGAAGATCACATCCAGTTATTTTTAGTAAACAGTTACTTCTTTTTAACACTTATTTTGGCAATAGTACGGAAGTGCGGCTTCAAATTAAGGCCCGATCTCCACTGAAAAGGACCCTTTTGGGGGTTTACTTATATCTGGAGAGCGAGCGGGAGTCGAAAGCTAGAATCTATTAAAGCCAATCAAGGCACTTTTTAACTGAAATAAACGCGACGGGACTTCGATAACATGACGGTCACATGACCTCTCAAAACAGGCCGCGCCCATCAGTGCCTTTACCCTTATTTTGATAACAATACTTATAACCTTTAAATTCTATTTGCAAATAATGGCCTAGAGGAGAATAACAAGAATATATTTAGCTATGAATATTTCATTTTCTTACAAGAACTGAAATGCCTTGTTTTTGTCAGAAATTACTTGAGCTAATATCAAAAGACCCATTTTTATTATCGCTGAAATACAAATTAAGGTTATCACTGTTTATAACCACTACAGATTGTTGAAAGTAACTGTTTAATGAAAGTAACTGGATGTCGCGTCGTGAAAGTAACTGGATGTGGTCTTCGCAAACAGACCCCATGATACCCAAAGCTAAAAGAATTTCCTAAAAGCTAAAAGAAATTCCCCGAGTGAAACCGGGATATACAGTAATAATCTATGTAAACAAAGATGAAATTCTGTTTTTTTTTATAGAACTCGATACCGTTTGTTCTAAATTCTCCAAATTTCGCTCAGTGGTTCTTTCATACCAGGTGCGAACACCTGTCCATATTAAAATTGCAGAACTTCAGCCAATCTTTGGGTATATTCTTTGTTGTTATAAAAATCGTTATGATTTCGATTTACATTAGGTTTTTACGAAATCGACCGTTAGAGTCAAGAAAAAGTGTCATTTTATAGATTTCGAATCAAGATGATTGAATTAGATCATCGAAAGACCTAATTAGGTATATATTCCCAGAGGGTAAAACTAAAAATATAGTACATCCTAAAGCTTTGGAATAATAATCTATTAGTGCTATTTTTGTTGTGTTCTTTGTTTATAGAATTGTTCACGTTTATTAGAAAAATAAAATCCCCCTGGTAAAACCGGGATATACAGCTAGTACTTAATATAGTCAAATAGTGATCTTTATCTCAATAATATCTAATATAAGATTCTAAGTTGGTTTTTAATTATTTGAAAATATATTATTTTGTATCGGATTGCTCCGTATTCGTATAATGTTATGGGGGCATGATAAATTACCTTAAATCGATCTTGAGATCGATTATTAGCTTTTCAAGGATGCTGATAATAAAAATAATATCAATTTAAAATCTGAGGTTTGAACAGTTATCAATTTTCATTTTCACGATGTAGGGTCTGGCCACACATGTCCGCACCGGATCCGCACCGTAGCAATAATATAGGTTATGTTCAGAATATTTTTAATTTAACTTACATATTACCTTTAGTTATGCCTAAAGTTCAGGGCACACATGTCAGACACAGGTCACTTTAACTAAAACTAAAGGTTTTAGGCATAACTAAAGGTAATATGTAAGTTAAATTAAAAATATTCTGAACATAACCTATATTATTGCTGCGGTGCGGATCCGGTGCGGACATGTGTGACCAGACCTTTATCCGGTGTTAAAAATATTGTGGTCGTCCATAAGGTTAATTGTGTATCGATTTATTACAAATATTAGATTTTTTATTTTGTTAATGCTTTGACTAATCGGGTTTCCGTGTTTTAAGATAAGTTAAAACCATTTAAGATCGTGCGGTAGCTATTTTAAACTACACATGTACATATCCAGACAGCATCCATTAAAAAATAAAGTGTTGTTTCTGCTACCTGGGCATAGTGGGACCATATTTAAGATAGAAATGCAGTATCATTTATCATATTATTATAAATATAGGTACTCTGACAATGTTTTCCCAGACTAAGCTGCTGGACAAGTGAGTGGCCATTATAAAGGCATGCACATTATTCATCTTGAAAACAGATTGCTAAGGCAGTGGCTGTAGCCAGTGCCTCTGTGATCACGACTAATTCTTCACACGAAATGAAGCTAAGCGATACTAATCCAACAGTGGGAGCTTCTGTTCTGCCTCGAACCCATACATTCATTATTTTTCCAAATGAGGAGGCTAAATATTATACGTTGTATTATTATTCAATACCAAGATGAATATTTAGCTGCCTTTTGAATAACTAATATAAAGAGTAAACGCAAAGAATAATCGATGATGAATCGTTCGTTCAACGGTTTAATGAGTTGAAATAAACATTTAAAATTTATATTACAACTATTATAATTCCACTCGGCCATCCTGCCACCGGAATTTAACTATTTTTAGTTTTGAAACTGAAACTAGTGAAATAACAGCCAGTTTTATTTAGTAGGGTATAGGGGAATTAATAGATTTAAACTATAAACCTTTCATTGAAGGAAGAAATTATAATTGTTCCATATGTAGCATGCAGGAAGTCGAGACTGTTTTCCATCATTTAGACCGATGTAAGGTATTCGAAGGCATGAGAAAGAAGCATTTTGGTTTAACCACCCTATCCGAGGCCCAAATGTTAATTTATTTAAATGGTCATGATTGGTCAGCCTTAGCGAACTACGTAAAAGAGGCCTATATCTATCGCTCATTTCTCGTTCGGGACTTTAATTATTGAAAGTATTTATATGAAATTTATATTTCTTTATATGTATGAAATTTTTTATGTATTTTACTTATTTATGTAATTTATTTAGTAATTTTAGAAATAAATAAATATTCAGCGCTCCTGACAGCCTTCGCGCTATGTCAGTATATACTTTATATTGTAATTACTCAGTATTATTTTTTATGTAAATTTTATGTTGAATAAAAGTATTAAAATAAAAAAAATAAATAAAAAATAGTAGGGCAATTCCACGTCAAATCAACCCAAAAATATATCATTTTGAACCTCACCATTTCAGATTTTCTTGAAATTTGGTATATGTGTACTACTTGTACCTACTAGAAAATTGTGAAATATTACTGAGATATGTTAACCCCCTTTTGAATTATTGGACACTAAAGCCCTCTAAAATAGGTCCAGAAACAGAAATAAACATGATTAAAAATAACTGTAGATGTTTTCCAAATTTTACTAGGACTATGAGATTGGTGTCGTTGAAAAGCGCATTCCATGCAGTTTCATATGATGTACAACAATGTATAGGTTGATACAAAATAAATTCTCTTAAAACTGAATGTAAAATTTTAATTTCAATTTTCTCAAAAAGGGCATTTTTTAAAATTTTTGTATTTTTTTGACAAATAGATAGTATTATATCTATTCATGCAGCAAAGTATAAAAGTGGGATGAAAATTTCTTCATCACTAAAAAAATTAAAAAGTGGTAATAATGTTTCATAAATATAGCATTTTATGATTAAAAATAGCTGCAGGTGTTTTCCGAATTAGACTAGGACTATGAGATTGGTGTTTTTTAAGAGCGCATTCCATGCCATTTCATATTATATACAGCAATGTATAGGTTGGTACTAAAGAAATTTTCTTAAAACCTAGTTTAAAATTTTAATTTCAATTATTTCGAAAAGGGCATCTCTTAAAATTTTTATATATTTAAAAAAATAGGCATTATTATATTCATTCATACAACAAAATATAAAAGTGGGATCAAAATTTCTCCATTACTAAAAAAATTGAAAACTAGTAATAATATTTAATAAATATAGCATTTTATGATTAAAAATAGCTGCAGATGTTTTCCAAATTTGACTAGGACTATGAGATTGGTGTCGTTTAACAGCACATTCCATGCCATTTAATATTATATACAATAATATATGAAGTAGTACACATGTACCAAATTTCAAGAAAATCTGAAATGGTGAGGCTCAAGCCTGTGTTGAATTGACGTGGAATTGCCCAGTAACATTTGAATACACATCTGACGGTTTTTTTTAGGGAGTTTTGATTATTTTGTTTGTTAGTTACGCACCAACAAACAAAATACTTATAGTTTACGTACTAGTTCAAAAATTGCTACTGTACGATGTTAAATGGTTTTAACTTTTCTTAAATCACGCTGCAAACGGACACCCGATTAGTCCAAGCATTAACGAAATAAAACATCTCATAGTGAAACATGCGTTTTAGTGAAATATTTTTGAATAAGTAGGCAAAAATCAACAATAAACATGATTCGTAATCAACTCTTTATTTTCTCGGAAAGAGAATAAAAATTATAACCTGGCTAAATAAAAATCACACTATTACTTATATTTTTCGAGTTGAAATAAATCGATACCTAAAAGCGTGACCTAAAACCCTATATAATTTCCTAATAATTAAATCCATATAACGTCACTTTATGCCACTAACGCTAATCGGTTGGTTGCTACAGTGGGTATCCTAAATTTTGCCTATCAAGGTATAATTAGGATGAGGATTTTTAACGAGTACCTGACATCGCAGAGCCTCAGGACGTCTTATTTTACGTCCTACCTGAGGGACGGCAGAACCTAAGATCTTTTAAACGTTTTAAAAGATCCTAGGTCCACCGCTGGGCGCGAACTTTTTTTTTTTTTTTTTACTTTGTAAATATATCGTGAAGTTGAATCGATAGAAGGTGTATTTACGGAACGGGAACCAGCGACATTTAGTGTTGTAGGTTGCTATGCTAGCCACTAAATCACAGATGATATTATGCTAGTATTGACTTATTTCAATAATTAGATTATGATTAGGTGTAACTGGGTACAATAATTTGTTTTTAGTGTATCCAGTAAATATTTTGAAACAAATTGAAAGAAATTTTAGAAACTAACCAAGTCATATTACATATAGTTTAGTAAGGGGTCTGCTGTGGTGTAGTGGTTAGCATAGCAGCCTACAATATTAATGGTCACGGGTTCGCGTCCCTCGGATAGGACGTAAAATGGAGGTACCGAGCCTGTACGATGTCAGGTACTGCTTAAACATCCCTATCCTAATTATACCTGCATAGGCAAAATTGTAGCACCGTCTGACTAGCCTTAGTGGCATAAAGTGGCGTACCAAACACCTTTCCCTTCATCTGTATAGTTTAGTAAAGCTAATTTTAAACTAAATATTTTTTCATTTAATAATTTATGTTACCTGAGGATCAGTCAAAAACCACTGCTAGTATAAAACATGTCTTCACTTACCTGAGAACAAAAGAAAATAATTATTAGTTTACATATTTATATTGTATATTTTAAATGAATAAAATTAAATCTATAGAAAATAATTTGAAAACTGGATCCTAAAATACCAAATGTACAATTCATTGCTGGAAAATGGGGATTAAATGCAATGGATGTGAGAAATACTGTTTTGGTCAGGGGAATTTTGATTTTCAATTGTAGAATATAAGAGGAAGTGCATAAGTGATAGGTACATAAGAATCTATCTAATATATAAAATATTTGACAGTTTTTCAATAATTATTATACTCTATAATGTTTTGAGAAAAAAGAACATATGTGGAAAAAGCAATTTCCCATTAAAGCACATTGGTAAGTAGCATTAATAGGTTGGTAAGTGAAAGTAGCGGGTAGCGCGCACCGCACCAGATTATTTTTTATATTCGAACAATTCATGAAAAATCATCTAAATCGTTCGAAGCAAGAGAGCAAAGAGCTATTATACTACCGTTACTGTGGCAAACGTACAAATCATAGGCTGTGTGTTCGAGTCAGTTTTACATATGATTGTTCGCTAATATTCGGCCTAGGTGTAAACGCATCTAAAATTCCACACAAGCCACTCTCAGCATTACCACCGAACTGATATTCGTCGGAAACCGCTAGACCTCGGCCGAGCAGTCTTAGAACTAGCTGACATTTGGAGATACGAGTATGTCTGTATATAGATCCTATACATCTTTCTTCTACTAACCACAATAGATTCCTCTGTCCCGTTATTGAGACTATTCGGTCTCCTTAATGCATTTTCTTCGTATGTGCAGGATATCGCTTGACATTTTAAAAAGGCGATTTATTTTATACTAGCTGTATATCCCGGTTTCACCCGGAGAATTTCAATTTTTAAATCTATAAACTGAGACTTTTATCGATTCAAACGGTCGATTTTGTAAAAACCAATGTAAAGCGAGATCAAAACGATTATTATAACAATAAAGAATATACCCAGAGATCGGCTGAAGTTATGCAATTTTAATGTGGACATGTGTTCGAACCTGGTCTGAAAGAACCACTGAGCGAAATTTGGAGAATTTAGGACAAACGGTATGGATTTCTATAAAGGACAAACAGAATTTCACCTTTATTTGCATAGATTATAGCTGTATATCCCGGTTCCGCACGGGGAATTTCATTTTTCTAAAGAAACGGCCGTTTTCGTAAAAAAAAACATTGTAAAGTGAGATCATTATGATTTTAATAACAATAAAGAATATCAGCTGAAGATCGGCTGAAGTTATGCAATTTTAATATGAACAGGTGTTCGCACCTGGTATGAAAGAAACACAGCGAAATTTGGAGAATAAAGAATATCAGCTGAAGATCGGCTGAAGTTATGCAATTTTAATGTGGACAGGTGTTCGCACCTGGTATCAAAGGACCACTGAGCGAAATTTGGAGAATTTATGACAAACGGTATGGATTTCTATAAAGAACAAATAAACAAACAGAATTTCAACTTTATTTATATAGATTATAATGCAGAACGCGCCCTTTCTAAAATGTTCTGGTTTCTATACTGTGTTTATGACTGCTAACCTTCTCGTCGAAATAGAGATTTTTCGTACTCTTATGAATTATTATCCTTGTCTCTTCCAAGGAGGCATCCAAGGTCATCTATCATATAGCTAGAAGCGAGAAATTCACTTTCATTCGGTCGCGCATTCAAATATATTCCTCTTCGCTATGAGCCAGAACTAGCTCCTTATATGTAGTGCAGCTGTACACACATCGGCTCACCATCCCGATATTCTTACAAAAAGCAACTCGCAGTAAAAAAAAAAATCTGGTGCGTGCGCGCAACACACAACTTCCACTTACCAACTTACTTAGATAAGAAATTGACGTGTTTTGTTAAATATAATTTCCCAAAGCCACACATTTTTCTACATCCATATCTTATTTTTGCTAATCGTTAAAGCCGTTTTTGAGTAAATAAAAAACCCGTGAAAATGATACAAAATTTATTAAGTAAAGTCCCCCCTCCGGTTAATCAATTTTAATGAAATTTTAACAGTCATATCTCGGGCATATACATACATCAAATACCCAGTTTGATCAAAATCGTTAAAGCCGATTTAGAGTAAATAAAAAAAACACGTGAAAATGTTACAAAATTTATTAAGTAAAGTCCCCCTTCCGGTAAGTCAATTTTGATGAAATTTTAACAGTCATATTTCGGGCATATAATTAGATGAAATACTCAGTTTAATCAAAATCGTTACAGCCGTTTTTGAGAAAATCGAAAAAAACCTAAAAAGTTATTAAGTAAAGTACCCCCTCCCTTTAAGTAATTTTGATGAAATTTATGCTGTCACATCGCGGGCATATACCTACACTAAATACCTAATTTCAGGATCGCACGGTTTATAGTTTTTGAGCTAATCTGTTCACACACACACACACACACAGACACACAGACACACAGACACACAGACACACTGACACACAGACCATTTTGCGGGACTTGGTCATTTCGACTCAGGGGACCCCAAAACGTGTATTTCCGTTGAAAACCGGAAGTCGAATTTTTTCACGATCGCAATACTTCCACTTACTATATATTTCATATATAGGTAAGTGAAAGTAAAAAAAAAAACTGTTGATGAAATCAGGATTTTTTTAGGCCCCTCAACAGTAACAGTAATGAATCGAAAAGAACTGAGAACATTCAAGTTGTGCAACACAAATACTCCATTACTTATGGAAGTATGGAAAAATAAGTAAATGAATGAGTGAAGTTGTTGAATTAAGTTAACATATTTATCAAAACACGTCGATTTCTTATCTAAGTAAGTTGGTAAGTGGAAGTTGTGCGTAGTCGCACCAAGTTTTTTTACTTTCACATACCTATATATGAAATATCGTAAAAAACTTCGAATTCCGGTTTTCATCGGAACTATACGTTTTGGGGGGCAAACGGAAGGGGCAATTTATTTCATAACTTTGTTTCCAATTTTAACGTTTTTTTTCAAATTCTCAAAAACGGCTTTAATGATTTTGATCAAATTCATCGTGCTTAATGGAAATCAAGTCTTCTTTGATATCAGGTAAGCTTTAATATTATTAAAATGTTCTGAGGGGGCTTAAATGTGGACCTATAAACCACCTTTATATTTGATTACATGGAGAAATTAACTGTCTCTTGTTACGCCTTAATATAAGAAATGGCTACACATTAAATATAAAAAAAATGAAGTAAACATATTCAGGAGAAAAAAAGACAAATTTTCCGTCAACTCATAAAAGTGAGCCCACCATAGGCGCAGTACGCCTTTAATGACCGACCAATGCTTTATAATTAAAGCCGTTCTGTCTTTTAAATGGAAATTGTTTATTTCCATATCTAAATAAAGGTTTCAACAAATACATTGAGAATTATAAAATCAGACGACTTGGAGTATTATGCATGCATTGCCGCATTATCACAAGTAAAAACTTTTATTGAATACAAAAAAAAAAAATAGTGTTTTTTATAGAGCAAATAAAAACAAAAATAAGAAATGAATGTGGAAAAATGTGTGACTTTGAGGAGAGGCAATTAACAAAACACATCAATTTCTAATCTAAGTATGTTGGTAAGTGAAAGTTGTGTGTTGCGCGCACGCACCAGATTTTTTTTTATCATCAGCATCTTTGAAAAGCTAATAATCGATCTTAAGATCGATTATGGTAATTTGTCATAGCCCCATAACATTATACGAATACGGAGAAATCCGATACAAAATAATATATTTTCAAATAATTAAAATCAAACTTAGGCCCATAAATATCAGATATTATTGCAAGAGAATTATAAAATCAGACGACATGGAGTATAATGCTTGCATTGCCGAATTATCGCAAGTAAAAACTTTTATTTAGTTATAAAAAAAATTGGTGTACTTTAAAGAGCAAATGCAAATAAAAATAAGTATATTAATGTGGAAATAAGTGTGACTTCGAGGAATGTCATTTAACAAACCTCGTTAGTTTCTAATCTAATCAAGTTGGTAAGTGAAAGTCGTGCGTTGCGTGCATCGCACCAGATTTTTTATATGCTGTTATTATTATTTTTAACATATTTACTACACTTTATTTGTACTTTCACTTACCTATATATTAAATATATGGTAAGGGAAATTTCGAATTTCCGTTTTTAAGGATAATACAAGTTTTGGGGTCCCCTGAGTCCAAATAACAGACTAGATCAAAAACTATAAACCGTACCTACCTGAAATTGGGTATTTGGTATATGCATATGCCCGCAAGATAACAAGAAAAATTTCATCAAAATTGGTCAAACGGAGGGGGCACTTTATTTAATAAATTTTGTCTCATAGCATAATTTATAAAAAAAATGTTACTAAAGCCGAGTTCACGTGTTTTTAGCCCGGTAGGTAGGAAAATATATTTTTTCCTAATTATAGTTGTTAAAATTTATTTTTTAAGCCTAAGGACACTAAAAGGGGAAAACGGGGTTCTTTATCACTATGCGACTTAAAGTCTTTGTAAAACTTTGGTTTTTTTTTCTTTTCTTTTTTTTTGTGTTTCGGTACTGCTAATTGGCCATGTGTTTCATACGGGGGTTACATTAGACGTGTAACCAACCTTTTTCTAACCATGATATAAAAGTTAACCATCTCAGGGTGGATTCGAACCGCCACCGTTCGGCTCGAGCATGCTAAAGCGGGTCGCGCTCAAAGAAGTTCGGCTCTCCCGGCCAAAAAAAAACTTTGATCTGTGAAAAAAAAAAAATACATCTAAATATTCGTGATGGCATATTAAGTAAAATAATTTCTTGGATATTGGACGCTTCCCCTCCAGAAAGGACGTCGCTAAAGGTGGAATTCCTCGGGCATAGCGGTCCTCCTACCCGATCTATCTTCCCATCCGGGGTACGCCAAAATCGGATAAATTAAATTCCCTTTTTAGATAGTTCCCATTTTTTTTTTTTTTTTTTTTTTTTTTAATGCGTTCCTCTATAAGAAGTCTTGTGATGGACCGAATTTAGACGCAGTGGTCACTTGTATATAATCTTTATTAGAGTATAAAGATGCAAATTAAATATCTGGAGAATTCATAACTTTTTAAATTACAAACATTATTGCAATATTTCAGTATATTAAGATATGAAAATATGGTGCCGTGCGCGCATCACACAACTTTCACTTAAGGCCCTTCTTTGTTTACTAAAAATAGACTTTTTTTTTAATGGCATACTTAAGTACTACCGGATAGAGAACACTAAAATTTCATTCGCAATGAAAATTGTTTTCTTTATTGTTGCAACGTGGGGTCAGTAATTTACACAGTGGTGTACCAAGAATAAAGTTGGTCCCATTTACTCTAGGAATTCGTTTACATTATTATATAAATATATTTTTAGAGAATTATAGAAATAATAATCGAGATTTAGACTGAACGATCATGTTTTTCGAAGATATATTGTAAATAAAAATCGGTAGGACGGGCTCTTAACAACGGCCGATATTATTGGAATTTTTCTGACGTGAGTGCAGTGGAGTACTACGCACATAAATAAGATTAGTCAAACCATTGTCAAATTTATGAATTAGAAAGGCTGAATGGTTCAGGAAAATTTGAACTAGCACTACAAAACTAACTTTGATTAATAGCAAAAATTTATAACTACAAATATATTTTTTCCTCTTAGCTATTTTTCCCTCAGCATTGGATTTCTGTTGCTTATAGTAAATAGACATGGAAAAATAGAAAATACTACAATTTTTTTTTTTTTTTTTTTTTTTTTTTTTTTTTTTTTTTTTTTTTTTTTTTTTTTTTTTTTTTTTTTTTTTTTGGACTTCAAGGCTTCCACTGAAGCCCTATACTACCCATACTAACACCCATGGCATTGGGTGATACTTCTACGAAAGAAAAGTATCACCCAGGGCGGGACTCGAACCCGCAGCTCCGGCATTACTACAATGTTATTACAATCCTTTGGAAAAAGACAAGCATTCTGTAAAAGACAAAAAAATATTAGGAAATGTGACAAAATGGATGTGTCAAATCACGATATCCCGAACTAGACAATGTTTCAAAGATTTGTGTAACAAGTATAGGAAAGAAATTAGTGTAGTAAAAAAGGCTACAGTTTGAGAAGCTTAATAGCTAATGGGATTTTTTCCATTCACACGCAAAACTCAAATTTTTCAATAATTATTTTAAGCATGAACCCATTGCTGTCCCATTATAATTTTTATAACACTTAATAGTGACAACCTTATCAACTCTACTGAATTTTTCCAGATTTTTAAAAAATGTGCTTTTTGAGAAATTCAAATTTGAAATTTCGATTCAAATTTTGAAAAACAAATTTCCTCTCAATCCCTATTGAGTAGCATGTTATAAGGAAGGTCATAGGTTCAGCTTTAAAATCAGCTTAAAAACTCTTTATCATACCTCGAAGAGCTGCAATTTTAATTTGTGATGCGACAGGTGAAAATTTTGTGTTTTTCAATGAGTTTACATAGCTATATTTTGAAAACCGTTTGAGATATTGAGCTGAAATTTGGTATTTTGTTTTTAGTCAATACGAAGGTATCCTATGTACCAAATTTCATTAAAATCTGAGATGGTGATTTTATTGTATTTTTTACTATTTTATTGTAGCCAACGTTTCGACCCAACAATTCAGGTCTTCATCAGGGCTCACAATGTAGCTGCAGTTTAGTCCAATAAGTAAGTAGTTTAATACTATTTTGTACTTTATTGACTGCCACCCCTGACTATTTTCATCAATATTCAAAATCCGGTCAACCATCATTAACCCGATATGTACATAATGCTTCAATTATTATTCAACAAAAAATACACCGTTCAAAATAATATTCGTTTTGTTGTTTCGGGCCAATTCAAGAATTGTTCCAGATTCAATCGACCGTAATAAACCGGATACTATAGAGTGCTAATGGCGGTGGGAGGGGATGTCCGCTTCATCCGGAAAATGGAAACGCCACGACCACCCCAGAGCCTTCTTGATAAATGCCTGCAATATAGCGACCTACACGCCCGATTTCCTCTTCATTTCTTCTTCGTGGCGGAGGGATCGTTTCCGGTCGCTTCCTCTTCTTGTTCTCCCGGATCTGAAAGGAAATCGTTAACTGGTCGAGGTCGGCTGCTTCCGACTACGTTGGACTGCGGTTTGTTCCATTGCTTTCCAACTTTTATAGAAACTAAAAATATTTCTAGATTGATATTTTGATTTTGGAAAAAAACATAATTGTTACTTATGGAAATTTGGTTAAACAAACACTGTAAAACATAAACAAACTTTTTTTTTTTGGTTTATTTAACCAAGTCAGATTTCGTTAAATAAACCCAAACGGGAGGAGGTGCAATTATAAGCAAAGGTTTTTGGGCTTCCAGATTATATTAAATTGAATCAGAGTTGGGCAAATGTAATCTGAATAATGATTAATGAATATGAATAATTGTAATCATAAAATAAATGAATAATGAATAACCATTATTCATAATCAGTTCGGAACAGTTTTAATGATTATTCAGTTATTCATGAATAACAAATACTGATTAAGTCAGTTAGTCATTATTCATGAATAAAATATATACATGAGCTAGGATTAATATAATATTCATCAATCATGAATACCTAATATTCATCAAAAATGAATAACAAAAAATCATCAATCATGAATACGATATATTCATAATCATTATTCATTTAAATTTATAAGACCAGGATGCATTTCTGAATTAAAAGTTGTCCTAATGAGCAAGGACAAGTCCTAAGAGTGGGTGTAGTCAACTGAACAGCATTAGAAGTCACAAGTAAAGAATTAGACCCTAATTTCAGTGGAAATTAGTATAGGTTTATTGACAAGAATGGCAAGAGCAAACAAATTTTCAGTCATCATTTATGATTTGTAAGGCTCAGAATTGTGATTTATTTTTATAATCATGATTAATGAATTTATATTATTCATGATTAATGAATGATCTGTAATCATGAGTAGTGAATTCCCATTAATCATGATTAATGAGTAATGAGTAATCATGAATAATGAATTCTTCTTAATCATGATTACTGACTAACATTTAATAATGAATAATGGTCATTCATGATTGTTGAATACATTATATTCATGAATACTTCACAACCAGTAATTTATACTATTCATGATTAATGATTCCACGCTAAAGAATGATGATTACAATCATTATTCACCTTTATGATTATTAGTCGTAATCATGATTACATTTTTATTTAAATATGCCCAACTCTGAATCGAATAAGGTGGTATAAGAAGGAGAAATTCACAAGGCAAAAAGTTTTATTTTTCTACCAAAATTAGTTGTAATTCCCTAGCTCACAATATAAAGGAAAGCTATTGAAAAGAAAGAAAAATCCTATTCCATATATATAGCATTTCCAAGTCAAATTCAACATTTTCCATTTCAATTTCAACGTTTTCCAAGTCAAATTCAACCACTCCTTCATGTTCGCCCGGACTACCCCCTTACCTAAGCATCATATATCATGACCAAGTATCCTTTAACATTAATATTTATTTTAAGGTTTGAGTGAGGGGGGTGGGGGCGCTATAATATTGAAAATGGTAACATTTTTGAATTTCTTTCACAGGGGGGTGCAATTTTATGTTATCCGGGGCGGTGTTTTAAAAAAAAATATTCATTTTGTAATTTAATGGCGGGGGGGGGGGCACTATAAGAAAATTAGATTTTCCGATTTCTTTCACACGGGGGTATAATTTTATGTTAGGGGGGCGGTATTTAGTAAAAAAAAATTCATTTCGTATTTTCCTTGAGGGGGGGGGGGTGCCTAAATGCCGATTTCGTCAAACAACCACGCTGGCCACACTCTTTTCGGAGTGTTATAGATTTAAAAAAGAAAACTTTATACGTTAACAACAATACTCGTAATAAGAATAAATCTGTGCAAACATTGAATTTCAGAGATAGAGTATTGTTTGACCAACCAAGAGTTCATAAATACAAATTATGTTAATTAATTTGAATCATCACGTTTCATCAAATACAATTCAAATTAATTCCTACGTCAGTAATGAGAGGAGGTTGTACAGTTTCCAGGTATATATAATATTCAATTCGATAATGACTACTGCACGATGATACTCAATTGTGTACCGAAGATTTAATGAATTGTGTTACATGGAAAACAATCGACATGAACCTTTTGAAGTTTCCCGGAAACCTATGTTTAATTATTCAATTCAGTTATCTAGTTTATTTTACAAACTTTAGAAATATTTACGGGAGTGGGGTTGCTCATTGGTAAGGCATTCAATGAGTCAAGCTCATTGAAGAATTAAAGAGAATTAGATATTAAAATTGTGTCGAGAGCGTGACTCTCAGGTATTCTTTATCGGCAGTCAAAGTGTTAAAGATCTAATTATTTTGCCGATGAGGCGGCTTTCTAGTGGTACACGGCGCCCAATGAGGCAGTCAAGTGTGAGCCACCGGTGGTACAAGCCGGTGTGAACGTGTGAAGTTTAGCCTCCAATGGGCGAGGAGCATGAATTACAGTCCCGGCGTGAATGTGTTAAAAAACTTATACAACATACAAACTTACAGATGCAAATATAGTGAATATACTCGCTCAGTGAATGTACCTTTTATTTTCACCTATAAAAATGTGTTCAATTCTTTTATTTGGAATAACCGAACTATAACATCATACCAAAAAAAACCCTAAGCTCTAAGCATAAACAAATATTTCACTTACAACATTTTTTTACTTTCACTTACCTATATATGAAATATATAGTAAGGAAAGTATTGCGATCGTGAAAAATTTCGACTTCCAGTTTTCTACGGAAATACACGTTTTGGGGTCCCCTGAGTCCAAATAACCAAGTCCCGCGAAATGGTCTGTGTGTGTGAACAGAGTAGCTCAAGAACTATAGGCCGTACATAACTGAAATTGGGTATTTAGTGTATGTACATGCCCGCGATCTGACAGCGAAAATTTCATCGAAATTGGTCAAACGGAGGGAGTACTTTATTTAAAGAATTTTGTCTATTTTTTACGTTTTTCTCAAAAACGGCTCTAACGATTTTGATTAAACTCGGTATTTTGTGTATGTATATGCCCGCGATACGAGAGTCAAAATTTATTAATTGGAGGGGGCACTTTACTTAATAAGTGTTGTCCCATTTTCACGTGTTTGTTTTTATTTACTCAAAAACGGCTTCAACGATTTTGATCAAACTTGGTATTTGATGTATGTATATGACCGCGATGCGTCAGCCGAAATTTCATCAAAATTGATTTGTAAGAGGGGGCACTTTACTTAATAAAATTTCCCTCATTATCACGCGTTTTTTTAACTCCAAAACGGCTTTAACGATTTTGTGACTGTCAAAATTTCATCAAAATTGATCAATTGGAGGGGGCACTTAATAAATGTTGTCTCATTGTTTTGTTTCGTTACTCAAAAACGGCTTTAACGATTTTGATGAAACTTGGTATTTGCTATATGTATATGTGACTGCCAAAATGTTATTAACCGTATTATGAAAATAAAAACTTTTTTATTTATAAAATGATTAATTTTACTTAAGAGAGTAAATACGTGATGCTCAAATTTTTGAAGCATCGCAGGTGTGTAAAAATATGGGATAAGATAATAGTCTATAATTAATATAGGTATACATTAGTTTAGAAACTTTTGTTCCATAATAAATTTTTTCAAAACAATATAAAGCGATTTTAGATGAACAGTAATCGTTCTTGTTTTCCAGAAAGGCATAAGAGACTTAAATACTCCTATCGATTCTCCTTCACGATGTATTTGCAAAAAGCAACTCGTATTATAAACAAGCAAGCAGAAAAAAAAAACTCGACTGTTGATGAAATTAGTCCCTTCATAAATAAATTAGCAATAATGAATCGAAAAATGCTGAGAACTAAAAAATTTTGCTATACAGATACTCTATAACTTATGGAGATATTCAAATATAAGTATTTACTTAAATGTGGAAAAATGTGTGAAGTTGAGGAATGGCGTTTACATATTATCAAAACACGTCGATTTCTAATCTAAGTAAGTTCGTAAGTGAAATTTGTGTGTTGCGCGCATCGCACCAGATTTTTTTTTTTTTTCTTTTGTCTTCAAATCTTGATTTGCGCCTGTCAACAACTTCGACAATCAGCAAATTTGAGAGCTACGATAATTTAAATAAGGGCATGTTAGGCATGGGGAAGGATGGCACCCAGTGGTACCTCTTCCCTGGCTTGTGTCAGTTAATCTGGTTTGTTAACGAAGGAGATCCCTCATCCAACGCCTTTTTAATCTCCTATTTATTGGTATATCACCTGTTGCCATGACTCTAATCAGTCGGTTGAAGTGGCCTTGTGAGTGAAAACGTTTATGAAGTGTCTTTATATGTTGGTCTACTGTTTCTATTTGTAAGTCAGTATGTAGTGTTTTGTTAGTGACGTAGCATGGTGCTTTAACTATGAGTCTTAACATTTTTGATTGAAAGGTTTGAAGTCGGTGTAAGTGGGTCTTTTTAGCTGTTCCGTATATCAGTGAAGAGTATGTCCATATTGGTTTTATCAAGTATAAATCTGTATTTAATTTTTGTCTTAGTCCCAGTTTTGTAGTTTTAGAAAAAAAGTGAGTAGAGTTGGTTGAGTCGGTTGTTAAGGGTCTTCCTTCTGTCAAAGGTAAGACAGAGATAGTGTATATTGAAGTTTATGTATGCCGAAATTTCGGCATACATCCTTGTTTATGCCGTCACTCGGATAGTACGTAAAATGGAGGTCTCGAGCCTTTACGATCTCAGGTACCCGTTAAAAGATCCCTATCCTAATTATACCTGGATAGGCAAAATTTAGGACTCCCACTGTAGCATCGTCCGATTAGCCTTAGTGGCATAAAGTGACATTAAAACAAACAAACAAATAATATTTTTTTTACATAGCTTGTTACTAAGTTCTTCTATTTTCAGGTTAATTTCTTATTAATGTAACGTGATACACAAAACATATGATTTAAAAGGATTCTAGCCTTGTTCTTGGAACAGTTGGAACAAACTTCTTTGTGACTGTTCTAGTACATGTTCCTGACTGTTCGAGTATCTTCTACCCTTGTCGGGAACATTCTAGATTTTTCTAATTCAGACAAAATATAAGGAGGGATGGGCTGGAGAGTTAGTCTTGCTCTGAAGATCGAATCGTATGGTTACTTCTGTGTTAATGTATCGTTACAAATTGATACTTTTTGTAACCTTGTTAATAATTTGAGTTTTTTTTTATTGTCTGACGATGCGAATTATTATTTGGTTTATAATCTTGTTTATCTATATTAGTCTGCAAACTTCCTTTATATTTATTAATGAATAGAAGTTAGTTCAAAAAAATTAACGAATTCAGAATTTACACTTCTATAAATTAAGAATTGTATAATACTTGTGATTAATTTGGACGGTAGACAAATGCTGAGCGTCGATTGATCTAAACAGAGCTCCCAAATGACTTCGGTTAATTAAGGGTTCGTAAAGGGGATTGAACTCCAACGCTAATTCAATCAGAACCACATCATTCACTGCAGTCGATAGCTAACTGTATCGATTTAAACAGAAATCGAAGGAGGTAATGTTTCTCATGATTTTTTTTTTTTTTTTTATGAAAATTTCAAAAAACACATTAAAAAAAAAACATTTAAAGACGCATGGTGAAAAAGTATGGATCAAATCAAGTATGGATATAATTAGGTACGGATCCTGAATGACAGAATCAACGCAGAGCAAAAACTACTAATGACAGAAACTTGAAGTTCGGAATTTAGATTTTAAACGCGATGTAGGTAACCACTTAGAAAGGTAAAGCAACCTCTTAAAAAATAAAGCAATAATCTTATTAGTTAAATATCTATATAAATAAAGATGAAATTTTGTTTGTTTGTTGGTTCGTTCAGACCAGGTGCGAACACCTGTCCATATTAAAATTGTAAACTTCAGTCGATCTTCAGCTGATATTCTTTATTGTTATAAAAATCATATTTAGCTCACTTTAAAAGGTTTTTTTACGGAATCGACCGTTTCTTTAGAAAAATGAAATTCTCAGTGCGAAACCGGGATATAAAGCTATAATATAATATGAGTCGACTGGTCATTTTATAAACAAGCTCTTTCCCTCAGTATTCTCTCTCGTTAATCCATAACATATTAATAAAACATATTTTCTAAATACCACAAATATATGTATTCTTATATAGTTCTTGAAATTATGTTTACTTTCACTTACCTATATATGAAATTAAAATATTGGAGATTCATTTCGTATTTTACGAAGCACATTCCTTGTTCCACCAGGTTTTTACTTGGTAGATAGATGTATAAGTAATATATAGTAGGGGAAAGTATTGCGATCGAGAAGAATTTTGACATCCGAGTTTTAACGGAAATACACGTTTTGGGGTCCCCTGAGTCCAAATAACCAAGACTCGCGAAATGGTCTGTGTGTGTGTGTGTCAGTCTGTGTGTGTGAGTGAACAGACTAGCTCAAAAACTATAAACCGTGCGAACCTGAAATTGGGTATTTAATGTATGTATATGCCCGCGATGTGACAGCAAAAATTTCATCAAAATTGCTCAAAGGGAGGGGGTACTTGATTTAATAACTATTTACGTTTTTTTTATTTACTCAAAAACGGCCATAACGATTTTGATCAAACTGGGTATTTGATGTATATACATGCCCGAGATATGACTTTAAAAATTTCATCAAAATTGATCAACCGGATGGGGGACTTTACTTAATAATTTTTGTACCATTTTCATGTGTTTTTTTTATTTACTCAAAAAAGGCTTTAACGATTTTGATCAAACTGGGTATTTGATGTATATATATGCCAATGATGTTATATCCAACATTTCATCAAAATTGATCAAACTGAGGGGGCACTTTAATTCATAATTTTTTTCCAATCTTTACCTTTTTTCGATGATCTCAAAAACGGCTTTAACGATTTTTATCAAATTCGTCATGTTTAATGAAAATTAGGTGTCCTTTAATATCAGATAAGCTTTATCATTATTGAAATGTTCTGAGGGGACTTAAATGTGGTAGGGGCCTTTTTTGTTTGTTAGTTTTTTTGTTTCCCATAAAGTACCTTTGTTTTTGTTTATATGGAAAAATTAACTGTCTCTCGTCACGCCTAGAAATAAGAAACGGCTAAATATGAGATCTGATAAAAATAAAGAAAACATAAAGAGGAGAAAAAAAGAAAAATATTCAGTCAACTCATAAAACTCGTTGAGCCCACAAATGGGGAGTACGCCTTTATTGACAGACCATTGTTAAAGCCGTTAACCAATTAAAGCCGTTCTGTTCATTGGAGAAGTAGCAATTAACAAAACGTATTAATTTCTAATCGAAGTAAGTTGGTAAGTGAAAGTTGTGTGTTGCGAGGACGCACCAGATTTTTAAAATTTACTTTGATAACAAAAAAATGTTTGATCGGCTCAAACAATACCCTTATGCTTGTTGTGAAAACAATACGAGCAACTATCGAATGGAGGTGAATGAACGCTATAATATCCTAACCCGAACCGTTCCGAAGCCCACTATAATAAAATTATACAAATGCGGATTTATCAAATCTATTCCGTTATGTGAGTTGTACGGAACTGGTTTTACTTTTGATGGAACATTAGTTTTAGGCAAGGTCACTTCGCGTATTATCTCTGTATTAATAAAATTAGAGATATTCAATCAATCATTCACTAACGAGAATTCATGAATATTCTGGAGACTGCATCAAAGCGGCTAAATATCAGATAAAAGTTCGACCACACTTTCGTCTTAAGGATGTAAATTAAATATCCCTGATATAATTTATTGAATAACAAACGGACCTCAATAGTATGCCCAGCACAAACACAGTTTATTACTCTTAATCTACAGAAACCCCAACAATCTCTACAAGTGAAAGATGTGTATTGCAGATTTTTTTACTTTCACTTGCCTATATATAAAATGTATATTTAGGGTAAGAATTGCGATCAAGAAAATGTTCGACATTCGGTTTTCAACGGAAATACACTTTTTGGAGTCCCCTGAGTCCAAATAACCAAGTCCCGCGAAATGGTTTGTGTGTGTGTGTGTGTTTGTTTGAACAGACTAGCTCAAAAACTATGAGCCATATAAAACTGAAATTGGGTATTTAGTGTATGTATATGCTCGCGACGTAACAGCAAACATTTCATCAAAATTAGTCAAACGGAGGGACAGATTTAAAGAAATTTGTCTATGTTTAGATTTTTCTCAATTTTCTCAAAACCGGCTCTAAGGATTTTGATTAAACTCGGTATTTTGTGTATGAATATGCCCGCGATGTGACAGTCAAAATTTCATCAAAGTTGATCAACTGGAAGGGGCACTTTACTAAATAAATTTTGTCTATGTTTACGTGTGTTTTTTGTTTACTCAAAAACGGCTTTAAAGATTATGATCAAACTGGGCATTTGATGTATGTGTATTCCAAAGACGTGAGAGCCAAACTTTCATCAATATTGATCAAACGGAGGGGACACTTTTTTTTTTTTTTTTTTTTTTTTTTTTTTTTTTTTTTTTTTTTTTTTTTGTGGCTTTGTGCACTGCGACCTCCTGGGTCTATTGTGCGCCTAACCTGTCTGAGTTCTAAATTGCTATGTTTAGAGCCTCAGTGAATTTTAGCAAACTTGTTGGGTTGACCAGTTCATTGGTGCTTGGGTCAGGTAGGTTTACCTCGCCAAAGATGCTGAATCTTAGCCTAACAAGTCGTTCGCACCAGCTTATAATGTGATAAGCTGTCTCATCCTCTTTGCCACAGAATCTACAGATTGGTGAGTCTGCGAGTTTGAGCCTGTACATATGTTTGTTGAGTTTACAGTGTCCTGTATAGATCGCTGTAATTTTTTTGAGTGCTTTCCTGTCCAAGTTCAGTAGACTGTCACTTCTTTTGGCAGAGTAGCCTTTTAAGAAGAATTTGGAGTGATACTGTGTTTTGTCATTCCAATTCCGTTTTTTAATTGCACCATAGATTTCCCCTATCCTTCTTTTGGCATAGCTTAGGCTTATGCCAATTACCGGTTCTGGGGTTATGGGTCTTTTGGCTGAGCCTTTCCTTGCTAGGTCATCAGCTTTTTCATTGCCCTGGATTCCAGAATCTCCAGGCACCCATTCCACTCTAACTTTATTGCTTTTAGCTAATTTGTTGAGCGCAATATTGCAGGCTTTGACAATCTTTGAATTCACTGCATGATTTTTAATTGCTCCGATGGCTGCTTGGCTGTCAGTAAAAATGGTTATGTTTCTGTTTGTTATTTTTTCAGCCAGCAGTTCTGAAGCGCACTGATGGATTGCTAATACTTCAGATTGGAAGACTGTAGTGTAGGGGGCACTTTATTTCATAACTTTTTTTTCCATTTTTTACCTTTTTTTCTATTATATCAAAAATGGATTTAATGATTTTGATCAAATTAGTCATGTTTACTGACTAATTATATACTAAGTATTTTGTCGTATGGAGAAATAAACTGTCTCCCGTTATGCCTAAAAATTAGAAATACCAAAATACGATATATGAAAAAAAAATCGAATAAACATATACAGGAGAAAAAAAGAAAAATATTCCGTGAACTCATATAACACGTTGAGGGGCCACGCATGGGCAGTACGCCTTATTTGACAGAAAATTCTTTTAAATTAAAGACGTTACGTTCATTTAATGGAAATTATTTGTTTCATGGTAACTAAATGAAGTTTTCGACAACTACATAGAGAATTATAAAATCAGAAGACTTGGAGTATTACGCTTGCATTGCCGAATTATCACAAGTAAAAACTTTTATTTAATAATAAAAGAAATTAGTGTTTTTTTTATAGAGGAAAGGAAAACAAAAATAAGAAATGAATGTGGAACTTTGAGAATTAATTTCTAATCTAAGATAGTTGGTAAGTGAAAGTTGTGTGTTGCGCGCACGCACTTAATTTTTTTGTCTTGTGATTTTCCTCGATAATTATTTTTTAAAATTTTAAAAGCTTAGAGCGTGAATGAAGTGGATACTTGGGTCCTTTCAAAGACGACACGATGTTAGATAGCACAGAATGCCTCGCCGTCAAGATCGCTCAGATAATTCCATTCCCTAAAGTATACATTCTTCGGACGCCTTTCGACTATATATATGTAATATATTCCTAAATAATTTACTCGTAAATCTATTATCTCTATTAATATATTACTATACAGAAATATTTATAATTATCCGGGTGTCGATAAGATGAATACTAATCAGCTATTAATGTTATAAAATGACTTTTTGTGAAACAGGTGTTGATAGAGTCTGAAAGTTTTGGTAATATACGGACCAATTATCAAATTAATTAGATTTAAGGTACCGTGTGGAAGTTGTTTTGAGAAAGTTAAGTCAAAGCTTTTCATATAAATTTTAAATAAAAATTTTGTATTCATTCGGATATGCAACTCCTACATGAGTATTCCGATCTCGTCCTACCCGATTCAGTTCGGGTTTACCGAGAGTACCCGAGATCCGATGTCGGCTTTAACCACATTTTTGGAGGAGAATTTATTCGTTGCTTACTTTATTAGGTTAGGTCTGATCCAGCTAAAAAATCTGTACCTATGTCCTAATGGCACATAACGAATTTCCAACAGCTCGTTGAAAATTGTGAGTATTGATTGAAAAATTAATGTATAACTTTTGATTGGGTTAGGGCGGAATAAAATTAACAATTAAACTAATAATTAAACATTTAATCAAACTAACCTTGCGCAGAGGCAATATTGTAACCAGAGTTGGGCAGTAGTTAACTACATTTGTAATTAACTACACAGACAACTACATGTAGCTTGTAGTTGGAAGCGCGCAACTACTATTTTCCAACTACCAGTTAAGTAGTTGTAATTTAAAACTACAACTACAGTAGTTGGGAATGGCAAATACAACAAGTAGTTGTAAATGTAGTTTAGAGCGGCAACTACATTTGCTAAGCAACGTCTTATTAAATCACATGTTTTTGCTATTTTTATTTTGTGTTTAGATAAATACTCCATAGATAAATGGGCTCCATTATGGTTGATAATCTGTTTTAAAAATAGTACAATACATATAGGTAAAACAAAATTTTTCCATAATTTCCGGAAGTCAATTATTTTTTTTAACCTTAGGTTCTCGATCAATCCCATGTTTTATATATTAGCTGAATTGCATTTGATATAATCCTTATCGATAATACTAGATATCGATAATTACTCGTTATCAATAAAAGTAGTTGTAGTTTCAGGCCCATAATTACAGTTGCAACTACTAGTTTTAGTTGTAAAAATGCAACTACTTTTTTGAAACTACAGTAGTTGTAGTTGTGGTCCATTAACTACAAATTATAAAAGTAGTTGTAGTTTGAACAACTTCCCAACTATTGTGTCAGTAGTTTTGTAATTTGTAGTTCAACTTATTTTTGCCCAACTCTGATTGTAACCAATGAAGGTCTACTATAGTGCGATGATCGTTAGTTGAAACTTATTTAATTATATAATTAAGCGATAATTGCTAAATAAAGAGTTAATCAAGCGATTATTGCTGGGGTCACTTGTGGTGTAGTGGTTAGCATAGAAACTTGCTATATTATAGGTCGCGGGTTCGCGTCCCGAGATTGCCCTAGGATTTTTTAATGGGAGTACAAAATCCGTGGATATGCCGTCCCTCGGATAGGACGTAAAATGGAGGTCCAGAGCCAGTAGGATGTCAGACACTCGTTAAAGATCCCTTACCTAATTATACCTGGATAGGCAAAATTTAGGACTTCCACTGTAGCATCGTCCGATTAGCCTCAGTGGCATAAGGTGACGTTAAAACAAAGCGATTATTGCTAGTTGAATCTTATTTAATTATGGTATTACTATAATATATAGGTATAGATTGTGGTGACTGGATCAGATCTAACCTAATGAAGTAAGCAACAAATTAATTTTCCTCCAAAAATGTGGGATAAAACCGACATCGAGAACTCTCGGTAAACCCGAACTGATTCTTGGATATCGGGTAGGGCGTGATCGGAATACCTTGTTGTTTAATCATCTTGGAGTTGCTTATCCGAAGTAATACCAAAAATTTCTGTGCTTGTGCTTTTTAGATTAATACCAAAAGAAATAGCAAGATGAGTAAGATTCAAAATAAATCTTACTGCTAAATCTTTCTTTCTAAAAAAAAAAAAAAATACATTGAAGGCAAAAAAGATAAGCTACTTGGGAAAGGATTTGGAACAAAGTATCCTGGACGTGTACTTAAAAATCCTTCTTTAAAAGTTGAGAAAAACCCCAAAGCCTAGATTTATAAAACTTGTGTTGGATTCGGTCAAACTTGCCCCCCCCCCCTTCCTAAATCCCTTCTCGCGAGAATAAGTTTCTAAAATTCAAGTTGAAGGCAAACTCGATATAAACAAATTAAATACTAATCCGCTTTGGAATGCTTATTTTAAATTGTATGTTGTTATGTAATCGTTAGTTATTTATTAAATAATTGATTTCTAATTTTTAAGCAGTTTAATTAGAAGTTAAAAGATTCGAACACGGCCGGGAATCGAATATTTATCTTCTAATTAAACAATTTTAAAATAATCAAACTCTACATATAGACTTACAGCAACCAACTATTCAATATTTTTTGATAAATTACACACACCCATAACAATAGACGGCTAAAAAGAAGATGGATGAGAGACCTGCTTAGCTAAGATATCAAGCCCGGAAAGAGGTGCTGCTGGGCACATACCTTTCATCATGCCAACAATGCCTTAAGTATTAATTCATTGAACAACACATTCCCTGATTGGTGCAATTGTTGACTGGTGTGAATTTAGGTTTGAAGAAAAAAAAATTGTTTTAAATATTTGAATTTATGAAAAATTAA
Organism: Aelia acuminata; assembly: GCA_911387785.2. Classification (NCBI taxonomy): domain Eukaryota; kingdom Metazoa; phylum Arthropoda; class Insecta; order Hemiptera; family Pentatomidae; genus Aelia; species Aelia acuminata. The sequence continues at coordinate 145,413,369 of OU426981.1, read as the reverse complement.
ATCATTGTTTTACGACAGATGAAATCTCAAAATGGAGTAGAAAATAGGAAGTTAAATGGAGTTCCCGAGCCTGTGCGACGTCAGACATTCGTTAAAGATCTCTATCCGAATTATACCTGGATAGGTAAAATTTAGGACTCCCACTGTAGCATCGTCTGATTAGCCTTAGTAGCATAAACGGACGTTAAAAATCTGGTGCGTGCTCGCAACACACAACTTTCACTTACCAACGGTTTTGTAATTTGCCACTTCTTAAATGTACAGAACGGCTTTAATTATGAACAATGGTCTGTCATTAAAGGCGTATTCCGCATGCGTGGCCGCAAGAGTTTTATGAGTTGACTGAATAATTTTCTTTTTTTCTCCTCTATATGTTTTCTTTATTTTTATCATATCTCATATTTAGCCATTTCTTATTTTTAGGCGTAACGAGAGACTGTCGATTTCTCCATATAAAAAAAATCTGGTGCGTGCGCGCAACACACAACTTTCACTTACCAACTTACTTAGATTAGAAATTGACGTGTTTTGCTAAATATCATTTCCCAAATTCACAAATTTTTCTACATTCATATCTTATTTTTGTTAATCGTTAAAGCCGTTTTTTGAGTAAATAAAAAAAACACGTGAAAATGATACAAAATTTATTAAGTAAAGTGCCCCCTCCGGTTAATGAATTTTGATGAAATTTTAACAATCATATCTCGGGCATATAAATACATCAAATACCCAGTTTGATCAAAATCTTCAAAGCCGTTTTTGAGTAAATAAAAAAAAAACACGTGAAAATGATACAAAATTTATTAAGTAAAGTCCCCCCTACGGTTAATCAATTTTGATGAAATTTTAACAATCATATCTCGGGCATATAAATACATCAAATACCCAGTTTGATCAAAATCTTCAAAGCCGTTTTTGAGTAAATAAAAAAAAAACGTGAAAATGATACAAAATTTATTAAGTAAAGTCCCCCCTCCGGTTAATCAATTTTGATGAAATTTTAACAGTCATATCTCGGGCGTGTACATACATCAAATACCCAGTTTGATCAAAATCGTTAGAGCCGATTTAGAGTAAATAAAAAAAAACACGTGAAAATGATACAAAATTTATTAAGTAAAGTCCCCCCTACGGTTAATCAATTTTGATGAAATTTTTACAGTCATATCTCGGGCATGTACATACATCAAATACCCAGTTTGATCAAAATCGTTAGAGCCGATTTAGAGTAAATAAAAAAAAAACACGTGAAAATGATACAAAATTTATTAAGTAAAGTCCCCCCTACGGTTAATCAATTTTGATGAAATTTTAACAATCATATCTCGGGCATATAAATACATCAAATACCCAGTTTGATCAAAATCTTCAAAGCCGTTTTTGAGTAAATAAAAAAAACACGTGAAAATGATACAAAATTTATTAAGTAAAGTCCCCCCTACGGTTAATCAATTTTGATGAAATTTTAACAGTCATATCTCGGGCATGTACATACATCAAATACCCAGTTTGATCAAAATCGTTAAAGCCGATTTAGAGTAAATTAAAAAAAACACGTGAAAATGTTACAAAATTTATTAAGTAAAGTCCCCCCTCCAGTTAATCAATTTTGATGAAATTTTTACAGTCATATCTAGGGCACATAAGTACATAAAATACTCAGTTTAATCAAAATCGTTAGAGCCGTTTTTGAGAAAATCGAAAAAAACCTAAAAAGTTATTAAGTAAAGTACCCCCTCCCTTTAAGTAATTTTGATGAAATTTATGCTGTCACATCGCGGGCATATACCTACACTAAATACCTAATTTCATGATCGCACGGTTTATAGTTTTTGAGCTAGTCTGTTCACACACAGACACACAGACACACACACACACACACACACACACAGACCATTTCGCGGGACTTGGTCATTTCGACTCAGGGGACCCCAAAACGTGTATTTCCGTTGAAAACCGGAAGTCGAAAATTTTCACGATCGCAATACTTCCACTTACTATATATTTCATATATAGGTAAGTGAAAGTAAAAAAAACAACGATACTTTAATGGCAAACAAAGTCATATCTCGGGCATATACATACATCAAATACCCAGTTTGATCAAAATCATTAAAGATGATTTAGAGTAAATAAAAAAAATACGTGAAAATGTTACAAAATTTACTAAGTAAGGGGCCCCCTCAGGTTAATTAATTTTGATGAAATTTTAACAGTCATATCTCGGGCATATACATACATCAAATACCCAGTTTGATCAAAATCGTTAAAGCCGTTTTTGAATAAATAAAAAAAACCAGTGAAAGTGATACAAAATTTATTAAGTAAAGTCCCCCATCCGGTTAATCAAATTTGATGAAATTTTTACAGTCATATCTCGGGCATATTAATACATCAAATACTCAGTTTAATCGAAATCGTTAGAGCCGTTTTTGAGGAAATCGAAAAAAACCTAAAAAGTAATTAAGTAAAGTACCCCCTCCCTTTAAGTAATTTTGATGAAATTTATGCACATCGAGGGCATATACCTACACTAAATACCTAATTTCAAGATTTCACGGTTTATAGTTTTTGAGCTAGTCTGTTCACACACAAACACACACACACACACACACACACACACACACACACACACACACACACACACACACACACAGACCATTTCGCGGGACTTGGTCATTTCGACTCAGGGGACCCCAAAACGTGTATTTCCGTTGAAAACAGGAAGTCAAAATTTTTCACGATCGCAATACTTCCACTTACTATATATTTCATATATAGGTAAGTGAAAGTAAAAATTATTTTAAATATTTCAATTTATGAAAAAAAACATTAAGTAAAGTCCCCCCTCCGGTTAATCAATTTTGATGAAATTTTAACAGTCATATCTCGGGCATATTAATACACCAAATACTCAGTTTAATCAAAATCGTTATAGTCGTTTTGGAGAAAATCGAAAAAAAACCTAAAAAAGTTATTAAGTAAAGTACCCCCTCCCTTTAAGTAATTTTGATGAAATTTATGCTGTCACATCGCGGACATATACCTACACTAAATACCCAATTTCAGGATCGCACGGTTTATGGATTTTGAGCTAGTCTGTTCGCACACACACACAGACCCTTTCGCGGGACTTGGTCATTTCGACTCAGGGGACCCCAAAACGTGTATTTCCGTTGAAAACCGGAAGTCGAAATTTTTCACGATCGCAATACTTCCACTTACTATATATATTTCATATAGGTAAGTGAAAGTAAAAATGATTTTAAATATTTGAATTTATGAAAAATTAAATCGTTGTTTTACGACAGATGAAATCTCAAAATGGACTAAAAAGTAGGACGTAAAATGGAGTTCCCGATGTCAGACATTCGTTAAAGATCCCTACCTTAATTATACCTGGATAGGTAAAATTTAGGACTCCCACTGCAGCATCGTCCGATTAGCCTTAGTAGCATTTAAAAGACGTTAAGAAATCAAACAAACATTTCAATGTTTTCTTAGATATTTTCAAGGACAAGTGGTTTATATATATATGCCTTGAATGAGTATTAAAAAAAAAACGAAAAAAAAATATCTAGGTAGGTAAGTTGTTTTGACATTTTTAAAAATAAATTACAGAATTCGATACGATGACATTCATGTTTTATTCATCTTTTAAAAATTAAAAAAAAAAAATTGCATGTTCCAGTCCCATAACACTACTTCAGTGCCCCCTCCGACTTCCTAAAGATATAAATTTTAAAAATTAGCATTCAAATGGCAGAGTGGAATTTCGCTGAAATACTTTTCATTTTTTATTTTCCAAGTTCACTTAAAAAAATTCTTTCTTTCTGTTTGTTTATGATATTTGATGAATTGTATCTTTATATTATTAAATGTTGTAATGATTCAATTGAAGAGTTCAATTGTCCTGATATAAATTAACCAATACAATATTTATATTGTAACACCTAGTTGGATTAAACAGTTTTTATTGAAAGAGAAATATGAATTTTCCATGCCACACAAATTATGAGAACACAAATATTTTAACAGGTTATAAAAATTATCACTTTATAATACAGATATAACCATATGACTTGAGCTTTAGAACAACTACAAACTCTGCAGTCCTTTGCACCTTTACAATACCAGTCAAAAGTTTAGACTCACTTGTATTTAATTCACAATCTTCAAGTTTAAAAAAAATAATTGTAACTCAAAAGATGACATTTCAAAAATTATATGATTGTTTTGAATACAATCTACATAAATAAAGATGAAATTCTCTTTGTTTGTTTGTTCTTTATAAAAATCCATACCGTTTGTCCTAAATTCTCCGAATTTCGCTCAGTGGTTCTTTCATACCAGTGCAAACACCCGTCCATATTAAAATTCCATAACTTCAGCCAATCTCTGGGTATATTCTTTATTTATATATCTATATTTATTGTTATAAAAATCGTTATGATCTCGCTTTACATTACATTTTTACGAAATCAAACGTTGGAGTCGAAAAAAATCTCATTTCTGTCCTAACGAACTTTTCTTGACACACGGCATTTCTCATGTTTTCAAAAATCCCTGGGTGAAACCGGGATATATAGCTAGTTATAAATAAATTAAAAATAAAATGATAGTTTTTATTCAATAAATAAAATTTTGTTATTTATTTATTTTACAAAATCTAAGGGTGAGTCTAAACTTTTGACTGGTATATATATATATATATATATATATATATATATATATATATATATATATATATATATATATATATATATGAGGCGTTTGGTTTCAAAACCGGTTAAATCCATTTTTTTCCAAACAATTTTTTTTACTTTCACTTACCTATATATGAAATATATAGTAAGTGGAAGTATTGCGATCGTGAAAAATTTCGACTTCCGGTTTTCAACGGAAATACACGTTTTGGGGTCCCCTGAGTCCAATTAACCAAGTCCCGCGAAATGGTCTGTGTGTGTGTGTCTGTGTGTGTGTGTGTGTGTGTGTGTGTGTGTGTGTGTGTGTGTGAACAGACTAGCTCAAAAACTATAAACCGTGTGAACCTGAGATTGGGTATTTAGTGTATGTATATGCCCGCGATGTGACAGCAAAAATTTCATCAAAATTGCTCAAAGGGAGGGGGTACTTTGTTTAATAACTTTTTAAGTTTTTTTCGATTTTCTCAAAAACGGCTCTAACGATTTTGATTAAACTGAGTATTTGATCTATTTATATGCCCGAGATATGACTGTAAAAATTTCATCAAAATTGATCAACCGGAGGGGGGACTTTACTTAATAAATTTTGTATCATTTTCAAGTGTTTTTTTTTTATTTACTCAAAAACGGCTTTCACGATTTTGATCAAACTGGGTATTTGATGTATGTATATGCCAAAGATGTGATTGCCAACATTTCATCAAAATTGATCAACCGGAGGGGGGACTTTACTTAATAAATTTTGTATCATTTTCAAGTGTTTTTTTTTTTATTTACTCAAAAACGGCTTTCACGATTTTGATCAAACTGGGTATTTGATGTATGTATATGCCAAAGATGTGATAGCCAACATTTCATCAAAATTGATCAACCGAAGGGGGGACTTTACTTAATAAATTTTGTATTATTTTCACGTGTTTTTTTTTTTATTTACTCAAAAACGGTTTTCACAATTTTGATCAAACTGGGTATTTGATGTATATATATGCCAAAGATTTGATAGCCAACATTTCATCAAAATTGATCAACCGGTGGGGGGACTTTACTTAATAAATTTTGTATCATTTTCAAGTGTTTTTTTTTATTTACTCAAAGACGGCTTTCACGATTTTGATCAAACTGGGTATTTGATGTATGTACATGCCAAAGATGTGATAGCCAACATTTCATCAAAATTGATCAACCGGAGGGGGGGACTTTACTTAATAAATTTTGTATCAATTTCACGTGTTTTTTTAATTTACTCAAAAACGGCTTTCACGATTTTGATCAAACTGGGTATTTATGTATGTATATGCCAAAGATGTGATAGCCAACATTTCATCAAGATTGATCAACCGAAGGGGACACTTTATTTCATAACTTTTTTTCTAATTTTTAGATTATCTCAAAAACGGCTTTAACGATTTTCTTCATATTCGTCATGTTTAATGAAAATTGAGTGTTATATAATATCAGATAAGCGTTATCATTATTAAAATGTTCTGAGGGGTTTATAGAGCAAATGAAAACAAAAATAAGAAATGAATGTGGAAAATGTGTAACTTTGAGAAGTGGCATAAACAAAACGCATTAATTTCTTATCTAAGTAAGTTGGTAAGTGAAAGTTGTGTGTTGCGCGCACGCACCAGATTTTTTTTCTTTTTTTTCAAGTTTTTAAAGTTAAAAGCAATGTGTTGGACGCTTTATTTCATAACTTTTTTTCTAATTTTTAGATTATCTCAAAAACGGCTTTAACGATTTTCTTCATATTCGTCATGTTTAATGAAAATTGAGTGTTATATAATATCAGATAAGCGTTATCATTATTAAAATGTTCTGAGGGGTTTATAGAGCAAATGAAAACAAAAATAAGAAATGAATGTGGAAAATGTGTAACTTTGAGAAGTGGCATAAACAAAACGCATTAATTTCTTATCTAAGTAAGTTGGTAAGTGAAAGTTGTGTGTTGCGCGCACGCACCAGATTTTTTTTCTTTTTTTTCAAGTTTTTAAAGTTAAAAGCAATGTGTTGGACGCGTTTGTTTCTAAAACGTCTAGATCCTTCGAAAATCGATAATAATATATTCCATTTCTTATCAAAAGCGGTTACAATTAATCCTTTTTTGATGAGTCCTGAAAAATTGTTGAAAATGGATGAAGCCGGTTTTGAAACCAAACACCTCATAGAGTCGTAAGAAGAACAGTATAGACCCTCCTGGGCCAGCGTAAATGCTACTTTTGAGTAGCATCATGGCCACAAACATGTGCTATGACAGTTAGTTTCGACTTTTAGTTCTTTCCAACGAAGGATCTAGAAATATTGCAAACCATATTTATACTTGTTTGTTTGTTTGTTTAACGTCACTTAATGCCGCTAAAGGCTAATCGGACGATGCTACAGTGGGAGTCCTAAATTTTGCCTATCCAGGTATAATTAGGATAGGGATCTTTAACGAGTACCTGACATCGTATAGGCTGGGACCTCCTTTTTACTTCCTATAGGAGTCCTATAATCGACATAGAAGGATTTTGTACTCCCATTAAAAAATCCTAGGGCCACCACGGGACGCGAACCCGCGACATATGTTTTAATTGTCTTTGTTTAACGTTACAATATATTTTGTTTTCAACACAATTTTTTTTGGTTTGTTTATTCTTGACTCCAATGCTCGAAAAGAGATTTATTGATCGTAATATCATACAGACATTTCATTTTTTACTTTCACTTACCTATATATGAAATATATAGTAAGTGGAAGTATTGCGATCGTGAAAAATTTTGACTTCCGGTTTTCAACGGAAATACGCGTTTTGGGGTCCCCTGAGTCCAAATAACCAAGTCCCCCGAAATGGTCTATGAACAGACTAGCTCAAAAACTATAAACCGTGAGAACATGAAATTGGGTATTTAGTGTATGTATATGACCGCGATGTGACAGCAAAAATTTCATCAAAATTGCTCAAAGGGAGGGGGTACTTTATTTAATAACTTTTTAGGTTTTTTTCAATTTTCTCAAAAACGGCTCTAACGATTTTGATTAATCTGGGTATTTGATCTATTTATATGCCCGAGATATGACTGTAAAAATTTCATCAAAATTGATCAACCGGAGGGGGGACTTTACTTAATAAATTTTATATAATTATCACGTGTTTTTTCTATTTACTCAAAAACGGTAGTAAAGATTTTGATTAAACTGAGTATTTGATGTACTTATATGCCCGAGATATGACTGTAAAAATTTCATCAAAATTGATCTACGGGAGGGGGGACTTTACTTAATAAATTTTGTATCATTTTCACGGGGTTTTTTTATTTACTCAAAAACGGCTTTAACGATTAACAAAAATAAGATATGAATGTAGAAAAATGTGTGACTTTGGGAAATGATATTTAGCAAAACACGTCAATTACTAATCTAAGTAAGTTGGTAAGTGAAAGTTGTGTGTTGCGCGCACGCACCAGATTTTTATTTATTTCTAATGAATTCAGATTTCATTTAGTTCTAACTCCCAAACAGCAGGTCAGGTGAACTTAGAATTTTATGAAAGGAGTAAAAAATCCTTCGTTATGGATGACCTAATATATAAAAAATCCTTCGAAATACGAGCCTGTACGAAGTCAGGTACTCTTTAATGATTCCTATCTTAAGTAAACATGAAAAAGCAAAATTTAGGACTCCCAATAAAGCAGCGTCCGATTAGCCATAGAAAAATAAACAAACAAACATATAATTTTGGAAGTGATAGAAAAGTTATAATAAAACAAACTATAGCTATATGGGCATGCAGCAGTCAAATAAGTTATCATATCGCAATAACAGTTAGACCAAGGGTTACTAAAATTTTTATTAAGGTAACAAACCTAAGATAGCTGGCTAACCTATATTTGGGTTATATCCTGCAATTACTAGCTGAAATTAAAGTCACAGTTTTATTACACAGTATACAATTGGATTTATATATTGTTAGACTATAAAATGTTTAGTTGCAGTCTAGTTTAATAGCATCGATTAGTTCTAAATTAGGTTAGTGACTAGTTATTCTCTTATATGAAACTTTTTTTTTTTTTTAATCTAATAAATAGAAAACGACAGACAAGAAAAACTCATAATGTTTTGTTTCGACAATCCGTTTTAGATCTCCAATAATAAACTTTAAAACCAAACAATAACACATTTTTTATACATACCTTTTTTTTTTCAGACTTTTACAAAATTTTGATTTTACATAATTCTACCAAAAAAAAAAAAAAGAAAAAAAAAAGGAAAGGATATTCTTAAATACTATTCTTTATTGCGAGGAGAAAAAGGACTAATAATAATATAATTTGACTAATTCCTTAAGTTATTTTTTTTTCAACCAATAAATTAAAAATAGTAAAAAATAAATTTAAAAAACAAGTTAAAAAAGTATCAAACTGACCGCAAAAAGAAATCACAAGATTAAATTTCTGTTACAATTACTGTCATTTTATTAACTATTTCTATTTATTGCTTCGATAAATATTAGAGAGGAAACATTATTTTTTTTTATATTAATTCAATCTTTATTTTGGTTAACCACCTTTATTTAAATTAATTTCAAATATTTTATTTTTGAAGATAAAAGATTGGGTTCCGCCGGGAGTCGAACCCGGGTCTCCCGCGTGACATGCGCGGTATGTTAACCACTACACCACAGAGCTCGCTTCCAAGCAGTGGTTAACATACCGCGCATGTCACGCTGGATACCCTGGTTTGACTCCCGGCGGAGCCCAATCTTTTCTCTTCAAAAATAAAATATTTTAATTTTTTTTTTTTTTATAAGTTCATATAATTAAATTTAATAAAAAAATATATAAGCCCAAAACTGCAGGGTATCATAACTGGAGGGGTATCTCCTACATAAAAAAAAAAAAAAAAAAAAACGAATAAAAGTAAGGAACTGTTCCCAGAAAAGCAATCTCGATACTAGATCGCTCAGAAAGATATCGCTCTTTTGTGTAACCGTTCCAGATCAGAGATCGCCGACAAAAATAGCGTTCTGTTATGTTTTACTTATTCAGCTGTTTTTATATCTATATTACAGAGAAAGTTAAGTTTAAATAGTTAGGGGAGAGCGGGGTTGGTTGGCAACAGTTTTTACTTTTTTGATTGTTGAGTCGTTCCTGTTAATACAATCCCAATAGGGCTGATACCACTGTAAACTCCAAGTATTAGAGTACTTCAAGTATTTTTTCAACACAATATTTAACACTAAGATTATAGAAAATTGAAGAATTCGTCAATCCAGAGTATGCCAATTAACCCCCTATGTGGGGAAGGTTGGCCTAGAAGGTAGGGTTGTTTACCAATCTCATTTAAGTACTGCCTGACACATATTATTGTTATTAAAAGCTGCACTATAATGGTTTAATTATTTTGAATCGGTTTTATCCAGCTTTTAAGGAAAAATAGAATGACAAAAGCAGAAGATAGAAGTTTAGACTGTCGTCACTTTCTGCATAAGAAAAATTGCTCTCATCCTCCTTGCTGGAACTAAAGACAATTGGAAGTTTCACCTTTGTTTATGTTTACCTTGCTTTTGTGAATTATTACTGCTCCAACAAACCCCAGTTCAAGAGAGCCAACTAACCCCACAGGAGAGATAATATGAAAGATGGCTGCCAGGACAGGAGAGAACAATCAAACAAGGAACTGGTTAGTCGAAAGTTAGGTTTTTCAAAGGAGTTTGGGGCTACGTGAACAGAATCGGAGTCAAATGTTTTGACATTCCTTCAAACCAAATTTATTGAAAATGTAAAAATTTACTTACATGTTGTAAAATCAATCAATAAATCACATTCTTCTCTACATTGTTAGCATCGGATTGAAAACTCAGGACAAGACTCCCGAGGTCGAGAGGGTCACATAGTACAATATTGGGGCCTTCACAACAGGTGTGACGGAAACTATAAGCCAATGGCCAACCTGCCCCATATGCCAACCAACCCCGTATCATCTCCCCTACTAATTATTTGGTTAACAGAATTTTCGTGAACTTCCCCTAAAAAGTAAAATCATGTATGTTATTTTTTCACTATCTAACTAATCTGTGGTATCACACAATGCAAAATACACAAAATTTGTCCTAATATTTCAAAAGATAAATCCAGCCCAAAAATTAATAACTTGAATGAGGGGTTCACCTGCGATGTAGTGGTTAACATAGCAGCCTACAATACTAAAGGCCGGGTTTTATTTTTTATAATAGACCCTTGTGCCAGACACTATCGAATGTTTTTTACTTTTACTTACCTATATATGTAATATATAGTAAGTGGAAGTATTGCGATCGTGAAAAATTTCGACTTCCGGTTTTCAACGGAAATACACGTTTTGGGGTCCCCTAAGTCGAAATGACCAAGTCCCGCGAAATGGTCTGTGTGTGTGTGTGTGTGTGTGTGTGTGTGTGTGTGTGTGTGTGTGTGTGTGTGTGTGTGTGTGTGTGTGTGTGTGTATGTGTGTGTATGTGAACAGACTAGCTCAAGAACTATAAACCGTGCGAACCTGAAATTGGGTATTTAGTGTAGGTATATGCCCGCGATGTGACAGCAAAAATTTTATCAAAATTGCTCAAAGGGAGGGGGTACTTTATTTAATAACGTTTTAGGTTTTTTCGATTTTCTCAAAAACGGCTCTAATGATTTTGATTAAACTGAGTATTTCATCTATTTATATGCCCGAGATATGACTGTAAAAATTTCATCAAAATTGATTAACCGGAGGGGGGACTTTACTTAATAAATGTTGTAACATTTTCACGTGTTTTTTTTATTTAATCTAAATCGGCCTTAACGATTTTGATCAAACTGGGTTTTTGATGTATTTATATGCCCGAGATATGACTGTAAAAATTTCATCAAAATTGATTAACCGGAGGTGGGACTTTACTTAATAAATTTTGTAACATTTTCACGTGTTTTTTTTATTTACTCTAAATCGGCCTTAACGATTTTGATCAAACTGGGTTTTTGATGTATTTATATGCCCGAGATATGACTGTAAAAATTTCATCAAAATTGATTAACCGGAGGTGGGACTTTACTTAATAAATTTTGTAACATTTTCAAGTGTTTTTTTTATTTTCTCAAAAACGGCTCTAACGATTTTGATCAAACTGGGTTTTTGATGTATTTATATGCCCGAGATATGACTGTAAAAATTTCATCAAAATTGATTAACCGGAGGTGGGACTTTACTTAATAAATTTTGTAACATTTTCAAGTGTTTTTTTTATTTTCTCAAAAACGGCTCTAACGATTTTGATTAAACTTAGTATTTGATCTACTTATATGCCCGAGATATGTCTGTAAAAATTTCATCAAAATTGATCAACCGCAGGGGGCTCTTTACTTAATAAATTTTGTATCATTTTTACGTGCTTTTTTTATTTACTCAAAAACGGCTTTCACGATTGTGACCAAACTGGGTATTTGATGTATGTATATGCCAAATATGTGATAGCCAACATTTCATCAAAATTGATCAACCGAAGGGGGGACTTTACTTAATAAATTTTGTATCATTTTCACGGGGTTTTTTATTTACTCAAAAACGGCTTTAACGATTAATAAAAATAAGATATGAATGTAGAAAAATGTGTGATTTTGGGAAATGATATCTAACAAAACACGTCAATTTCTTATCTACGTAAGTTGGTAAGTGAAAGTTGTGTGTTGCGCGCACGCACCAGATTTTTTGATATCAAGAAAGATCACTGAGCAATATTCCCTTTTCTCGAAAGCTATCGATATTGCGTCAACTATCCTTGGCACAAACTGATGATTCGTAAATTCTCATTTTTTAAATTTTTTCACATTGGGTCCTCTCCTGCGAAAATATTGGGGGGACGCCTCCCCCCTGCCCCCCCCCCGGCGGTGACGCTCGTGGAATCCATCATGGATGCCAAAATTATCGAAGAAAGAGGCCTAGGAACTGTAGTTAGATATCTGGGCCATCTTTAGCCATTTCGATTGTTCTCCACTTCCGCAATCATTGTCTTCCATACTTAGTGAATCTCAACAGTCATTCTTGTTCCAGATTTTTTTTTTTTTAAATAAAACTTTCTCTATTATTTCGGTTTTAAAAACAATGAAGAAAATAGAATCCGTACATAGGAATTCCACTCTTTATCTTCTACCTTTGTCTCACAATTTCTTTTCTCTCCTTCCTAAATGCTGTAAACAGGGATGTTCTGCGTAAATTTGATCAAATATTTGCATGTAAAGGATGCTTCATGTATCTATTCTTTACATACCGTATTCCTTTCATTGAACTTGAGCAATCCTTTTTATTTAAATAAACTAGCAGTCTCGGCCACGCCTTGCTATGGCCCTGAAGATGGACGAAATTGTCCGAAACGTTGGCGTTAGACCATTTTAATATGTAATGATTAAATAAAAGATATTATTGGAGGATTGTCATTCACCAATCTATGTATAAGAAATATTTTCTCTTTCTGTAACCTTCTGGTTCAATGACTGAAGCCAATCCCCCCAAAAAAAAGTAAAGAAAATAAAAAAAGAAAAACTCAGAGGCACTTTTTTAACATGTGTAAAAATCTGTGTTCTAATCACAGTTGTGACTTCTATATATATATATATATATATATATATATATATATATATATATATATATATATATAGACGAGCAGACCCGGCGACGCGGTGCTGTGGCTCAGTAGCTTTATATCATATTCCTTTAATGTAGTCAAATCAAAATTCTCTGATAAAGATAAAAACTTTCCAGCTAACCTAATAAGCAACGAGATTTAAAATAGAACTTTACGCCAAATTTAAAATTGTTTGGTAAAGAATTTAGAAGAGTTAAAGTTTTTATTTTTTACTTCTCATATTTGACCATAGAGAATAATACTGATCCATACATTTAGTGCTTACTGGATTATTTCAGCAGAGGCGAGATTAAATATAAATAACACAAATGTAAAAGGAACTAATGAAGAATACAATTGGAATATGGTTTAGTAAAATCACAATGGACAGTTGGCAAAAATGTACCAAATTAATCTTTTACCATAATACACATTATTTTAATTAATCCAATCTTGAATTGTGGCTGACCACCAATTTTAAATTATTTTTAAATAATTTATTTTTTGAAGAGAAAAGATTTGGCTCCGCCGGGAGTCGAACCCGGGTCTCCTGCGTTACATGCGAGGATGCTAACCGCTACACCACAGAGCTCCGCTCAAGCCAAATCTTTTCTCTTCAAAAAATAAATAACTTAAAATTGGTGCTCAGCCACAATTTAAGTTGGATTAATTAAAATAATGTAAAAAATTGACTTATGTCAATAAATATCATAAATTGGACAAAATTTGTGCACCTCCCGCTACTACTCGCAAAACATGTGAGATAGGGGGAGTAGGTATCAGTGAAGAGGAAGGATTTGCTCTGCCTTGAGCCGAGCTCTGTGGTGTAGCGGTAAGCATCCTCGCATGTAACGCAGGAGACCCGGGTTCGACTCCCAGCGGAGCCAAATCTTTTCTCTTCAAAAAATAAATTATTTAATAATACACATTAATTTAATTCAGAGTATAACACATGATAATATGAGATATCGTATCAGAAGGTTCTACCTGAATGAGGTTATGAAAAGCCAGCAACCTAAAACCATGCTGAATGTTCTTACAGTTCCACTTATCAAAATATAAAAATTTAATTTTATGAATGAGATAGATAACGTTAATTAATAAATTTTTAAAATAATATATAATTTTCTTTTAATTATTATAATCCACACTTTATATTTACTGAAGTTAGCTAATAGGGGCACAATGATTTTGGTTAACCTATCTTTTGCTAAATAGATTCGATGTTTTTCCCACAAGTGAAAAGGCGACACATGGGAAAAACACGGATTTTCCTAATCCAAGCCAGAAAAAATAGATATAGCCATGGGTTATACAGTTTTATAAGGTTTTACCTTGTACTACGTAAGAATCCTTTTTATATATTCTCTGGTTGATTTTCTGACACTAGATTTGCCATTTCAATCAAAAAAGTAAAATTCTCATTTTCCTTTTCAAATGACAATATAAAATAATGATTCTTATTTTTAATATTTTTTATTTTATTTTATTTTATTTAATCATAATTTTCTTTCAGGGAAACACCCTATGCAAATTGAGTTTATCGATTATACAAATTATAGATACACCCACTACACATTATATTATACATTACGATACAAACATTATAAATACATTATTAATTATCAATATATGTGAATATAAAGAAGAATAGAAAAATTCAAATGTATAAAATTTAAAATGAATATAAAGAAAAAATACAAAAATTCAAATGTATAAAATCTAGAATTTAGTTAAAACTCAACATCTAAAAATTAGTCATAAAATTAAAAAATTCAAACATTGTAATTCTTTATTATTTACTAAGATTAATTAATAACCAATAAATTAACAATCTATAACTTATAACATGTAATGTGGCTATTGTTATGAGAAATCATCCTACCAAGTCTCTATAGTTTAAAATGTTGGTGTAAAAATAAAAGAAATTTCGTAAATCTCATACGCACTGTGGCTTAAAAATTTTAATTCCATTAACATTTTCCATCCCTTGGTAAAACCTTTCCCTCAGATTGGAATAAATAGGGCAAACAAACAATATATGATATAGTGTTTCATTATTTTTCATATTGCACATTTGGCACTCTTGCTGCGGATTAATAATTATAATTTTATTGTTAACAGAAATTTTTATAATGTATTTACCTGATTTTCTGACACTAGATTTGCCATTTCAATCAAAAAAGTAAAATTCTCATTTTCCTTTTCAAATGGCAATATAAAATAATGATTCTTATTTTTAATATTATATGTTAGAAATAATGTTTAAACTTTATGGAAGTGTAATTTCCCAAACAGCTTTTGAAAGAGGGAGTGCAGAAACAACTTAGCAAAACTTCTTAAGTAGTAAACCATAAGATGACAGGGAACAAGGTTCTGTCGGATTTTCAAGTCCCACATCAGACAAGTTCATCTTGAATTTATAAGACAAGGCGGCTAAAAGTAGAAAATTATCACGGCTTGAGTTTAATGCTCTTTAGAATTTAAATATAACAGATTGTAAATCTAAATAACTCAACAGGTTAATACCGAAGCAAAGGGCCGATCTTATTAATCTTAAGAGTTATTTAATAAAAAAAAAAAAAAAAAAAAAATCAATATTCAGTTGCTTCTAGTTTATTGGATAGTTACAAGTAAACAAGCGGTCCTCATGTGCTGTAGTAGTGTAGCATATCAAACTACTAAACACAAGTTCGCTGGTTCTTAGCCAGGCAAGTGGCCCTGGATTTCAAATAATGAGCGAAAAATCTTTGGCTACGCCGTTCCTAAATGAGAATTTAAAATGGAGTTCCCGATCCTGTACGATGTTAAGTGCTGGTTAAAAATAACTATCGCAATTACTCCCATGTCAAACTTTATGCCTCCCACTGTGGCATCGTCCGATTTTTCATAAGGACGTAAATAATATACACAGTATATTATAATATATACGAATAAACACATAACATAGAGGGTAAATGAGACATGATGATTGATACATAGTACAGTTATTGACACCCCAAACTTTAACCTAAAACAATAAGTAAACAAGTCCCAATTTTATTTCACGATATACATCAATCTAATGTTTGATGGGTGTTAGTTTTTGCACTTTTTACAATAAACATTGTCATATGGTATAACTGTTGAACTTTTGACCCAAAAAAAAACCTCTTGAGTCTTTATAAGGTAGGTAAAGAAGAGCTAAAGGAAGTTTCAATTTGATCTCTTAAAAAAAAGTGTTTTTTTTTTTTTTTTTTAATTTCACCACAGAAATGTAGTCTTAAGGATGTTAATAAATGTCCGGTTTACCCTACGTATAAAAAAAAACTATAATTTAAAAAAAAAAAAGTTTGTATTGTTTTATTCTGTGAAAGAATTTATGGTTTATTTTATTTAATTTTTTTTTTTTTTTGGAACAAAAAAGAAAATGACATTACCAATGTATAAGATGAATCCGAATGTTCAAAAAATTTTAAAACCTAAAAACCGTTCAGATTTTTTTAGCTACCTTGAAAAAAAAAACACTCAGTAATATGTTTATAATTGATTTTATAATTATGAACTTTCTTTCATCCAGAAGTTTACGATATTACCATGAGTAGGGTAAAAATAGCTTTATGCGTTTTAAATATGATGTAAATTAGATAAAAAAAATAATAAAAAATAAATAAAAACATTGTAAAGACCAAAGGACCCATTCATTAATCTTCAGTGTTTTCTTGTTGCTGACAGATTTCATTCAATCTTCTTGACAAGAACTGACATTGAAATGAACTGTTGAATGAATATGTTCTGACAACAAAACTATTAACTTGGAGGTTGCAAGTTGATTTTTTTTTCCACAAGTCTTTATATTATACTTATCCAATCGGATTTTAATTTATACTCTGATGTAACTGCACCGAAAAGAAAAGAAATCGCTTGACTTAAATTACTGCCTCATACCGGAAAACAAACGTGTAGATAAATTATAAAATGCTCCTATATATTTCTACGAAAAGACTTGCTTAACCGATTTCTAGAGACCTTCTTAGTTAGAAACATTGTTGGAGTCTTAGCAATGGATGGTTTCCATAAATTTTTATTTTCGTTCACATTTTTACTTTCACTTACCTATATATGAAAATATAGTAAGGGAAAGTATGCGATAGTGAAAAATTTAGACTTCCGGTTTTCAACGGAAATACGCGTTTTGGGGTCCCCTGAGTCCGAATAACCAAGTCCCCCGAAATGGTCTATGTATGTGTGAACAGACTAGCTCAAAAACTATAAACTTTGCGAACTTGAAATTGGGTATTTAGTATATGTAAATGCCCGCGATGTGACAGCCAAATTTCATGAAAATTGATCAAACGGAGGGGGCAGTTTATTTCATAACTTTTTTCCAATTTTAACCCTTTTTTCGATTATCTCAAAAACGACTTTACTGATTTTGATCAAATTCGTTATTTTTTATGAAAATTAGGCCTTCTTTAATATGAAGTAAGCTTTATCACTATTAAAATGTTCTGAGGGGGCTTAAATGAGAAAGGGACCTTTTTTGTTTTCCTATAAAGTAGCTTTGTTTTTTTTTTTAAATGGAGAAATTAACTGTCTCTTGTTACGCCTAAAAATAAGATAATGGCTAACTATGAAATATGAAAAAAATGAAGTAAAAATATAGAGGAGAAAAAAAGAAAAATATTCCGTCAGCTCATAAAAGACGTTACGGAGTACGCCTTTAATGACAGACCATTGTTTATAATTAAAGCCGTTCTGTTCATTTATTGGAAATTATTTTTTTCATGGCAACTAAATGAAGTTTTCAATAATTACATAGAGAATATTAAAATCAGATGACTTGGTGGATGATATTATGCTTGCATTGCCGAATTATCACAAGTAAAAACTTTTATTTAATAATAAAAAAAAAAAAAAAATAGTGTACAAAAATAATACTCGTAAATAATTGTAGAAATATGCCTGACTTTGAGAAATGGCAATTAACAAAACACATAAATTTCTAATCTAAGTAAGTTGCTACGTGAAAGTTGTGTGTTGCGCGCACGCTCCAGATTTTTAAATTTATATTTACAAATCGTCTTCCGCAGTCTGTTTCTTTTAAAATGCCACAATTATATAACGAACACATCACATTTTACCATTTTTTTAAAAAATAAATTCATTGTATATGCCATTGCATTATTTACATTAGGTTAATAAAATTCTAGGTACAGAATATTATTGTACCATTTTCTGGATATGAAGAGTTTTCTGAATAATAAATTTTGTAATGTTTTTATTTTTTCAATATTTCCATTTCGATTCGAATTTTGTATTTTTTTTAAAAATTTAAAATTTCCACTTTGATTCCATTAGTATATTTTAATTATTCATTTTAACTGTAAGATTTTTGGGTTTTTCAAGTATTTTTTTGTTTTTTTACTTTCACTTACCTATATATGAAATATATAGTAAGTCATTTCCCCAGAGTCCAAATGACCAAGTCCCGCGAAATGGTGTGTGTGTGTGTGTGTGTGTGTGTGTGTGTGTGTGTGTGTGTGTGTGTGTGTGTGTGTGTGTGTGTGTGTGTGTGTGTGTGTGTGTGAACAGTCTAGCTCAAAAACTATAAACCGTGCGGGTATTTAGTGTGTGTGTGGGTATTTAGTGTAAGTATATGCCCGCGATGTGATAGCAAAATTTAATCAAAATTGCTCAAAGGGAGGGGGTACTTTATTTAATAACTTTTTACGTTTTTTTCGATTTTCTCAAAAACAGCTCTAACGACTTTGATCAAACTGGGTATTTGATGTATGTATATGCCCGAGATATGACAGTATAAATTTCATTAAAATAATTAACCGGAGGGGGGACTTTACTTAATAAATTTCGTATCATTTTCACGTGTTTTTTTTATTTACTCAAAAACGGCTTTAACGATTTTGATCAAACTGGGTATTTGAAGTATGTATATGCCAAAGATGAGATAGCCCGCATTTCATCAAAATTGGTCAAACGGAGGGGCACTTTATTTCTTAACTTTTTTGCAATTTTTACCTTTTTTTCGATTTTCTCAAAAACGGCTTTAACGATTTTCATCAAATTCGTCATGTTTAATGAAAATTAGGTGTTCTTTAATATCAGGTAAGCTTTATCATTATTAAGCCGCCGGGGGGGCTTAAATGGGGTAGGGGCCTTTTTTGTTTGTTTGTTTTTGTTTCCTATGAAGTATCTTTGTTTTTGTTTATATGGAGAAATTAACTGTCTCTCATTACGCCTAAAAATAAGAAATGGCTAAATATAATATATGATAAAAACCAAGTTAACATATAGAGGAGAAAAAAAGAAAAATATTCAGTCAACTCATAAAACACGTTGAGCCCACGCATGCTTTACTACGCTTTAATGACAGATCATTGTTCCTAATTAAAGCCGTTCTGTTCATTTAATGGAAATTATTGGTTTCATGGTAACTAAATGAAATTTTCAACAAGAACATAGAGAATTATAAAATCAGTCGACCTGGAGTATTATGCTTGCATTGCCGAATTATCTCAAGTAAAAACTTTTATTTAATAATAAAAGAAATTAGTGTCTGTTCTAGAGCAAATGAAAACAAAAAAAGAAATGAATGTGGAAAAATGTGTAACTGAGTGAGAAGTGGCATTAACGCAACGCATTAATTTCTAATCTATGTTGGTAAGTGAAAGTTGTGTGTTGCGCGCACGCACCAGGTTTTTATACGAAAATTGACCTGACACATGGGTGGACCGGACTTCCCACAACTAATGTTCAACGCTTACATCAATCAATTAAGATCAGTGATTCAAATACGGGTAGCTAATAAAAAGTGTACCAGCATTTATTTAAACAGGAATAAAATAAAATTTGATTCCAGTCACACCTTTAAGCTCTGTGCTTTGAATGAGCCTGATAATTTAGCCCACAGTATTTTAATCTGTCCGTTTAACTTAACATTTAGAATAAAATATTTAAACAAATATTTATCAGAATCTGCTGATAATGAAGAGCAATTAGCAGATTTACTTAATTTCTCGGAGCCGAAGGATTTAAATAAATTGGATGATTTTTATATATTTTTTATTAAGCTATTTGAGGCCAGAAAATAGATTCTATTAATTAACAATTACAAAATATTTTTTTGCTTTGTTTTTTTATCTATTTTTAAGGTTTGTAATTAAATCTATCCTCAGTTGGAGGATTATTATTGTATTTATTTTAAGTTCTGTTCATAGTAAGGCTGTTATTGTGATTGTGTATGTAAGTATGTTTTGTATTGTACTCAATATTTTTTATATCAAATGATGTTCTTTTGTTTATTTTTTAAATGATGTTTATTTTATTTTCATATTTTTTATTTTTAATATTTTTTTTAGCCTTGGAGATAAGGATGTGGCTTTATTTTATTTTACGCTTATGTTATAAATATGCCAACTCCCTCTGTATAGTCTCTGACTGATAACAGATGTAAATAAATAAATAAATAAATTATTCATTTTAACTTTATCTCGTTTGAATAAGTTACAAAGAAAATAAAGAAACCACTTGCCGACCGGTTCGAAATGAAAGATCCACCAGATTTAGAAACGGACACGACCATTTTTTGGCAAAACGATAATGTTTTTAGAATAATATATTCCACCAACGTTTTTTTTTTTTTTTTTTTTTTTTGTTTCCCCGACTTGGATTCGAGATCACCTGAACCGAGAACCATAGAGATTAAGATCCACCATTAATCAGTTTCTATATCTAGATGCTATCTGTAACAGCTCTGCACTTTTAAGATTAAAATAATATCACGAAAAGTCGCGCTCATTCATCAAATATTAATGAGCTACATTTAATAAATTCAAAGTTGATTAATGCCTTCTCAAACTTAATAATAATATCGATCAATTAATTCATATGTTTTAAATTATAAAACCTATGAAACCTATAATTATAAATAATTATACAAATTTATAATTATTTATTTGAAAAGAGTTTATTTAGCTGAACAGATTGAGAAAGGATTTTATTATTTAATCTAATTTTTTGACACCTGGCCACTCTCCCCTAAAAAACATGTCAAAGACACAATTTCGGCATTAAAAAATCTTGAGGGCTACAGGAATTGGCCATCCTATAGTTAAATTTTGTTGTATTATTATTTGTTTTATAACTAAATATGAATGAAGGTAACGCAATTTAAAATTATCAATCTGCAAATTTCTTTTCCGATAGGTTAAATGATGGTCAGGATTTTCAGTTACAATGATATTTATTATGGTAAGCCAACGTTTCGATCCAAATTGTGGATCTTCATCAGGGCTAAAAGAAAACAAATATATGAGTATCTATGCTAGAGGGTGACAATAAATGGATACATTACAGAACTGATAATAATATAAAAGATGGTATACATAAATATTAAAATAAGAGGCTGGTTAACAAGATAAAATAGAATCTGATATTTACCTACTGAGTCCAGGTGGATACTAAGACTAAAGGTAAAAATAAGGTGAGAGGTAGTGGTAGGGGGTTAGTTTGCCGACTTCAAAGGTTTATGGCGGGGCAATCCAACGCTTTTGAAGTGAAGGCACATGACATCTGAGTGAACAAAAATATTTAAAAACTAACAAAGTAGATGGTATTGTATACAAATAGTTGTGTCTGGACTCAATAATAACATAAAAATGAGATAATACATAATGTAACAATGCATACAATTTGGAAAATATACAGAAAGAAGCATACAATACAAAAAATAATAATAGTACAAGAGGTACAGAGATAATTGCAGGTACATATGAAATCAAAACTAGGATTTGAGGATGCGGAAGATGTTTAATATTTATGTATACCATCTTTTATATTATTATCAGTTCTGTAATGTATCCATTTATTGTCACCCTCTAGCATAGATACTCATATATTTGTTTTCTTTTAGCCCTGATGAAGATCCACAAGTTGGATCGAAACGTTGGCTTACCATAATAAAATCATTGTAACTGAAAATCCTGACCATCATTTAACCTATCGTAAATGAAGAACAGTTGACCATCTCTCATCTCTAAAAATTTCTTTTCGATAAGCACATTTTGTACGCAGCGTCGAGAGCGTTCCGGTACTGTAGGAATAATTATAAATAACTTGATTGGTCTCTTGGCCACCGCATTCACCACGGCCATAGCTGTACGGATTGTGTAATTCTTTTTAAATTTTCTGTCAGTGGATTGTAGTCTTTGGTGAAATCTGATGTAAATATCTTTGGCTGTTACAACAACTGTTGGAATGGTTAAGTCCGTATGTATAATACTGTTGCTGACATAAAATGGCGCATATAATATTTTTTCCTAACAACGTCTACTGGAAAGATTGAATCTTTTGAAGGTTAGATTTTTTAGCAGAACCCCACAGTTCTACACCGTAAGTCCATATCGGTTTTAAAAGAACTTTATACAAAGTTAGTTTGTTAGCTAGGAATAATTTTGTTCGTCTGTTAAGATAACCTAGATAAAAGTCCATAACGTCTATTCAATTCTTTTCCTTTAAGTCTAATGTGAGTTCGCCAACTAAGCCTCTAGTCCAGATAAAGTCCTAAATATTTAATTTCAGCAGATTACGGAATTTTATTGAAATATATTTAGGGGATAATTCTATGATTAAGTGTGAAGACTTCATGCCCACTCTTTTTACTTTCACTTACCTATATATGAAATATATAGTAAGTGGAAGTATTGCGATCGTGAAAAATTTCGACTTCCGGTTTTCAACGGAAATACACGTTTTGGGGTCCCCTGAGTCTAAATAACTCCCGCGAAATGGTCTGTGTGTGTGTGTCTGTGTGTGTGTGTGTGTGTGTGTGTGTGTGTGTGTGTGTGTGTGTGTGTGAACAGACTAGATCAAAAACTATAAACCGTGCGAACCTGAAATTAGGTATTTAGTGCATGTATATGCCCGCGATGTGACAGCAAAAATTTCATCTAAATTGCTCAAATGGAGAGGGTACTTTATTTAATAACTTTTTACGTTTTTTTCGATTTTTTCATAAACGGCTTTAACGATTTTGATTAAACTGAGTATTTGATATATCAATATGCCCGAGATATGACCGTAAAAATTTCATCAAAAATGATCAACCGGAGGGTGGACTTTACTTAATAAATTTTGTATCATTTTCACGTGTTTTTTTTATTTACTCAAAAACGGCTTTCACGATTTTGATCAAACTGGGTATTTGATGTATGTAAATGCCAAAGATGTGATAGCCAACATTTTATCAAAATTGATCAACCGGAGGGTGGACTTTACTTAATAAATTTTGTATCATTTTCACGCGTTTTTTTTATTTACTCAAAAACGGTTTTCACGATTTTTATCAAACTGGGTATTTGATGTATGTATATGCCACAGATGTGAGAACCAACATTTCATCAAAATTGATCAACCGGAGGGGGCACTTTATTTCATAACTTTCTCCAATTTTTCGATTATCTCAAAAACGCCTTTAACGATTTTCATCATATTCGTCATCTTTAATGAAAATTAGGTGTTATTTTATATCAGGTAAGCGCTATCATTATTCAAGTGTTCTGAGCAAATGAAAACAAAAATAAGAAATGAATGTGGAAAAATGAGTAACTTTGAGGAGTGGCATTAACAAAAGGCATTAATTTCTTATCTAAGTAAGTTGGTAAGTGAAAGTTGTGTGTTGCGTGCACGCACCAGATATTTTTTTAATATTATTAAAAAATGTAGCATTATTGATATTATTGAAAAAATTGTGGTTCTCCAATAAAAGATCTTCAAGACATTATTAATCTGTTGCTAAATTTAAATATTAAAAATTAATGCAAAATTCTTGATATGGGAGAGTAAAACATTCTGCGATAAACTTAGTGAGCTTTTTAAAGCTTTTTTGTTTGTTAAAGCCCCTTTATGCCACAAAGGCTAATCTGACAATGCTACAGTGGGAGTCTTTTATTTTTTCTATCAAGGTTTAATTAGGATATGGATCTTTTCCGAGTACCTGACATCGTACAGGCTCGTACGATGTTAGGTACTCGAGTATTGTAGGTTGCTAGGCTAAATAAAATAAAATGACCGAAAATTTTTATGTTTAACGTAACAATAATTTCGAATTATATATTGTATTTTAATTTAATCAAGTTTTTAAATTAATTTTATCATTATTGTATATACTATGTAAAAATTGTTTTAGTGCACCTGAAGATGGGGCCTATAGGCCTTGAAACGTTGTGATGCTTAAATTGTTACTCTAATTAAGTAAGTAAATCGCCAAATATAGAATTCAAAGGAAGATATAATTTTAACTATATTACAAAAAATGGATCAATATAAAAATATATTAAAAATTACCAAAAGTTATTAATTAGTATATATGGGACGTTCTTTTACAAACCGAACACCTTTCTGACCGACACATTTTAGATTTAACTGAAACTTTTTTTACGGGTTCTATATCGAAAAAAAAAGAGATACGTGTAAGAGGATTTTTTTTAATTTTCGATATTTTGAAAAATAAACAAGATCGAAAATTCGTGAATTTGATGATTTATCGATAATAGCCTATTTTTCAAAAATTCATAACTCCGGTTCTATTTAAGCTAAAAAATCTATTTTTTTTTTTATTTTGAAGGTAAAAAAACAATGTTTAAATCGGTTTTTAACAGTGGCGCCACCCATGAATCAACTTTTTACTATTTTTATCGTATTCTGCGCCAAATTTTCTATCGAAAACGCTTTTAAAAACGATGGAGAAGTTATTTTTACTGTAAAAAAAAATTAATTAATTTAGCATATGAATACAAATTAGAAGAAAAACATTTGTCCGACCGTTTCCAAAAAGCTTTAACAATAAAAGGAACTTTAAAATATCATTGTATTAATCCGATTTTCATCTTGCGAAAAAAAGGATATTGTAAAAATTTTTAAACAGAAAATGTAAATATTGTCTTATTTTTAAATATTGTATTTATTATTATATTCCAAAATATTGTTCTTATTAACTAATGCATTATCGAAATCTTAATAAAAAAATTTCATTTTCAACAATGTTTTTATTTATGTATTTTTTCCCATCTTCTTGGCTAATAAAATATGTTTTTTAATTAAAAAAAATGAAACAATTATTTGTATTTAAGAGATAAACGGTGTAAAACAAGAATATGAGCCGTAAAATGTGACCCACGTGTCGATGTGACGTACCGCGCTAAATTAATTAATTTTTTTCTTACAGTAAAAATAACTTCTCCATCGTTTTTAAAAGCGTTTTCGATAGAAAATTTGACGCAGAATACGATAAAAATAGTAAAAAGTTGATTCATGGGTGGCGCCACTGTTAAAAACCGATTTAAACATTGAAATTGTTAATAACAATTTGAATTTTTCGACAATTTGTTTTGAAAGTATTTTTTTCTTTAAGCTTATCTTTTTACCTTCAAAATAAAAAAAATTAGATTTTTTAGCTTAAACAGACCGGAGTTATGAATTTTTGAAAAATAGGCTATTACCGATAAATCATTAAATTCACGAATTTTCGATCTTGTTTATTTTTCAAAATATCGAAAATAAAAAAAATCCTCTTACACGTATCTCTTTTTTTTTTCGATATAAAACCCTTAAAAAAAGTTTCAGTTAAATCTAAAATGTCTCGGTCAATTTTTGTCCAAATCTGTTCGGTTTGTAAAAGAATGTCCCATATTGCAATAAACTATTATATATTATAATAAATTATTTAATAGGGGAGAGCGGGGTTGGTTGGCAACAGTTTCCACTTTTTTTATTGTTGAGTCGTTCCTGTTAATATAATCCCAATAGGGCTGATACCACTGTAAACTCCAAGTATTATTAGAGTAATTCAAATATTTTTTTCACAACATAATATTTAATACTAAGATTATAGAAAAATTAAGAATTCGTCAATCCAGAGTATGCCAATTAACCCCTTATGTGGGGGCCTAGAAGGTGGAGTTATTTAGCCATCTCATTCAAGTACTGCCTGACACACATTATTGTAATTAAAAGCTGCACTATAATGGTATAATAATTTTGAATCGGTTTTTAACAGCTTTTAGGGGAAAATATAATGACAATAGAAGAAGATAGAGGTTTAGGCTGTCGTCACTTCTTGCATAAGAAAAATTGCTCTCATCTTCCTCGCTGGAACTAAAGACAATTGGTAGTTTCACCTTTGATTATGTTTACCTTGCTTTTGTGAATTGCTACTGCGCCAAAAAAAAAGTTGAAGGTAGCAAACTAACCCCACAGGAGAGATCATATGAAAGATGACTGCCAGGACAGGTGAGAACAATCAAACAAGAAACTGGTTAGTCGAAAGGTTAGGTTTTTCAAAGGAGTTTGGGGCTATGTGAACAGAATCGGAGTCAAATGTATTTCTATGCATTTAAACCAACTTTACTGAAAATATAAAAATTTACTTACATGTTGTAAATTCAATCAATGAAGCACACTCTTATTTACACTGTCAGCATCGGATTGAAAACTCAGGACAAGACTCCCGAGGTCGAGCGGGTCACAGGGCCTTCACAACAGGTGTCACGGAAACAATAAGCCAATGGCCAACCAACCCCGCTCTCCCCTATAACATATCTGGCTAGGCAAAATTTAGGACTTCCAGTTTAGCTATGTCCGATAAATCATATTAGCATAAAGAGACATTAAACAAATACCACTCAAAGTTTAGAATTTTATAAAAATATAATATTGCATTTCAAACTAAGAATGTTTTCTTAATTTCTCTTTCTTATTAGGAATGTGTTATGTTGACAAGCATAAGGTATTTGATTTCTCGCCGGTATACACTTGGTGGGTTTTATTTTATTTTTCAAAACCTGGGATGAATATAAATTCTTTTGATAACTATTCATGTTGATCGTTTTATTTAGGATAATTATCCCATTAGGTTGAAAGGATTAGCTATTGTTCCTATAATTTATCTAAGTGCCGCTCCGCCTACGGTGTAACGGTCGGTCGCGTTGTATAGTACCTACCTCTGTGCCTAGGTCAAGACTGGCTAAGTGCTATTTCATTCGCAAAAATAATATTAAGATTACTAATATGAGATAATGATTTTTAGTTATATTTTGCATAATATATTGTAACGTAAAAAAACAAAACACAAAACGTATGGTTTAGAATGGTTCTAGACTTATTTTTAGAACCAAACAACAGTTAGAACAAACTGTCATAGGACATGTTTATCACTCGTAATAATTCGGCAATGCAAGGATAATATTCCATAGCATCTGATTTTATTTACCATTTAGTTACCATGAAACAAATAATTTCCATTAAATGAACAGAACGTCTATAATTAAAGGCGTACGGCGTATCCGTGGGCTCAACGTGTTTTATGAGTTGACTGAATATATTTCCTATTTTCTCCCGTATATGTTTACTTGATTTTTTACACATTTCATATTTAGTCCTTTCTTATTTTTAAGCGAAACGAGAGACAGATAATTTCTCCATATAAAAAAATACAAAAGTACTTTATAGTAAAACAAAAAAAAGCCTCTTCCCTATTTATGCACCCTCAGAACATTTTAATAATAGTAAAGCTTACCTGATATTAAAGAACGCTTGATCTTAATTAAATATGACGAATATCATCAAAATTATTAAAACCGTTTTTGAGATAATCGAAAAAAAGGTAAAAATTGGAAAAAATTTATAAAATAAAGTGCCCCCTGCGTTTGACCAATTTTGATGAAATTTCGGCTGTCGCATCGCGGGCATATATAATATATTCACCAAATACCCAGTCTGATCAAAATCATTACAGCCGTTTTTAAATAAATTAAAAAAAAACACGTGAAAGTGAGACAAAATTTATTAAGTAAAGTGCCCCCTCCAATTGATGAATCTTGATGAAATTTTGACTGTCCTATCGCGGGCATAATCATACACCAAATACCCAACTTCAGGTTCGCATGGTTTATAGTTTTTGAGCTAGTCTGTTCACACACACACACAGACCATTTCGCGGGATTCAGGTTATTCGGACTCAGGGGACCCCAAAACGTGTATTTCCGTTGAATACCGGAAGTCGAAATTTTTCACGATCGCAATACTTTCCCTTACTATATATTTCATATATAGGTAAGTGAAAGTAAAAAAAATCTAGTTGTGTGTTTATCTCGAATGATATTTCGATCGGCCATTCCAAGACGAGTTTTTACTCATAAAAATCTTCTAGCCTAATACAGTTTCTTCTTTTCCCTTTATTTGATATCACTTTCGATGCGAAATGTTTAAAGAATCGCCACTATCGTCATGATATCAATATCTCAGATATGGAGGAAAATTGTGAGATGATTCGTGAACAAAAGTTTTTAAAAAAATCTGGTGCGTGCGCGCAACACACAACTTTCACTTACCAACTTACTTAGATTAGAAATTAATGCGTTTTGTTAATTGCCACTTCTCAAATGAACAGAACAGCTTTAATTATAACGCATTGGTTTGTCATTAAAGGCGTACGGCGCATGCGTGAGCTCAAGGTGTTTCATGAGTTGACGGAATATTTTTCTTTTTTTCTCCTGTATATGTTTACTTGATTTTCTTCATATATCATATTTAGCCATTTCTTATTTTTAGGCGTGATGAGAGACAGTTAATTTCTCAATATAAACTAAAACAAAGGTACTTTATAGAAAAACAAAAAAGGCCCCTTTCTCATTTATACATTTTGACAATGATAAAGCTTACGTGATATTAAAGTATACTTGAATTCTCATTAAAAATTACGAGTTTAATCAAAATAGTTTAAGCTATTTTCGAAAAAATCGTAAAAATTGGAAAAAAGTTATGAAGTAAAGTCCCCTCCCCTGTTGATCAATTGTGATGAAATTTTTACAGTCATATCTCGGGCATATAAATACATTAAATACCAAGTTTGATCAAAATCGTTAAAACCGTTTTTGAGTAAATAAAAAAAACACGTGAAAATGATACAACATTTATTAAGTAAAGTCCCCCCTCCGGTTGATCAATTTTGATGAAATTTTTACAGTCATATCTCGGGCATATCACTAGATCAAATACTCAGTTTAATCAAAATCGTTAGAGCCGTTTTTGAGTAAATAAAAAAAACACGTGAAAATGATACAACATTTATTAAGTAAAGTCCCCCCTCCGGTTGATCAATTTTGATGAAATTTTTACAGTCATATCTCGGGCATATCACTAGATCAAATACTCAGTTTAATCAAAATCGTTAGAGCCGTTTTTGAGAAAATAAAAAAAACACGTGAAAATGTTACAAAATTTATTAAGTAAAGTCCCCCTTCCCGTAGATCAATTTTGATGAAATTTTTACAGTCATATCTCGGGCATATAAATACATCAAATACCAAGTTTGATCAAAATCGTTAAAACCGCGTTTGAGTAAATAAAAAAAACATGTGAAAATGGTACAAAATTTATTAAGTAAAGTCCCCCCTCCCGTTGATCAATTTTGGTGAAATTTTTACAGTCACATCTTGGGCATATAAATACATCAAATACCAAGTTTGATCAAAATCGTTAAAGCCGATTTAGAGTAAATAAAAAAAACACGTGAAAATGTTACATAATTTATTAAGTAAAGTCCCCCCTCCGGTTAATCAATTTTGATGAAATTTTTACAGTCATATCTCGGGCATATAAATAGATGAAATACCAAGTTTGATCAAAATCGTTAAAGCCGATTTAGAGTAAATAAAAAAAACACGTGAAAATGTTACAAAATTTATTAAGTAAAGTCCCCCCTCCGGTTAATCAATTTTGATGAAATTTTTACAGTCATATCTCGGGCATATAAATAGATGAAATACTCAGTTTCATCAAAATCGTTAGAGCCGTTTTTGAGAAAATCGAAAAAAACTTAAAAAGGTATAAAATAAAGTACCCCCTCCCTTTGAGCAATTTTGATGAAATTTTCGCTGTCACATCGCGGTCATATACATACATTAAATACCCAATTTCAGGTTCGCACGGTTTATAGTTTTTGAGCTATTCTGTTCACACACACACACACACACACACACACACACACACACACACAGACCATTTCGCGGGACTTGGTCATTTAGACTCAGGGGACCCCAAAACGTGTATTTCCGTTGAAAACCGGAAGTCGAAATTTTTCACGATCGCAATACTTCCACTTACTATATATTTCATATATAGGTAAGTGAAAGTCAAAATGCGAATTTGAATTAGAAGACTCTTGCATTGATCGAGCAATAACAACAAACAAACGCTTTGCCAACTCGAAGGTAGGTGTAGACGAAGGTGTGGGCAGGCGGGGGGTGATGGATGGAGGTATGTATGGAGCGATTGCTGGTGTCAGCATCGGGCCTTTGGGTTCTTTAAGCCTTTATTCGTCTTATCCGGACTATTTCAGTATCCTTACTATAGTTATAGCAATAATTAAACTGTATATTTTATCATAAAAGATAATAAGAATTGAAACTAAAAGCTAATGAAAAAAAAAAAAAATCTGGTGCGTGCGCGCAACACACAACTTTCACTTACCAACTTACTTAGATTAGAAATTGACGTGTTTTGCTAATAATTATTTCCCAAAGTCACACATTTTTCTACATTCATATCTTATTTTTGTTAATCGTTAAAGCCGTTTTTGAGTAAATAAAAAAACCTGTGAAAATGATACAAAATTTATTAAGTAAAGTCCCCCCTCCGGTTAATCAATTTTGATGAAATTTTTACAGTCATATTACGGGCATATATATCGATCAAATACTCCGTTTAATCAAAATCGTTAGAGCCGTTTTTGAGAAAATCGAAAAAAACATAAGATGTTATTAAATAAAGTACCCCCTCCCTTTGAGCAATTTTGATGAAATTTTTGCTGTCACATCGCGGGCATATACCTACACTAAATACCCAATTTCAGGTTCCCACGGTTTATAGTTTTTGAGCTAGTCTGTTCACATACACACACACACACACACACACACACACACACACACAGACACACACACACACAGACCATTTCGCGGGACTTGGTTATTTCGACTCAGGGGGTCCCAAAACGTGTATTTCCGTTGAAAACCGGAAGTCGAAAATTTTCACGATCGCAATACTTCCACTTACTATATATTTCATATATAGGTAAGTGAAAGTAAAAAGAACGATGTAGAAGAAGACAGTGTTGACCTCTTAGGAGCCTCGTCAGCGATGGACAACTTACTTTAGCGATGAGGACGCTACTGGAGTCAATCAGGATAGAAGAGAAGAAGTAGGATACATTATTCATAAAGTAGGCGACTCGGAGCTTTTGTAAATTGAAAGGAAAATTTGCAATCTTCAGCTGGTTAATTTAAATTATTCAGAATAAATTAATTAGTCTTTGTCCTTAGAGGGATCATAAAAGGATAAAGAAGGGCAAGAAAAGGGCCTTTGTCTTCGTTATTGCAGAATTTACCGGTTAATTATGGTTCATAACCGGTTACAAAAGATGTATGGTAAAATCAGCAACCGCTAATTACGGCCCCTATATTTAATGAACAATATTCAATATGAATAATTTCAGAAATCCATTATTAGCTCTATTAGATGTTAATCCTTCGCCTTAATAGATTTATATTTTGAATAAAGAATGATATTAATTATTATTCTAAGAATAACAAACATGAACAGATCAAGAGCCATTCGTTTGGCTAGTTGGAACATTGGATAAATAAACATAAATCCTATCATCAAATAAATATATACAAGAAAATGATTTAATAGAAATTAATAACAGATCAGTACCTTCTAAATGTCATGTACGTTACCTAGGACTATACTTGAACAAAAGACTCACTTGGAACATACATACAAAACTAAAAAATCTGGAGCGTGCGCGCAACACACAACTTTCACTTACCAACTTACTTAGATTAGAAATTGACGTGTTTTGCTAATTATCATTTCCCAAAGTCACACATTTTTCTACATTCATATCTTATTTTTGTTAATCGTTAAAGCCGTTTTTGAGTAAATAAAAAAACCCGTGAAAATGATACAAAATTTATTAAGTAAAGTCCCCCTTCCCGTAGATCAATTTTGATGAAATTTTTACAGTCATATCTCGGGCATATAAATACATCAAATACCAAGTTTGATCAAAATCGTTAAAACCGCGTTTGAGTAAATAAAAAAAACATGTGAAAATGGTACAAAATTTATTAAGTAAAGTCCCCCCTCCCGTTGATCAATTTTGGTGAAATTTTTACAGTCACATCTTGGGCATATAAATACATCAAATACCAAGTTTGATCAAAATCGTTAAAGCCGATTTAGAGTAAATAAAAAAAACACGTGAAAATGTTACATAATTTATTAAGTAAAGTCCCCCCTCCGGTTAATCGCGGGCATATACCTACAATAAATACCCAATTTCAGGATCGCACGGTTTATAGTTTTTGAGCTAGTCTGTTCACACACACACACACACACACACACAGACACACACACACACAGACCATTTCGCGGGACTTGGTCATTTCGACTCAGGAGACCCCAAAACGTGTATTTCCGTTGAAAAACGGAAGTCGAATTTTTTCACGATCGCAATACTTCCACTTACTATATATTTCATATATAGGTAAGTGAAAGTAAAAAGGGGTAACCTTTTCAGCTATAGTGGTATAGTGGTTGGCATGGCAACCTAAAATACTAAGGTCGCAGGTTCGCGCCCAGCGGTGGCCCCAGGATTTTTTAATAGGAGTAAAAAATCCTTAGCCATGCCGTCCCTCGGATAGGACGTAAAATGGAGGCCCCGAGCCAATACGATGTCAGCTACTCGTTAAAGATCCCTATCCTAATTATACGTGGATAGGCAAAATTTAAGACTCCTACTGTGGCATCGTCCGATTAGCCTTGGTGGCATTAAGTAATGTTAAACAAACAAACAAAACTAAAAACACAATAATTGACCAGACGATATAAACAACTGCCATACCTCCTAGTCTGTAGATCATCACTTAATTACGAAACAAAAATCTAATATATAAAACTATAATAAAACCTGTTTTGGACTACGGAGGAGAACTTTAGGGGTTCCGCTAAACAGATATTCATGAACAAAATACAAACCTCGCACTCAAAATTTTTTATAAACTTTTTAAACATTCCAAGGTATATTTCTAACAACGAAATACACAAACATTCCGACTGTAAAGTTATACATTCATGGCAAATACACCATTAGGGTCACCTGTACCATAGTGTAGTAGTTAGCACAGCAACCTACAATAAGATAGGTCGCGGTGGCCATAGGCGGTGGCTATAGGATCTTTTAAAGTGAGTAAAAAATCCTTGACTATGCCGTCCCTCGGATAGGATGTAAAATGGAGGTTCTGTGAGATGTCAGATACTCGTTTAAGATCCTGGATTGGCAAAATTCACGACTCCCACTTTAGCATCGTCCGATTACCTTTAGTGACGTAAACAACAAATATTAGAAAAAAATTTAAGAAAATAAATAAAGGACGTAAAATGGAGGTTCTGAGCCTGCACGATGTCATTTACTCGTTAAAGATCCCTATCCTAATTATACCTGGATAGGCAAAATTTAGGATTCCCACTGTAGCATCGTCCGATTAGGCTTAGTGGCATATAGTGACATTAGTTAATTAAAACAAACTAATTAAAACAAAGTTACAGCAGAGGAATTGGATCTGGCCAAGATATGTCTGAAGACGGCATACTTCCTCTTCAACGGAAAGTATTACAAGCAAAAAGAAGGAGCAAGCATGGGCAACCCACTAAGCCCTGTCATAGCTGATCTATACATGGAACATTTTGAAGAAGAAGCCCTAAGAAGAGCCAAGTTCAAACCAGCTGTTTGGTATCGCTATGTAGACGACAACTTCATAATATGGGAGCACGGAGTAAAATTGCTTAAAGAGTTTCTTCATCACATCAACCACATACACACCAACATACAGTTTACAATGGAGACCGAGGAGGACAACAAGCTACTTTTCCTGGACGTAATAGTAGAAAAGAAGGAAGACCTCACATTAGGACATTCAGTTTATAGGAAACCGACCCACGCGGACAGATACTTACACGCAGAGTCTCACCACCATCCATCACAAAAGAGAGGGATCATTACTACACTAATACACAGAGCATTGACCATAACTGAACCCACAAAAATTCCAAAAGAAAAAAGAAAACTCCGGACAGCCCTCAAAAAGAACGGATACTCAGACGAGACCATAACTTCTGAATTCATTAAACAAGAATCCAAGACCGACAACCATCACCCCGAAGAAAATGAAACAGAAAAGAAGCCCATAGCCGTCATCCCCTACGTAAAAGGCACCTCGGAAAAAATAGCCAGAACACTTACAAAAAACAACATCAAAACAATTTTTACCACAGACAGGAAAATTGGACAGATCCTGCCCAATCCAAAGGACAATCTTGGACTCAACAAACCTGGACTTTACAGTATCCCTCGCTCATGCGGTAAACAATACATAGGACAGACAGGAAGAAACATTACCACACGACTGAAAGAACATATTGCCGCAGTTAAGAAAATAAAAACAGACAAATCAGCCATAGCAGAACACTTTTACAATACACAACACACTATAGCCTTCGAAGACACCAAAGCCATAGTTAGGATTGACAACTACCACCATAGATCCATCAGGGAAGCAATAGAAATTATAAAACAACCAAATAATATAAACAAAGAAGACGGATACAGACTTAGCAAAAATTGGTACACTGCACTAAACAACATTAGATAACAAAACATCCCCCCTCCCCTACCCACTCCATCTGATCACGCCCCCTCGGGCGCTAGCCAATGAGAACACAGACTTCGCCCCCGACGGAAGATTATAAGTTACTGATACCCTTCTCCACTCTCATTCTTGTATTGGCCCTGAAGAAGCCCACAGCAAGATGAGTGAAAGCTTGGCTGTTGGAAAACCTGTGACATGGTCAAACCTGGAAGAAGAAATGCGGATAATACACACCATATGTTTAATATCGTATAGTGTGTATTTAGATATAGAGAGATCTATATTAGATAGTATATTGGTGTATAAAGCGTCATGGGCGTAGGCGAGGGCATAGGTTGAAGTAAAGAATCGATGTATTTTAATTGTAGATTATTTATTTTTGAAACATAAGTTTGAGGTATTTATATAATTACATAGGATTGTTGTAGTCGTGTTCAAATAACCTATTTGAACACTATGTTTGAAGTTACGATATGTGCATCTGTGAGTGTTTATTGGTGGGTTTGTAGTGCACAGACATAGATGTCACTAAAAGAGGGCATCCTTAAATACTACTTACTGCCACTCAAATACAGTACTTAATACTAGGTAGTGTACTTACGTACTTAAATACACATCAGTTTCGAGGAAGGGGAGTAAAAAATAAGATTCTATTGACTGAAATCCAAATGTTTTTGGTTATAACTTGCAATCGAAGGCGAAATGATTTGTATATTTTTCCGATGTAGCGGTTAAGGAAAGCTTTAAAATGATGCCTCATTCATGAAATTTGTTTGTTTGTTTGACGTCCATTTATGCTACTAGGAGTAATCGGACAATGTTACAGTGGGAGTCCTAAATTTTTCCTATCCGGGTATAATTAGGATAGGGATATTTAACGAGTACCTTACATCGTACAGGCTCGGGACCTTCTACATTTTACGTCCTATCCGAGGGACGGCATAGGTAAGGATTTTCACTTACATTAAAAAATCCTAGGAGCACCACGGGACGCGAATCCGCGACCTTTAGTATTGTAGGTTACCATGCTAACCACTACACCACGGGTGACCCTTTCATGAAATTTGATTAAGAATTAAGTTAAAAAAAAAAAGGCTTTGTGAAATAATATATATGAAGCTTAGAACGCTGATATGGGTTTTAGTGGGTTGATTGACGTGACCACAAAAAATGTTAAACAAACCATTAGAACTCTGACAATCAACTAAACTGTAACTCGCATTTCCCTCAGAAACTACTACCTCCATTCTTAATGAAAACAGTTGGTCATTACGCACCTCTAAAGTAAGTGAAAATAAAAATATTTCTTCACAAGTCCATGCCCATGACACAATGAGCTAATACAACATAAACAGGAATACGCAGTAAAGTCGTATTGATTACTCTATTCGTTCCCTGAGGGCAGATTGCATCCGCCGCAAGGCCCCATTATGACGGGGCTGATTAGAATCCTCTAACACAATGGGTCCAGGGGGAAGAGAGAACTTCCGACGTAAAATTCCTCCGAGCTATGAATGAGTCGGTGATGAACGCCCTTTTGTAGAGCGGGTTTTGATTGTCCCCAGTCATCGGCCCGTGTACAAATAGCTCCGTCTTGCTGCAGTCCTTTCTGACCTCGCCTTCTTTGAAATCGTCCTAATCTGCAGGAATTTTTCTTAAGGAATGATGTTAAGGAACGGAGCTCCTTAAGCCTGAGGTAGTTAAGTGAATAAATATCGTCTCAGAAGTAGCGATGCGACATCGATGTTATATGCAGCCGATGTATTGTGAACATCGATTGTCGATGTTAAAATCGATGTTTTAAGTAGTTGGTTTATTTTTACTTTAACTTACCTATATGAAATATATAGTAAGTGGAAGTATTGCGATTGTGAAAAATTTCGACTTCCGGTTTTCAATGGAAATACACGTTTTGGGGTCCCCTGAGTCCAATTAACCAAGTCCCGCGAAATGGTCTGTGTGTGTGTGTGTGTGTGTGTGTGTGTGTGTGTGTGTGTGTGTGTGTGTGTGTGTGTGTGTGTGAAAACAGACTAGCTCAAAAACTATAAACCGTGCGAACCTGAAATTGGGTATTTAGTGTATGCATATGCCCGCGATGTGACAGCAAAAATTTTATCAAAATTGCTCAAAGGGAGGGGGTACTTTATTTAATAACTTTTTACGTTTTTTTCGATTTTCTCAAAAACGCCGAGATATGACTGTAAAAATTTCATCAAAATTGATCAACCGGAGGGGGGACTTTACTTAATAAATTTTTTATCATTTTCAGGTGTTTTTTTTTATTTACTCAAAAACGGTTTTAATGATTTTGATCAAACTGGGTATTTGATGTATGTATATGCCAAAGATGCGATAGCCAACATTACATCAAAATTGATCAACCGGAGGGGGGACTTTACTTAATAAATTTTGTATCATTTTTACGTGTTTTTTTTTATTTACTCAAAAATGGCTTTCACGATTTTGATCAAACTAGGTATTTGATGTATGTATATGCCAAAGATGTGATAGCCAACATTTCATCAAAATTGGTCAAACGGAGCGGGCACTTTATTTCATAATTGTTTTCCAATTTTTACCTTTTTTCGATGATCTCAAAAACGGCTTTAACGACTTTTATCAAATTCGTCATGTTTAATGAAAATTAGGTGTTCTTTAATATCAAGTAAGCTTTATCATTATTAAAATGTTCTGAGGGGGCTTTTTTTGGGGGGGTTGGGGCCTTTTTTGTTTGTTTGTTTCCTATAAAGTACCTTTGTTTATGTTTATATGTAGAAATTAACTGTCTCTCGTTACGCCTAAAAATAAGAAATGGCTAAATATAAGATATGATAAAAATAAAGAAAACATAGAGAGGAGAAAAAAATATTCTGTCAAATCATAAAACTAGTTGAACCCACGCATGCGGAGTAAACCTTTAAGGAGAGTCCATTGTTCATAATTAAAGCGGTTCTGTTCATTTGAGAAGTGGCAATTAACAAAACGCATTAACTGCTAATCTAAGTAAGTTGGTAAGTGAAAGTTGTGTGTTGATTTTTTTATTGAAAGAATCATGTAAAGAAAAATCTTAAATGTTTTCTTTATTTTTATCATATTTCATATTTAGCCATTTCTTATTTTTAGGCGTAACGAGAGACAGTTAATTTCTCCATATAAACAAAAACAAAGGTACTTTGTAGGAAACAAACAAACAAAAAAGGACTCAACTTCCCCCCAAAAGTCCCCTTCAGAACATTTTAATAATGATAAAGCTTACTTGATATTAAAGAACACCTAATTTTCATTAAACATGACGAATTTGATAAAAATCGTTAAAGGCGGTTTTAGATCATCGAAAAAAAGGTAAACATTGGAAAAAAAAATTATGAAATAAAGTGCCCGCCGTTTGACCAATTTTGATGAAATGTTGGCTATCACATCTTTGGCATATACATACATGAAATACCCAGTTTGATCAAAATCGTTAAAGCCTTTTTCGAGTAAATAAAAAAAACACTTAAAAATAATACAAAATTTATCAAATAAAGTCCCCCCTCCCGTTGATCAATTTTGATGAAATTTTTACAGTCAAATCTCGAGCATATAAATAGATCAAATACTCAGTTCAATCAAAATCGTTAGAGCCGTTTTTGAGAAAATCGAAAAAAACGTAAAAAGTTATTAAATAAAGTACCCCCTCCCTTTGAGCAATTTTGATGAAAGTTTTGCTGTCACATCGCTGGCATATACATACACTAAATACCCAATTTCAGATTCGCACGGTTTATAGTTTTTGAGCTAGTCTGTTCACACACACACACACACACACACACACAGACCATTTCGCGGGACTTGGTCATTTCGACTCAGGGGACCCCAAAACATGAATTTCCGTTGAAAACCGGAAGTCGAAATTTTTCACGATCGCAATACTTCCCCTTACTATATATTTCATATATAGGTAAGTGAAAGTAAAAATAGGACACAAAATGCAACCTCATAACACAGTGTTTAAACCCACTAAATCATTATTTATTCAACCCAACCGTACCTCTAGGGTAATACGGGCTTTGCAACATTGGTATGATACGCATACTTGCAAATCATATTACTGTTCAAACAGATCATTGCAAGTATATCAATTTACAGTATCCATTGCACAGACCTGGATTTTTTTCAGTCCTATTCTTCGCCTCCTCTGTCCGGTGGCCTCCCTGGATCCTCTTCTCCTCCAACGTAAAGTGGGTTAGGACTACCGCATCCTTCCACCAGCTCACAAAATTTTCGAAATGCGGGTCGTTTTCTTTTGTTATCAGCTGAGGGAGGTCGCTCTCTGACAGAATATAGAATAGTCGCTCCCTGTCTCCCTCAGCAGTTTGGACCTTATTGTCTCATAGGCGGTGCATGCAACGACAATGTGCTCTGCAGTTTCTGGTACCCCGCAACTGGGGCATAGTGGGTCGATGTTTTGCTATGTTTGAAGAGTAAGGCTGGAGCAGCTGTCAAGTTTCATAGAGTATTACACTAACCATATTATATTTTAAAAGTAAAATACGTGTAAGCCATTTCAGTGGAGACGGTCAACTTTAATGTATTTATCTTCTCGGGTCCACTGTACGCCGCGAAAATTTTCACATAAATGACATTAATTGAAGCGGCCGTGGCAAAACAGTGCCAAGCAACATTTTTAAGAAAAATAAACTGTAGCTACCGTCTCTTGTATATTATGTAGTACTGTATGTCTATGATGGAAATGCCACCTAAATATGACTATATAGAGCCTCTGTAGTCATATTTCAGGTGGCATTTCCATCATAGACATGTAGGCGGACGCAAGTGACAGTGCTGCTACTTTACAGGAACTAGAGAAACGGGGATAGAAGCCGGTACATTGCCTGGGATTCATAGGGTTTTTTGGCGTTTTGAATTTATTTTTCCATAATTAAAACCCGATTGAACAAAAATTCATTTGAAAAATGTCTAATAAGTATTGCTCGGTCCCTCAGTGTTCAATTAAAAAATCAAAAGACGTGTCATTCCATTTATTTGCAAAAAAAAGCTTCTTAAAGAGTGTATTGTGAAATTAAGAATAGATAAGCCTGTTTCGAAACATATGACGATATGTAGTCTTCATTTTAAAGAAAGTGACTATATTTATCCAGGTAAATATTAGTATTTGACATTTTATTATTCCAAAATGTTAATTTTATGCAAATAACATTGGGACCATAGTGTCATATTTGTTTTTCTTTTTTAATTTTCCCCATTTTTGTATTACATCCGTTGTTCTTAATCGTTCCAAGTTTTCAATGCGAAGCCTGAATGTTTTGACAAATAAATAAATAATATGACAAAGAATCTAAGATGTCATAACAATGATTGTATGAATAGGTAATTAAAGTTAATACTAACTGAAAAACGTAAAGTTACAATGATGTGTTTGCATTTACCAGAACTACCAGCTTTACACGTACAATGACAAGAAAATTGCTTATTATTATTAATAAATTTGATTTCCCCTTTTATTTGATGGGGCAGTCCTTTAAGATTGCTAGTTTGAAGGCACAAGGCTTGCAAAATAACAGTTTTTTTTACAGATATTATTCCACATGTTATTATGTGGTTTGCATCAAGGATAGCCTGCCCTTCAATTAATGGTCTTATAAAATTAACAAATATCTCTATCACATCAACTATGTCTATCCCCATTCTTTCCGACATTTCGGAAAACTACTAGCGCATCCTATAGTCGATTGCGCCCACCTATAGTACTACATAATATACAAGAGACGGTAGCTACAGTTTATTTTTCTTAAAAATGTTGCTTGGCACTGTTTTGCCACGACCCCTTCAATTAACGAAAAAAAAAAAAGCTAATGAAATTAGAGGAATATATTATCTGATACATTCCGGTTCTAGATAAATTGCTGCCATCTTAATGTGGGATAAAGCTTTTTCTATAATAATGCTTCAAATTAGTATTTTTAGTATTAGATCAACTAAGGGTATTTTTCATAAACACCCTTGATCGTGTGCATGACGGCTGCAAATGGAGCCGACATCCTCCATCTATGCAGATCATAGTCTGTCATCTGTTCTTCATGCAGACAACATCTAGACACCTCAACTACCGGAGCAATTATATTAATCCAGGCGAGGCGTGGCCATTGTCTCGAAGGCAATTTAAATAAGTAATTACAGCCATCAGCCAATCTTCCAAATGGCATTTGTCGGCTCTACCGAAACTCAATTCTCTAATTGCGTAATGCAGGATCTCTTGCATCTATCGAAGGATGCTTTGAATAATTTAACAGATAAAGATCAGCATTTCCTATTGGTACGGACCTAATACTGCGTACAATCCTAAAAAATGATATATATAACCTTTAATTAAATTTAATTCTTTTTATTTTCAGAGTAGTGTGTAATACGTGTAGATAAACAAGGTTTTGTTAAAGACAGGTTAACCAAAATCATTGTGCACCTATTAGTACTACATTAAATAGAAATTGTGAATTCTAACCATTAAAAAAATGTAAATCATTATTATAAAAAGTTATAAATTAAGGATATCTATTACATTCATAAAATTAAATTTTTATTTTTCGACCTGACAGACAGACACTTTATTGTTAAAATAGACAACTATATAATATAAAAAATGTTAGACCTGGAGTTCCACAAGGTAGTGTACTTGGACCTCTACTCTTCAATATTTTCACAGCTAACTTACCCGAACATGAACACACCCTACTGGCTACATTCGCTGACGATACCGCACTACTAATATCACACAGAAACCCCGATATTTCTTCTTCTACCCTTTAAAACCACTTGGATGATATATTTATTTGGGCTACCAATTGGAAGGTAAGAAAGAATGGTATGAAAAGTGCACTTATCACCTTCACCCTCAATCATGGTTCCTGCCCACCAGTAACCTTTAATAATAGTCCAATCCCTGAATCCCAAGATACTTGGGATTTCACCTGGAAAAGAGACTGACATTGAGAATCCACATCGGACTGAAAAGGAAACAACTTAACAAACGATTTGGAATATCATCTAGGTTACTTGACAGACGTTCGAAATTATCAAAAACTATCAAACTTACTGTTTACAAAGTACTAACACGACCATTATGGACTTACTGGATAGAATTATGGGATTCTGCAAAACCCTCAAACATCCAAAGAATTCAGTCATTCCAGTCCACGGTATTGAGGAAAATAGCAGACGCAGCATACTATGTGACAAATGACTTACTTCACAAGGACCTGAATGTCCCAACAGTTATCGATACAGCCACACAATACTTCAAAAACTTCCACCAAAGACTAACTTTTAAAACGAAGCCCTTAGCACAGGCACTAACATCAAACACAAACCCTTACATTCCACCCCGACAACTTTTGAGGCGGTGGCAGAGAGATATGCTAACTTAGTATAAAGAAAATTAGCAATTCATCCAACAGGAATTCAAAAAATTTGCTTATTGCTAATTTGCAGATTCCAAATTACACAAACAAATTGGTATAATAAAATTTAAAAAAATGATTTATAAGTAGTACTGTAAGAACTTGCAGCATGGTTTGAGGTTCCTCTCCCTCCGTGCTCGCTTTTGATAACGTGTTTTTTGGTAGTACCTCAAATATCTCAT
Organism: Aelia acuminata; assembly: GCA_911387785.2. Classification (NCBI taxonomy): domain Eukaryota; kingdom Metazoa; phylum Arthropoda; class Insecta; order Hemiptera; family Pentatomidae; genus Aelia; species Aelia acuminata. The sequence goes on along the minus strand of OU426981.1, from coordinate 145,370,645 downwards.
ATCATCATGTGTTATATCCTGAATTTAATTAATATGTATTGTGTCAAAAGATTAAGTGGGTACATTTTTGCTGTCTATTATGATTGTACTAAACCCTATTCCAATTATATTCTTAATTAGTTCCTTTTACATGTGTGTTATTTCTATTTAATCTGACAATGAATGGATCATTAATACAAATATGAGATGTAAAAAATAAAAACTTTAACCCTTACAAATTCTTTACCAAACAATTCTAAATTTGGCTTAAAGAGCTTTATTTACATAAGAATAAATCATTTTAAGTTTTTAAATCCTATTTAGGATTTTAGGTTAGCTGAAAAGTTTTGGTCTTTATCTGTGAATTTTTATTTTATTGTATTAAAAAGAATAGGATATACTGTAATAATAATAATAATATTTATTATTCAGTAAAATATTGAATATTATATATTAGTTAGATTGGTGAAAGTAACATTCCCAATATCATTTATTTAGAACATTACACAAAAACAATTTATAAATATGGTAAACCGCCTACGTTTCGGTTTATTATTATTGCCATCTTCAGGGCAATCTTCTTTTCAAAACGTGTATATATATAAGTCAGTCACCTAAACTAAATAACATATTTGAACAAAATACAGAAAATATGATGTGACCAAGCCACCAAAATATGTATATACTAATTTATGTGAATATTCGCTTTGTCCAAATACTTTATTTAATGTAGTTGACTAATTTAAATACAAACACATTTTGTATTAGGAAAAGAAAATATACAATAAAAGAAGATTTCCCTGAAGATGGATTAATAATTCGAAACGTAGGCGTTTTACCATATTTATAAACTGTTTTTGTGTAATTTTTTAATTAATGATATTGGGAAGATTACTTTAGCCAATCTATCTAATATAGAAATATTATCTTAATCTTATATTATCTTAATTATTATCTTAATATTATCTTATATCTTCTTCTTATAAATAAAGTTGAAATTCTGTTTGTTTGTTCTTTATAGAAATCCATACCGTTTGTCCTAAATTCTCCAAATTTCGCTTAGTGGTTCTTTGATACCAGGTGCGAACACCTGTCCATATTAAAATTGCATAACTTCAGCCAATCTCATGGTATATTCTTTATTGTTAAAAAAATCGTCATGATCTCGCTTTACAATGGGTTTTTTTTACGAAATCGACCGTTTGAGTCGAAAAACAGCCTAAAATATCATTTTATACATTTTGAAGAGGCCAACAAGGCCCGGTAAGACCGTCCCTTGGTAGGCGTCGAGTTCTGGGATTTTTAAACCATATGTTTTTTTTTGTTTTTTTTAAATTACAATACGTTTATTTACATGTATGGTGAATTTATTATTTATAAATGCCTCCTAAGAAGCGAGCTTCAATAGAAGTAGTGAGCTCAAAAGCTAAAAACAACGTCAAATACGAGCAGCTGAAACTCTCGACGAACATCAAATTAGGATTGAACAACAGAGGCTTAGACAGGCAGAATAGCGGGAAACTGAGTCTGCCCAGGAATACGAGGCCCGCTTTGCGCCACAAAGGCTTAGGCAAGCCGATTTGCGAGAAGCTGAAACTACAGGCCAATATTTCTGTTTGTTTGTTTGTTTTTTATAGAAATCCATACCGTTTATCCTAAATTCTCCAAATTTGGCCAGTAGTTCTTTCATACCAGGTGCGAACACCTGTCCATATTAAAATTGCATAACTTCAGCCGATCTTCAGCTGATAGTCTTTATTGTTATAGAAATCGTAATGAACTCACTTTACAATGGTTTTTTACGAAATCAACCGTTTCATTAGAAAAAGGAAATTCCCCGATCAAACCGGGTTATACAGCTCAAAGATGAATTTCTGTTAGTTTGTTTTTTCTTAATAAAACTCCATACCGTTTGTCCTAAATTCCCCAAATTTCCCTTAGTGGATCTTTCTTACTAGGTGCGAACACCTGTCCATATTAAAATTTCATAACTTCAGCCAGTCTCTGGGTATATTCTTTATTGTTATAAAAATCGTTATGATTTCACTTTAAATTTGTTCACGTTTATTAGAAAAATGAAATTCCCCGGGTGAAACCGGGATATACAGCTAGTACAGAATAGAATATAATAATCTACGCATTATAGCTACTGAGCCACAGCAACGCCAGGCCGGGTATGCTCATGTTATATATATTAAAATACAATATAAATTAAGATACATATATCTCTATATATCAGAATCAACGCAGAGCAATAACTACTAATGATAGAAACTTGAAGTTCGGGATTTAGATTTTAAACGCGATGTAGGTAACCACTAAGAAAGGAATTTCAAAAATGTAACCCCTAAGGGGCTTTAATGGCGAAATTGTCGTGTAACTCTAACGGAAATCTATTTATGAGATTTTAAACCATATGTTTTTTATTTGAATATCGATTAAATGTTAGAATATTATTAAAATAGACGTTCACATAAAATATGGCTACTGATTATTTAAATATTAGTGAATATCAAATTATGCCCACTGTGATTCCCATGATTGGGGATGGTGCGTGTTTATTTCGATCTCTTCTCCATATATATAAGAGGCTTTGTCCTGAATAATAGAATTAATGTAGAGCAAAAACTACTAATGATAGAACCTTGAAGTTCGGAATTTAGGGATGGTTAACCAAGATGTAGGTAACCACTAAGAAAGGAATTTCAAAAATGTAACCCCTAAGGGGTTTAAATGGCGATATTTTCGTTTAACTCTAACGGACATCTATTTTTGCACTTCAAGAAAAAATATCTAATTTGGACTCATTTTAAAGATCTTGACCTACGGGACGTCGAAAACGATGTTTTAAAGCCGAAAAATGAAGCTTTCGTGACGAGTAAGTTGTTTCGGCGGTTTTAGTGAATTCTCTCGAATTGCGCGCCTCCCTCTCTTCTACCGAGCCGGCAGCTTCCCCCTCCAACCTTCTACCTACCGGAAGCTCCGATTCTACTAAATCACCTTAACATCAGTTAACATATTATATTTAATCAATACCAAGATAATGATCACAGAATTGATTTTAAAGGCTCGCGGGCAAAGCCATATACATATAGCATAAATTCATCACAGTAAATGAATTCATAATTGTAATTCATATTGGTTTATACTAAATATACCGCGATGGTTATCGGATTCCTAATTTCCTAAGTTAGCTAGCAACTATCGATATCTTCCTGTCGTGATTCGATTATTGGTTCTTATCGACTACTATCGAGAAGCAAATTAGTCAATTAAATATTGTCCAATATTAAGAAAGCTGAAAAAGTTCGTGCGAGATCTTTATCTGATTATCTTCTCACAGGTTATTAGGGTTACGTTTGAAGACAATGACTCAATAATTTGTTCCAACTGACGCAAGTCTCTCATCTCTGAGGCGGTGAAACCGGCCATTGGTTAAATTTCTTTCCCTAGAACGTAACAATAGTTTCGCCAGCGCGAAACTGAATAAAATACCTTTGAATATTTTTTAAAATAAAATTCACACCACACCACCTAGGAATCATGAAAATATGCCCAAAATGAAAAAAATGTATTTATTTTGATCAAATATGTGTCAATATGCAATAACATCTAAATGCCAGGTGTGTAAATATGAAACCGGAATTCGCCAATGATAGGAGTTAGCAGTCAATATAATCTTCTAACTAATCCGTCAGTGGTGTTATCTGCTTTTGCCTACATGTATTAAAGCGATCCAATTGATACCAACATCAGTTTCATTATAAAACCGTGTTTTTAGTGGCGTTGAACATGTCGACTTTTGTTCCAACAAATCAAGATTTGCGGACAGCATTTATTTTCCGTTTCCTTCTGAAAAAAATTGGAGCATTATCACATAGGATGCTTGTTGAAGCTTGCGGGGAGCATGCCCTAGGCAAATCTCAATATTTCGATTGGTTCAAAAAATTTAAAGATGGATTTCGATAAAAGAAACAAAGACCGTGGAAAACCACAAAAAAAAAAAAAAAAACTGATTCGGAAGCGTTTGTTGGACAATTATTACATGTGACACCGTCTCCATTTGTTTGAAAGGCATGGAAAAGATCCAGAAGGTCGGAAAATGGGTACCTCACCAACTGAATGACAGGCAGCAGGAAGCTCGAAAAACCTCATGGCAAATGCTGCTCGCCAGGTACAGAAAAAAAGTCATTTCTTCATCAAATTGTTCGAGAATCCTAAGCGTAAAAAATCCTGGGTAACTCCTGGTGAACCATCGGCATCGCTGGGGGAGGAAGAAAATGCTCTGTGTCTGGTGTGATCAGATGGGTGTTACCTACTATGAGCTGCTGAAACCTGGGGAAACTGTTAATACGGAACGCTACCTACAACAGATGATAAATTTGAATAAAGATTTGCGCCAAAAAGTCCCAAATATCAAGAAAGGACACACAAAGTGATCTTGCTCCATGACAATGCCCCATCACATTCGGCTAAACGGACCAAGGAAACGATCCAAGTGTTTGGTTGGTAAATTCTTCCGCAAGCGGCTTATTCACCAGATTTGGCCCCATCCGATTACCACCTATTTGCATCGATGGGACACGCACTAGCTGAGCAGCGCTTCACTTCTTATGAAAATGTACGAAATTGGTTAAGTGATTGGTTTGACTCAGAAGAGGAAGCATTATTTTGGCGGGGAATCCACAAATTGCTTGAATGATGGGAAAAATGCATAGATAGCGAAGGACAGTACTTCGAATAAAAAAGTATGTATCATTTTTACACAACCAACTCTTATTTCCTATTTAAAAAATTCCGGTTTCATATTTACACACCTGGTATGTGAAATAAAAGTAGGCACAAACGGCTTAAAAAGGGTCAGTATGAACACTTCTCGTTTAAAAACGTCTATAAATTGCCTAGTAAAAAATATTTCAATACATACGAATCCGATCCCTAGTCATTAATCCTGAGTGACACCAGCATTTAAGCAAAATTTAAACTCTAACATAAAGAAAAGTTTTACTAATTAATATACTTAAAAACAATGGGTCATTCCATATCAAGAGGTCCAAAGTGGTTGCTCGATCATTTTAGAAAAAATACATAATTTTACCACCAATTGCGTATGGAATCATTTGATCAAATCAATTTTTTTAAATTTTTTAGGATCAACCGTTTCAAAAGGGCAGCCATTTTTGTTTCACATTTCAGGCCGATTTTTGAGTTTTTAATCTCTCACAGAAAACTCATTTTCTCAAGACTAGTAAATCATAGACTAATAATTCAAACACAATTGTTTTCCTTAAAGTCTGTTATATCTTTCATGTTCTCTTTATTGAGAAATGAATGACCCCAATTTTAATGTTTCTTTCGATAACCAAAAACAAAAAAATGAATTGCAAATAAAATGAGTTTTTTGTTACCCTGAAAATCAGCAACGATATACTAATAGCATAACGATAATAGCAACTCGATCGACGATATATTGTGAAGAACTATCGTCCATCGACTTTGCAGACAATGTCAATGCTAAAGCTGTATTAAACGGCATTGAATGATAAACTTATCTTTAAAATGTAAATCTTGTAACAATTATCACTTCAGATGACCATCAGATATCTAAGAGCCTTAGCTGTTAACTAGCGAATTCCTATTCAGCAGCCTGCTGTCTAACCCTCAACTTAATTTATAGCATTCGTCTAAGATAGCTAAACCGTCTATAATTAGTCTGTATTATGTATGAGGCAATATAAATTTTTATTATGTGATATCCTCTTAAATATTTGATAAGGATAAATTATATTTTCGATAGTCTTTTATATATATATATTTATTAGGAGGTGCGGCTGACGGTGGTTCAAACCCTATTTTACATGATCATTATTGTTTTACATGATACATTCTCAGTGTATCATCTAACCTTTAGCATGTCAACCTACAATATTAAAGGTCGCAGGTCCATGTCCCGAGGTGGCCCCAGGATTATGGGAGTAAAAAATCCTTGGCTATGCCGTCCCTCAGGTAGGACGTAAAATGGAGGTCCCGAGCCTATACGATGGCAGGTTAAAGATCCCTATTCCAAAAGATACCTGGATATGCAAAATTTAGGACTCCCACTGTGGCATCGTCCGATTTGCCTTAGTGGCATAAAGTGATGTTAAACAAACAAACATATATCTAACCTTATGAGAGTAAGTTTAACATTCCAACTTTTCAGGTGAAGATTTTATCTTCATTTCTTTCTTCCAAATAAGCTTACCATCTGTTTTTTTTTTTGTTTTTGTTTTTTTTTGTCGTTGGATTGTTATTCAATTTATACGAATGAGTATTTAAATTAAATCTAGAGAATACTTGATTCTCATTAAACATTTCGATTTTAATCAAAATATTACATAACATTATCATGGCCGTCACCAGCACAAAATTATTGGGTGGGGGGGGGCTCAATATTTTCTTAGATAGGGTAGGTAGAAATACGAGGGGCTTTTCGGAGCAATTGTTGGAACATTTAATTCATTCTCCTACGATGTATTTTAAAGTTATTTATAGTTTCTTAAAATGCTAAGAGATTTAATTTAGCCTTGGTCTTGAATAAGAAAAATCACCGTTCAAAACAAATAGTATTTTTCAAAAAAATAAATCCAATTATTTTACAAGTTGTTTGTTTAAAGTCACTTTATGCCACTAAGGCTAATCGGACGATGCTACAGTGGGAGTCCTAAATGTTGCCTATCCAGGTATAATTAGGATAGGGATCTTTAACGAGTACCTGACATCGCATAGGCTCGGGACCTTTATTTTACGTCTTATCCGAGGGACGGCATGGCTAAGGATTTTATACTCCCATTAAAAAATCCTAGGGCCACCGCTGGGCGATTTTAAAAGTAAAAGCAACATTACATTTTGACCTTAAATGTATAGAATTTAAATAATATTCAATCAGTAATGCACTTAAAGGCTATCGCTGATTGGTTCTTGCACTTATGTTACCCAAGACGGAAGTTTCGAAATACATAAGGAGAGTACACGATTAGTGTCTGAATATATTAACCCATGAATGAATCAAACGTTATGTAACTTTGAAAAATATACTCATCATTTGTCATGTCACTCCCGAAACTTAATTATAATAAAGGTGAAAATTGTTAGCTTGTATGGTAAGCTGGAGATGAAGTATAGAAAAATGGAAATGACTTATCTATTTATCTCTAATATATTTTATATCATTTGTATCAGGAAGCCTGTGGATGATATGAAGGGGTCGGGGCAAAATAGTGCCAAGCAACATTTTTAACAAAACTAATCTGTAGCTGTAATCTGCTGTCAATTACGTAATACTATATGTCTATTATGAAAATGCCACCTTAATATGCCTATATAGAGCCACTATAGTCATATTTAGGTGGCATTTCCATCATAGATATATAGTCCTACGTAATATACAGCAGACAGCAGCTACAGCTTATTTTTGTTAAAAATGTTACTTGGCACTACTTTGCCCCGATCCCTTTATAATATATTTGGTCGCATAATGTAGAAAAAGAAACATAACATTTTATAAAATGTTGAATAAACAGATTTTGAGTTACTTGATTATGGACATAGGGTCCGAAACTTCGCACATAGGATAATAAAAATAATATAATAATAATACGGTTGGATGTTTAATCAGTTGAAATATAAGACATAAAAAAGAACAACATCTTGACTATACTTACGAATAACTTCCAATACGAAATCATTGTATATTTGTAGTTGCTAAGTAAATATATCTTGGTAGCTATACAATCAGGAGAAGATCGATAAGGGGATAACAACTGGATAATTATATGCAAACATCGAACACAATCAATTAGTTAGCAGTAATTAGTTGATGAATCGATAATTGTAATAATCGAAGCAGAGTATAGTATTATTAGCATTAGCATCGATTAATTGGCACATGTTTAACATTTTTTTTTTCACTCTAATATTTCTTCTGGATGTAAAATGTTACAGGAAAACTTCGGTTTATATTAGTCTTAAATGTTTTTCTGACAACTAATAAGTTTTTCCAGATTTTTTATCTGATAATTTATGTGCAAAACAGAATGGACAAATATTAATGGGCTCCAACCCCTTGGTAATCCCAGGGTTAACCCTTTATTTGGATAAACCCTGAAAATAGAAAGAAATAAGAAAAAACATTTGAGCTGGTACAAGCTGGATTTTTTAAATGTATAAATACCAAATAGAATTCGACACTAATATCACGCATAAATGGCCACAGATATATTTATATAACTGGTGGAATTTGTATGTATGTGATGACCGAATCAAATCAGATTTAAAATTATTTTTTAATTTGTCTAAAATTATTGCTTTGTGGTTCTTAATGGTCGAGCTATTGTTATAATTAATTTGTTCAATACCAGACAAGTAGTTGATAATATTAGAGTGTTCTTAAAGTCTATTATATATTTCTGTATAATTCTATTCGTAAGGGGCTAGTTCCCGGGAGAATTAAATAAAGAATTTATTATTATTATTATTATTATTATAAGAGCTTCTTAAATCCAATAGCTGGAAATTCCAACCAAAAGTTCCCACAAAGCTTTACTTTAGTAATTGCGATCCGTGAGGTACCTATCGAAGGTAAGTAGTAAACTAGAAGAGGGCCAGGATTCCGCCGGCCTGAGGAATGTCCATCCTGAGAAGTCTTCGGCCTCCTCAAAGGTCGTAAAGCCAACAAGGACTCAACTCCAGGACCTCTTTCTATAAGGACATCTTCTGCATTCCTCCGCCAGTTGGGCGGATCTGATCGATCAGGTCTGGAATAGCGAGTGTGAGGCGATTCCTTTCCAAGCTGTAGGGGCAATACTTAAGATATCAAAATCAACTGACGTTTAACTTAACTCTCCGGCGGGCGAGCCTATTTGAGTTACATCAGCGGGCGCGCTGTGATGTTTGGACCGCATCTTTGTTTTCTATATAATTATACTAGCTAGGGTGCCCGGCTTCGCTCCGGTAGTTGTGTGGTAGTTTTAATACCAAAAAGACTTTAAAATTAAAGGAAATATAGAACAAAATTAGCACCTTCTTGAAAATTCGGTTTTAACTTGGTATCAATATTCTGCAGACTTGAGGGTCCGCCCTAATAAGGAACCCTGTATAATTTACAGGGTGTTGAAAATGGTAAATGAACAATTAATTTTCAATGCAACTTTGTCGAGTTATGCTTCGCTTTGATTTTTTCTGTGATTCTGAATTCTATAAGCCCATTCCAAGTAGTCAGAAGATGATAAGTTATTAGATTATTGTTGAAAAATCTGGTGTCTCAGTTAAAAAAATTATACCTCGAGTAAAACTTAAGCACTGACTACTATGATGGTCCTATTTGATCCAGAAGTATAGAAAATACCGAAGATTCATAGAAACTTTCTTTTAAGACCTTTTTTCCATTTTAACCTCCCTTAAGATATCGCCCCGTAATTTGAACGGTTTCTGCATATCTCGAATCTTACTACTATTACAATGTGAAAACCAAAATTTCTTGAAGGCACAATTTTTTCATCATATTTCTTTTTATCTTGAAATATGAGGGATGATAAAATCTTGAATGCTATTATTGGAGTTAGTCGTTTTAACAACTGGAATGCTCATCATACGTAGTAACCAAACCAACTTCTTTTTCATAAATACAATAAGAACACTTCAAACTTTTTATTTTCGATTTATATTTAGTCAATTCATCTATTTTTTATGTCTAATTTTATTCGCTCACTGTACTACTAAGAAATGTTCAGTCATATTGCATTAAATTTTTTTAAGTATATATTACATTTAGATTAAATGTAATGTGCTGATCATATATTAACCTTCCTATGATAAAACTAATTTTTTAAGGAATCCAGTTGGTTTTCTAATTGATTGCAGAGATGTAAAATCATTATTTGATTTTGAAAGGAAATGAGAAACTAATTATTTTCGCTTGATTTTTTAGTAATTTAAAAAGAACAGCTGAACAAATATATAACCTTTACAAATGAACTGGATGAATGAACAATAAACATTGAGTGAATGGCACCCTAGCGCTTCCTGGTCGTCTGGAGCTCGAACTAAATTTTTCATTCATAAACTCGTATCTCAATCTCAGATAGGCTAATTAAATGGTGCGAGAGGCTTAAAATTCCAGTCCTTTTCTCTTCAGTTTTACACCCTTAAGAGAAAAACGGAAACCTTCTTCTCCGTTAGGGGTTATGTGGCTAAACGACGACATAACTTCCTTAATCCTACGCGGAGTCGTTTTTGAGCCTTTTCGGCACGCACATTGTACTCTTTGCTTTATAATATATATTGATTAGAAAATAACCAATAACTTACTTTTTTTTTTTTTTTTTTACTAGTTGCTTTAGGTTTATACCATTTCTAATGAATGAGCATTATAACATATATAAAGAAAAGGATGGCAAAAAATAAAATAAATTAAAATTATTTTGGCAATAAACACACACAAAACACAAAAAGAAACTAACAATTGGTAGTATAATCTATAAAGATAATATAATAATAAATTGCTTATTATAATAAATATTGCTCATATTAACATAGAAATAATGGTGGTTGATGGTTGAGCGTTGTTATAATGAAGATGAAATGGTCGGGAGTGCGGTCAAAATAATAGCATTAATATGTTAAAATCACATATTTTATTTTTGCCGTTAGTTTTGTTCATCGTACTTTCATAAGTGCTCGAATTGTAATAATAAACATTGGCATAGATGTAAGGGTTAATGTTTCACGAATACTAATTCAGCAAAGCAAGACTAAAAATAATTTTATGTGTAAAAATATTTCAAACAATATTAGACAATGTAAAAACCTAAATACTTGTATTTTAATTTGTAAAGAAAGGGCAGAAAACGATAAAATAATTCAGCAGAGATTGTCTGAATCTAAAACACGCAAGGGCGCGCCGCACAGTGGTTGAAAATCTACTCTTTTCGGAAAAAACCTTGTAAAACCCGATCTGTGAGCCGCAAAAAAATAAAGTTGATATTATCATAACCACGATTGAATTTCCTATAAAATGTATAGGTTCGAGCCCCGCTTAACCGGCTGTTCGGATTAACCGGCAGTGTAAGGAAAATAGAAAAAATATTATACATCAATTTTCGACTCGAAATCGGCTAGTTTAAACACTTTTGCTGTTTTATGCTAGTAATATCATTGATAGTACTTGCAATATAATTTTATTTCATGAAAACACTCAAGTTAGGTAAAAAAATCTGGTGCGTGCGCGCAACACACAACTTTCACTTACCAACTTAGATTAGAAATTAATGCGTTGTGTTAATGCCACTTCTCACTCAGTTACACATTTTTCCTTGTTGAATATTTCATTTAGTTACTATGAAACAAATAATTGCCATTAAATGAACAGTTCGGCTTTAATTATGAACAATGGTCAGTCATTAAAGGCGTACTCCGCATGCGTGGGCTCAACGTGTTTTATGAGTTGACTGAATATTTTTCTTTTTTTCTCCTCTATATGTTTACTTGGTTTTTATCATATCTCATATTTAGCTATTTTTTATTTTTAGGCATAATGAGAGACAGTTTATTTCTCCATATAAACAAAGATACTTCATAGGAAACAAAAACAAACAAACAAAAAAGGCCCCTACCCCATTTAAGCCCCCCCCAGAACATTTTAATAATGATAAAGCTTACCTGATATTAAAGAACATCTAATTTTCATTAAACATGACGAATTTGATGAAAATCGTTAAAGCCGTTTCTTAGAAAATCGAAAAAAAGGTAAAAATTGCAAAAATAGTTCAGAAATAAAGTGCCCCCTCCGTTTGAGCAAATTTGATGAAATGCGGGCTATCACATCTTTAACATATACATACGTCAAATACCCAGTTTGATCAAAATCGTTAAAGCCGTTTTTGAGTAATTAAAAAAACACGTGCAAATGATACAAAATTTATTAAGTAAAGTGCCCCCTCCCTTTAAGTAATTTTGATGAAATTTATGCTGTCACATCGCGGGCATATACCTACACTAAATACCTAATTTCAGGATCGCACAGTTTATAGTTTTTGAGCTGGTCTGTTCACACACACAGACCATTTCGCGGGACTTGGTCATTTCGACTCAGGGGACCCCAAAACGTGTATTTCCGTTGAAAACCGGAAGTCGAATTTTTTCACGATCGCAATACTTCCACTTACTATATATTTCATATATAGGTAAGTGAAAGTAAAAAAAAAATCTGGTGCGTGCGCGCAACACACAACTTTCACTTACCAGCTTTTTACTTTCACTTACCTATATATGAAATATATAGTAAGTGGAAGTATTGCGATCGTGAAAAAAATCGACTTCCGGTTTTCAACGGAAATACACGTTTTGGGGTCCCCTGAGTCGAAATGACCAAGTCCCGCGAAATGGTCTGTGTGTGTGTGTGTATGTGTGTATAACAGACTAGCTCAAAAACTATAAACCGTGCGATCCTGAAATTGGGTATTTAGTGTAGGTATATGCCCGCGATGTGACAGCATAAATTTCATCAAAATTACTTAAAGGGAGGGGGTACTTTACTTAATAACGTTTTAGGTTTTTTTCGATTTTCTCAAAAACGGCTCTAACGATTTTGATCAAACTGAGTATTTCATCTATTTATATGCCCGAGATATGACTGTAAAAATTTCATCAAAATTGATTCACCGGAGGGGGGACTTTACTTAATAAATTTTGTAACATTTTCACGTGTTTTTTTTATTTACTCTAAATCGGCTTTAACGATTTTGATCAAACTGGGTATTTGATGTATTTATATGCCCGAGATATGACTGTAAAAATTTCATCAAAATTAATTAACCGGAGGGGGGACTTTACTTAATAAATTTTGTAACATTTTCACGTGTTTTTTTGATTATCTCAAAAACAGCTCTAACGATTTTGATTAAACTTAGTATTTGATCTATTTATATGCCCGAGATATGTCTGTAAAAATTTCATCAAAATTGATCAACCACAGGGGGCACTTTACTTAATAAATTTTGTATCATTTTTACGTGCTTTTTTTATTTACTCAAAAACGGCTTTTTCGATTGTGACCAAACTGGGTATTTGATGTATGTATATGCCAAATATATGATAGCCAACATTTCATCAAAATTGATCAACCGAAGGGGGGACTTTACTTAATAAATTTTGTATCATTTTCACGGGGTTTTTTATTTACTCAAAAACGGCTTTAACGATTAATAAAAATAAGATATGTAGAAAAATGTGTGACTTTGGGAAATGATATTTAACAAAACACGTCAATTTCTTATCTAAGTAAGTTGGTAAGTGAAAGTTGTGTGTTGCGCGCACGCACCAGATTTTTTAGATTAGAAATTGACGTGTTTTGTTAATTGCCACTTCACAAAGTCACAAATCTTTCCGCATTCATTTCTTATTTTTTCCTTTTATGAGTAATTTAAAACACACGTGAAAATGATACAAAATTTATTAAGTAAAGTACCCCCTCCATTTGATCAATGTTGATGAAATTTTTACAGTCATATCTCGGGCATATTAATACATCAAATACTCAGTTTGATCAAAATCTTGAAAACCGTTTTTGAGTAAATAAAAAAAACACGTAAAAATGAGACAACATTTATTCAGTAAATTGCCCCCTCCAATTGATCAATTTTGATGAAACCTTTACTGTCACATCGCGGGCACATACATATACTAAATACCAAGTTTGATCGAAATCATTAAAGCCGTTTTTGGGTAAATGAAAAAAAAAACACATAAAAGTGGGACACAATTTATTAAGTAAAGTACCTCCTCCGGTTGATAAATTTTGATGAAATTTTTACAGTCGTATCTCGGGCATATAAATAGATTAAATACTCAGTTTAATCAAAATCGTTAGAGCCGTTTTTGAGAAAATCGAAAAATACTTAAAAAGTTATTAAATAAAGTACCCCCTCCCTTTGAGCAATTTTGATGAAATTTTTGCTGTCACATCGCGGGCATATACATACACTAAATACCCAATTTCAGGTTCGCACGGTTTATAGTTTTTGAGCTAGTCTGTCCACACACACACACACACACACAGACACACAGACACACACACACACAGACCATTTCGCGGGACTTTGTTAATTGGACTCAGGGGACCCCAAAACGTGTATTTCCTTTGAAAACCGGAAGTCGAAATTTTTCACGATCGCAATACTTCCACTTACCATACTATATATTTCATATATAGGTAAGTGAAAGTAAAAAGAATCATACATAGGAACTATCAATTATTTTTGTCATTATGTTTTAATTCTTAACTATTAAATGTATATCATATTAAAATATAAGATTGGGATTATCCGACTTTAATATAATTTTTATAGGAGATGGTGGGATTGACTGTTCAATGTAGGTTTAATAACTGAAACTCTATCTGTGAAAATTTAGTTCCCTTATTCACGCTAAATAATAGCTGAACCTTTTTTTTTAATACCAATCTTCTAAAAACAAATGGATGCTTAAAAATGAAAAGTGCCGAAGCCTTTAAGTTATCGGAGGTCATGTTAATAAACGTATTATTAATAATTTCCAAATTCATTCTAAAATCACGGTAGGTGAAAACGTTGACTTATTATCGACCTAACAACGATTCAGACTGACTTTATAAATGACGCTGCAGACCTGTAAGTAAGGCATGATGTTTTACTAAACGATTAGTAATATCCTAATTCGAAGCACAAGCTCCATAGCGAATAAACTGCACGAAATAGCTTAGGTATTTCAATAAAAAAAAAATCCCACATGTACAGACGCAGGTGGACGCAGCTAGAATATGTTTTAATATTTCCTTGAATGTATCTTCTTCTTAAAAAAATGGATTTTAAAACTGCGCTCGGCTGCGCTTGAAAAATATTGATTACCAAAAAAATTTTTTGTCTTAATTTTATTGCTTTTATTCGGGATTTTATTTCTGGGTTAAAACATAGACCTAATAGCATCATTTTTATACTAATGTAATATGTGAGATCGCTTTTCGTGATTATGAAGGAGAATCGCTCTAAGAAACAAAAATGCGAGTTGTAAAAATTATTACAGTGCTATAAATTTTCCGTTGAAAAATAAACTTTTTCAATGATCGATTTTCAAAGGGTCCTAACAAGTTTAAAAATCAGAATATATCCGAATAAATTGATGGAATGTGTCAGATAACTATTCTATTAATTAATATTGAAAAGAAAAAGAATATTCCAATACCTTCAAAAAATGGGTTTTTTCCGCCTTTCAACCACTGTGCGCCGCTGTGTTTGGACCGCAATTAAGATCTACTGCAAATAAGGCAATATAACTATTGAGGAATAACGGAAGACAGCGGGCACGACCGTCTAATGTTGTCAGAACATGTCGGTCTACAAATACCAGAAACCCTCAGCTCACTGATTCAATTAGTATTCCTAATATTTTGACAAATGTTCAGATTGCGGTCCAAATGCCGCAGCGCGCCCGCCGGAGGGTTAATCAAGTAAATCAATTCACTTATTACTGTAACTGTCTGTAACAAATATCACCTGAATCAATGAAACTTTACATGTTACCCAAATATTTGTCTTAATTTTTTAGACCTGATAAGGATCCATATGTTTGGATCGAAACGTTTGCTTTCCAAATAAACAATCAGGTGCGATGCGCGCTACACATAACTTTCATTTCCTAACTTAATTAGATAAGAAATTGAAGTGTTTTGTTAAATTTCTCAAAGCCACAATTTTTTTTACATTCATTTACTTATTTTTGTTTGTATTTGCTCTTTAAAATGCACTACTCTTTTAACTTTCACTTACCTATATATGAAATATATAGTAAGTGGAAGTATTGCGATCGTGAAAATTTTCGACTTCCGGTTTTCAACGGAAATACACGTTTTGGGGTCCCCTGAGTCAAAATAACCAAGTCCCGCGAAATGGTCTGTGTGTGTGTGTGTCTGTGTGTCTGTGGATCTGTGTGTGTGAGTGTGAACAGACTAGCTCAAAAACTATAAACCGTGCGAACCTGAAATTGGGTATTTAGAGTATGTATATGCCCGCGATGTGACAGCAAAAATTTCATCAAAATTGCTCAAAGGGAGGGGGTACTTTATATAATAACTTTTTACGTTATTTTCGATTTTCTCAAAAACGGCTCTAACGATTTTGATTAAACTTAGGTATTTGATCTATTTATATGCCCGAGATATGACTGTAAAAATTGCATCAAAATTGATCAACCGGAGGGGGGCTTTTACTTAATAAATTTTGTATCATTTTCACGTGTTTTTTTTATTTACTCAATAACGGTTTTAACGATTTTAATCAAATTCGTTATGCTTAATGAAATTTAGTTGTTATGTAATATCAGGTAAGCTTTATCATTATTAAAATGTTCTGAGAGGGCTTAAATGGGGAAGGGGCCTTTTTTGTTTTCCTATAAAGTACCTTTGTTTTAGTTTATATTGAGAAATTAACTGTCTGTCATCACGCCTAAAAATAAGAAATGGCTAAATATGATATATGAAGAAAATCAAGTAAACGTATACAGGAGAAAAAAAGAAAAATAATCCGTCAACTCATAAAGCACCTTGAGCTCACGCATGCGCCGTACGCCTTTAATGACAAACCAATGCGTTATTAATAAAGATGTTCTGTTCATTTGAGAAAAGGCAATTAACAAAACGCATTAAGTTCTAATCTAAGTAAGTTGGTAAGTGAAAGTTGTGTGTTGCGCGCACGCACCAGATTTTTTTATTATTAAATAAAAGTTTTTACTTGCTATAATTTGGCAATGCAAGCATAATACTCCAAGTCGTCTGATTTTATAATTATCTATGTAGTTGTTGAAAACTTCATTTAGTTACCATGAACCAAATAATTTCCGTTAAATGAACAGAACATCTTTAATTATAAAGCATTGGTCTGTCATTAAAGGCGTACTGCACATGCGCGAGTTTAACGTGTTTTATGAATTGACGGAATGTTTTTCCTTTTTTTCTACTCTATATTTTTACTGTATATTTATTGTTTTCATATTTCATATTTCGCCAGTTTTAATTTTTAGGTGTAACCAGAGACAATTAATTTCTCCATATAAACATAAACAAAGGTACTTCATATGAAAACAAAAAAGACGCCTTCACCATTTAAGCCCCCTCAGAACATTTTAAAAATGATAAAGCTTAACTGATATTAAAGAAGACTTGATTTTTATTGAAAATGTCGAAGTTTATCAAAATCGTTAAAGCCGTTTTTGAAAAAATCGAATAAAACGTAAAAATTGGAAAAAAGTTATGAAATAAAGTGCCCCCTAAGTTTGATCGATTTTGATGAAATTTTTGTTGTCCCATTTCAGAATCGTACGGTTTATAGTTTTTGAGATAGTTTGTTCACACACAGACACATACACAGACACACACACAGACCATTTCGTGGGACTTGGTTATTTGGAATCAGGGGACCACAAAACGTGTATTTCCGTTGAAAACCGGAAGTCGAAATTTTTCACGATCGCAATAATTTCCTTACTATATATTTCATATATAGGTAAGTGAAAGTAAAAACTTTTGACTGAAAATCCTGATAATTTATCTTCCTATTTTGGTTAAATATTTTTTTTCTTGGTCTAGAGCTGTACTCAATGGCATAATTTCTTAAGGAAGAGGGAAATGTTGGGTTTGCTCATTAAGTATTACCGGCGCGACCCAGATCATGCTTCGTGGTTTCCTCTTCCTCTAAGTGAAGTAGATCTACCTCAGGCTTAGACTTTGCATAATAAGTGACCTCTCACCTTTAATTAGTTGAAGAGATCATCCCATGAAAAAAAAAAAATTCTCTTAGCTTGACTTAATTTTCGAATAATATATGTGGATTTTAGAAGACTATGGTGGAGGGGGGGGGGGGGTATTTATTGCTTTAGGTGCGCCACTTACTTTAAGTGGTTGAAAAGAACCTGTATTTAATAATTTAGTATAAACATATGTTTATACATATCCATAATCATAACTCGAAAGGAGACAGATTGCACTGTTTCAAAATGATTCTTTTCCAATCAAGTGCTTTTGGAACTTTTCTGTTTTTTAACCAACTTCGAACGAAAGAGGAGGTTACTCTATTCGATACGTATGTGACTTTTTTTTGTGCCTTTTTCTTTTTTTTTTTTTTTTTCTATGTATGTTCACAAATTACTCAGAGATGGATGGACCAATTGGAACGAAACCTTTTGCATCTTGTAGAGTATTTTCCCAAGGTGGTCCCATTGAAACCTTTTTTGGGTTCTTAATTTATTTAAGAAGTTATAGGGAAAAAACATGATAATAATTATTTAATTGTCGCTCAAAATGTTTTCTTATTGGAAAAACATATGGCATATGTAACATAAGGTATGCTCCAACAAGCTATTAAAACTAATTGATAAATAACAAATCTCAATATTGTTTTACTGCTGGATGAACCAAATGGGAAAACCAACCAATCAAATTCGGAATCAAAAGAGTGGGGGGAGAACATGAGCAGTCTATTGGTTATCGGTGTGTTTTAAGTGCTTGTTGTAACAAACCTATACATAACCTTAACTAATTTTCCAACAATAGATTTAAATATCAGCAGAATAGGTATAATATCGCTGTCGTTTTCTGTAGCATTGACATAAATATTAGACAGCTAGATATTCATCGATAGCAGTAAACCTTCTTAATTTAGATCTAATCGACGGTTGGACACCATAATCATAAGACCACAAAATTCGTGGAATTTCAAGAAAGATTGAGTATTGATAACCCTTTTAATGCAGAGTTTAAGACTTCGTCAAGCTCCCGAAGGTTCGTTTAAATTTAAAATCGTAGCCACTCGCTAAGCACATTAAAAAGGAATACAATAATTCCTGGAAAAGCTCATTTTCAGTTGACTTAACAATATACCTCTGTCTTCTTCCGGATACACTCGGTCACTGTTTAATATCTTGTCGTAGAACTTGAGCTCGCTTTTTAATTTTGTTTCTGTAACTATTGAGGCTTTTGCGGATGTTCATCCATCAATAAAAAGTGCTGCATCAGTAAAATAAAACTTGATATCCCCCAGAAAACAACCTCATTGTATGAAAGTCCCCTCAGCAAAAATTTGGCAGCCATGAAAATGATTGATATCATAAATGCTACGCCACTAGAATTGAAGCAAGAGTGTTTAGCAATTTATTTTCTGAATAATATTTTATTACGAAGGATATAATTCATAGTAGTTCGGTAATAAATTTAGTCAAAAATTCATCGAAAGGAATTACGAACATAATCCTAGCGGGGCAGTCTTTTTGATATCGATCAATTTTATGGCTCCCCCCTTTTTTTTGGGACGTCTATCCAATGATGGTGTTTAATCACTACTTTTCCAGCGATCGATTTAAATAAAGCAATATTAACGGTCCCTAACGGAGTAGTGCATAAAATATCGCCATAGTTCTCAAAAGAATATTCAAGCAATCACAATTCCAAAGTTACTTTCCAATTTACGAGTAATATAGGTCATATTGCCATCCTTATCGATTCTCCATTAACGATATCTTGTCCAAAACCGGCCACAATCTCGACTGTTCAGTGACTTCATCTTAGAATGGCCGGATTTATTTATTTATGTATATTTAACTCAACACATCTCGGAAAACCGATGATGTATGTAAATGACAAATACTGACGACAATATTTAGCAAAGGAAAAATATTGTCATTGAGGATAAACACTTTATGTGTTCCCTTCCCAATGGAACATTGATCTTTAAAAAAATAAAATTCCTTTTTAATCATAAAACGTAGTATGTTGAAAATTGTATAAAACACGCACTGCTTTCCCACTTTTGTGTGTATTCATAAAATTAAAAAGGTGACTGTTTAAATATAGAGAAAAACACTTTATTCATCATAAAAGAGATGCAACCCAACTACATTGGGTTGCTAATACACAGCATACTATAAGTCTATCTGAGACTATTTATAACATCTTATTGTAATAATATATAACAATAAAAAGGCCCGGGAAAGACGAATGTGGTAGAGCGTAAAAATATTTCGAAATTTTTTTTTAAACCAACGTACCGTTTTCTACTTTTTTATCTTCTCCAACTAAAAAGTATGAAATAAAAAACATTTTATAAAAAAAATTAAACCGACTTCGAAACCTAGGAACCAGTAAAACTAAATTCACTGAAAAGTATGAAATAATTACCTTCTGATTTTTATGAATACACAGCAAAATTGAAAATGGTATAAAAAGTGGAAAAATGTAATAAGAGGAATTATTTTATTTTGATTTGTACAAATACACACTAATTGTTAATGAAAATTATTAAATTAAAATATTAAATACTATGTTCAGTAAAACACAATCTTTTCGGAGGCGGCGCAAAATTTAAAATTTTTAACACTAGGCATTATGAAAATCTTTTCATGACGTCATGACGTAACATGTCATTTCTATTTTGCGCCGCCTCCGAAAAGATTGTGTTTTATTGAACATAGTATTTAATATTTTAATTTAATAATTTTCATTAACAATTAGTGTGTATTTGTACAAATCAAAATAAAATAATTCCTCTTATTACATTTTTCCACTTTTTATACCATTTTCAATTTTGCTGTGTATTCATAAAAATCAGAAGGTAATTATTTCATACTTTTCAGTGAATTTAGTTTTACTGGTTCCTAGGTTTCGAAGTCGGTTTAATTTTTTTTATAAAATGTTTTTTTCAGTATAATTTTTTATTTACATATAATAACTTGTGAATTTTTTTTTTTTAAATTTTCTAGCTACTAGCGTGATAAGGAAATATGCTGACATTACTTGATATGAAAGAATGAAAAACACCCACTAAACAAACACAAAACACAAAACAAACCCATACAAACAAAACGTATTAACAAACAGAAATATAAGAAAACAAAGCAAACACGAGTAAATTGATAAATGTAAAAGAAAACGTATAACTGCTTAATGCAGAAAATCTGGTGGCCAACGCCTCAACAGTCTTCTTGGCGGATTATAAGGGTTTGTGGGAGTGTGTAGATCTTGAGTTAGTGGGTTGGAATTTAGAGTAGGTCTGTTATGAAAGTTACGGTAGCGAACTATGGCTGTTACTTCGACGTAAGGAATGTCAAGGTAGGTGTGTAAGATCTTATTGGTGACATAAAAGGGAATGACATGGAAACATTAAGAGAAAACACTGCATGAAAAGTCTGCTGAGAGATTTACTTTAATTTAGCCTTTTTTTTTTAATAATAAAAATTCACCATTCAAAACAAATAATATTAAAGAAAAAAAAATCTGGTGCGTGCGCGCAACACACAACTTTCACTTACCAACTTTCTTAGATTAGAAATTGACGTGTTTTGCTAAATATCATTTCCCAAAGTCACACATTTTTCTACATTCATATCTTATTTTTGTTAATCGTTAAAGCCGTTTTTGAGTAAATAAAAAACTCCGTGAAAATGATACAAAATTTTTTAAGTAAAGTCCCCCCTCCGGTTGATAAATTTTGATATAATGTTAGCTATCGCATCTTTAGCTTATAAATACATCAAATACCCAGTTTGATCAAAATATTTAAAGCCGTTTTTGAGTAAATAAAAAAAACACGTGCAAATGATACAAAATTTATTAAGTAAAGTCCCCTGGGGCCCGGTGTGGCTGTGCGGTAAAGCGCCGTACTCCCATGCCGGAGCTGCGGGTTCGAGTCCCGCCCTGGGTGGTGCTTTTCTTTCGTAGGAGAAGTATCACCCAGTGCCATGGGTGTTAGTATGGGCAGTATAGGGCTTCACTGGAAGCCTTAAAGTCCCGAAAAAAAAAAAAAAATTTTTGATGAAATTTTAACAGTCATATCTCGGGCATATACATACATCAAATACACAGTTTGATCAAAATCGTTAAAGCCGATTTAGAGTAAATAAAAAAAACACGTGAAAATGTTACAAAATTTCTTAAGTAAAGTCCCCCCCTCCGGTTAATCAATTTTGATGAAATTTTTACAGTCATATCTCGGGCATATGAATACATGAAATACTCAGTTTAATCAAAATCGTTTGAGCCGTTTTTGAGAAAATCGAAAAAAACCTAAAAAGTTATTAAGTAAAGTACCCCCTCCCTTTAAGTAATTTTGATGAAATTTTTGCTGTCACATCGCGGGCATATACTTACACTAAATACCCAATTTCAGGTTCCTACGGTTTATAGTTTTTGAGCTAGTCTGTTCACACACACACACACACACAGACCATTTCGCGGGACTTGGTTATTTCGACTCAGGGGGTCCCAAAACGTGTATTTCCGATGAAAACCGGAAGTCGAAATTTTTCACGATCGCAATACTTCCACTTACTATATATTTCATATATAGGTAAGTGAAAGTAAAAAAGGAATTAAGTATAAGAATTAGAAAGAAACTGCAGTAATATCTTTAAACCGCTACCATCGGCATACAGTAGCAGGAAAAGCCTCCCTTTAAGTAATATATATTACGAAGTCCTAACTCCTGTGTTAATTATTCATTCATAAATATCCTATTTCATTCATAATGTAATCCTTGAAATTTAATATGAAGAGGATGAGCTATGTTAACTGAAACATTTGTTAATAACAAGGCAAGAATGCCTCAGCATTATTCCCGACCTCTCACGTGTGTTGTGAAATGGCATACCTTAAGTCTTTGAGCTTCATTCCTCAAACTTCTAACGACGGTTTAAGGTGGAATATACGGAAAATGTCTCATTTTGAGAGCATAGATAGAATACTGAAACTTCTTTACCCACGTTATTTGCATATGAGGAGGTGAGGTGCAAAACTCGTTCGTTCCATTTTTTACTTTCACTTACCTATATATGTAATATATAGTAAGTGGAAGTATTGCGATCGTGAAAATTTTCGACTTCCGGTTTTCAACGGAAATACACGTTTTGGGGTCCCCTGAGTCAAAATAACCAAGTCCCGCAAAATGGTCTGTGTGTGTGTCTGTGTGTGTGTGTGTGTGAACAGACTAGCTCAAAAACTATAAACCGTGGGAACCTGAAATTGGGTATTTAGTGTAGGTATAAGCCCGCGATGTGACAGCGAAAATTTCATCAAATTTGCTCAAAGGGAGGGGGGTACTTTATTTAATAACTTTTTAAGTTTTTTTCGATTTTCTCAAAAACGGCTCTAACGATTTTGATTAAACTGAGTATTTGATCTATTTATATGCCTGAAATATTACTGTAAAAATTTCATCAAAATTGATCAACCGGATGGGGGACTTTACTTAATAAATTTTGTATCATTTTCACATGTTTTTTTTATTTACTCAAAAACGGTTTAAACGATTATGATCAAACTTGGTATTTGATGTATTTATATGCCAAAAATGTGATAACCAACATTTCATCACAATTGATCAACCGGAGGGGGGACTTTACTTAATAAATTTTGTATCATTTTCACGTGTTTTTTTTATTTACTCAAAAACGGTTTTAACGATTTTGATCAAACTTGGTATTTTATTTATTTATATGCCCGAGATATGACTGTAAAAATTTCATTAAAATTGATCTACGGGAGGGGGGACTTTACTTATTAAATTTTGTATCATTTTCACGGTTTTTTTTATTTACTCAAAAACGGCTTTAACGATTAACAAAAATAAGATATGAATGTAGAAAAATGTGTGACTTTGGGAAATGATATTTATCAAAACACGTCAATTTCTAATCTAAGTAAGTTGGTAAGTGAAAGTTGTGTGTTGCGCGCACGCACCAGATTTTTTAGAAATTGAGATGGCAGTGGATTCTAAAAGATAATTTAATGCTCCTTCAACATATCTTATCAGATTGGAGCAAAAATTGTTATTTCATATGGAGTTTTGCTATACAAATAGTTTGTTGCAGAACTACATAGCATATTGTGTTTCAAAATTGGTTCGTTACTCGTGAAGCAAAACTCTTTGGTTCCTATAATAACTTCTTCACTTTTCACCCATCCTATTCGTTCACTTCTGTTACTCTTTCTGAACAAAAGATCGAAAGTTCGTTAAACTCGCGTGTTTAATCTCAGCTTATACTCGATTCTTCTTACCTAGCTATATTCATAATTGAGTTTCCAATTGCTCAAACAAGCTGAAAGACGTAGATAATCTGATGAAAAAGCATTTTGGTGACGAGTGGAAGGCCAATGATTCATTGAAGTATTACACACGAGTTCTCAATATATCTATCTGACACAGTTGAGGGAAACAACGAACAACAGGTTGGTCAAGTCCCTTAAAACGATTATCTGAGGAAGGAAAGAAGCACGTTCATAACTATATTAAAGGTGTTTTAAAGATATTTAAAATAAATTCAGTATTGTTTGTGAAGCATTTTAAATTGGCACTTTCAAATTTGATAATTAATCTGAATTTTGATAATAATTGATAATAATTGTTAATTTTGAAAGTGGCCTAATTCCATTCTTGATAAGTAAATAGAAACTATAAATTTAACTCCCTTAATACACTTAAGCTGTATTAGTCATTAGTATCCTATACGTTTATTTTTAAATTCATTGATACGCAAACCCTCAAATATCTCGATTTGAAGATAGATGGACCTAAGCTACTTTCAAAATAAACGACTCATTTATCAAATCGTGAAAAATTTATTCTAGGTAGAAATATATATCGAAAAATATAATTTAAGTTAGGGAAATCTCTTAATGTAAAAGTAAAGATGTTTTTTTTTTTTTACTTTTCCAATAATTTGAATTTGTTGACATATCGAGTTTCTCAAATGACAGATTCAATTGTACTATAATACTGCTAAGTACTAATACATCATTAATTCATGTGATTCTTTAATTTCCGGTGATCCTTTATTTTAGGGGATGATAGAAATAACTATCGAGTTTTAGACAACACGATCGAGTTTGTTGACGATCAATCGTAAAAACGAATCGATAGAAGAGGTTCATAATAACGGTCGATAATAAATTGGAACTAATTTCACGAACTACCCGTCTGAAACCAATAATCATTAGTTATCAGTTATATGTAAAGTATACTGAGGTAGTTTTTTTATTTATAAAATAAAAATAATAGGTTTTAAAAAAATCTCGAAACAGTTAACCTAGTTATAACTGTTATAAAGAGCTTTATGAATGACATGGCAGTGAACTTGAGAAGCATCAAGGTCTACTACTAGCGGTGCGGTAACACCATTTAGCTCGCCCGGTTATGTCACTGAGAAGTTTCATAACATATCCAGCTGCGTCTGACTATACATATATATATATATATATATATATATATATATATATATATATACATATACATTTATGCCCAACCCTGCACAAAGACACAATCAAATCCCCAAACAAAAATTTCTTGCAGTCGTTGTCTTTTATTGAAAAATTATTAATTTAAAAATATTTTGTATGAATTTAAATTTAAAACTAAAAAGTCAATTTGATCATACTTTTCCAGTGTCTTTACTCTTTAGCTTACAATTTGTAAAAATAATACATTATAGGTTAAAAATTTTATAAAATAAATTAAACTTTATGAATGAGCCTTTATTCAGCAAAGTTAAAAAGTAGACACATTTGTTTAAAGGTAAGGATAATAAATAGTTTTGACTAACAAGGGGAGGGCACAGCTATGAGGTCGTCGATCGGGCCCATTTTTTTCCTGGTGATTCTACATCGAAAAATAGTCGACACGTGTCCGAGCGTTCCGTCCAATGGGCCTTAGGTGCTGAGAAATAAAATAAAATACCTTAAAAATCCTTTATTTTTTATCTTGAGTTTGGGAAATGATATCGCCATGATTCTTTCACTAATTCATTTATTTTAAGGAGTAGATTAAAGGAAAAATACAATCGTTAAAGAATTATTCATATTTCTTCAATTCAATTTAAAAAAAGCTTCAAGTTTTCAAGTAAACTAGCTTTATAAATTTTTTCACATAAAAAACAATATAAGAATTGAGTTCAGCACCTCAAGAAACCCTGATTTCTTAAATATCATCCAAAACAAAAAATAAAAAAAATTTTCCTGTCAGGAGCAGCTTAAAAATGTTTCAGCAAAATTGTATGTGTAGTTTCAAATTCTGCATCTCGTGTTGAGCTGATCCGATTTTTACGTTCTTGAGCGCGTTGCATAGAAGAAAGCTTCCTTTTTCTAACCATATAAATAACTATTGTATTATCTCGGGAAGCTCTTGTGAAAAATGGTCCTCAAAATAAAAATTAAATTCAAACTTTTCTTTATATTATGTTGATTCCTGAACACGTAAAAATATCTCGATTATGTAAAAATGTGTAACTCTAGAGCCTTTATTTACCCTATAAATTTGATGAGAATCGGTAGAATATTCTTCGAAACATGGTCGGATTTTTGGATGTTTAACGAAATTGTAAGGGTCTAGCCTTAGTGAAACTTTTAATGCAATTATTAATTTTTTTTTTTTTTTTTTTTAATCTTCCCAAAATTTACTTATAGGTTTTTTTGATTGTCCTCAAAACGAATCTGAAAACTGTTATGAAACAAAAACAGTTTTGCACAAAATGATTTTTTAATGTCAGTATTTTGCCAGAATATTCCATCAACATAACTCTAAAAAGTAATTATTTCCATCCTTTTCACGATGTTTTTATCACTAGTAAATTCATTTTACGGAGCCTATTTTGTTTTTCTTGGTCGGCTAGGAGAAAATGGGTTCATCCCGATTGTTTCACGTTCACCTTACAAAAAATGATTTTGAACTTCAAACGAACTAAAATTTAAAACTGCTTATTCTCAATGATCTATATGCAATGTGATTTTTCTATGCCCTCGCCATCAAGAAGTAATACTTTTCTCTTATGGATATACTTCCAATGTGAAGGTGGTATAATGAAACAAGTGCGAACTAAAATAGAAAAACGTACTTTGTACTCGTCCGCATATACTCCTTGTTTACTTACTGGTGAGGGTAGGTGGGGGATTTTAAAACTGATACGATGTGAATCATTCCTAATTGTTATTTGTTATTGAAAACTCTTACAAACCTCTCTCTCAAAGTGATCGACCAACTTTTTATTTTCTTTCATTCTTGGATTTTTTTTTTAAATTATTAGTATTGTTTTTGGTTGTTACTCGGCTCATTTGTTTCATAACAGTTTTCAGATTCGTTTTGAGGACAATAAAAAAAACCTATAAGTAAATTTTGGGAAGATTAAAAAAAAAAAAAAAAAAATTAAAAATTGCATTAAAAGTTTCGCTAAGGCTAGACCCTTACAATTTCGTTAAACATCCAGAAATCCGACCATAGTTCGGAGAAAATTCTACCGATTCTCATCAAATTTATAGGGTAAATAAAGGCTCTAGAGTTACACATTTTTACCTAATCGAGATATTTTTACGTGTTCAGGAATCAGAATAATATAAAGAAAAGTTTGAATTTAATTTTTATTTTGAGGACCATTTTTCACAAGAGCTTCCCGAGATAATACAATAGTTATTTATATGGTTAGATAAAGGAAGCTTTCTTCTATGCAACGAGTTCAAGAACGTAAAAATCGGATCAGCTCAACACGAGATGCAGAATTTGAAACTACACATACAATTTTGCTGAAACATTTTTAAGCTGCTCCTGACAGGAAAACTTTTTTTATTTTTTGTTTTGGGTGATATTTAAGAAATCAGGGTTTCTTGAGGTGCTGAACTCAATTCTAATATTGGTTTTTATGTGAAAAAATTTATAAAGCTAGTTTACTTGAAAACTTGAAGCTTTTTTTAAATTAAATTGAAGAAATATGAATAATTCTTTAACGATTGTATTTTTCCTTTAATCTACTCCTTAAAATAAATGAATTAGTGAAAGAATCATGGCGATATCATTTTCCAAACTCAAGATAAAAAATAAAGGATTTTTAAGGTATTTTATTTTATTTCTCAGCACCTAAGGCCCATTGGACGGAACGCTCGGACACGTGTCGACTATTTTTCGATGTAGAATCGCCAGGAAAAAAATGGGCCCGATCGACGACCCCATAGCTGTGCCCTCCCCTTGTAAGATACAATGTTTTCCAACTTTTTCTAATAAAACAAAAAAAAAATTACTTAAAAGGCGGATCCATTAAATCTGGCCAGGTTATAAATTTTAGATTTTTTTTTTCAATATCACCTTTGATTTTTTTCATCCTGAAATAAGAAAAAGTATAAATCATATAAAAACAAGGTACCACAAAATAATCTTTATATATATAATTATTTAATTTTTTTTTTGTTAAATTATGAACGAAATTTAGATTGGAAGTATGATAAAAATAATAGTTTTGTTAAAAATAATAGTAGTATGATAAAAATAATAGTTAAAAAAAAATGATAGTTTTGACTAAGATACAATGTTTTCCAACTTTTTCTAATAAAACAAAAAAAAAATTACTTAAAAGGCGGATCCATTAAATCTGGCCAGGTTATAAATTTTAGATTTTTTTTTTTCAATATCACCTTTGATTTTTTTCATCCTGAAATAAGAAAAAGTATAAATCATATAAAAACAAGGTACCACAAAATAATCTTTATATATATAATTATTTAATTTTTTTTTTGTTAAATTATGAACGAAATTTAGATTGGAAGTATGATAAAAAAAAAAAAAAACAGAATATAGATTAATTTTGGCATTGGCCCAAAGACTTTACCTCCGTAGTTTTTGTTCGAATATCTGTATTAACTCAAACGTAACTAATAATTTATTAAAAATGGCTTCAGTAAGTTATTCTGATACTGGTCCTCCGGGCCGGATTTCATATAATCTTTTGCCGAAAAAAAACACCTTATTGTGTTTTCAGAAGCCTGTAAAATAAGATTAATAAAATTTCTTTTCATATGCAAAAAAAGATAAAGATTTTTATGTCGTTCTAAAATGGGCGCTGAAATATTAGCATGGTTCCTTAGTATATGTTTTATATTCTTAATATTATAAACATTAGATAATATTCTGTATAATATAATATAATGTGGTATATATATATATATATATATATATATATATATATATATATATATATATATATATATATATCTTATTTGAATAGAGTTGGGCCAATATGTAAATAAGATGATACCACAAAAACCGGAAAGAGGCACCAGAGCCACGACCAGCGAGATATGTAATAATGGACCTGGCAAGTCCTCAGCGTAAATCTCCACAGGATGTCCTGCCCCGTTTAATTAGGCCCCTAACTTTCCTTTCTTTAAGGACCAGTCTTCCTGTATCCTTCGCCAGGATCCTCGTATCCTTGCCCGTTCAGCACCATTGGGGGTATTGACCTAACCGGTATCTTCTTCTGTTAACATCTTAATGTTTAATATATGCATGCATTTTTTCCTATTATACGTCACATTGTTTTTGTGAATCCCCAAATAGGGTATTTTTTTTTTTTTTAACTTCATTTTTACATTCGCACCTGTCTTAAAAGAAAAAGACAATCAGCGAATCTGATGAATAAACACGTAGAAAAACATGTCTTGATAGGCTAGGGGAAGGGTGAACCCAGCGGCATCTCTTCCTGTCGCGATTTGCACTTAGGCAGGGAGTTAACCAGCTCCCTTTTAGTCTCCTATAGGTTTATCGGGCTTGTTGACATGCCAGTGTTTGGATGACCTGTGACAGTTGTTGCAGGATACTAAACAGGGGCTGAACAAGGCTATTCAACCCACTAACTAACTTAGAGAGATCAGCTGGTGAATCAGTTACAGTGGGTGGTACTGGCTGCATACAGCCCTTACTCGTTTTTGAAGAATCTCTTCTAGGAGCTGGTATTCTATTCTAGGACTGGTTTTTGAGGCTGATCATGATTTTCCGATTCTTTTTTCGAGAAACTAGAATTAGGTCGCTTGTTTTGTAAAAGTGGCGGAAACTCATTTTTATATCCGGAGGAGAATTAACTTCCACTTTCCTTTGATAATGCGGATGTCTTCTTTGATTTATGGCTAATTTAATTTTTTTTTAAAGTTGGGCATACTCTTTATCTAGCTGGATGTGACCCTCCACAATCGGCTCACTTCGCTGCTGTTTCTCGTGGCTTCGTGCAGTCAGAACTATAATGGCCTCTATCGAACCTTACGGATTTCGGCGCGTGATTACAGTTTTAATATACATACCTTATATTGTAGGGTTCCCAAAAATTTCCTGAGTCCTAATGTCGAAAAATCAAATAATAGCGCGATATAAAAATAATAACAAGTTAATATCTTATACTCTACACAACATTAGAACCGATGCTTTGAGACGGAAGGGTTAAGCTTGCCTGTGGTCAGCACGTATAGAGGACAACGCTTGGTTGATCTAAATTTTAATATTTGTTCAGAAGCTTCTCTTGAGTGTAGTACATGAGGTATTTTAACCCGGCGCCGTTTCGGTCGTTACCTACCGCTAACTTATTCGCGTAAACGTACACCCTGAAAACTTAATATTATACAGTAAAATTTTAGAACCAAGTAAGGAATTGTAATGAAATTTAGGTTTTACGTATTTGTAAAGCTTCAAGAAATCATAGTTACAAAAAAAAAAAAATTTTTTCAATTTTACATGTTGTTATACTTTTTCATTAATGTCAAAATTATTCTTTTTAAATTTTATATATTTTTTTATAATTTTATTATAAAAAATTTTTATAATTAAGAGAACCGGAGCGGATAACGATGGAAATCCCTTATATTTCACAAAAGTTTCGCCTATCCTTATATATAAAAACATAAAAAATCTAATTGGAGAAGTAAAAACAGATAAAAAATTATGAGATTGGATCCTTTAGTATTCGTTTTCTCAAATAACCAATCTGAAAAGCTCCTAAAATGTGAAAATCTACTTACTAACTTTCCGGTTAAAATAGAAGCATATGGAAAACTAAATCAAAGTAAACGGATTATTTTGTGCCCCGAACTAAATTATTGTACGATTGAGGAAATAAAAGATGAACTAAAATCTCAAAATATAGCCGATGTT
This sequence comes from Aelia acuminata, assembly GCA_911387785.2. Taxonomy (NCBI): domain Eukaryota; kingdom Metazoa; phylum Arthropoda; class Insecta; order Hemiptera; family Pentatomidae; genus Aelia; species Aelia acuminata. The sequence goes on along the minus strand of OU426981.1, from coordinate 145,339,662 downwards.
AAAAGATTAACGAAATATAAAAATAATACAAAACACCGCGAGCCGCGACCGTCATTTGTCACCAATAGCGAAATATCCTATTAATAGTTTTTACGATTTGGGTATGTCCTTATATGTTAAAAACTGAAAATTATATGCATTGTCTCCGTAGCGGAGCCCTCTAGTTTAAAGACAAATTTTAAATAGCTCCGCTCTGGAGGCCTCGAGTGTAAAGGGTTAAAACCGTTTAACGATCTTGAAAGCTTGGAAACTGTAGTTTTAGCAATTGTTGAGAGTTTATACGAACTTATATCAATGATATTTTTAGTGAACATTTATGAGATGTCCTAGAATGACCCTGACACTTTCTTGTTCAATTACAAAATAATAAATTTGAAATGGCGTTCGTTTATTTCGATATTTTAATAGTGCTTAAATAAGTTTTTTTTTTTACGAAAATGATTATATTGTAACACTTATGTGGGTTAACAATTTTTACTTTCACTTACCTATATATGAAATATATAGTAAGTGGAAGTATTGCGATCGTGAAAATTTTCGACTTCCGGTTTTCAACGGAAATACACGTTTTGGGATCCCCTGAGTCAAAATAACCAAGTCCCGCGAAATGGTCTGTCTGTGTGTGTGTGTCTGTGTGTCTGTCTGTGTGTCTGTCTGTGTGTGTGAACAGACTAGCTCAAAAACTATAAACCGTGCAAACCTGAAATTGTGTATTTAGAGTATGTATAAGCCCGCGATGTGACAGCAAAAATTTCATCAAATTTGCTCAAAGGGAGGGGGTACTTTATTTAATAACTTTTTAAGTTTTTTTCGATTTTCTCAAAAACGGCTCTAACGATTTTGATTAAACTGAGTATTTGATCTATTTATATGCCTGAAATATGACTGTAAAAATTTCATCAAAATTGATCAACCGGAGGGGGGACTTTACTTAATAAATTTTGTATCATTTTCACATGTTTTTTTTATTTACTCAAAAACGGTTTTAACGATTTTGATCAAACTTGGTATTTGATGTATTTATATGCCAGAGATGTGATAACCAACATTTCATCACAATTGATCAACCGGAGGGGGGACTTTACTTAGTAAATTTTGTATCATTTTCACGTGTTTTTTTTATTTACTCAAAAACGGTTTTAACGATTTTGATCAAACTTGGTATTTGATGTATATATATGCCCGAGATATGACTGTAAAAATTTCATCAAAATTGATCAACTGGAGGGGGGACTTTACTTAATAAATTTTGTATCATTTTCACGTGTTTTATTTATTTACTCAAAAACGGTTTTAACGATTTTGATAAAACTTGGTATTTGATGTACTTATATGCCCGAGATATGACTGTAAAAATTTCATCAAAATTGATCTACGGGAGGGGGGACTTTACTTCATAAATTTTTTATCATTTTCATGGGTTTTTTTTATTTACTCAAAAACGGCTTTAACGATTAACAAAAATAAGATATGAATGTAGAAAAATGTGGGACTTTGGGAAATGATATTTAGCAAAACACGTCAATTACTAATCTAAGTAAGTTGGTAAGTGAAAGTTGTGTGTTGCGCGCACGCACCAGATTTTTATTCATAGAAAGATAAAAATTTTCAATGCCACACAAATTATAACGATACAAATATTGAAACAAATAATTAATAGGGTTACCAAAATTATCACTTTGTAACACACAAATAATCACATGCCTTAAGCTTCAGAACTAAGACTATCCTAACTCTCCAGTCACTCGCTCCTTATATATAGTCGTAAGTAGAATGGTCTAGAACCTCGTGGAATGGCGTGGATGGTACTCGAACTTCCAAGTCACAAACATGTGTTATGACAGTTTGTTATAACTAAAAGTTCGTTCCAACTAATGGTCTGGGACTTTTAAACCCGTTTTTGTTTTAACGTTACAATATTTTATATATTATTACATACTAGATGTATATACCGGTTTCACCCGGGGAATCTCATGTTTTAAATCTATAAAATCTATAAAGTGAGACTTTTATCAATACAAACGGTCGATTTCATAAAAACCAATATAAAGCGAGATCACAACGATTTTTATAACAATAAAGTATATACCCAGAGATTAGCTGAAGTTATGCAACTTTAATATGGACAGGTGTTCGCACCTGGTATCAAGGGGCACTGAGCGAAATTAGGAGAATTTAGGACAAACGGTATGGATTTCTATAAAGAACAAACAGAATTTCATCATTATTTATACAGATTTTTATATTTGATAATTTATAATTGAATAAAGTTTTTTTTTTGCATTAGAATCATGTTTTGATTTATAAATGTGCGTTTTCCTAGGTAAACAAAAATATATTTAGTGTACAGGTCATATTTTGCATTCGGTCTCCAAAAGGAATTTTTTTTTTTAAAGATACTCAATAGTAAAAGGCCTTATACTAAAAAAAAACAACAAATTTGTGTGTTTATGAAAGTAGATTGATCTCTTTATGGGTTTAATTTTATGAAAATTGATTTGATACCTTCCAAGGTATAGTGCTTCAAACCTCAGGTAGGCCATAATTGCCTCAAAGCTCAAAAAGTAGAAAATATATAACTCTGAAACTTATATTAAAAAAACATTATGTGCAATTTCTTTTTTGTAACGACGTAGACCATAGCTCCATCCATGGTGCACTTATTTTAAATGTTAGAAATTTCTTTATAAAATAATTTGAGAAAAATATATTCACTGTTTATTAAATTGGTAAAATCAAAACAAATATTCTAGCAGTAACAAAATAATAAAAATTGCACACAATTATGTTAAGAAGCGCTCTCTTAAACATTACAAAATATAACATAATAATAAAGATGAATAATCAAAAATTACCAATGTATAATTAGCATGATAGATATCAACTCATCAAATGAAGAACGGGAGTAGATAATTTTAATATAAATTCAATTAAATCAAACTATAAATGCATACTATTAGAAATCATTGAATATATCAAAGCGCTAGATAATAAATAGACAATTAGATAAATCGATAGGAGTGTCGATGTAAATCATCCGAGGCGGTCCATCGAGGTTATTTATTAGACACCTAACCACCAAAAACTCGATTCTAAACCGACTAAATAATCGATAGTTGCCTGGCTGTAATGGCACTTTCATAAATAACCTGAGGCCCGTCCTATTAGCCTCGCACTGCATTCATCATTTAAATCCATTATACGTTTTCGCATCCGAGGAATAATCGACTATAATATCCCTATATCCCTGCAATCGATTTAAATATAACCGAGTCGAGTTTATATGTATAAATCTGTTAAGAGGTTTGAGTTAAGGTAATTAAGTATTTTTCCTTGGGTAGTTATCGACATGAGCGTAAAATATAATTTTAATTTATCAATTGCATTCTAGAGGAATATGCACTCAGAATAAATATATATATATATATATATATATATATATATATATATATATATATATATATATATATATATATATATATATATATATATATATATATATAGACTGCAAAGAAAAAATAAATAAATATATTGTTTATATCTTACAAAAGGGAACATAAATAATAAATTTAGAAATAACTAGACAATACCAAAACTTAAAGGATTTCGGCGATAAAGCTGGATTCTGAATTGTAACAAAGGGAGGAAAAATCGAAGTTACAAAACCGCGTGAAAAAAATGAAATAAAAAATAGGGTTATTAAACTATTTTTACACATGTATTCCACCGTTTTACCAAAAAAATACCTGTGCATGGCTACGAGCATCCAATTTAGTAAATTTCCAACGTTTGTGGAAAGTTTAAAGTTAAAAACAAACAATAATATGAGTTAAGGAACAATGGAAAGTTACGAAACATAAAAACAAGGTCTCTAACTTCGGATTCTCATGTTTGATGATTTAAAAAAAATCTCAAGCCTTTAAAATCGCTTAAAAAAAAAAATGAAGGGGTTCAAGTCATTTTTAAATCAATTCAAAAATCTATTTCCACAAACGCTGGCAAACAAAAATTTAACCGTTAGTGACTTGCCTTGGTAAGGTTTGAATTTGAATATGATTTAATTTCTAGGTAAAAACCAGCCTTGTTCAAGTTTCGCCAAAGCATGCATCTTAAAGATAAACAAATTTGAATAATTTCAAATAAAATACAACTTTCCTGACTTAAATGACGTAGCACATTAATAGCATAATCATTAATAATCATGTATTATATTATAATATATATATTATATTATTTTAAATACTTTATTTTTGAAGAGAAAAGATTTGGCTCCGCCAGGTATCGAACCCGGGTCTTCCGCGTGACATGCGCGGTATGTTAACCATTACACCACGGAGTCGCTTCCAAACGGTGCCCAATCCTTCCTCTTCACTGACACCTCTCCCTCGATCTCGCAAGTTTTGCGAGTATTTACGGGAGATGGACAATGTTTGTCCTATTTTGGGCATCTCTTGACGTTCGTAAATTTTTTTTCTTAATTTTGTACATTAATTTAACCATCATTGTGGGCAACCACCTATTTTTCAATTATTTTAAATAACAAAAATAAATTATTTAAAATAATATAAAAAAAATAGGTGGTTACCCATAATGATGGTTAAATTAATATATTACATTATATTATTATAATGTAATATAAAAATAGCATAATTAATTATTGACAGAGCATTAATTTTACACATACATTTTTAAAAAAGTAAAACAAAAATGAATAATTTTTTTTTAAATCATGCTTTTTTATATTTCAATAATATAAAAGACTAGGTGAAATATATTGTACTTTAAAAGCGATAGAAGTACACCACACTATTTCACAAAATTCAATTTTAATTTCAGTTTTCTCAATAATGGTACAAAAACACGTTAAATAACGAATCATCTAAGGAAAATAAAAAACATAAGAAAATAATTTTACATTAAAAAAAAAAAAACAAGTAAAAATACTAGTAATTTCCATGAGAAAAAAAAACAACAGTTAATCAAGAGGATAAACAAACGAAATGGTTACCTGACTAGAGTAATTTATTAATTTTTTCAAAATGTTCAACATTCCAGAAAAAAGTATTTAAATTTTTGCTATTTATCATATCAATAATAAAAAAAAACATTTAAAGTTTAAAACGGGTTTATATTTTTAAGTCTGGTCAGCAGCCAACTCGTTAATTCACTTATACTGAAGAGAAATGGAAATCTTTGGCTGGAATTAATCTGGACCATTATATGTATATATTTTTTTTCATAAAAACTGGTTTCAGAGTTTTTTGAATATTTGTTTAGTAAGCAGAAAGCGAAGTTTTCACTTCGTTTTCTAAATTAAACGAATGAATAGAAATTTTCTTTCATTAGTTTTTTATTTCGGTTGGTAAACATCCAATTCATTTTCTTTAAAACCTTTTTTCTTTATTTATTTCGGACTTGTCCAGTGGCAAGGACCTTAACATTTCTGAATCGAACTCTGTGTAAAATGTTCTGTCTTTCCATTTTTATATATTTTGTCCAAAACGAGACACATTACCATCAACCACTGGCTTCCTGACCATTGGACTAGTATTATTTTTCCTGTCTCTCGCTACGCCTAAACCTACAAATGCCTAAATAAACTAAACTATGAAATGTGAAAAAAATTGAGTAAACAAACCGCCAACTCATAAAACACGTTGAGCCCACGCATGTGCAGTGACAGTCTATGGCTTATAATTGATGACGTCCTTTTTCATGGGAAAGAGAGTTGCCAGCGTATTTGAAACATACATTAATAGAGATTAAATGTTTCCATGGTAACAAAATGAACTTTTTAACAACTACAAAGAGAATTATAAAATCAGACGCGAAGGAATATTAAGCCTGCATTGCCGAACTATCACAAGAGTACTTTAGAGAGCAAATGCAAACAAAAATAGGTAAATGAATGTGAAAAAATGTCTGAATTTGAGGAATGGTGTTTAAATATTTATCAAAACACGTCAACTTCTAATCTAAGTGAGTTGGTAAGTGAAAGTTGTGTGTTGCGGTCATAGCACCAGATTTCATTATTTTATCGCTGCACATGATAAAATAAATAAAGAAAAAAAGTTGGATGTTTATGACCAAGTTCAAAGAAATTAAGAATCATTCAAAAAAGCATATTTAGGGGAAAGTAGAATGTTTTTTCCTACAGAAAAAAAAAAAAAATATTTCGAGGTCTAAGATAAAGAAAAGAAAAATAGTCTGAAGAGAATAGTCTAAAATTGGATCAGGAAACTATTGCGGAGAGCCCATTCTTTATATTCGTGACTTTGGACGTAAAATTCGTAATTTTCCCGAGATTGAAGAGACCACCACAAGAGGTCCGAGGTATTGCCTCATTGCAGCTTCCCATTTTATTGCACCTTCAAACACGGCTATAAAAAAATATTATTCCTCCTTTTATTGATGGCAGATTTGATGATATTGTAGCGAAACCCTCCTAATAAAGGGTTACACTTTTTCTTCTCAACTCGTGTCGTAAAAGTGAAATTTTCACTTTATTGCTACTACATCTTTTCTTTTATTCCTTAAACCAAATTACGAAAATTTTGGTTGTATTAAAAAAAAAAAAACTTCAGTCTTACATGTTTTTTTAACAGCTTTTCAACATTACATGTAACTACTACCTATATCCATTTACAAAAACTAAAAACTTTAAACATAGCAGTTTGTAACAAGTGTATAGCAGTTTTTTACACTCATTGAATTCCATTTCTTTTTTTTTTTTTAGTTGATTTTTTCGATGTTTTTAATTTTCACTTACCATATATATGAAATATATAGGAGGATTTGGAAAAAAGTGGGAAATTTAAGTTGAGTCGATTGTTGCATACCTTTTCCTTTTAATAAACCCCATTTCATGCTTCTGACAAAGGTTAGTCCGAATTACTGTAGTATTTCTCTTTGAGGAATTTGGATGTTTTCGGTATAAATTGGAAGCCAGGAATTTTTTACTTTCACTTACCTATATATGAAATATATAGTAAGTGGAAGTATTGCGATCGTGAAAATTTTCGACTTCCGGTTTTCAAAGGAAATACACGTTTTGGGACCCCCTGAGTCCAAATAACCAAGTCCCGCGAAATGGTCTGTGTGTGTGTGTGTGAACAGACTAGCTCAAAAACTATAAAAACGTGTTTTTTTTATTTACTCAAAAACGGTTTTAACGATTTTGATCAAACTTGGTATTTGATGTATTTATATGCCTGAGATATGACTGTAAAAATTTCATCAAAATTGATTAACCGGGGGGGGGGACTTTACTTAATAAATTTTGTATCATTTTCACGTGTTTTTTTTATTTACTCAAAAACGGTTTTAACGATTTTGATCAAACTTAGTATTTGATGTATTTTTATGCCCGAAATATGACTGTAAAAATTTCATCAAAATTGATCTACGGGAGGGGGGACTTTACTTAATAAATTTTGTATCATCTTCACGGTTTTTTTTTATTTACTCAAAAACGGCTTTAACGATTAACAAAAATAAGATATGAATGTAGAAAAATGTGTGACTTTAGGAAATGATAATTAGCAAAACACGTCAATTTCTAATCTAAGTAAGTTGGTAAGTGAAAGTTGTGTGTTGCGCGCACGCACCAGATTTTTTCAGAAAGTAATGGTTATCTTTTTATGGTTTCTCATGATTAAGTTTAATTTTTCACAATGTGCACCAGTCTTTTGATTTTTAAGAAAATGATAGTGATAGTAACTCATTGTTGTTGACCGCCTCTTTAAGTAGCGGTCATAATTTCCATAAACATCGATTATTTTATGAAAAATATTTATTATCAATGTAAAATATTGAATACTTACCCTTGCAGCTGATGCTATGCTTGACTGGAGAAGAACCGCAGCAGCAACAAAAAAAGTTGGAGTTGCGGCCATTTCTTACATCTGAAACAGAAAACAAAGGAATCTCTAAAACTTTTATTCAATAGAATATTTAAGAAATAATATTCCGAAAAAAAAAATTATAAATCTCTGGTCACCTCGTTTAGAAGTTAATTCTTAACTAACTTAAAAACGAGTTAGTGCTCACTCATAGCACTACTAGGCCTATGCATTTCCACGTCTAATGTAACTTTTCCAAATCAATTGTAACCTATTCTAGATCAAATGTAACCTTTTTAAGGCTTGAATGAATCCCTAAACTATTAAAGAAATTAATTAAATAAATCTTTAATTTAATTAATAAATCCTTAAAGAAATTGAAATGATTATTTTTAAATAAACCATAATATTTAGGGATTCATTCAAGCTTGAAAAAGGTTAAATTTGACCTGGAAATGGTTACCAGTTGAGTTGGAAAAGATACATTTGACGTGGAAAAGGATACATAGAAGTCGAAATGCTCTAGCACCCAAGCAGTAGAGTTAACTGCCTACAAGCTCATTCAGAAACGTATAGCTTGGCTATATATGAGATTGTATACACACACATATACAGTTAGTAAAAAAAGTCTGTGTATACCACATTAAAATTTTCTAAGTTAACCAGGACATCAAAGGAAATGAAGAAAACATTTATATTATTTTCTTTTAAACTGTAACTTTGAAAGAATTAAAATTCACTACCAAAAGAAAAATAAATATACATTAAAGATAAGGTAAAAATAATTGCTAATAGAACTCCTGAACCATTGAAAAATAAGTCTGTGTGCATTTACTATAAACTCCTTCAAATACTGTACAATAATAAACAAACTTTTCAATATAAACAAAAAGCTTTATTTTAGTCAATTAAGTCTTTATAGTGGCCGTGATTTGCGAGTTTTTCTGTTACTTTGATAAAAATGGAAATTTGTGTAGAAATTATATAATTGATTATTAATTTAAGAAATGAGGGAAACTCTTTGAGAGAAATCGCAGAAATAATTAAGAAACGTAATTAAGAAAAACTACAGTTAAAAGAATAATTAAGCATTACCAAGAAACCAGTTATCTTCAAAGTAAACCTAGATCTGGGAGGCCCAAATAATAATTTTGAGAAATCTTAGGCATGCAATTTTGCGATCTGTGAATGATAATCCTACAATGAGTGCATCAGAGCGCTGCAATAAGATTACCAGCTAATAGTAACACCACAATAACAATGTGTTTACCAAAAAAAAAATATTATTTTTTGAAATAATTAGTGTACACAGACTTTTTTTTATTTTGTATAAATTATTTTTATAATTGTCTTAAAACGTTGTTTATGAAATTGAAAATGTTTAAAAATTATCAAGTATTAAGTGTAATTTATAAAGAAAAAATTAAAAGAATAGTCTGTTATTTTTCCTTGGCTAAAATTTGATTTTTGGCATGGTGAACATAGACTATTTGTGCTAACTGTATAAAGAGAGTTTTTTTACTTTCACTTACCTATATATGAAATATATAGTAAGTGGAAGTATTGCGATCGTGAAAATTTTCGACTTCCGGTTTTCAACGGAAATACACCTTTTGGGATCCCCTGAGTCAAAATAACCAAGTCCCGCGAAATGGTCTGTGTGTGTGTGTGTCTGTGTGTCTGTGTGTCTGTGTGTGTGTGTGTGAACAGACTAGCTCAAAAACTATAAACCGTGCGAACCTGAAAATGGGTATTTAGAGTATGTATAAGCCCGCGATGTGACAGCAAAAATTTCATCAAATTTTCTCAAAGGGAGGGGGTACTTTATTTAATAACTTTTTAAGTTTTTTTCGATTTTCTCAAAAACGGCTCTAACGATTTTGATTAAACTGAGTATTTGATCTATTTATATGCCTGAAATATGACTGTAAAAATTTCATCAAAATTGATCAACCGGGGGACTTTACTTAATAAATTTTGTATCATTTTCACATGGTTTTTTTATTTACTCAAAAACGGTTTTAACGATTTTGATCAAACTTCGTATTTGATGTATTTATATGCCAAAGATGTGATAACCAACATTTCATCACAATTGATCAACCGGAGGGGGGACTTTACTCAATAAATTTTGTATCATTTTCACGTGTTTTTTTTATTTACTCAAAAACGGTTTTAACGATTTCGATCAAACTTGGCATTTGATGTATTTATATGCCCGAGATATGACTGTAAAAAATTCATCAAAATTGATCTACGGGAGGGGGGACTTTACTTAATAAATTTTGTATCATTTTCACGTTTTTTTTTTATTTACTCAAAAACGGCTTTAACGATTAACAAAAATAAGGTATGGATGTAGAAAAATGTGTGACTTTTGGAAATGATATTTAGCAAAACACGTCAAGTTCTAATCTAAGTAAGTTGGTAAGTGAAAGTTGTGTGTTGCGCGCACGCACCAGATTTTTTCTCTTTACTTCTCTTTCTTTTTTTCTTTTGTAATCATTAGTAATAGTTTGGTAACGTGAAAGAAAAGATATGAATAGGAATAGTTAGGAGTAGTTCTAGACCTGTCGTTGGAATGAAATAGTAGTTAAAACGAACTGTCATACTACATTTTTCTAACTACAACGCATAGTGGGTCAAAACGGCCAAAAAGTGGAAAAATCTCTATATCTCGAGAACGGTTTGTCCTATCGAGATGGAAATTGTTTTATTCGATTCAGGATGGTAAATTACATTAGGATTTAAAAATTATAATTAATTATATTGAATAATAAAATTAACTCCAAAAATGAACATTAGATTTCTTTTTTCTCGTTTGCCACGAAAATATTCACACATACATATTACAATAATTACCGAATAGGCAAAAAAAAAGGCAAATAATATCAAAGGAATATATTCTCTGATACATCCCGGTCCTAGATCAATCGTTGCAATCTTAAGCCAGGATAAGCCCCAAACTATAATTAGGCTTCAAATTAATTATTTTGTGTGAACGATTTTCGCTTATTTAATTCTTTATATAGGATGACTACTGTTATAAAGTGGTACATCTGTATATGCACATAAAGGCTGTAAAACAACTATCACTCAAATGTGCTGTAACTAGATCAAAATATTTTTATTTTTAAAAAAAGGACATTATTACAACCACGAAAAGAAATTTTCGATAAGACAGGAACTAATCGTTTCCATTTGTTGACTATTCAAGAATTAAATACAATAAAAATTAACTCCAGATATGGACATTGGATTTTGGTTTTTTTTCCTAGTTTGCCCCACTGTGCGAAGTTCCACTACAATCTACGCTGGCCCAGAACTTTCGAGGCCCGTCCTCTTACGACTAAATATAAGGAAAAATGGACTGGAGAGTTATATCAGGGCTTTCCCAAAAAATAAATAAATGAATTATCAAATAAATAAAATAGTAAAGCTAGCCGAACATTGGGACGCAGAGCGGGGCTGCGCAGTGTCCTATCTACCACACGTTTCACAAAAACTGCTCTGCTCTGCGTCGCCTGTGCCTCACCTAATTCATCGACCAAAAAAAAGATAAAAATTCTTCAATGGTCTTCAACAGGTAGGTAAAAATAAAAAAAATTGCAAAGGAATCATTAAATCAAAAGTATTGTTTATTCCCTCAAACGAATTTACACAAATCTATTTCACGGAAACAATAACACATGTGCCAATTAAACTCAACGAACGTTTGCATTGAATACTTCACACAAACAACAATGCATAGCTTTATGAAATCACAATTTCCCTCGGAACCACCCACAAATCGTAATATGGTCTTTGGGAACCATTTCGAAATCGACACTCGTGTTCAATGAATGACTGATTTTGAAACACTTTTTTGTTGCTCAAGAAGTACATATAGTAAAAATATTGAGGATCTGTTTGTTTTGTTTGTTTGTTTAACGTCACTTTATGCTACAAATGCTAATCGAACGCTGCTACAGTGGGAGTCATAAATTTTGCCTATCCAAGCATAATTATGATAGTACATTAACGAGTACAGGCTTGGGACCTCCGTTTTACATCGTATCCGAGGAACGGCATGGACAAGGATTTTTTACTCTCATTAAAAAATCCTAGGGCCACAGTGGGAAGCGCGACATATAGTATTTTAGGTTGCTACGCTAACCACTACAACATATGTGACCCCTATTGAGGTATCTAATTCACATTGCATACATGAAAATGTACATATATCTGTAAGCACACACACACACACACACACACACACACACACACACACACACACACACACACATAGGTCATTCTCACGTAAGTGGGCACTTTTGTGTCCCAGGCCGTTTATAGCGATTTAGAAAAACTTAGGACTCTAAGATATCAATTTTGTAAATCCAGGCGAGTTGTAAAGGTAGACCCCATACGACTTTATTTTAATTGTATAACACACGTACCTTAAAAACACCTGAAAAAGGTCGAAATTCATTTCCCTGTCATGTCCCGAGGTCTGATTCTGCTCAAAGTAAGAGTTCTGTGTCCTTTTACTAGGTCAATTTTTACTTTTTTTTCTGTTCAATTTGTTCAAAATACTGTAAAATTTCATAAAAGCAGTCGAATCCTTGATGATAAAGGATTAGAATTGAAAAAAACTAATTTTTATGATGTCCCACAGGTTTTCTTTCATTCCCCTGTCAATTTTTAAAATTAAATTGTCACCACACTATTCAGGCGGGATATTAGTAAAAAATATATAGTCAGCAGGAAGGGGTCTTTCCCTAAGCAACCCCAACTGTTAACTTAACCTCAGTACAAATCCAAGCTCTCCAGAAGCAAATAAGTTCTCAAACTTGAGAGGTTACGTTTTATAGTCTTCATTCCCCTGTCCTCTATAGTTTTGGTCAGGCAAGTTTTTTCTTTTCTAATTTTTGACAGATAAAAGATTTTGTAGCACAGATTTCGTTTTTCAAATAGCATTATTATATCTTTTTTTTTCCTTTCAACGGTTATCAAATAAGCCTTAAAAATTCATTCCCCTGTCGTTCATTCCCCTTTCGTTCATTCCCCTGTCTTACTGTAAATAAAATGTTGCAGGGAAATGAAGATAGCGACGTGGATTGAAGCTTTCTTTTGGTGCTCCACTTTTTCAAAGCATCATCAGTCCTTAATAATGAGAAATTTAAAAAAAAAAAAAAAAATCTTTTAACGTGAATTGGTGTTCTTCCACGTCGACTCCTTGCTTCTTATAGGCTAAGGAATAGTATTACACCGAAAAAAAAGTTTATTTTTAACCATAAAATTTAAAATAAAAACGCCGTAAAAAGTCTCCACTTTGGTGAGAATGACCCATATCTACGAAGTTCGACATATACGTAGATAAGAAGATCTACAAAAATTGCTACAATCTTCTAGAAAGATAAGTTTTATGAAGAATTGAGTGATATGGAGTTCAAAGCCACAGGGTTGTGGTATACTTAGCGAGGAACAATTAGTGAAGTGCCAAGAAAATTCTGGGAAGTGGTCAGAATTGACCAACAAAAACTGACTAACCTAGCTGAATCAATTCTGATTGACTCATTCCGTATTATCAAATATCATATTTATAATTGACAACTGCTTTGCAGGCTGTATTATTTATATAAACAATGTAAATAAATAATATTTATAATATTTATTTATTTAGTTTTTAACATTGTTGGACCATACATCTAGCTGATGCGAATTGTTACTTTCACTTACCTATATATGAAATATATAGTAAGTGGAAGTATTGCGATCGTGAAAATTTTCGACTTCCGGTTTTCAACGGAAATACACGTTTTGGGACCCCCTGAGTCGAAATAACCAAGTCCCGCGAAATGGTCTGTGTGTGTGTGTGTCTGTGTGTGTGTGTGTGTGTGTGTGTGTGTGTGTGTGTGTGTGTGTGTGTGTGTGTATGTGAACAGACTAGCTCAAAAACTATAAACCGTGGGAACCTGAAATTGGGTATTTAATGTAAGTATATGCCCGCGATGTGACAGCAAAAATTTCATCAACATTGACCAACCGGAGGGGGGACTTTACCTAATAAATTTTGTATCATTTTCATGTGTTTTTTTTATTTACTCAAAAACGGCTTTAAAGATTTTGATCAAACTTGGTATTTGATGTATTTATATGCCCGAGATGTGACTGTAAAAATTTCATCAAAATTGATCTACGGGAGGGGGGACTTTACTCAATAAATTTTGTACCATTTTCACATGTTTTTTTTATTTACTCAAAAACGGTTTTAACTATTTTGATCAAACTTGGTATTTGATGTATTTATATGCCCGAGATATGACTGTAAAAATTTCATCAAAATTGATCTACGGGAGGGGGGACTTTACTTAGTAAATTTTGTATCATTTTCACGGGTTTTTTTTATTTACTCAAAAACGGCTTTAACGATTAACAAAAATAAGATATGAATGTAGAAAAATGTGTGACTTTGGGAAATGATAATTAGCAAAACACGTCAATTTCTAATCTAAGTAAGTTGGTAAGTGAAAGTTGTGTGTTGCGCGCACGCACCAGATTTTTTCCGATAGTGGAGACGTGGATTGCGTTGTTTTCCCATATGGGTACCCCTGCACGGTAATGAACTCCTAAACCACCCAAGAACTTTATCGGCCATAAACATGTCGCTACAAGAGATACAAGGATGTTGCAATCCAATCAAGTAGGTAGTTGTGCTAAGGTACCAGCTTTGGATGGGCTATCAATTGTGGTTCATCGACCTCTTCGGTCGTACGGGGGAGTTGGATGGCCAAAGGCTGAGGATCAGAATGGCATCTAAAATTCGAAAAAAAAAAATAAAAAAATCACTGAATACATCTTCACTTATCGCCAATCATATATTTTTACTTTCACTTACCTATATATGAAATATAAAATTTCATCAAGTGTGTATGTATATGCCCGTGATGTGACAGCGAAAATTTCATCAAAATTGCTCATGGGGAGGGGGTACTTTATTTAATAAATTTTTAAGTTTTTTTCGATTTTCTCAAAAACGGCTCTAACGATTTTGATTAAACTGAGTATTTGATCTATTTATATGCCCGAGATATGACTGTATAAATTTCATCAAAATTGATCAAACGGAGGAGCTACTTTATTTCATGAATTTTGTCTAGTTTTTACGTTTTTTTCGATTTTCTCAAAAACGGCTCAAACGATTTTGATTAAACTCGGTATTTGATGTATGTAGATTTCCCCGACGTGACAGTCAAAAATTCATCAAAATTAATTGATTAGAGGGGGCACTTTACTTATTAAATTTTAAATAATTTTTTTACGTTTTTTTCGATTTTCTCAAAAAAGCTTCAAAGATTTTGATCAAACCGGGGATTTGACAGTGGGGTGATATGACAGCAAAAATTTTATCAAAATTGATCAAACGGAGGGGGCACTCCATTTCATAACTTTTTCCCCTTTTTACATTTTTTTTTTTCAATTTTATCAATATTAGTATTACTATTTTGATTAAATTCGTCAAGATTAATGAAAATCAAATATTCTTTTATATCAGGTAAGCTTTATCATCATTAAAATGTTCTGAGGGAGCATAAATGGATTAAGAGGCCTTTTTTGTTTTCCTATAAAGTACCTTTGTTTTAATTTATATGGAGAAATTATCTGTCTCTCGATACCCTAAAAATAAGAAAATAAATCAAGTAAACATATACAGGAGAAAAAAAAAAATATTCCGTCAACTCATAAAACACGTTGAGCACACGCATGCGGAGTACGCCTTTTGACAGACCATTGTTCATAATTAAAGCCGTTCTGTTCATTTAATGAAGATTATTTGTTTCATGGTAACTAAATGAAGTTTTCAAAGACTACATAGAGAATTATAAAATCAGAGGACTTGGAGTATTATGCTTGCATTGCCGAATTATCAGAAGTAAGAACTTTTATTTAATGATAAACATTTCTATACATTTTAATTTTAGATTGAACGTGTTTCATTGATTTTATCTTATACATTATAGCTCGCCATTAAAAACCGACATTACATATGGGATGACGTGATATTTCTCTTAGGAAAGTTTGTAACTTTTTATTTTGCAGTTTTTTTTTTTAATATTATTTCATATTACAAAATAAAAAGGTAGGAATTTTCCAAAGAGGAATATGAATAAAATTGCTTTGTCGAAGAACGTTGAAATTAGAGTTAGTCATTACAAATACATAATGACTAAACGTTACTCAAATAAAAAAAATCCATCTCTTGGCTACGAGGCTACATTAGCATCCGTATTAATCACTTAACAAGAACAAAACGACGGCTACACGATACCACTCAAGATAACTTCCGAAAGATTAACTGGAAGAACCTTAGGATATGGCAGACATCCTGAGAGAGCTGACATTTCGAAACAGAATGCTTGATAGGGCATGAGACTGAGGCTGCATCACGACTTACCTGACAGCCTAGCAAACAGGTAACGATACAATCCAGTGCAACAGGTACACAGTGGGAACCTCCCTTTAACGGACACCTAAGGTGGAAATATATTTTGTCCGTTAGAGAGAAGTTTAGAAAAGGAACCTATATTTTTATACAAACAAGAACATTATCAACCAACGTTTTTGGTTTTATGGTCAATCTTCTAGGGGTATTTGTAATTTACATTATTTGAATTAGTACATAAAACAGGCACAAAATAACTAAACAACCATTACGCTCACATAATAAACAAATTAAAGAACATATAAAAATTGTTGTTTGTTTGCTTAACTAGACTAGTTGTCCCCGCGCTCCAGTTAGCTCTCGCACTCGTTAATTTTCATTAACTAATTACTATGGGTTTTTTTTTCCTAGCTAATTACCTCTCGCAAAGGTAAATATTCAAAAGGTCCTTATTATGTGGTGAAGCGGCGGGGGAGGGCGGGTGGGGTTTTACCCCCCCCCCCTCTAGGCTACCTCTACCAACGTTTTCAATGCGATATGTTGTTAGTTCTCGCGAACTAAAATTTTAAAAACCGTAATTAATACGGCTTTTTTTTTCGCGACTAGTTACCTCTCGCATAGGTAATTAGTCCAAAAATCTTTATTAGGTAAGACTATAGAATAGGGAGGGGGGGGGGGTTCCCGACCCCACCAGGAACCACCACCGTCGCCAACTAGTTGTCCCCGCGGTCCAGTTAGCTCTCGCACTCGTTAATTTTCATTAACTAATTACTATGGGTTTTTTTTTCCTAGCTAATTACCTCTCGCAAAGGTAAATATTCAAAAGGTCCTTATTATGTGGTGAAGCGGCGGGGGAGGGCGGGTGGGGTTTTACCCCCCCCCCCTCTAGGCTACCTCTACCAACGTTTTCAATGCGATCTGTTGTTAGTTCTCGCGAACTAAAATTTTAAAAACCGTAATTAATACGGCTTTTTTTTTCGCGACTAGTTACCTCTCGCATAGGTAATTAGTCCAAAAATCTTTATTAGGTAAGACTATAGAATAGGGAGGGGGGGCGGGTTTTTCCCGACCCCACCAGGAACCACCACCTCGCGAGCACCACCCTCGAACAACCTTCACGTCGACTGTTCGCCAGTGTTCGAGGGTAGCGCTAGTGTCACTTTTGATTTGAGTTTTTCCCAAGTTACAGGAGTAGTTTGTGATACTAGTGCGCCGTTGTAATTCGTCTCCTATTTTTTTTAGTTTTCAGATAATATAATAATAATAATAAGTATATTTGACAAAATATACAATTTATATATAAATAAAATAAACAATTAAGGCATGGGAACCGTCTGCCGGAGTGTAGTTAAAAAATATTGATATTTTTAAACAACAAACACTAAAAGTAAACAAAATTTGAGTAGTTAAAAGAAACATATTAGTATTCAAAATAGAATTCATCTACATTACATTTGTACTATTAATAAATAGGAAATTAAATAAAAATAAAAATTAAATTAAGCTCCTAGGCGAACTCATTACAGATCAGTTTTTTATAATTCCAAGCATTTTTTGTGTTTTTAATAAGAAGAGACCAATTTTTACCGTTAAGTAGTTCAATAATGAATTCAAATGATAAAAGCCTTTCTCTTCTTCTTCAAAATCTGCAAGGCGGCAAGTATTGGGCACACTGCTAGAAAATGAAAAATGTCTTCTTTAACTCTATAATTACATAGGGTACACTCATACTGAGTGCTGGGTGCTGAGCTATTAAATGGCTTACAGTTCAAATTTAATAATTCTCCCCTTAGTTTAAATATTAGACGAATATCACTGAGACCTATATGAGTGTTTGCACCACCAGTCAAGTCAGCAGGTTTGACATTGAAGTCTAATACTTTATAAATATTATAACGGTGAGTCGCTTCAGCTCTTTCGATCAACTCATGTTTAAAACCCAGCCTCAACGCCTCTATTGTTCTCTCAAGTTTAGAAAAAAACCACTCTCTCTCTCATCCTCAACAAAACTAATAGAGATACCAGTTTTCTCATTCAGATAATATAAAATATATTGATAAAGGAGATTTGTTCTTCATCAGAAGCGTTGGGTGCGTCAGCCATATTTGTTCGCTTAACGTCACGTTAAGTCTAAATGGCTGTTCGTGGAACGCAGGTACGGCAAGGTTCGTGGGAGAACCTGTTCGAGGGTGAGGTTCGTAGAGTGTAAACGCACCTTTGCATATTGTTTGCTCCAGTACGTATAAGAGATCCTCCAGCCATGGGTATCAAAAGATGGACAAGAGCAACCGAAGACAAGTCGAAGTGTAGGAGATCGCTTTGCTATTGACCCAAATCGACCAGGCTAATTCACAAACAGATTGGGAAACAGCACTGGATCGATTGGCTATTAAAGTTATGAAGAAAAAATTATAGTAGCATATAAGTCCGTGGGCAAACTTATGCAGAGACGCACTAGACGATTATATAAGCTGGATTGCAGACGATGCAGCTAACAATAGGTTACAGTAATGTCGCAAGATGCAGGAAGATATTCCGGCTAAGGTCGCGCACGCCGTGTCAATCAGGCAAGGACAAAAGGGAAGAGTTCCAGTCTACTTCATTTCACTTTAACTTAACGGAACTATGAGACAGATGAAACGAAAACAGATATCTTGGCAAGTAACTTAGTAAATACCGTCTGGAACGGTTATAATTAGTAACAAGTTCTAATCATTTTATCAGGTTGGAAACTGGGCGCAAGCCAATTAGATTAAGGATCTTCGAAAGAACTCTTAATTGGGTGCAGAAATCATTGTCTATGACCCCGGACGAGATTCCAAGAAAATGTTTTGTTAATCTAATACGTACCGTTAATTTAAAAAATAGTAATTGGTTCACTCAAATAGATGGTATATTAAGGTAGTTAGGATATGAAAATACAAATTTTTTAACAGACAGGAACGCTTTGATACGTCGCACAGTGCTTCGAGTATATGGAGTTTTTGGACAAATCTCTTTTGACCACGGAATATTATAGGAAATGCTGAGCTGATTACGAATATACCTCACATGCGGGAAATTATATTTGACCAAGTTAGGGCCAAAAAAAAAGGCAAATCATGGTTTTGGCAAAGTATTACTTTCACTTACCTATATATGAAATATATAGTAAGTGGAAGTATTGCGATCGTGAAAATTTTCGACTTCCGGTTTTCAACGGAAATACACGTTTTGGGACCCCCTGAGTCGAAATAACCAAGTCCCGCGAAATGGTCTGTGTGTGTGTGTGTGTGTGTGTGTGTGTGTGTGTGTGTGTGTGTGTGTATGTGAACAGACTAGCTCAAAAACTATAAACCGTGGGAACCTGAAATTGGGTATTTAGTGTAGGTATATGCCCGCGATGTGACAGCAAAAATTTCATCAAAATTGCTCAACGGGAGGGGGTACTTTATTTAATAACTTTTTACGTTTTTTTCGATTTTCTCAAAAACGGCTCTAACGATTTTGATTAAACTGAGTATTTGATCTATTTATATGCCCCAAATATGACTGTAAAAATTTCATCAAAATTGATTAACCGGAGGGGGAACTTTACTTAATAAATTTTGTATTATTTTCACGTGTTTTTTTTATTTACCCAAAAACGGTTTTAACGATTTTGTTCAAACTTGGTATTTGATGTATTTATATGCCCGAGATATGACTGTAAAAATTTCATCAAAATTGATTAACCGGAGGGGGGACTTTACTTAATAAATTTTGTATCATTTTCACGTGTTTTTTTTATTTACTCAAAAACGGTTTTAACGATTTTGATCAAACTTGGTATTTGATGTATTTATATGCCCGAGATATGACAGTAAAAATTTCATCAATATTGATTAACCGGAGGGGGGACTTTACTTAATAAATTTTGTATCATTTTCACGGTTTTTTTTTATTTACTCAAAAACGGCTTTAACGATTAACAAAAATAAGATATGAATGTAGAAAAATGTGTGACTTTAGGAAATGATAATTAGCAAAACACGTCAATTTCTAATATAAGTAAGTTGGTAAGTGAAAGTTGTGTGTTGCGCGCACGCACCAGATTTTCTTAAATTTAAGGGAAATTAGAGAATCATTATTGGCTAGTTAAACAAAATTTATCTTCAATAAGATAATTAACCAAACACAACACATCAAACACAAAAGATACTTTCTTTATCTACTTATAAAAATAATATTTTACATAATAAAATATTTTTTTAAAATATGTACCTAAGAGAAATCTTAATAAAAAAAAAAATAAATAAAAAGCTAAAGCTTCTGGTTCAATGGCGAAAATTTCCATATTAAATTTATTTATATTAATTTAGTTAGTTTAAAACTATGTTATAATTAATTCAAATTAAATTGAACATTATTTTCATTTTAATAAGAAAATTATAACTAAAAGTTCTTATCGGTGAACAAATCTAAACTTGTTTCAATCAGCTTATTTCTAATAACACGGCATTTTTTTTATACCTGGGAGCCGCGGAAATCCACTTTTTAAAGAGTTCTTGATTTTTAAGACTTAAAAATATACATATGACTATTGGGCTAATTACATAAAAAATCAATTCCAAAATTAAATGAGAGTATTATTTTTAATTGAAAAGTCAAATATTACTTTAATAGGATGATGCAGTAAACGCAATTTCCAAATTCCAATTTTTTTAATTAGGGCATACTTTAAAATTATTGACATTGATCAATTTACTGTAGTAAAAACTAATATTTTTTATGGAATTGAGTGTAAAAATGTATCTAATTAGAACGGCTAATCTAATTGTTGTAGATGCGAATTGGTTCTCAAGCAAGTACTGAGTGCCTGATTTCATTTGAAAAACAATTGTCAAATTCAGAGTCGTAGGTTATCCCAGATTATCTTTATACATTGTTTATAAATCTAATCTAACCTTTTTTAAATTATTTATACATTTTTATTCTAAATTAGTTAGACTACAAATATTAAAAAAATGAAAGAGGTGTTTTGCAGACATTTTGAAATATTTCACTTTAAAATTAGTAGAACATCGAGAGAGTCAAACATTTTTCCTAACCTTGGCCATATTTTCCAAAATCTTTTCGACTTTCACTAAAATAAAGTTCACAGTATACCTCTTCTAAACAGAAAGAAGACTAAATGAAAAGATTACGACAAAGCCAAATGTTTACATCTTGTATTTACCTTCGATCTAAAATCCCTTCTTGGCTAATGCGAGTAAGTGGTCACTAATTCTGTTTTTTTCGAAACATTTCTTAATTTTAATAGCAATTGAGTTAGCAAATATAAACAGGTTATCAGAAGGGGACCAAATTAGTCTCAACAATGAAGTTTTTTATTAACTATTTATTAACCAATGTTGAGAGTTGTATCTGCCCTGTGTGACTTCAAATGATTTTGTCTACCTGTTTTACTGAACTGAAGATGGCTCAAAAGAGCCGAAACGTCTTTTAAATAAAAAACTTCATTGTTGAGACTAATTTGGTCCCCTTCTGATAACCTGTTGAAAAATACAGTCTCAAGAACTTAATATCTTATAAGTTAGCAAATATATATATAAATATTCTAATTAATGATCATTTACATCTTTAGGAACATATTAAATGCAAATTCAAGAAAAAATAAAAACTTGATTTTTCGATTTTTGTCCATTGATGGAAGCACCGAGATCGTAGAAAAATACCAGAATCAAATACCAGATCCGTATGCATGGAACACACCCTAAAATCCAAATATGTATAAAGATAACTATAGATTACTTAGGAGCATGGGCGAGGGTTATACTATCTTTTTTTCCTTTTATAAAAAGAAAACTGAGAAATTAAATATTATTTTAGTTGTGATTGCAAACATCCAGGTATAATAAGGATAGGGATCTTTAACGAACCTGACATCGTACAGGCTCGGGACCTCCATTTTACGTCCTGTCCTAGAGACGGTATAGCCTAGGATTTTTAGCCCCATTAAAAAATCCTAGGGCCACCTCTGGGCGAACTCGCGACCTTCAGGTAGAGAAGGTTTAAATATGAAATGGTAGTTCAGAATGTTGATAAATAATTTGAATAGTTAAATATCCTTAGTTAAACTTCCAAGATAACTCCAATTTATGGAGAGTTATTAATGTCTTGTAAAAAAAATGTTTTTTTGGTGGTTACGAGGTTTGCTAGTTTAACCAACCTATTTGTATTTTTAAATATTTTATATTTTATAGTTGAACGGTGCCAAATGAGAAGAAACTAACACGTGTTTTAAAAATGAAGAAGTTTGTAACGTTAATCTCGAGTTTGTTATCCAAGTAACAGTATCCTGAATGAAGAATGAATGTCAAATGACAGATGCTGCCGTTATGCCTGTTACGAAACATCTGTATTACGTAACCGGTTCCGAATCAGTGACAGTTACAAATGGAACTACAAATAACACTTAAGTTCCTGGGTACCCTATCAGCCTTAGTTATGGCCACTATAGTCTGTAATCCGAGGCCTATTCTCAACTATTTATTAGCTGTAAGATCTTTTCGATGTTCTATCGATCAGTAATCTATTGATAAAGGTCATCTTTCGGATGTCCATCCACCTTTAGCTTTCTTTTACAATATAACGGATTAAATTTTAATAGATTAACATGAAAATATCCTTTAAACAAAAATATACAAGAAGTGATTAAATATGTGTTGTTTTTGGTATTGATAAGAATAATTTTTGGTTCAAAACACACTGGAAATTCATGGTATATTTTTTTTTAAAGGTATTCCACTTTCTTTTATATAGGTCGAGACTTGACTGTTACAAATTTTCGAATTTATTTCTCAGCAAAGTTGAAACTAAAAGAAATATTTGAATATATTTATTTGTTTTATTAATACAACAAAAAAAATTCACTTTGTGATTATTATTACCTTTACCCTCAATCATGGATCCTGCCCACAAGTAACCTTAAATGATAATCCAATCCCTGATTCCCAAGCAGTAAGATTTTCGGGCTTCATACGGACAAGAGACTGACATGGAGAATCAACATCGGACTGAAAAGGAAACAACTTAATAAACGATTTGGAATATTATCTAGGTCATTCGACAGACGTACGAAATTATCAATAACTAAAAAACTAACTATTTACAAAGTACTAATACGAACATTATGGACATACGGGATAGAACTTTGAGGTTCTGCAAAACCCTAAAATATCCAAAGCATTCAGTCATTCCAGTCCAAGGTATTGAGGAAAACATACCATGCATATGTGACAAATGACTAATTGCACAAGGACCTGAATATCCCAGCAGTTATCGATACAGCACACAATACTACAAAAACTTCCACCAAAGACTAACTTTTAACACGAGCCCCTTAGCACAGACACTAACATCAAACATAACCCTTACATTCCACCCCAGCCACTTTTGCTGGGTATAATCTTACTTAGTTTTGATTATCTCAGTTCTTATATGATATTCTAATATTTATGCTTAAATTAGTTTCGAATGAGATTAAGACGATTAGGGAGTGCTGTGTAAAAGTTTTTATTTCTTTTTTTGAAAATAATGATAACTTTTTACATATCTTCTCCTCACTAATGCCTGTGCAACATCTACGTTCATACTGTGGCGAAGTAAAAGACCTTGCCCAGCGAGAAAGTGATAGTTACTGAGTAGAACTCATCAGTAGTCGAGTCGCGAGCGTCTTCCCTAATAGGAAGCCTCATCCTCAGCACAGCGGTTGTCCTTTTCAGTCTAGGATCCTTAAGGACCTCTTTTACTGAAAGAAAACAATTAACGTCCTTTTTGTTTCCTCAAATACCTCTGAGGAAAAAGCAATGTCTCTAAAGAGAAGGGGGCACTTTATTTTATAATGTTTTTCCCATTTTTGCGGTTTTCCCGATTTTCTCAAAAATAGCTTTAACTAGCTTTGATCAAATATCAAAAATAGCTTTGATCAAACTCGTCATGTTTTATGAGAATCAAGTATTCTTTAATATCAGGTAAGTTTTGTTATTATTAAAATGTTCTGAGGGGGCTTAAATGGGGAAGGGGCCTTTTTTTTTTCATATAAAGTACCTTTGTTTTGGTTAATATGAAGAAATTATCTGTATCCCAATAATAAAAAGTAAGAAATGGCCAAATATGAAATATGAAAAAAAATGAAGTATACACAAGAGGAGAAAAAAAGAAAAATATTATGTTTACTCATAAAACACGTTGAGCTTACGCATACGCAGTACGCCTTTAATGCTTTATAATTAAAGATGTCTGTTCATTTAATGGAAATTATTTGTTTCATGGTACCTAAATGAAGTTTTCAGCAACTACTTAGAGAATTATAAAATCAGACGACTTGGAGTATTATCCTTGCATTGCCGAATTATCACAAGTAAACACTTTTATTTAATAATAAAACAATTCAGTTTACTTTAAAGAGCCAATACAAACAAAAATAAGTAAATTAATGTGGAAAAATGCGTGACTTTGAGAAAGGGCATTTAACAAAACATGTCAATTTCTAATCAAAGTATGTTGGTAAGTGAAAGTTCTGTATTGCGCGCATTGCACAAGATTTTTTTTTTGTTTACATAAAAAAGATTCGCCTCGGACGGTTTTGTACCGGTATGATTTGTTACCAGTTGCCTGACTGTCTCTTTTCTAAACTCTGCAATATACCCTGATGTTTTATTGTCATTTAATATTAAAAAATATTCTAAATTTTGTAAATCGAATAACAGCAATATAAGGCATAATAAGGGCTTCACCAATTGTTTAATTTATTTTTTAACTTCTAAATAACTTCCGACAACTGATTAGCCATCTCGTTACGAGCATGCCCAGGGACATAACATTCTAAGATGTTCACTCGTTCTAATTGGACGGGATACTGAGGAATTCACGACGGGGTAACATCGAAACGGTACCGCGTTTTATATATGTAAATTAAGGGGTTTTGTTGTATAATTTGGTAAGTAGTAGGAATACAGAGCCGATCAACAGGTAATGATTACATCCAAGACCTTGCGGTAAGAGTGAGCGGGAAGATCAGCTGGTAACTAGCTACCTTCACCAAAGCAAAGGTCACATAGCATTCGGTATCAGGGAAGCATCTGCTGCTATCAATTGTAGTGATTATATCTAATTCGACGTTTATATTTTGTGTATATATGGAATTGTGGAACTGCACGACATTTGTCACATTTTGACTTTGACTGCAACCTATGCCAATGACACTGCAATTTTAACAAAACATAATAACCCAAGACTGGCATCACCAAATTTGCAAAATCACTTATTACATTTAAAAAAATCTGGTGCGTGGTCGCAACACACAACTTTCACTTACCAACTTACTTAGATTAGAAATTAATGCATTTTGTTAATTGCCACTTCTCAAATGAACAGAACAGCTTTAATTATGAACAATGGTCTGTCATTAAAGGCGTACTCCACATGCGTGGGTTCAACGAGTTTTATGAGTTGACTGAATATTTTTCTTTTTTTCTCCTCTTTATGTTTTCTTCATTTTTATCATATCTCATATTTAGCCATTTCTTATTTTTAGGCGTAACGAGAGACAGTTAACTTCTCCATATAAACTAAAACAAAGGTACTTTATTAAGGAACAAACATAAAAGTCCCAACCCCCCCCCCCCCCAAAAAAAAAGCCCCCTCAGAACATTTTAATAATGATACAGCTTACCTGATATCGAAGAAAACCTAATTTTCATTAAACATGACGAATTTGATAAAAATCGTGAAAGCCGTTTTTGAGATAATCTAAAAAAAGGTAAAAATTGGAAAAAAAGTCATGAAATAAAGTGCCCCCTCAGTTGGACCAATTTTGATGAAATGTTGGCTTTTACATATTTGGTATATACGTACATCAAATAACCAGTTTCTTCAAAATCGTTAAAGCCGTTTTTGAGTAAATAAAATATATGTACACGTGAAATTGGTACAAAATTTATTAAGTAAAGTCCCCCCTCCGGTTGATCAATTTTGATGAAATTTTTACAGTCATATCTCGGGCATATACATACATCATATACCCAGTTTGATCAAAATCCTTAAAGCCGTTTCTGAGTAAATAAAAAAAACACGTGAAAATGATACAAAATTTATTAAGTAAAGTCCCCCCTCCGGTTTATCAATTTTGATGAAATTTTTACAGTCATATCTCGAGCATATAAATAGATCAAATAGCCAGTTTAATCAAAATCGTTAGAGCCGTTTTTGAGAAAATCGAAAAAAAACGTAAAAAGTTATTAAATAAAGTACCCCCTCCCTTTGACCAATTTTGATGAAATGTTGGCTTTTACATATTTGGTATATACGTACATCAAATAACCAGTTCCTTCAAAATCGTTAAAGCCGTTTTTGAGTAAATAAAATATATGTATACGTGAAATTGGTACAAAATTTATTAAGTAAAGTCCACCCTCCGGTTGATCAATTTTGATGAAATTTTTACAGTCGTATCTCGGGCATATACATACATCATATACAAAACAAACACAAAACACAAAACACATAACAAACACACACAAAAGAAAGGAATTAACAAACAAATGAAATACAAGAATAAATCAAAATCGAATAAGTTGACAAGTGTAAGAGAAAACTGTAAGATATCTGTTTAATGCAGGAAATCTCTTGGCCAACGCCTCAACAATCTTCTTGGCGGATTATAAGGGTTTGTGGGAGTGTGTAGAGCTTGTGTTAGTGGGTTGGAATTTAGAGTAAGTCTGTCATGAAAGTTACGGTAGCGCTCTATGGCTGTTTCTTTGACGTAAGGAATGTCAAGGTCAGTGTGTAAGGTCTCGTTAGTGACATAAAAGGGGGCATCTACGATCTTTCTTAGTATTTTAGATTGGAATGACTGTATGAGTCATATATTAGATTTTTTGGCTGTTCCCCATAGCTCAATACCGTAAGTCCTAAGTGGTTTAAGAAGTACTTTGTAAACGGTTAATTTATTTGTCATAGATAATTTTGATCGTCTGTCAAGTAGCCTTGAAAGAAGTCCGTACCGCTGGTTCAGTTCTTTTCTTTTGCGTTTAACATGGTCTTTCCAAGTCAGTCGTTTGTCCATGTATAGGCCGAGATAGCGTACTGAATCAGAGGTGGGTATCGGAATGTTGTTAAAAAATACCTGAGGGCAAGAGTCGTGCTTAAGTGAAAAAGAGACATATTGGCTCTTGGCTTCATTCATTTTTAGCCTCCATCTTCGAGCCCAACATGCTACCTCGTCTAGGTGTTCTTGGAGCACTTGTGAAGCTTTAGTGGCATCTTTGTTTGATGTCAAGATAGCTGAGTCATCAGCGAATGTAGCCAATAGGGTTTCCGGATGTTGGGGAATGTCTGAGCAGTATATATTAAATAATGTCGGGCCCAAGACACTACCCTGAGGCACACCAGCTCGTATTCTTTTTATTTTAGAAAATTCATTATCAATTTTTACACGGAAAAATCTATCTTTTAGATACGATTGCAGTATTAGAAAGTATGTTGATGGTATAAATGATTTCAATTTACTAAGTAATCCGTCATGCCAAATTCTGTCGAAAGCTTGGCTCATGTCTAAGAAGACACCCGGGCAATAAAATTTAGATTCCAAGGAGAAAGAAATATAATCGACTAAACGATAACATTGTTGAATTGTAGAATGATTTTGTTTAAACCCGTATTGAACATTTGGAATAACGTCGAATAGATTAAGAGAATTTAGACGCCGCAAAAGAATTTTTTCGAATAATTTGGATAAAGAAGGTAGAAGACTGATTGGACGGTAAGAATCGACACAATCTACGGGGTTGTTGGGTTTGTGAATCATTATAATAACCGAGTATTTCCATAAGATTGGGAAGTGCGTGGTTTTTAAGATTGAGTTGTATATGTTTGTCAAAAATATTATTGCTTTTTTAGGTAAGTTTTATAAAATACGATTGGTAATGAGATCATATCCGGGTGACTTTCTGTTAGGTAAGCTATTGATAAGATTACTAATTTCGTCAGGATGGAAAGGTTTCGGTGGTGGAGACATCTGCAAGGGAATTCGTAGCTGATGCTCAACTAATCTTTCACTCAGTGAATCTTGAAATTCACTGTGTAGAGTAAATATGTTTTCCAAGTGACTTGCAAACAATTCAGCTTTTTGTGCATCTGACTTGGCCCACGAGCCATCAGGATACCGAATAGGATGAGATGTTTCTTGATGGTCCAACAAGCGTCTTGTTATCCTCCATATTGATTGACTGTTGTTATCACAACTACTTAGAAGACTGTTAAAATTTTCATTTTTTGCTGTTTTTAATTCATTCCGCAATTCCTGTGTTAGTCTATTTAATAGCAACTTATCAGAAGGATAACGCGCCCGCTGCCATTTCTTCCGTGCTCTTCGTTTCTGTTGTAAGAGATATCTTATTGACTCTGGAACCGCCTGATTTTTGCTATTAATTCCAATACTCTGTTTTGGGGGACCGGAGGAAGAGTTCCAGGCTGCCTGTTGTATGGCGCGAGTTAAGGATTGGACAGCATCGTCAACATCTTCTGGTGTCCTCAATGTAGTGTTTAAAGATATTGATCCATTCAATATGGTCTTGAACCTTTTCCAATTAACATAACCAGGGGTAAGAGTCGGTTGTGGAGTTTTGAATAATGGATTAACATCAATTGATAATATTAGCGGGGAATGATCAGAGGAGAGATCAGTTAAGTTTTTGACATCAAAGTGCAGCTGTTTAAGCCCCTTACAAATAAAAAAATCCAAAATGTCTGGGATTCTGTTTAGATCAGTGGGCCAATAAGTTGGTGAAGTAGGAGGAATGGCTGTACAATTGTTCGAGAGCATAGCATTATGGAGAGCCCTTCCTCGGGAATTAGTCATTCTACTACCCCATACTTGATTTTTGGCATTAAAATCCCCACCACAGATGAACTTACTACCCAAGGTTTTGAATAGAGATTGAAAGATTGGGAACGACAAGCTCATACCAGGCGGACAATAAGCAGCAGCAACAGAAAACTCAAAGGAAAAGACTTGTAAGACAATGGAGGTGCACTGTAAACATTCACTTGCCTCAGATGAGTTAAAGTAGTGACTAATGGATTTTTTAACAAGAATCAGAGAGCCACCTTTGGCACAGTTTGAAGGGTGGTCAGTTCTAAAGGTGTTGAAAGTTGGAATAAGGAAATTAATGTTGCTTGTCAGGTGCGTCTCAGTTATTAATGCTACATCTATGTCGTTATCTTTTAAAAATACTTCTAGCTCATTTCTGTGTGAAAGTACTCCATTTGAGTTCCATAAAACAATTTTTATCCCACTCATGATGTTAGCTTAGGCAAGAGGTGTTGCATTAAGGTGGTGAGTAGTGAAATTAAAGGAGTAACAAGATTTTTAAATTCACTAATGAAGTCAGTTAGTTGTGTAGTTATGTCAGGTTGGGTTGTGCTATGGGAAACAGCATTGGGTCTAGAATCTGCCGGAGTTGTTTGTGTTGGTACAATGTGTGGAGGTGTTAAATTTGTAACGTCAGGTTGTGTTTGTTGAGGCGGTGACACAAGAGATTTTACCTGCATAACAGCTCTGTTGGGCGTCCCTTCTTCCTTCCGCAATCCCTCAGATTCTGCATAGAACCTTGGACTTCTGGGTGGTGGATGTCGTCGGAGCTGATTCAGTTCTTTGTGAACGATGCAGCCTCTGTAGTTGGCCGGGTGATCTTCTCCACAGAGGGCACATCTGGGGGGAACATCCCTTGGCTTCTTGCAGCTAATTGAAAGATGTTGATCTCCACATTTGACGCAACGTGGCTTAAGGTTACAATACGATTTCGTATGCCCATATGACTGGCACCTTTTACACTGTACAATTTCATTTCTGTGAAAAGGTTCCTCTACTGTAATTCTTGTATGGTACAGATATTGAAGAGTAAATATTTTATCACAATTTTCAGTTTTTTTAAGGTCAACATAAAACATAGGCAATGGAATTTTCGTTCTAG
This sequence comes from Aelia acuminata, assembly GCA_911387785.2. Classification (NCBI taxonomy): domain Eukaryota; kingdom Metazoa; phylum Arthropoda; class Insecta; order Hemiptera; family Pentatomidae; genus Aelia; species Aelia acuminata. The sequence continues at coordinate 145,309,399 of OU426981.1, read as the reverse complement.
GATGAAGAATGTTATGAACTTTGATAACTGCATAACCTTCCTCTTCGAGTTCCTGTTTGATAATCTCACAGCTTAATGTGGGGTGTAAATTTTTTATGACTACTCGAAAAGACCGATCTTCTTGCAGCTGATATGTGTGGAATTGGGCGTTTTTTGCTTTTAAGTATTTTACAGTTTTCCTATAAGCATCTGAATCAATTGGCATAACAACGGTATTGTTTAAATTAGATTTTAGTGTAAATTTTTTGACCCCTACTTCTTTAATGAGATCGTCACAAAACTGAGCGAAATTAATAACGGCTTTAACATAGATCGGTGGTGGTGGCTTGGAAGTGATTGAATCTTCCTGCTTCGTAGTTTGGCATTGGGTTTCTTCTTCGACATTCAAGACGCTAAACGGGTTCACAGATTCGAAGCTATGTTGTCTACTAAGCAAAGTTGGCTCAAGCCTAGGAGACAATGAATTTCTTCTGGTTACCTCGGTCCATTCGTTATCTTTGCTTGAGCTAGCCACTATAACAGGCTGCGTAGGTAATTTACTTTTGTTAATATTTATAACCTTTTTATCTGAGGCAGTGTTTTTGGTTAATTTAGCAGTAGACTGCATAGGCAGTTTAACTTTATTAATAGTTACAATCCTCTTACCTTGAGCACCAGTTCTGGATCTCAATGGCTTAGATGAGAGCGTAGATTTAATAGTATTCTTGCTGACAACCATGATACTATTTGCAGTATCACCGATTACTAGTACCTAATGCATTTCGCCACACTGTCCAGGTCCTAACTGGGTCAAACAACAAGCAAGACCTAATATTTTCCTGAAGTTTTCTTATTTAAACACAGAATTTTCAAAGAAAGATTTTTCTACACTCGTTAACAGTATATCGCACAGCTTTATTTATTTATTTATATTTAAAATTAAAAAAAATATTGTTGGGTATTAATTCATTAATACAATTTATTTTTTTCTAAGTTATTTAAAGGTATTTAAATTTTCATTAACCTGACTGTTAATTTTTTTTTCATTTGCTTTGTTACTATTTTATTTGCAATCGCTTATTAGTCTCATAGTAAGTCACAGATATGGATCTAAAAAGAATAAGTAGGTAATAATAATTACCGAAGTAAATTAAATCCCCCACAGAAACAGAAGAAATTACAAAAATAATTAACACAAAAGTTGAACGGAAGAAAGGCTAAAAAAAAAATAAGAGTGTGTGAAAGTGAAACATTGACCATAATAGAAGGTGAAATTGGCACACACCGAGAAGAGATTCTTTTGTAACGGCTACATGAAAGAACAGGTTCTTTTGTAGCGGCTACTAGAAAGGGCACCCTGGGGGCTATTATCATCTTGAAAAAAAAAACCTCTTTTCGGTTCAAAAATGGAGAGTTTCGGTGAAGCTTTCATTTCAAACAAGAATACATATCACTTCCGGTGGATCAATGGCCGAGTAGGCAAAGTCGTAACAAAAGAGGCATTGACCATGACAACGTATGATTGGGAACTCGAAGATAGCAAGTTCAAAACCCGGAGCCAGGAGACATTTAACCCTTAAGCAATCACGTCGGGTCAATATGACCCGACACATAATTCTGCTTCAATTATTCATATCACCTTGGAGGTTTTGAAGGTAGAGCTTTTTAAATATCGTCTATAACAATATTTTCATACTAAAACATCGGTACATCATAATGAAATAAAGTTAGAAATAGTATTTCAAGCAAATTTGACCCGAGGTGACTACATTATGGCATATACATTACATGGCGCTTCCTTATTTGACCCGATGTGAGTGATTATGTAAGTCTTTGTTTCCGCTCAAGACGCCAATTTAATGCGTGTGTTTACAGTGAATAGGCCTCCTTTGTTTACCAGTTCTGTTTTTAAAACCAATTGTTTATAGGAAAATTTTCTTTTCAAATAGCCGACCTCGCACATCAGCTGATGAAAATTCACATTGTCAAAAGATCCCAAAGCCTCGTACCACCTAAATTACTAAAACAAAAAATTAACATGTATTCAGAAGAGAATGAAATAATAATAATTGAGGAAAATGCAGAAGAAGTATCAACCCGAGGAAGAAAACGGAAAAGGTGCCACATTTGTCCTAGCACAAGGGAAACAAAATATTCAACATTCTGCTCCAAGTGTAAACAGTGTATTTGTAAAAACCATTCATTAATTATATGTTTGGAATGTAAAGACTGAAATTAGGCAAATATAAAGTTAGAATTTCTCTATTACACCATTAAATATTACCAATCACTGCATTAATTTTTTTTTAATATTATTTTTGGAAGAATATTGATACCTTTTCTACATTAATAAATATATTTTTTTTGTGATTTTAATAAATAAACCAATTAAACTAATCGTTGGTAATAATTGAATCTTTTTTTTAATACATTAAGTACCTTTTTCATTATATCTTTTTATCGGGTCATTATGACCCGAGGTGACGACTCATGTAATTTCAAGGCAGGTAATTGCTGAAGGGTTAATATTACTAGGCTTCAATCCCCCACCCTCTCCCCTGGCCCGGTAAACCTCGTATATCCTAAAAAGCGAGGAAGAGGTGGGAAAAAATTATATCACTTCGACATAAAAATATATTCATAAGGGCCTATTCACACTATCGGCTTCCCTCCCGGGGTCCGCTCAAGCTGTACCCCATTCACACTATCGCTCCGCTCCCGGTCCGATCTCCTAATGTCTTATCATATCCACATTATATAATTTTACACCGTTCACGATTGAAGCCTTTAATAATTGAAGTCGTTTGTATTTAGCTTTTAATTAATAATTAACTTACAGTTATTAAAGTTCAGAAGGACCCCCCATTATCCGGGTCTCTATTAACCGAGGTTCCGAGGAGCCAATTTATTTATTTATTTTTTTTTAATAAGCTGTTTTTAGTTTGTATGCTATTTATTTTGTATGTATAGGTAATACAGTGGATATCGTTTATAACGACATCGGTTATAACGACATACCGCTTATAGCGACGGGAATCTTAAGTCCCTGGTCCCTAGGTTCATAGTTTAACGAATTTTTATCCGGCTATTACGACCACGGCTATTGCGTCTGATCGGCTTTAGCGACCCATTTTGAGTCCCCCAGGGGCAAAAAGATCGGTTATAACGTCCGGCTTATTATATTTCTTTGGTGACAGAAAGACATCTATAAGAAAGATAAAAGAACATAAAAGACATCTATCACCTTTTCTAGGAAAATCCCTCCCCTAATTGTTTGTGTTTTTATTCCTTCAAACGAATTCGAATCAGTTGCGGCCTAGTTCTCAAATAAGACACTTTTGCGTGGTGATATCTGGTTGTTTGTTTGGATGTTAGTTGCGGTTTTGTTCTCGATACACTTGTACGTGATGATACCATGTCAAGGAGAAGTGCATTTTCGCTAGAAGAACGATTTTGCTGCACATTTGCTGTCGGCAGGAAAATGGAGAGTCGAACAGAAGTCTTGCGGAGGAATTGAATGTAAGTCATTAAACTATTTCAACAATATGGAAAAATAGGGACACCATTCGGGGACTAGTTGAACGCGGTGAATCGTTCAAGACAAAAAAAAAAAAGTAAGGCTACCGGCGACAAAGTCAACTGTGCTCTAATAACATGGTTTCGACCCCAACGCAGCCGTATTGTTCAAATATCAGGGACAATTTTACTCAAAAAAGCCAATCATTTTCTAAAATTAATTAATGAATCCACTTCAGAACCGTCTAGCGACTCGACAAGTAGTATTTCGCGAGGATGGATTCAAAGATTTTGTACGCACCATAATATTATTTTTTAAGCGGTGACTGCTAGCGTCCCCCAAGGGATAACCAGCGATTGGCTTCCGTCAGTATGGCCATCAATTACGATGATTCAAATATTTTTAACGCAGATGAAACTGCGGGGGGAGAAATGTTCTAATGGAAAACTGTCCAAGAATAGAATAAGGGTTTTTGGTGGCAGCCAATATGACTGGAATTGAAATAAACTTTTTATAATAGGAAATTTGTAGTTGTAAGAAGGCTATCATAACAATCAGCTGTTAAAAATGGCCTTGAACTGATATAGCGACCGGCGTCGTTATAAGCGATATGTCGGATGTAACGACGATCGCCTATAACGACGAAGTTTTTACGGCCCCTTCAATGTCGTTATAAACGATATCCACTGTATTTATTTTAAAAAATGAATACGAAAATATTTTTTACGATTACACAATGGTTAATTATCTATTGTTCTTAGAAATTATGAAATAAAATCATAAATGGAAAATACACGGCAAGCTGGTATCGGATGATGAGATGTTTCCGGTAACCATTACTCCAATTCATATTGTATGAACGGTATTGTTTTCGAGTCTTCCTAGGGAACTCCTACTCTGGCCTTTATGACTTCATAACAAAATATTGTCAGTTGTGATTTAGTCTCTATTTAAATACGAACCAACAAAATGTCGCGAAAAAGGAAACCTGTCGTTTTAACGCTTGAACAGATATTAACCATTATAAACCGAGTAGAAAAGGATGCAAGTTTTAAAACTTTGTCCGTTGAATTAGGAATCGGCAATCAAACTGTTGGTGATATTTTGAAGAAGAAAAAAGACATTTCCGACTTCGTATCGTGGTCGGCACAAACATCGCATCCTCGGAAAACAATGAAGAACTCTACATTAAAAGACGTAGATAAGCTGTCTGTCAGTGGTTAATGCAAAAACGCACTGAAGGGGTTCCAATTTCTGGGCCAATGGTGAGTGAAAAAGCAATATGGTTCCATGAAAACTTTAAAATTGAGTTGCCAATCTCCGTTTCCCAAGAATGGTTACACAAATATTAAGTCAATAAAATGCTATAATTCGATTATCCGGGGTTTGCGATTATCCGTGGACCCCCATACCCATCATTACCCCGGGGTTCTTCTGTATAAGTTTCTAAAATTCAGAGATTAACATACTATTCTTTTAAATAATTTATTTTTTGAAGAGAAAAGATTTGGCTCCGCCGGGAGTAGAACCCGGGTCTCCTGCGTTACATGCGAGGATGCTAACCACTACACCACAGAGCTCGGCTCAAGGCAGAGCAAATCCTTCCTCTTCACTGATACCTACTCCCCTTATCTCACAAGTTTTGCGAGTAGTAGCGGGAGGTGGACAAATTTTGTCCAATTTATGATATTTATTGACATAAGTCAATTTTTTTTTTTAAATTATTTTACTTAATCCAATCTTAAATTGTGGCTGACCACCAATTTTAAATAGTAAGTAGGTAATCAGTGAAGAGGAAGGATTTGCTCTGCCTTGAGCCGAGCTCTGTGGTGTAGCGGTTAGCATCCTCGCATGTAATGCAGGAGACCCGGGTTCGACTTCCGGCGGAGCCAAATCTTTTCTCTTCAAAAAATAAATTATTTAAAAATAATTTAAAATTGGTGGTCAGCCACAATTTAAGATTGGATTAATTACTATTCTTTTAACATTTCGCGAATCAAGGCATCTTCAGGGGAATAAAAACAAAATACTAACAATAGAAATCACATATAGTAACGACATGACAGCAATAGGTAACGGCATTTATCCCATCAGCGTTGTTAAGAAAGGCAATAAACAGATTACATACCATAAATTTAAGTGATCCGACCATATAAATGAAGGTAGGGCACCTGTGGTATAGTGGTTAGTATGGCAACCTACAATACTAAAGGTCGCGGGTTCGCGTCCGTGGTGGCCCTAGGATTTTTTAAAGGGAGTAAGTAAAAAATCCTTGACTAAGCCGTCCCTCGGATAGGACGTAAAATGGAGGTCCCGAGCCTATACGATGTCAGGTTCTCGTTAAAGATCCCTATCTTAATTATACTTGGATAGGCAAAATTTAGGACTCCCGCTGCAGCATCGTCCGATTAGCCTTTGTGGCTTTAAGGGACGTTAAAACAAACTAACAAACAAAAACGGTTAATAAGAGTACTTCACATTTTCATACCAAGATTGTTCAATTGCTCCATTGTCATTGCCCTTGGCGGTCAAATAGCAAAGTAACATTTGGTTCTTCGTTCCAAATATTTATCCGTTTAATAGGCCTTTAGACACGAATTTGATATTTATAACTATTACAAGAACATACGGTTATAAAATTGTATTTTCTCCGGGCCAAAGGAGGTGGCCCGCAATTGGAACTCCAATCCTTCACAAAATTCTTAATGCTCCTAGTTTTTCACAATTAAACATTAATTATCCATATATTTTTATTGTTATTTTTATAAATTTTAAAATCTTATAATATTTAAAAAAAAAAAAAAAGAACAATAAATAAAGGAATCCAAATGAGGGCTTTAAATATTCAGTTCCCATTATCTTGTCGTTAGCTGGAAGAGCCTTTTCTGGATTTCTTTACAATTTCAACCTCCCCCCCCCCCCCGTCTTCTTTGAAATCTCTTTGAATATTTATAATCCAACGGAGCGAATCGGAAAGAAAAAGTCGCTTAGAGTTCTTCAATAATGAATCGGATACGAAGTTTTACAGGATGTCAGTAAATGTTTTACTAAACTTTTTATCATTTTATTCCTTAAAAAAACAAGAAGAAATTGAAACAATGCTCTCTGGAAAAGAAAATTCACTTCTTTATTTTCAAGTCACTCGATCGCTTCAAGAAGTATATATTTATCTTCTGGGAGATAAAGGGTTGACATTTTGATATAGGGGAGCTCATTGGTGGAGGCGCATTAATCAAACGTTTAGCGTCCTACTATTGGACAGCTAGCTCCATCATTCTGTCCAATAATAGCTGTTCAATGTCTGATAGCTTTATCAATTCAGCCAATAGGAAACCAGACGGTCCAAACTAAAATTAATTTTTTAATATATTTTATCTTCCCTAAACTTCATAGGTATGTGTTGTTCATTAATTTCAATAAAATTTATATAATACATTTTTATAAATCATCTATAGGGGAGAGCGGGGCTGGTTGGCAACAGTTTTCACTTTTTTGATTGTTGAGTCGTTCCTGTTAATATAATCCCAATATGGCTGATACCAGTGTAAACTCCAAGTATTAGAGTACTTCAACTATTTTTTTTCAACGCATAATATTTAATACTAAGATCATAGAAAATTGAAGAATTCGTCAATCCAGAGTAAGCCAATTAACCCCCTATGTGGGGCTGGTTGGCCTAGAAGGTGGAGTTGTTTACCCATCTCATTCAAGTACTACCTGACATATATTATTGTTATTAAAAGCTGCACTATATGTAATGGTATAATAATTTTGAATCGGTTTTTAACAGCTTTTAAGGGAAAATAGAATGACAATAGAAGAAGATAGAAGTTTAGACTGTCGTCACTTTCTGCATAGGAAATATTGCTCTCATCCTCCTCGATGGAACTAAAGACGTTTGGTAGTTTCACCTTTGTTTATGTTTACCTTGCTTTTGTGAATTGCTACTGCGCCAAAAAAAAAGTTGAAGAGAGCCAACTAACCCCACAGGAGAGATCGTATGAAAGATGGCTGCCAGGACAGGGGAGAACAATCAAACAAGAAACTCGTTAATCGACAGGTTAGGTTTTTCAAAGGAGTTTGGACCTATGTGAACAGAATCGGAGTTTAATGTTTTGCCATCCCTTTAAACCAAATTTACTGAAAATATAAAAATTTACTTACATGTTGTAAAATCAATCAATGAAGCACGCTCTTCTCTACACTGTTTGCATCAGATTGAAAACTCAGAACAAGACTCCCGAGGTCGAGCGGGTCACATGGTATAATGGTGGGGCCTTCACAACAGGTATGACGGAAACTATAAGCCAATGGCCAACCTACCCCCTACGCCAACCAACCCCGCTCTCCCCTATGTAATAAATTTTTATAATAATTTTATAAATTATTAATTTGTTTATAAGGTGTACTCAAAGGCTAAATAAACTACGTTAAATTATTTTTGTGGTGTCTGACCCCTTAATCCACGTCCAGGCCCTTAGCCGGCACTCCTGCTTCGTCAATGAGCGAGCGGACGTCGTCCGAATTCATTAGCCCTTTACCGGCCATTTTTATGTGTTTGAGTAAATTAATGTGCTCTTACTACAAATTCGTGACATATGTGTGTGTCGTCATTTTTATGTACGCTGCATTTTCATATAATCTCATGGAAAAGATCGCTTTTTCTTCGCCTTCAGCCTGAGACCAGATGCCGATCGCCAGGATTAGGGTTCCATGTGCTTTGTCCTATTTTATCCCTTTTCCCTTTACCCCTCTTTCCTTCTGACACGTAGCTCTAATTTCAGGTTGTGTTCGTGCGATCCAGCAGTTCGAGGTAAGCGACCTTATATATATTTAATTTTGTTTGATTTCCATTTGCTCTCTGAGCTCACCAAGGTTTAATCCCCATTTAATTTCAATAATTTTCTTTTATTTTCACTTAATCTAATTTATTACTAAACATGTGTATTTTTCTAACTGTTTTGATGATATACTTAGTCATGCAAAATTAATAATGATAATAAAGGCAGAAGATTCGAAATAGAAAAGTCGAGTCGACACCTCCAATCGCTCCTTACAAATCATAAATATCTATTATTTATTTATTGTCAATAGTAAAAGAGAGAGGGCTTTTAGCAAAATTATAATAATATTTTATGTATTCTATTTATTTTTTTGGCGTTACTGATTTAATATTGGTAAGAGTAGTGTTTGTTTGCTTTTCTCTCCGTTTTTTTACTTTCACTTACCTATATATGAAATATATAGTAAGTGGAAGTATTGCGATCGTGAAAATTTTCGACTTCCGGTTTTCAACGGAAATACACGTTTTGGGGTCCCCTGAGTCAAAATAACCAAGTCCCGCGAAATGGTCTGTGTGTGTGTGTGTCTGTGTGTCTGTGTGTCTGTGTGTGTGAACAGACTAGCTCAAAAACTATAAACCGTGCGAACCTGAAATTGGGTATTTAAAGTATGTATATGCCCGCGATGTGACAGCAAAAATTTCATCAAATTTGCTCAAAGGGAAGGGGTACTTTATTTAATAACTTTTTAAGTTTTTTTCGATTTTCTCAAAAACGGCTCTAACGATTTTGATTAAACTGAGTATTTGATGTATTCATATGCCTGAAATATGACTGTAAAAATTTCATCAAAATTGATTAACCGGAGGGGGGACTTTACTTAATAAATTTTGTATCATTTTCACATGTTTTTTTTATTTACTCAAAAACGGTTTTAACGATTTTGATCAAACTTGGTATTTGATGTATTTATATGCCAAAGATGTGATAACCAACATTTCATCACAATTGATCAACCGGAGAGGGGACTTTACTTAATAAAGTTTGTATCATTTTCACGTGTTTTTTTTATTTACTCAAAAACGGTTTTAACGATTTTGATCAAACTTGGTATGTTATGTATTTATATGCCCGAGATATGACTGTAAAAATTTCATCAAAATTGATCAACGTGAGGGGGGACTTTACTTAATAAATTTTGTATCATTTTCACGTGTTTTTTTTTTATTTACTCAGAAACGGCTTTAAGGATTTTTATGAAACTGGGTATATGATGTATGTATATGCCCGAGATACGACTGTAAAAATTTCATCAAAATTGATCAACCGGAGGGGGGACTTTACTTAATAAATTTTGTATCATTTTCACGTGTTTTTTTTATTTACTCAAAAACGGTTTTAACGATTTTGATCAAACTTGGTATGTTATGTATTTATATGCCCGAGATATGACTGTAAAAATTTCATCAAAATTGATCAACGTGAGGGGGGACTTTACTTAATAAATTTTGTATCATTTTCACGGAGTTTTTTTATTTACTCAAAAACGGCATTAACGATCAACAAAAATAAGATATGAGTGTAGAAAAATGTGTGACTTTGGGAAATGATATTTAGCAAAACACGTCAATTTCTAATCTAAGTAAGTTGGTAAGTGAAAGTTGTGTGTTGCGCGCACGCACCAGATTTTTTTACTATAATTTTGCACTTTTATTGACAACTCAATGTTAAGAGAGCCTAAAATCTGGATTTGTCGTTTGTTTTTTTCATAATGACCCTTTGTGTTTGTGTTGTAAAACTAATAGGACGATGCTATGCTGAGTTCCAAATATTTCCTATTTAGATTGGATCGTTAGCAATGGGTACCGTTAACTAATAGCTGACATCGCACATGCTCCGAACTTCTATTTTGTCTTCCATTCATTGGAAGCTGACACATATTCCTACATTGAAGACATTTTTCCTGATTTGATAAATCTGTGTTGATTCAATTCGTTTGTTTGATTTAATGTCACTTTATGCCACTAAGGCTAATCGACCGATGCTACAGTGGGAGTCCTAAATTTTGCCTATCCAGGTATAATTAGAATAGGGATTCTTTAACAAGTACATGACATCTTACAGGCTCGGTCCTATCCGAAGGAGGACTAGATAGACAAGGATTTTTTACTGCCATTAAAAAATCCTAGGGCCGCCTCGGGACGCGAACTCGCGACCTTTATTATTGAAGGTTTCTATGCTAACCAATACACCACAGGTGACCCCGTGTGTTGATTAGATAGATCGGACAAACGATTTTTAAAAACCAAATATTTTGGAAATTACTGTATAAAACACTTACCGTAAAACGAGGTGACTTAGTGACTAATGGGGTGACTTTGTGACAATCCTATTTTTCTACATTTTTTGAATTTCCCTCCTTAAAAAGAATCAGGTTAGGCAATTCAGTGTACTTGTCAGTTGGTCAGTAATGTGCTGCAACCTACTGTCAAATGCGATCGATCGGCGATACATCGATTTTAAGATTTAAATCCCTATATTTGAACCTTAATTATATAATCGGCCTCGAATTGGACTAAATCATAAAATATGCTTCTCGTTGAAAATTTTCCCACTGTGCGTCGGTGATAACGGAAAAGTGCATATATCTATAATGTTAGTCTCGACAAACTAAAAAACATACTTACTGCATACGCCAAAACGTACTTACTTCTCTTGTTCCAGAAAGATATGTTTCAATGTCTTGGTTTTGTCGAGTTTCTCCTGACAAAGATTATATGAATGGTCTATAAAAGCCAATAGATCGTTGCTTTTATCGCTCCTCGGGTATCCCCTGAACTGGATGTCTCGGTATGCAAGGAGTTAAAAAATAAAATAAATCGAAAATCGATTTTCTTGGACATGTAGGTTTTCTCAAAGGACTGATTAAATATTCTAAAGGTATACCAATTCGATGATATTATCAATTCAGTGATATGGCTGCAAGATCTAGTATTATCTTATCAAAAACTACCACAATTAGACAATTCGAAGCTAGCCCACTAACACTTCACAATTAGACAGCAATGCGCCCCAACCGTGCGCGGACTAAGAGGCCATTAGGAGAAAATTATTGCTGCGTGAAGTCAGCTACTTGCGCAGTTGTATTTAAAGTCAACCTCTTTAATTAGTTCCACTTTGGTGAGATGTTTACGGTCCCCAAATAGGCAGGCCTAACGGCTCTTGTATAGAGCAAATGTAGGCTCACCTGATGATTATTTTTAAGGTAAGTCATCACAGGTATTATATATAAATTATAAACAGAGGAAGGCTTCGCCTTAAAACTATAATAATAATAAAAATTGAAGGATAATTATGAGGTTTTTAGCGTAGCGGGGCCTCTGACAACGACCTGACAATGACATAAGGCACATAGCCTTAAAGACGAGGTAGTTGAAGTGAAAAAATCTCGTCGGATGCGCGCAACACACAACTTTAACTTATCAGCTTCCTTAGAGTAGAAATCGGCGTGTTTTGATAAAACGCCATTTTGTAACTTCAGAGTAAATAGCTATTTCCACATTTGTAGAGATGAGAGATGGTCAACTGTTCTTCAATTACGAAAGGTTGAGGATGGTCAGGATTTTCAGTTTACAATGATTTTATTATGGTAAGCCAACGTTTCGATCCAACTTGTGGATCTTCATCAGGGCTAAAAGAAAACAAATAAATGAGTATCTATGCTAGAGGGTGACAATAAATGGATACATTACAGAACGGATAATAATATAAAAGATGGTGTATATATGAATATTAAAATAAGAGGCTGGTTAACAAGATAAAATAGAATCTGATATTTACCTAATGAGTCCAGGTGGATACTAAGACTAAAGGTAAAAATAAGGTGAGAGATAGTGGTAGGGGGTTAGTTTGCCGACTTCAAAGGTTTATGACGGGGAAATCCAACGCTTTTGAAGTGAAGGCACATGACAACTGAGTGAACAAAAATATTTAAAAACTAACAAAGTAGATGGTATTGTATACAAATAGTTGTGTTTGGACTCAATAATAACATAAAAATGAGATAATACATAATGTAAAAATGCATACAAATTTGGAAAATATACAGAAAGAAGCATACAATACAAAAAATAACAATAGTACAAGAGGTACAGAGATAATTGCAGGTACCTATGAAATCAAAACTAGGATTTGAGGATGCGGAAGATGTTAGAATAAGTGGATGAAATTATCTCTTTATCTGTTTTGTGATTTACCAGGTTATTTGTTTCTAGATGGATGAAAATGGATTCTGAGAGGAGACGTTTATCGTGGTTAGATACAGTAGCTAATATGGAGGGGTTCTCAAAGTCGAAGGAATGGTTGTGGGCAATGGCATGTTCTGCTAATTTAGATGTAGACGAATTACGCGTGGAAATACTGTATTTATGTTGATAAATACGTTTTTTTAAATAATTTTTGGTTTCACCGATATAGCAACTGTTGCAATTGAGCGTGGAGCACTGGATACGATAAACTACATTACACTTGTCTAGGAGAGGTACAGGGTCTTTGAGTTTTGTATAAAGATTTTTTAATTTATTGTTATTTTTTAATACTAGGCGCATGTGTGGGAAACTCGATGAGAAGGATTTTTTAATTTTGTTTGAGAGAATGGGGATATATGGGATAGATCTGTATTGGAAAGTAGAAATCGGAGGTTGTGAAGAGTTGTTAGAGAGATTTTGAGTTTTAGTATTGTTATTGATAAGTGTTTTTATTAAGCGCTCAGGAAAATCGTTAGATTGTAAGATATTTTTCAGGCGGATTTTGTTATGACAATGAAATTGTGGATCAAACAAGGTCAGGCTACGGTGGATGAGGTTTTTTGCGACGTTGATCTTTTGGTGATGTGGATGTTGGGAAAAATAGTTCAGGAGTCGGCCAGAATAAGTGGTTTTGGTGTACCAATTAGTGGATATAGATTTGTCCGGGTTTCAGGTAATGGAAATATCTAGGAATGGTAGGGTACAATTCTCCCATTCTCTGGAAAGTTCCTATAGCTATTCATTATCTCTCCTCATAAAAACTCTAGAGGTTTTTTTGGGTCAAAAGTTCAATAGTTTTACAACATGGCAATATTTATTGTTATAAGTGCCAAATCTAGTTATTGGCAGCCTGTGGATTGAATAGTGAAATCTTTCTTATTCTTTGTTAAAGTCTTGCTTCAACGATGACTTAGAGGACCCTTTAAATATTAGATTCATGTAGATCTTGAAATAAAATTAGGACTTGTTTACCTATTTCTTTAAGTTAAAGTTGGGGTGCCAATAACTGTACTGAGTGCCAATAACTGTATGGCTTACCCTATATCATTTCTTAAAGACTATTTTTTTTTTTTGTCGTTACGCCATAACTTACTTAATACTTCATCAAATTTCATAAATAAGCATCACTTTAAAGCTATCTTTAACCGCTACAACGAAAAAATAAACAGATCACTATTTTCGCCTTTCATTGCTTAGTTTATATAATTTTGCGAGAAAATCAAAATGGTCGTAGAGGTTTCTAAATGGTGTCAATCTATTCAGGTTTTCAAGGAGAACATTTTCGGTCATATACATTTTTTCTATTGACCCTTTCGTTTGCGAGTTGTAAGCGAAAAACTGCAATTCTCAGCGAACATGGCTTTTTCGAAGGTATCATTTTTTTCAATTTTTCGAGACGAACATTTTTGGTTATATACACTTTTCCGATTTTCGCCGTAATTCGGGTGTTACAAGCAAAAACATGGGATTTCAGTCAATAGAATCAGCGCACTCGCTTTTCACGAAACAGATATAATATAATACATATTACGTATTTAATTATGTGGTGTGGTCTCTATATTATATATTTTCCAGGGTGGTCTCTTTCAGTGACATCTGCGTCTGTGTAAAACAAACCCACCAACAAACAATCACAGATGACCATATTGTAATTTCAAACATAGCGTTCAAAACTGTCCTGTAAACACGTAAATACAATGAACTTATGTTCCAAAAAAATAGATAATATAAACATAAACTTATCATAATATAAACATAAACTTATCATAATATAAACATAATACATAATCTTATCTTCACTTCAACCGTCACTTATGCCCATGACGCACTAAATACGCTCTATAAGATACTAAATATACTGTGTGTACTTTAATTAAGTGGGATTTAAGTAGGTTAGTGTGCGAATGCTTCGAACCCATTGGCGGATCCAGGGGGGGGGGGGCGGGGGCTCTGGTGGCTGCAGCCCCTCCCTTTGGAAAATTTTTCGTCATTCAAAGATAGAATTTATTTTTCCTTAATGTAAGGAAGCAAGTTAAAGAACAAATAATGTGCAGAACAAGTAGGATTTTAGTTGTGGGAAAGGAACATAAAGGTAAAAAAGCTGATTAGCAGGTCCAAATGAAGGGCTGTGGGGATACAGCCCCCCCCCTTTAGGACTGCACCCCCTCTTTACGATCGGCTGGATCCGCCCATGTCCGAACCTAGCGTTATCTCGAAAATGGTAAGTATTATGGCTTTAAAAAAAAAATACAGTAAGTTACAAAAGAATGTTTCCAGGTTAACTAAATGAAGGTTTCAACTAATTCATAGAGAATTATAAAATCAGACCCCATGTCTGATTTTAGGTCAGGCCACACATGTCAGACACAGGCCAATTTAGGCATGGCTAAAGGTAATATGTAAGTTAAATTAAAATTTTCTGAAAATAACCTATATTATTGCTGCGGTGCGGATCTGGTGCGGACATGTGTGGCCAGACCTTTATGCTTGCATTGCCGAATTATCTTCTTCTTCTTCTTCTTCTTCTTTCTTGTCGCTACAACTCTTGTAGAGTCAAGGCCTCCTGTAACATGGTCCGCCAGAGCTCTCTGTCGGTAGCCGCCGCTCTCCAATCGCGGATCCCCATGATGGACCTGGCATCCGCTGTCACTCCATCCATCCATCGGAGCCTAGGTCTTCCAACTCTTCTGGTCCCATGAATCGTCTCCTCCAGGACCTTTCTAGGAATCTGATCCTGGGGCATTCTCATTACCTGGCCTGCCCATCGAAGCCGTCCCACTTTTATAATCCTTACAACATCTGGGCTCTTATAGAGTCCGGTTAGCTCAGCATTCGTGGGCCAAAGATTTTCCTCAGTATTTTCCTCTCAAACTATAGAGGAGAGCTTCCTGCGAGCTAGGTAAAGTCCAGCATTCGGAGGCATAGGTGAGAACTGGTCTTGCCAAGGTCTTGTACAGTTGCACCTTTGTTTTCCGAGAAATAGCCCTGTTCTTAAAATGCTTTTGTAATCCGAAGTAGCATTTATTTGCGGACATAATTCTTCGATGGATTTCGGCTTTTATGTCGTTATCCGCGTTCACTTGCGATCCAAGATAGCAAAATTCTCTCACCCTTTCAAAAGAAAAGCTTCCAGCCACAAAATGCGATTGTTCATGCACATCCAGTCGTGGGCCTGTATGCATGTATTTGGTTTTGGATTCATTAACCTCTAAGCCCACTCTAGCCCCTGCCAACAGAAGACTACTAAACGCGTTGCTTTTATCAAAAGTAAAAATCGCGTTAATTATCACAAGTAAAAACTTTTATTTAACAATAAAAAACATTGGCGTTCTTTAGTGCGCAAATACAAATAAAAATATGTAAACGAATGTGGAAAAATGTCTGAATTTTAGGAATTTACATATTTATCAAAACACGTCAAATTCTAATCTAAGTAAATTGGTATGTTCTTTTTTTTTAGGTGTTCGTATGTTATGTTAAAACATATTTAACAGCTGATTCCGTATGTCAACACTTAATTGTACGCCAGTAGATTGGCATATTAAACACCCAAAATTTTGTCATTATTTAATAGGCTCATCGATCACGTTTCGGAGTAAGGCTAAACTAATCACGAGGTCTTGACACACGCACACAGTACTCTTTCACGTCAAGATTTCGAAAATACGAGATTTTTATGCGAAAGTAACAATTATTGTTGTTTGTATCCTTGAAGGCACACGTAGGCCTTTTACCGGATTCGAGGACGTACACTTCGCTTGGGAATTTTTTATTTAAAAGAATATAAGAAATGTCTGTTTCACAATGTTTATTTTAATGGAAAATTTCAAAGTAAATAAGATATTAGAAATAAATTAGGTGTTTTAAAAATTCGTGGCTTACTTTGTGAGGAGGCTTACTAGATAACATGCAATATATAATAGTCACGAATAAGATGGTTGGAATGTTGGTTATGATTCAAGTTATCGTTTCACGTGAAGATTCAAAAAGTAATAATAAGAGGGGTCACATGTGGTGTATTGGTTAGCATGGCAACCTACAATACTAAAGGACGCGGGTTCGCGTCTCGAGGTGCCCTAGGATTTTTTAATGGGAGTCAAAAATCCTTAGCCATGCCGTCCCACGGGTAGGACGTAAAGGTGCGTTTACACGCTCAAACCATTAGCACAAACTGGCTTGCGCAAGCCAGTTTGTGTAAAATAGTTTGAATGAAATATGTCCGTTTACAGGCTCAAACCAATAGCACAAACTTGCTTGCGCAAGCCAGTTTGTGTATGGGATGGTTGACTTTTATTTCGTAAAGGCCCCACGGAATGAATCTCGACCTACCCAACATGGTTAGAATAGGTTGGTTACACCTCTAGAGTAACCCCCACGGCCATGTGTTGCCAGGAAGGGGTACCGTACAAAAAAAAAATTTAGGTAAGTGAAAGTAAAAATGAAAACATTCAGGTGATACAGCATATTTATCGCTTTGGCGCTTGATAAAGAGTTATTAGACTTCATGTAAATTTAAAGTTCGAACGTTCAAAACCCTAGTGTATGATGATTTCACCGCTAATAAGACTGAACACAAAAGATTTGGCCTATTAGATAAGATGAATTATGATGCTGAAGGAAATGTTAATTGATTTGTACGTCAAGAACCTTTGAAGACTATCTAAAGGTCATATTTTTCGGCACAATATTCGATCAAAATTTTGGGGTACTACAATAGAATTAGTCTTGAAAAAAATTTAGGCTTTAGAAATAATTTAGAGTTTTGGAAATCTAATTAATGAACTGTACCGCCACTTCTACGTCAAACTAGTGAAAATTGGTACTTTTCAATAAAGAAAACAAATGCCTTCGCAAAGTACTGAATTTGAAAAACAAAACAGTTTATCACATTTCGAAGGTTGATGTAGTAGCGACGAATCTTGCGAAATCATAAAAAACCAAACGTCCAGACTAGTGACATTATTTTATTTTATTACTAGCTAGGTTGCCCGGCTTCGCTCCGGTAGTTGTGTGGTAGTTTTAATAACAGAAAAACTTTAAAATTAAAGGAAATGTAGAACAAAATTAGCACTTTCTTGAAACTTTTAACATGGTATCAATATTAAGATTCGATATCTGCAGAGTCCGCCCAAATAAGGAACCCTATATACTTTAAAGGGGGTTGAAAATGGTGAATGAACAATTAATTTTGCTGCAACTTTGTCGAGTCATGCATCGTTTTTGATGGTTTCTGTGATTCTGAATTCTATAAGCCCGTTCCAAGCAGTCAGCAGATAATAAGTTATTAGATTATGGTTGAAAAATCTATTAGTTAAAAAACTATATTTCGATTACAACTTAAGCGCCGACTACTGTGATGGACCTATTAGATCCAGAAGTTTAGAAACTACCGAAGATTCATAGAAACTTTTTTTTTAAGACCTTTCTTCCAGTTCAATCTCCCATAAGATATCCCCCCCACCGTTATTTGGCCGTACACTGCACCTACCATTACAAAGTGAAAACCGAAATATCATGAGGGCATAATTTTTTCATCATATTTCTTTTTATCCTGAACTATGAGGGGTGATAAAATCTTATTGAAAAAATGCTGTAATTGGAGTTAGTCATTTTGTCAACTGGAATGTTCATCATACATAGCAATAAAACAATTTTTCATAATTACATACAATAAGAACACTTCAAACATTTTATTTTCGATTTATAATCAGTCAATTCAGCTCTCCTTTTTTGTTTTATGTCTGTTTTTATTTGCTCACTGTACAACTCAAAAATGTTCACTCATATTGCATTAAATTTACTTAAGTAGGTATATATTATATATTGATTAAATGTAATGTGTTAATCAATTAATCTTCTTATGAGAAAATTAATTTTGTAAAGTATCCAGTCGGTTTTCTAATTGATTGCAGAGATGTAAAATCATTATTTTATTTTGAAAGAAAAGATGAAACTAATTATTTTCGCTTGATTTTTTACTAATTTAAAAAGAACAGCTGAACAAATACATAACCTTTAGAAATTTAACGGAATGAATGAACAATAAACATCGAGTGAAACGCACCCTAGCGCTTCCTGGTGGCCTGGAGCTCGAATTAAATTTTTCATTCATAAACTCGTATCTCAATCCCAGAGATGCAAATTAAATGGTGCGAGAGTCTTAAAATTCCAGTCCTTTTCTCTTTAATTTTACACCCTTAAGAGAAAAACGGAAACCTTCTTCTCCGTTAGGGGTTATACAGCAACGCGCTGACATAACTTCCTCAATCCAACGTGGAGTCGTTTTTGAGCCTTTTCGGCACGCACATTGTACACTTTGCTTTATAATATATATTGATTGCGATGAATTATTGACATAATAAAAATATTAAAATAAATATCCTTCGGTTAAGCTTAATATACATGTAATACTTATAAATAAAATATATAATAACACCAACAATTTAACACCAATATATTTATTTATCGCTGAAGTTCGAATCATATGGTTATTTCTGTGTTTATTTATTATGTCATTTCTGTCTGTGTCGTTACAAGCTAATACTTTTTGTAACCTTGTTAATTATTCGTGTTTTTATTGTTTGCCAGACATTGTGAATTATTATTTTATTCGTTTAGTAAAAGTTATTTACACCCATATTTGTGTTACAATATATTTCAACGACGTTCGTGCGTGCATGCAAATAAAAAAAAATCTGGTGCGTGTGCGCAACACACAACTTTCACTTACCAACTTACTTAGATTAGAAATTGACGTGTTTTGCTAAATATCATTTCCCAAAGTCACACATTTTTCTACATTCATGTCTTATTTTTGTTAATCGTTAAAGCCGTTTTTGAGTAAATAAAAAACCCGTGAAAATGATACAAAATTTATTAAGTAAAGTCCCCCCTTCGGTTGATCGATTTTGATGAAATGTTGATTATCACATATTTGGCATATACATACATCAAATACCCAGTTTGATCAAAATCTTAAAAGCCGTTTTTGAGTAAATAAAAAAAACACGTGAAAATGATACAAAATTTATTAAGTAAAGTCCCCCCTCCGGTTGATCAATTTTGATGAAATTTTTACAGTCATATCTCGGGCATATAAATAGCTCACATACTTAGTTTAATCAAAATCGTTAGAGCCGTTTTTGAGAAAATCGAAAAAAACTTAAAAAGTTTTTAAATAAAGTACCCCCTCCCTTTGAGTAATTTTGATGTAATTTTTGCTGTCACATCGCGGGCATGTACATACACTAAATACCCAATTTCAGGTTGGCACGGTTTATAGTTTTTGAGCTAGTCTGTTCACACACACACAGACCATTTCGCGGGACTTGGTTAATTGGACTCAGGAGACCCCAAAACGTGTATTTCCGTTGAAAACCGGAAGTCGTAATTTTTCACGATCGCAATACTTCCACTTACTATATATTTCATATATAGGTAAGTGAAAGTAAAAAATTGATTGAGGCTTCTACTTTTTCTATTGTATTCTATTTATTTTTTTTTACCTCTCCCTCTTAAGATGGAAGAAGAAACAGATGTATTCTTCGATGACCTTCGGGTCTTTCGTATTAAACTCCCAACAAACAACAACAACAAGATTGCTATTGATTTTCATGAAGCAGAATGGCTTCAAATTAAGTTCATAACTCTTTGGCAAAATACAGCTTATCATCAAGCCATGTAATTTCCGAAGCTATTCATTATAATTAATGCTCAGCTCTTCTCCTTTTTTCGCTAAATAATAATATAATTATTTTCCAAAAAATTTTAGTGAGAAACAAATTAATCGAAAAATTATTTAATTCAATATTCATTTAATTAATTATTTGTAATTTGAACAAATTGTTCAACACCCATTTTAGCAAATCTAAACTGATCTCTAAAGTTTTCTTAACGAGTTAGGTTCGGCATCTGTCCCCAGGGTCCCCTCTTAACAGCCGATTTTCACATGAAAATGTCCCAAAGTCCGAACACTTTAAACACTCAATTTAGTCGATTTATTTTGATATTATTGCATTTCAGTGCAGAAAATGTTGCTAAAAGCTGAAATTCTGTTGTTTTTTAGAATCGGACTCCGAGGTCCGATACCGGCCCTGAGTAATAATATTGCAACGACTACATTTATGGTTATCTTCATTTTTATGTGTTTGATTTTACACTATGTAGCTCTATTTCATTTCTTTGACATTCTTTAATTATTGCATGAATATGATAAAGAAAGCAATATTTTTTAAATACTTTTTACTTAGTCTGTAATTATAAATAAAACTTACTGATATTTGCTTTATTTATTTTATATAAATTCATTTCTTTAAAAAGAATTTTTTTTTATCATAGAGTGAATGATTGTAAAGCAGTAAAATACTCCAAAAAATCGTTTTAACATTGCAAAAATTATCAATATGGATGGTAATTCAAAATTCCAGCAGTTAAATGCTATTTTTGATAAAGTATGGCGTAAATCCTGTATCGGACTCCGGGGGCCTGTCCTGCGCCTTTTATGTCTAGTTCCAATTCTGACCAAGAGATTATGCCCTTGAGACGCTCATTTAATTCACTTTTCAGTCAAAAGATAACTTGACTTTAGTCACCTTCTATAGTGTATGTCTATTATAAACCCTCGGTTATTAAAACCATTAGTTTAACTGGTATTTTGATATTTGATTTCACATTTTAATTTTTAATTTATAATCAATAGTGAAACGATTCAAGAAACTACCCGGCGCTACCGACTAATTCAGAACTTACTTGAAAAACTCTCAAAACTCCCAATCTATTACAAGAAGGGTAATTTATATGACACTAATAAGACTGATTTGGACTTGGGCCTCCATCAAATCAACTAGTTCCTCCCGAACCCTCTCTTCTACCCTGTACTCATTAATTCTCTCTACAAAGGGTACTAAAAAAGTTTTGCAATGTAACTTAACAGAAAGACCCAGGATGCAAGTTACTGCGTGTTCAGACCTATCCATGCCTGCATACTAGCCGCCAGTGTCTCATCTCTGGGATCAGTTGTTCATTAGCAGTGACATTGAAGTGCGTATTATGGCATTATGGTCACGTAGTGAACTAAGGGCAGTTTTGCGATATGATTTTGTGGGTGGGTTAAGCATTGATCAATGCTTAGAAGAAATGAAGATTGCATTGAATAATGATTGTCCACATCGTACGACTATATTTAGATGGTACAGAGAATTCGAAAAGGGCAATTTCACTCTGGAGGACGCTGAGAGAGAAGGAAGGCCGCGAACGTCTGTAACAGAGGAAAACATTTCTGCTGTGAGGAAAATGCTTGATGAGGACCGTCGAGTGACATATCAACAGATAGAGGAGACATCACGCCTTCATGCACCAGTAATTCATTTAATTCTGAGACTATTTAAAGATAAGAAAACTTTGTTGTCTTTGGGTGCCCCATAGTCTAACGGAAGAACAAATGACTCAAATTGTGACTTTGTGCCGAAAGATGCTGAAACTATTTGATAAGGGACATTCTACATATGTGAACAGCATCGTGACTGGTGACGAAACTTGGCTATACTATTGTGATGTGCCGACCAAGGCTCAAAACAAAGTCTGGGTATTTGACGATGAGGATGGGTCATTTCATATCAAGTGGTCCAAAGTGGTCCAGCTTTGGCGTACATGCCCTCATACCCAAAAGTTACCCTCAAAAAAGGTGTTTTGAGAATTTAATGCAGTTTTTTTAATAGCACTTTTTAAGTATTGGACTTCAAAATATTCAAATAATAAAGAGAACACGAAATATAGAACTGACTTTAAGGAAAACTATTGTTTTTGAATTATTAGTCTATGACTCACCATTCTTGTGAAAATGAGTTTTTCTTCATTGTTAAATAAGCACGAAAATGACTATTTTCAAAAATTCGTAGCTACCAATGTACTCAAATATACAGGTTGAAATTTCTTGCAGTAGGTTTATGTTGCATGTAAGCATAACATGTAAAAAAAATAGATTTTTTATCAACTAGCCCACCAGAGATATTAGAGCCTAAAGTTAACATAAAATGAAAAAATCTGAACTTTAAACATTCATAAAAAAATTAGTTAAAGAATATACGGTTTAGGAGTACTTTTAATAAAAGCTACTTAGTTAGGTTTATCATCATGCCAAAAATCAGCTTTGGCGTACATGCCATTATACCCAAAACTTACCCTCAAAAACGGTGTTTTGAGAATTTAAGGCAGTTGTTTTCAATAGCACTTTTCAAGTATTGGACTGCAAAATATTCAAATAATAAAGAGAACACGAAATATAGAACAGACTTTAAGGAAAACAATCGTGTTTGAATTATTAGTCTATGACTTACCAGTCTTGAGAAAATGAGTTTTCTGTGAGAGCTTAAAAACTCAAAAATCGGCCTGAAAGGTGAAACAAAAATGGCTGCCATTTTGAAACGGTTGATCCTAAAAATGTTTAAAAAATTGATTTGAACTACTGATTCCATACGTAATTGGTGGTAAAATTATAATTTTTTTCTAAAATGATCGAGCAACCACTTTGGACCACTTGATATGGAATGACCCGGATACACCTGTAGCTGTCAGAAAATCTCGACCTTTAAAAAAAATTAAAATGATCGCTGTATTTTGCAGATAAAGCGGAATTGTAGAGCGTGTTGTTTTGGAGACACAGAAGACACTCACTGCTCAGTAGTACACTAAGCAGTGCCTGCCTAAAATCATACAGTCTATGAAAAACCTGAGACCAAAGTCAAGAATGGACACCTGGTACCTCCACCATGACAACGCACCCGCTCACCGTGCCAGAGCCTGCACCGAGTATTTGGCCACTACTGGGCTGAAACTTCTTGAGCACCCTCCTTACAGTCCACAACTTGCTCCCTGTGGCATTGCGCTGTTCCCACATGTGAAAATGAAGCTGAAAGGAAAACGTTTTTCAAGCGACGAGGACCTTCTGAGGGCTTGGGACAACGAATGTGCCTCAATCCCAGATGAAACTTGGCAGAGCTGGTTTAATGACTGGTTTCCCCATATGGAGAAGTGCTTTAAATGTGGTGGAAATTACTTTGAGAAAATTAAATAAATAAAGCTGTATTACAAAACTTTTGTAGTACCCTTTGTATTTTGTCACCCATCAAATTATCCACAATGGCCTTAACGTTCAGTTCCGGACCTTTCATAATAAACTCCCGAACCATCCGAACCCTATTGTTTCCAGCCTCACTTCCTCTTCTATCCCTGAAAATCCTCCTAAGCTTCTGAAAATAAGATGGCCTCGTGACCTTCTAAGTTAATTGACCATCTAAGTTAGTTATGTGACCGTTGGAAATTTCAATGGAAACAGTTAGAAATTTCAATAGATGTAAAAAAATAAATATATACATTAATACTCTAATAGAAAAAAGATTCTCTACATTTTTTGGTTTCCTGAGAATATTTTAAAAGGGGCCTCTGAAAATTACAGCACGTAGCCACAATAAATATCTTAGCAGTGAGATAGGAAACAGCAATTCCAAGGAGACACATAAATTCTTCTTCAGATTTAACATTCCATTTCGAGAACAAACAAACCAGCTTCTTCTATCTACTACAGCCTATCATTGCAAAGCATATTAGATGTTGATAATTTCTAATTCAGAAAAATAAGTTCATATCCGAGTGACCAATTTAAAGTAATAAATATTCATTAAAGCGTGAGATTGCCTCTTCTTTGATCTAATTATTCATAGAACTATGACGAAAACTCTATAAAATAATATAACTTGGCAAAATATTTTGTTACTTATTCTCTCATTTAATAAAATTTTAATCCAAATTTAATAAAATTTTAATCCAAATTTAATAAAATATTTAATTCAATTAAATAAAATATTTAATTCAATTAAATAAAATAATTTAAAAAAAAAATCAATCAATTTATGTAAAAATAGAACTAATTTTGGCATGGTAATTTTTTTTTATTTTATTGTGTTTGTTATCATATCTTCTCTTATTATTATTTAAATCTTCATTTAAAACTATAACTTGAATAGTAAACAACTTTCCAACCATTTTATTCGTGACTATTTCATTGCATGTTATCTAGTAAGCGTCCTCGGAAATTGCCAAGAAATTCTAAAACACCTAATTTATTTTTACTAATATTATTTACACTGAAATTTTCCATTAAAATAAATATTGTGAAACGGACATTTCAAATATTATTTTTAAATAAAAAAAATTCTCAAGCGAAGTGTACGTCCTCGAATCTGGTAAAAAGCTTACGTTTGGCTTCAAGGATACGAACAATAACAATAATTGTTATTTTCGCATAAAAATCTTCCATTTTCAAAAAAATTATGAAATTTGTTTGGCGCTTAAGTTCACTATGGCTTAACACCGACCATATTAAAGTAGAAATTATGAATTTTACATGCATAGTGTAAACCGCACAATTATTGACACCCTTAAGACTACATTTCTGTGGTGAAATTAAAAAAAAAAAAAAACTTTTTATGAAGGAATCAAATTAAAACTTCCTATAGCTCCTCATTATCTATCCTCTTAAAAACTCAAGAGGTTTTTTTGGGTCAAAAGTTCAATAGTTTTACCATATGGCAATATTCATTGTTAAAAGTGCGAATACCAGTTATTGACACCTTGAGGATTGAATTGTGAAATCTTCCCTTTGGTTAGTTTGTTAAAGTCTTACTTCATAGATGAATTAGAGGACCCTTTAAACATTAGATTCATGGATATCTTGAAATAAAATTAGGACTTTTTCACTAATTTCTTTAAGTTAAAGTTGGGGTGCAAATAACCATAACTTACTTAATACTTCATAAAATTTCATAAATGAGGCATCATTTTAAAGCTATCTTTAACCACTACACCGAAAAAATATACAGATCACTCATTTCGCCTTTGATTGCAAGTTATATAATCAAAATGGTCGTAGAGGTTTCTAAATGGCGTCAATCCTTTCAGATTTTCAAGGGGAACATTTTCGATGATATACAGTTTTTTTTTCGATTAACCCCTTCGTTTGTGAGTTGTAAGCGAGAAACTGTATGGTTTACCCATACATGTACATTTAACGATTTCATGAACTAAATATTATCTTTCTAAAATTCTCAGCTTTCCACCAATATAAGTGTAATTTTATATTATGTTAAAATGTAGAGGTTTCTCTCTTCTTATTTAGCAATCAACTCTCTTACATATATTACTATGAAGTCAATCTTATTTTGAATGCCTGCACATGATGGAACATACCCAACGTTCTAATTTTGAAAGGTGAAGTTAATTCTTGACAACTTAATAATTAATTTCCTCGTGTTGAAGATGTATTAAAGTTACCTCTACTTTAAGAGAACTGCTTAGGTTTAAGAGTCAGTGTCCGAGAAAACAATTAAGGCACGACTGATCTTGTGCGAACTAATTAGAAAAGTTCACTTGCAAAGAGGTAGGAAACAAGTAACTTCCTTGTAGAACTTAGTTATCGTTCACTCTTTCTCTCGCTCAACTCGATTTAATTTAAAGGGTATCGATAGTAGCTATTCTTATCGACAAACCTTTATCTCATCATCTCGAAGCTAATTAATGGTTCGGTTTTTAATTAATAAAACATTCATTTTTTTTTTCATCTTTGTTCTGTAAGGAAACCTGTCATCGATCCCTCAAAGGTAGATGGCGCTCTGAGATTCGGAACGAGTCATTAATGACCCAAAGATGATGGATGTTCTCGATGATCGAGTTCGATGCTGCTATGGTTAATGTAAAGTCATTTTATAAAATGATTCGTCATAAATTACGACTTAAAGTAATAATTCTATGTATTAATATTACATAACATTGTAACACGTAGGTGTGTTTTAATAATTTTTATTAAACTAAAATAATAATTCACGACGTCAGACAAACATAAAAACACTAATAAGACTGAATATTACTATAGTTATTTTCCAAAATTTTGTAATAAGAAATAAATTCTTCAATTTATGCAATTATTTGTAATTTGATTAGATTATTCTACATCCATTTTAGCAAATTTTATCTCATCTCTAATTTCGGTATTTGAGGCAACTCCATCGATTATATCTTGAATTAATCGACCATGATTTTAGTCACCTTCTATAGTGCATGTAGCCACCAGTCAAAAGGTTAGACTCGCTTTTATTTAATTCACAATCTTCAAGTTTAATAAAATAATTCTAACTCAAGAGGTAGAATATGGTGGATGTCTTCCACCATCCTGACTCAAGAGGTAACATTTCAAATATTATATGATTAAGATTAGAATAAAATTATAAGTAGGGGTAACCTGGGTGGCGGGATGGCCGAGTGGGCAAACGCGTCAGAAAATACGCGTTGCCCATGGCAACGTATGTTTGAGAACCAAAAGATAGCAAGTTCAAAACCCGGAGCCAGGGGACATTTAATAATACTCGGCATCAATCCCCCACCGCTCCCCTGGCCCGGGAAACCCCGTATAGCCTAACAGGCGAGGAAGGGGAGGACCAATAAAAAAAATAAAAGTAGGGGTAACCTGTGGTTTAGTGTTTAGCGTAGTAACCTACAATACAAAAGGTCGATGGTTCGCGTCCCTAGGTGGCCCAAAGATATTTTAATAGGAGTAAAACATCCTTGGCTATGCCGTGCCTTAGATAGGACGTCAAAAAGAGGTACTGATCCTGTACTATGTCAAGTACTCGTTAAAGATCCCTATCCTAATTATACCTGGATAGGCAAAATTTAGGACTCCTACTGTAGCATCGTCCGATTAGCAATAGTGGAATAAAGTGACAAACAAGGAACAAGTATTTAAGATAAAATTAAAGCTTAAAACTACCAGAAGCATACATGTGTTAAATTATCGTGTAAAATTATAAAATAAATTAATAATTTTTGCAAACCCTTATTTAATTTTCATAACAGGTAAATGTTAATATAAATCAGTCCGGATAGTTGACTTTCCGGTTAATCGATCTTCTCCTGTATATCACATAATGATAAAAGAAAACCATTACCCTCCTCCTTCGTGATCCTCCATAATCCTTCTACCTGGTATTCCTTCCGGACTCGGATAGACTCTCGGGTGATCCTGTAACAACCGGATGACGAGAAGTCCTGCCAGGGGTGGTAATGAAGCCCTAGGGCAGTTCCTGATTTAAGGGATCTTCCTGCCTTCCTCAATGCTGGCTGGTATAATGGTATTCGTGTCTGCGAAAATTGATGGCTTTCCCGACTCTCTTTTTTTTTTCTTTTCTTGTTACAAAAATTTGCGAAAGGGATGACAGTGATGCTATAGCATTAGAAGGAAAATTTATTGGAACAGTAGGTATACTTAGATTATATTGATGTTAAGATACCGTGTTTGTGAATAATCAATTCATTTCAAATTGTACGACCAGAAACTGTTGGTCGAAATTTGGAAGAGTGGGGGAAACCAAAGTAGGAGTGGGGGAATTCTTTAATTTTCGATTCTGTGGAAACTTGACTTTATTATTATTTTTTTTTACGTTTATCCTGTTATAACTTACTATGTAGTAATTTAACAAACTTTTAATGTAAACTCGTGCAAAATTACAATATATTATAAATAATTATAAAGGCATGGAGTATGTATTTCAATAAATAAATTGTCTCTTTATGGGGTTACTATTAAGAGAAAACAAGAATATAATTTACCTGTGGACCTCGGAAGACAAAGCGTCTAAGTCAGTAGTTTCCCAAACAGTGCGCCGCGTCTGTTCTTGGAATACCGAGAAAAGTTTCCTATACAAAATTATATATTAATAATAAAATAATAATTAATAATTACATTACAAAATGTGCAGGTAACAACAAGCCAACATCCATTCCATTAATTATATCAATGTCAATCAAATAAATTAATTGTGAATTCGAAATACCTAATTCATATTTAAACTAAGCAAACCACTTAAAATGAACAGTTTAAATACTTGCAATAGCTGTATTGAATGCACACATAGTCAATCGGTGGCAATTTTTAATACACAGGTATTACAAAAGCAAAAAAAAAAGGATGGAGGGATAATTATTATAATTGTACCATTTATATATACTAGCTCGGGTGCAAAATTAGCACTTTCTTGAAACTTTTAACATGGTATCAATATTAAGATTCGATATCTGCAGAGTCCGCCTAAATAAGGATCCCTATATACTTTAAAGGGGGTTGAAAATGGTGAATGAACAATTAATTTTGCTGCAACTTTGTCGAGTCATGCATCGTTTTTGATGGTTTCTGTGATTCTGAATTCCATAAGCCCATTCCAAGCAGTCAGCAGATAATAAGTTATTAGATTATGGTTGAAAAATCTATTAATTAAAAAACTACTTACAACTTAAGCGCCGACTACTGTGATGGTCCTATTAGATCCAGAAGTTTAGAAACTACCGAAGATTCATAGTAACTTTTAACTTTTTAAGACCTTTCTTCCAGTTCAATCTCCTTTAAGATATCCCCCCCCCCGTAATTTGGCCGGACACTGCACCTACTATTACAAAGTGAAAATCAAAATATCATGAGGGCACAATTTTTTAATCATATTTCTTTTTATCCTGAACTATGATGGGTGATATAATCTTATTGAAAAAATGCTGTAATTGGAGTTAGTCACTTTGTCAACTGGAATGCTCATCATACTTAGTAATAAAACCATTTTTCATAATTACATACAATATGAACACTTCAAACATTTTATTTTCGATTTATAATCAGTCAATTCAGCTCTCCTTTTTTGTTTTATCTTTGTAATTATTCGCTCACTGTACTACTCAAAAATGTTCACTCATATTGCATTAAATTTACTTAAGTAGGTATATATTATATATTGATTAAATATAATGTGTTAATCAATTAACCTTCTTATGAGAAAATTAATTTTGTAAGGTATCCAGTCGGTTTTCTAATTGATATGTTAAATCATTATTTTATTTTGAAAGAAAAGGTGAAACTAATTATTTTCGCTTGATTTTTTAGTAATTTAAAAAGAACGGCTGAACAAATACATAACCTTTACAAATGAATGAACAATAAACATCGAGTGAAACGCACACTAGCGCTTCCTGGTAGCCTGGAGCTCGAACTAAATTTATCATTCATAAACTCGTATCTCAATCTCAGGTAGGCTAATTACATGGTTCGAGAAGCTTAAAATTCCAGTCTTTTTCTCTTCAATTTTACACCCTTAAGAGAAAAACAGAAACCTTCTTCTCCGTTAGGGGTTTTATAGCAACACGCTGACATAACTTCCTAAATCCCACGTGGAGTCGTTTTTGAGCCTTTTCGGCACGCACATTGATCGCTTTGCTTTATAATATATATTGATGATTACATTATTTACTTCATATCTGTTATACATTTTACACGGATTGGAAGTTTATTTCCACATAACTTTTATGCTTGTTTAACGCCACTTGTTTCCACTAAGGTTAATCATACGATGCTGCAGTTGTAGTCCTAAATTTTGCCTATCCAGGTATAATTAGTATAGGGATCTTTAACGAGTACCTCACGTCATTTTACGTTCTATCCGAGGGACGGCATATACAAGGATTTTTTACTCCTTAAAAGATCCTAGGACCACCTCGGGACGCGAATCCGCGAACTTTAGTATTGTAAGTTTCTATGCTAACCACTAAATCATGGATGGATTTTATCATGGATGGATGTTGGTTGAGGATGGGGAGGTAGAATCATTAATTTTTTACCGGTTTCACACACTTATAACGGTTATTATTTTAACTATCTAACAAATTCTGCATCTAAATCGATCTTTTCAAAAATGTCTTAAGGTCTACATACATAAATAGAGTTTGATAGAACATATAAAATAATATTATTAGTAATATATAACATACTATTATAAGAGCAGACCCGGCCACGCGTTGCTGGGCTTAGTAGCTATAATGTGCTGAATTAGTTATATCCTATTCTTTTTTATAGTCATATCAAAATTTACTAATAAAGATAAAAAAGTGTTTGCTAATCTAAAAACAAACGGGATTTAAAATAGAACTTTACGCCAAATTTAAAATTGTTTGGTAAAGAATTTAGATGGGTTTTATTTATTGTTTACATCTTATGTATGACCTTAATGTGTTAATGAATGACACATGTAAAAGGAATGAAAGGAAGTAAAGAATATAATTGGAACAGGGTTTAGTGCATTCAAAATAAACAGTTAGCAAAAATGTACCAAATTAATCGTATCAGGAGGTTATACTAATTGGTGCACAATGATTTTGGTTAACCTGTCTTTTATTAAAACAAATAGATTCGATGTTTTTCCCACACGTGAAAAGGCGGCACATAATTGCCCATTGGGAAAACATGGATTTTCCTAGTACAAGCCAGAAAAAATAGATTTATGCTTACCCTGCCTAAATATCAAAAGAAAATGTACTCTTGTGTCAATAAATCAACTTAGACCGCCATCTGTTAGAAATTTATAGAACTTACAAATAATCACACTCATTTGTAGTTAATAAGCATTAACTTTGCAAAAAAAGAAGTATTGAGTTCAATAATCGAGATAAAAACTACCCTATCTCTTAACTTGGACAAAACTAAACACAATGAACCAAATTTCATCAAAATCGGATTTGTATTTTCTGATTTAACCTTCGACAAACATCGGGACAGAAGATTTTCATGTATATAAGATGTAACATATAACGTATTTATTATAATTCACAATATTTTCATTTGTTAGTACGTGTTCATAACTTTCTAAAATTTATATAACTATATTCATAACAATATAAATATATAATTTATATTTTTTATTTTACTGCAGCAACATTTTGTTATTCATAAGGAACCCTTTACAAGAAAAAATTAGTCATACGTTTTATTTCTTCTTTTTCGTTCCTTCCACGTCCGAAAGTCATAAACGTTACTATCAACATCTGAGGTCAACGTTCTTAGTTTTGTCTTTTAGCGACTAGCTTCGAATACATTTAACTATATGAGAAAGAAAAAACCAAGATAAATAATAAAAAAGCTACGCATGTATTTGTATAGTATTTAATTTTTAACCAACTTAAAAAAAATAAAGAAAATAAACTCCTTTCTGCTTTTCAGTTTATTGTTTCTGTCACTATGATTCAAGCTCGGCTATGTTTCAAGGCTTAATGTTTGAGTCCCTGAGTCACTAACAGAAGCAAACTTTGCTAATGCTTTCCATATGGTGGTATTTCAAAGGTGTTATTTTCTGTGAGTTTTTCCCAACAGGTCAACAATTGATCCACCTCTATGCTTCTTAAAATTAACACGATTGGTAGAATCATTAAAAGTAATCGCCCAGAACTGACAAATCGGATGGCTGTTGTGTTCCACTGAGACAACCAGAGTTGGGCAAATTGTAATCTGAATAATGATTAATGAATATTAATTATTGTAATCATACTTTAGATGAATAATGAATAACCATTATTCATAATCAGTGCGGAGTAATTATGATGATTATTGAGAGTTTATGGTATTAATTTGAAATGAATAATGAATAACTCGTATTCCATTATTCATGATTAACGAATATTGATGAATTCAGTTAGTCGTTATTCATGAATAAAATATATTAATTATCCAGGATTATTATAATAATCATCAATCATGAATGCCTAATATTCATCAATCATCAATCATGAATATGATATATTCCTAATCATTATTCATTTAAATTTAAAATACGAGGATGCATTTCTGAATTAAAAGATTCCCTAATGAGCAAGGACAAGTCCTAAGAGTGGGTGTAACCAACTGAACAGCATTAGAAGCCAAAATTAAAGAATTAGACCCTTATTCCAATGGGTATCAGTAAAGGTCTATTGACAAGTATAGAAAGAGCAAACAAATTTTCAATCATCATTCATGACTAGTAAGACTCAGAATTGTGATTTTTTTTTGTAATCATGATTAATGAATTTATATTATTCATGATTAATGAATGATCTGTAATCATGAGTAGGAAATTCCCATTAGTTATGATTAATGGGTAATTAGTAATCATGAATAATGAATTCTTCTTAATCATGATTACTGACAAACATTTAGTAATGAATAATGGTCATTCATGATTGTTGAATACATTATATTCATGAGTACTCCACCACTAGTGATTAATAAAATTCATGACTAATGATTCCGCGATAAAGAATGATTTGTGAATGATGATTATATTCATTATTCACAATTTTGATTATTAGTCATAATCATGATTACATTTTTATTTAAATATGCCCAAATCTGGAGATGACGCTAGGCCCCACACCTCATTGGTCACTCGCAGTAAATTATTGAGCCTTGGATGGTAATTGTCAACAAATTTTTATTATGGAAAAGGTGGTTACAAATCATTTATTTTGGAAATACCAGGTCATTCAAAAAGTCCTGTCGTTTTTTTGGGGGAAATTATAAATAAATAAATATTTTCAAATAATCACCTTTATTCATCAAAATATCTACCGTTACAGTCGGTAACCTTCTCCCAACGAGATGGTAAAGCCCAAATTCCTTCCTTAAAAAACTGTTGATTTTTACTGCAAAAATGAGTGGTCAGTTCGTGAATTAGGTTGTCACGGTCTTGAAAACATTTCTGTCTCAGATTGTTGTCGAGATCTCTGAATAGGTGATAATCAGTGGGTGACAGGTCAGGGGAATATGGTGGGTGAGGCAAAACTTCCCAGCCTATTCAAGCGGGAAGTTAACGAAGATGCAGTTGTCAAGCGAACAAGCATATTGGCATCTAAAAGCTTATGAGGAATCCATTTATCCAGTTTTTTCACTTTTCCCAGTTCTTTAAGGTAATTCCAGGCAGTGGTGGCTGAGATATTAAGTTGAGAGGCTATCTCTGAACAACTTTGACGCGGATCCAACTCTACTACTCTTCGAACGTCCTCCTTATCAACTATAGTTGGTCGACCCGAGCGTGCCTCGTCTTCTAGTGTCTCGTCGCCTCCACGAAATTTTTAAAACCAAAATTGTGCCTTCCGCTTAGACAGCACATCTTCCCCAAACACGGAGCATATTTTTCTAGCAGTTTCGGCAGCTTTTGAGCCAAGTTTAAACTCATAGAGCAAAATCGACCGAATTCGAGTTTCAACTGGAATCATTTTAACTAGACAGTTGGATGGTGACTGCATTAAATTAATCCTCCTTAGCCTCCTATTCATAAAGTATAAACATTTGTGTTTACATGGATAAAAGTTGTATTGAACGGAATTAATTAGCAAACACTCTAGAATCAAAATAAACAACGAACAAACGAAAAACGACAGGACTTTTTGAATGACCTGGTAAATATACAAAACACTTACAAGCTAACATGTATGGTCTAAATAATGAAAAATAACAGTAAATAGAAATAAATAAGGTTGAAATGTGTAAGATTAAAATTTATGGTTCTTAATTCAAATCTTCTATAGGTTTACATCAAAACATACTTACTGGTTTGATTAAGGGGAGATATTTTCCAATGTCCAATGATTGGACGAGTTTCTCCTGACAACGATTATTTGAATCGTATAGTCCGGGAGCTGAGGGCCTAAAAGGTGCATAATTTGAAGAAAATGTTTGATCTTATATAGGCTGAAAGTACTCATTTCATAGACAACAAAAGTGAACGTCTGCCACCTCAGATCGGTTGCCATCAAATTATTCCTACTCCTTACACACAACATTAGCTAAACCATGCGTGGAAATACAATTAAAACGTAATAGAATTCGTTTCTTAAAATTATTATTCTTAAAAGAATAAAAATAACTACTTAGATAGGTAGGTACTTAGCAAAATTTAACTTTTATTTTAACAGATGGTTGTTTAATTAGTTCAAAATGATAAATACTTCAAAAACCGAAGGCTTAGCAGGAAGTGAGCACTACGAATTCTTTTACGTTTTTATTGGATTTACAAGCAAGGTTTAGCTATTGTTGTGTGTAAGGAGCTTGTTTCATGCTAAATTTGATGCCAGCAACTTTTTTCTAAAAAAATTTTCATTTAAACTAGGTATTTTTGAATAAGAGGTGTTGGAACACGGTTTCTACCAAAACCGTAAAAAATTATATATTTTTGATGTACCGAACCCGGCTAAACCACTATACCCATTTAAACTTTAAATATATCATTCTATTCGCAATAGTTCAGCCTCTTATAGTGAGAAGAAATCAATACTTTGTGATCTGTATTTGCCGATATATATGCGAGAAACTGAAAAAACAATCTCAAAAATTTCAAGGATTTTAGACCACAAGGCGCTAAATACGTCCAGGTTTTAATTACTTTGTCTCTACAGGAATGAGCTAATTTTAAAATTAATGAGATCGCTTTACACAGAATTCGATGTTCTGCAACTATTATAGGTATTTTATTTATTGACATGAGTAAATTGACAATCGGTTTTGGCAAAAAAACTTAACCGATTTTAACTGTGAGGACCTCAGTCCACGCGAAATTTAATGCCCTTTTATTTTAGAAAGAACACGATTTCCTCTGCGATAAATTGTTTTCGAGTTATTAGCGAAAATTTGAAAAAAAAAATCAAAAATGTCGATTTCGTCCGCCTTTAAAATTTGATGGCAACCGCTCTGAGGTGGCAGACGTTCACATTTGTTGTCTATGAAATGAGTACTTTCAGCCTATATGATCAAAACTTTTCTTCAAATCAGGCACCTTTTTGGCCCTCAGCTCCCAGACTAGTAAAACTCAATAGATAAGCTGGACTTGTATTGGCAAGTAAGGAGTTAAAAAATAAAATAAGACGAAACTCGGTTTTTTTGGACATATCGGCTTTCTCTGACGACTGATTCAATTATTTTGGAA
The DNA here is from genome assembly GCA_911387785.2 of Aelia acuminata. Lineage (NCBI taxonomy): Eukaryota > Metazoa > Arthropoda > Insecta > Hemiptera > Pentatomidae > Aelia > Aelia acuminata. The sequence goes on along the minus strand of OU426981.1, from coordinate 145,273,998 downwards.
ACATTATTAGCTGTTACAGTATATGGGTGATTCCAAAATTATGGTGGTATTTGTGTCAAAACGTGATATATCGAGAACCGCCTGAAGGATTTTTCAATTTTTTTTCCTAATTATTACCTCATTGGTTATGAATACAGCTACCTCATTTTCAAACGCCTAAATACAGGATAACATTCCATAAAATCAATTACAATGCTCTTTTTGTCTCTCCCTAGCCTGTCACAAAGTTTAGGTCATGTACTTTGAAAAATAATTTAACACTTTTCCATCACAATATTTCTAAAAAATCAGGCACTAATCTTATCAGCATACTTTTAGGATGCAAAATAAAATTGAGCCAGGATTCCAAAGTGTACAGGCTAAGTACCACAACAGTTTTTCCCTTTGTCACACAGTTGTGAGGTCACTCCCTTGCTAGTTTTTCATACACCCACCAATCGCCTCAGAAAAGGAAATTTCGAGTTGAGAACATACGGGGTACCCTTGTCATAAACCTGACTATACGTCGATTCATATCATTTTTCCCTAAGTTCCCTCAGTTGCTTTCAGGACGTGGAGGAAGGTGTAAAACTGAAAAATATTTTTATGGTGAGTCCCTCCCTATACGTTATTAATATGATGATGGTAAACAATACATGTATACTTTTTATCATAGTTCTATAGAGCCTTCGAATCTCTACACACCCATAACCTCCTTTAAGAAATATTTGTCAGAGTTTTGCCAAAATTAATGATAAATAGCCGATTTGTCCCTCCCTAGCCTGTCCCTCCCTAGCCTCATACTGATTTCGTTTTTAGCTAGGGAGAGACAATCTTGGTCAGGGAGAGACATTTGATGAAATTAGTAACTTGGTTATGTTCATTACTAATCAGTGTCAGTTCAGAAAGTTAGGTTTCGATTAAGTATCAAGGGCGGATCCAGGGGGGGGGGGGGGAGTAACATTGGTCATGACCCCCTCCCCCCGAAATATACCAGAAACATGACTTTGAAAATCCTAAAAAATTAAGAGCCAAATACCACCATAATTTTAGAATCACCCATATATTTAAACATTGCAAGACATATTTAATACTTTCTCATATTATATAATAACATTTTGTGCCGTGAAGCTGAACCTGAAGCCCAGGACGCGATGGCTATTAAGACTCGATATCGGATTTCGCTTTTCTTGCTCTACCTCTTTGGTCCATTCTCTTCTAGCGCCATTAAAAATACATTTATCTACCGGAGGACATCCTTCATGAAAAATATATTTAACGCTTTATTATATTATATATCTTGTTATGTTTGTCATTAATAATATCTTCTTCAGCATTTTGATTTAGTGATATTTAACAAAAAAAAAAAAAGTAATACATCACTTCTAAGTTAGGTGAGCGAAGCGTAAAGACAGGACTTTTTGGTCCAGTGCAATGGCCCTGGCGGTCAAAAAGTGAACAATGTTTTATTCAAAAGTTCGTTTCAAAAACTTCAAATCGTGCAAACAGAACTTTGCACTTCAAGCCCAAAACGGTTAGTAGCATAGAATAGAATAGAAAAGTCCTTTATTTAAAAAAACAAAAAAGTATTTACGAAACTATATACATATCTAAGAACAAATTTTGACATGGCTTACGCCGTCTGCCAAGAGTCCTGAAAATTAATAATACATTCATAGAGAATAAAGAAAATATTTACAACCTTAAGAGTATTCAGATAACAATAATCTTCTGTATCTTATTGGTTCTTTAACATAAAAGTAAATGTCATTTAGTTTATTTTTGTTAAACAATAATATTAACTCTTCTTTATTGATCAATATTTTTCCAAAATATTTCAACCTGATGTAATTAAAAATTGGGCATACTCCAATAAAATGCACCATGTCTTCTATTTCATTTTTGTTACAAATGGTACAATAATAACTTACTCCATCTACCCATGGTTTGTAATTTAGGTCTAACAGTTCTCCTTTTACTTTAAATATTATTTTTATTAAATCTAAACTGTTAACGTCATTTATGTACGATATTGAACTGGGTAATAAATCTTTATAAAGTATATGATAGTCAAATTGTTGGGCTGCGGCTAAACAATCACTTTTAAACTGCTCTTGAAAGAGACCGATGATTTTATTAGTTTGTTTCTGCCACCTCTCAACTGAAATAAAACAGGGGTCTAAATCAGTACCAAGGCGATCAGCTAGTGTAATCCACTCAGCAAACCACGAACATTTACTTTTTACTATTTCATTTGCAATTATTTTAGGAAATCTATAGTCCGGCAAACAAAATATTTTTAAAATATATTTAAAATGCATTTTAAGAGTAGTGATAAAAATGGTGTCTAATTGCGTCTCTAAGTAAATTTGATAGTTTGGTGTATTGTTGGGAAGCGAAAATATTTTTTTAATAAAGAATTTCAACACCCTTCCAATTTCTTCAAATTTATAGTAGCCCCATATCTGACTTCCATAACAAAGGGAAGCCATTATAGTGGAGTTGAAAACCCTTAACTTTGTGGAGAGAGGGACAACAGGGTTTGTAAAAATGTTATGCCAAATACTATTTATTGCTTGTTTGCATTTTTTACTTCTTTCTTTATTATTCGAGGAGAATGTAAGAGAGGGGGAAAGTACTAGCCCTAGATAAGTATAATTTTTTACTACATCAACCCGCTGCTTATTAAAGAACCATTTCTCAGACTTCCGCAACTTACCACTCTTTTCTCTAAAAATCATAATTTTAGATTTTGACAAATTTACTGTCAAGTTCCATTTCGCAGTATAATTTTCTAATTGGCTTATCATTTCCTTTAGTTCATAGGCACTTTTAGCGATTAGCACAATGTCATCCGCGAATAGTAGTGCATTTATACGGATATTTCCGATTCTTATTCCTCCTTCCAAGTCATTATTTAAGAAAAAGTTTAGTATGAGGTAAGACATTGACTGCAGAAGGCAAAGCACTAGATTGTAAAAACACACTTGGACTTTACTGTGCAGCATGGTGCAAGAATCTCATATATTTTAGTTTTTTGGGTCAGTACTTTCTTCAACCGACTCTATAATTATAAAAATCAATTTTTAAGTGATTTTGTAAAAAACAAACTATAGTATATAATATATTATATTCATTCAAAGGATGTTTATGAGGTGTCATTCCTAATAATATATGTTCAAGAAATAAATAATACTTATAATATAAAAAAATACTAAAAATAAAAATTAAATATGGCCTTTAACTTGTATGCAAAATTGCTCCATGATTATATATATACCTAGATATATCTCGAACATATATATATATTTAAAATATTTCCATACAAACGACTGCAATGAAGCTGACTACACAGCTTAACTACGATGGCTGTATCCACTCCCCATATATTTCAACTCGGTAGCCTCCACTAACGACTGTTGACGGCCAAAAAACAAAATAAAAATGAGAGAGAAAATATACAGATCCTATTACAACAAATCAAACAACACAGTAAGTGCTTCCACCAGTTTTCAAATGTAGAATATATACTTTTGAAATATTAATTGGTTTAACAAAAAAAAAAAAAAAAAAAAAAAAAAGAACTTTGGGTTAGACATAACTCTAGCAAGGCCACATATGTGGAAAAGGCATTACAATTTTTTTTGTGATGCTTGGTCGAAAAAAAATATATATAATAATACATATACCTAGGTCTGAAGTATGTATTAGTGATGTAAAACTATCCATAGTAATATCGATAGCTTCAAACTATCGAAACTACTATTCTACTATACATAAATATAGTTAATCTAATCTTAGTTCGTGGCTGACCACCATTTTAAATTATTTTTAAATAATTTATTTTTTGAAGAGAAAAGATTTAAGATTAGATTAATTAAAATAATTTAAAAAATTGACTTATGTCAATAAATATCATAAATTGGACAAAATTTGTCCACCTCCCGCTACTACTCACAAAACTTGTGAGATAGGGGGAGTAGGTATCAGTGAAGAGGAAGGATTTGCTCTGCCTTGAGACGAGCTCTGTGGTGTAGCGGTTAGCATCCTCGCACGTAACGCAGGAGACCCGGGTTCGACTCCCGGCGGAGCCAAATCTTTTCTCTTCAAAAAATAAATTATTTAAAAATAATTTAAAATGGTGGTAAGCCACGAACTAAGATTAGATTAATTAAAATAATTTAAAAAATTGACTTATGTCAATAAATATCATAAATTGGACAAAATTTGTCCACCTCCCGCTACTACTCACAAAACTTGTGAGATAGAGGGAGTAGGTATCAGTGAAGAGGAAGGATTTGCTCTGCCTTGAGCCGAGCTCTGTGGTGTAGCGGTTAGCATCCTCGCAAGTAACGCAGGAGACCCGGGTTCGACTCCCGGCGGAGCCAAATCTTTTCTCTTCAAAAAATGAATTATTCATAAATATAGTTATAAACTTATATATAATTGAGGAGTTGAGATGCAAAACTCATTTTTTTGAAAAAATGAGATAGCATAGGATTCTTAATGATACTTTAACGCTCTTTCAACATATCTTATCAGATTGGAGCGAAACTTATTAATTCTTATGGATTTTTGCTATACAAAACAGCGCTTATTTGCAGAACTGATTCGTTCCATAGCCCATTGTGTTACAAAACTGGTTCGTTACTCGTTTTGATGCAAAACTCTTTGGTTCCAATGATCACTTCTCACTTTGCACCCATCCCATTCGTTCACTTCAGCAGTTTCTCTTACCCTTTCTGAACAAAATATCCTTAAACTCGTGTGTTTTATTTCAGTTTATACTTGATTTTTCTTACCTAGCTATATAATTAATTGATTTTGAAATGGCCCCAACAAGCTGAAAGGCGTTGATAATCTGCTGAAAAAACACTTTGGTGACGAGTGGAAGGCCAATGATTCTTTGAACACACGAGTTCTCAATATATCTGCCACAGACGAGGGAAACAACGAACAACAGGATGTTGAAGTCGCTATCGTTGAAGAAGACGATAGCCTTAGGATCTAGTCTTTTTGTAACTTTTTTGTAGTCAGATGTTTTACATCCGTACTCAATTATTTTTGAAAAATTCGTCAAAAAAAAAATGTTTAGTAAATTGGTATATTTTGTAAAATGGTACCGAATTCATTTATAAAATAGTTGTGAACCTAAATAAATATTACTTATTAAGATTAACTTACGCTGTGTGAATTAAAGCTCGTTCGTACGGTATGAAGCAAAAGTCTTTCCCTTAAACATTTTGTTGCAAAACTTTCTCATTTCATATTTTGTTACTTTTTTTTGTTACCTCTAAATCAGTAATTTGTTTTTATTTCAAGCTCACTTCCACAGGGTATAGACTGAATATTTTTATTTATTTTTTCTCCTCTTTATGCTTTCTTTATTTTTATCATATCTCATATTTAGCCATTTCTTATTTTTAGGTGTAACGAGAGACAGTTAATTTCTCCATATAAACAAAAACAAAGGTACTTTATAGGAAACAAACAAGCAAAAAAGGCCCCGCCCCCACAAAAAAGCCCCCTCAGAACATTTTAATAATGGTAAAGCTTACCTGATATTAAAGAACACCTAATATAATATGCCGAATTTGATCAAAATCGTCAAAGCCGTTTTTGAGATCATCGAAAAAAAGGTAAAAATTGGGAAAAAAAAATATGAAATAAAGTGCCCGCTTCGTTTGACCAATTTTGATGAAATGTTGGCTATCACATCTTTGGCATATACATACATCAAATACCCAGTTTGATCAAAATTGTTAAAACCGTTTTTGAGTAAATAAAAAAAAACACGTGAAAATGATACAAAATGTATTAAGTAAAGTCCCCCCTCCGGTTGATCAATTTTGATGAAATTTTTACAGTCATATCTCGGGCACATAAATAGATCAAATACTCAAAGGCATTATAGGCGGGCGCAAGCGACGGTGCTGCTTCTGCGACGGCGCTGCAGGAACTAGAGAAAAGGGGATAAAAGCGGGGCCATTACCTGGGATTCATAGGGTTTTTTGGCGTTTTTAATTTATTTTTCCATAATTAAAACCCGATTGAGCAAAAAATCATTTGAAAAATATCTAATAGGTATTGCTCGGTCCCTCAGTGTTCAGTTAGAAAATCAAAAGACGTGTCATTCCCTTTTATTTTCAAAAAATAAAAAGCTTCTTAAAGAGTGGATTGTAAAATTAAGAATAGATAAGCCTGTTTCGAAACATATGACGATATGTAGTCTTTATTTTAAAGAAAGAGACTATATTTATCCAGGTAAATATTAGTATTTGACATTTTATTATTCCAAAATGCTAGTTTTATGCAAATAACATTGAGACCACAGGGTCATAGATTTGTTTTTCTTTTTTAATTTTCACCATTTTTCTATTACATCCGTTGTGCTTAATTGTTCCATGTTTTCAATGCGAAGCCTGAAAGTTTTGACAAATAAATAAATAATATGACAAAGAATCTAAGCTGTCATAACAATGATTGTGTGAACAGGTAATTAATGTTATTACTAACCGAAAAACATCGAGTAAAGTTACAATGATGTGTTTGCATTCACCAGAACTACCAGCTTTACACGTACAATGACAAGAAAATTGCTTATTATTATTAATAAATTTGATTTCCACTTTTATTTGATGGGGCAGTCCTTTAAGATTGCTAGTTTAAAGGCACGAGGCTTGTAAAATAACTGTTTTTTTATTTTTAGATGTTATTCCACATGTAAATATGTGGTTTTTATCAAGAATAGCCTGCCCTTCAATTAATGGTCTTTTAAAATTACCAATTATCTCTATCACATCAACTAAGTCTAACAACGTACTTTCCGACATTTTGCAAAACTACTAGCGCACCCTATAGTCGATTGCGCCCGCCTATAGCCTCTATCGTTCCAAATCAAAACTTCAACAATTCTACCCCCCCCCTCCCCTCCGTTCATTCCCATGTAGTATCAATAATATCGATAGTTTTATGTCCGAAACTATCGATAAGGGAGACTATCGATAGTTTTGCATGTATTGTTGTATGTACATATGTTTAATTAATTGGAAGTTTTCAAGTTCGATTGCCTCTTGTTTTAAAACTAACCAAAAAAAAATTATAATAAGAGTGGGGGGAAGTGGCTAGTTGAAAAAAATATATATATATTATGTATTTAACTTTCCCTCACATCATATATCAAAGATTATACAAGAGGCATCCCCTCGTCACAGATGTAACCGTTACAGAGGGTATGAGGACATCAGAGGCTACAATAGATTCAGTCACCTTTTGCCAGTGTCATATTGATTGATACATCATGAAATGCCATGACGAAATTATTTCGCCGATATATCGATAGATTGGACAATACTTCGAGGTAAACTTTCACGAAATTTAAAGATAAAAACGGGGCCATTACCTGGGATTCATAGGGTTTTTTGGCGTTTTTAATTTATTTTTCCATAATTAAAACCCGATTGAGCAAAAAATCATTTGAAAAATATCTAATAGGTATTGCTCGGTCCCTCAGTGTTCAATTAGAAAATCAAAAGACGTGTCATTCCCTTTTATTTTCAAAAAATAAAAAGCTTCTTAAAGAGTGGATTGTAAAATTAAGAATAGATAAGCCTGTTTCGAAACATATGACGATATGTAGTCTTTATTTTAAAGAAAGAGACTATATTTATCCAGGTAAATATTAGTATTTGACATTTTATTATTCCAAAATGCTAGTTTTATGCAAATAACATTGAGACCACAGGGTCATAGATTTGTTTTTCTTTTTTAATTTTCACCATTTTTCTATTACATCCGTTGTGCTTAATTGTTCCATGTTTTCAATGCGAAGCCTGAAAGTTTTGACAAATAAATAAATAATATGACAAAGAATCTAAGCTGTCATAACAATGATTGTGTGAACAGGTAATTAATGTTATTACTAACCGAAAAACATCGAGTAAAGTTACAATGATGTGTTTGCATTCACCAGAACTACCAGCTTTACACGTACAATGACAAGAAAATTGCTTATTATTATTAATAAATTTGATTTCCACTTTTATTTGATGGGGCAGTCCTTTAAGATTGCTAGTTTAAAGGCACGAGGCTTGTAAAATAACTGTTTTTTTATTTTTAGATGTTATTCCACATGTAAATATGTGGTTTTTATCAAGAATAGCCTGCCCTTCAATTAATGGTCTTTTAAAATTACCAATTATCTCTATCACATCAACTAAGTCTAACAACGTACTTTCCGACATTTTGCAAAACTACTAGCGCACCCTATAGTCGATTGCGCCCGCCTATAGCCTCTATCGTTCCAAATCAAAACTTCAACAATTCTACCCCCCCCCCCCTCCCCTCCGTTCATTCCCATGTAGTATCAATAATATCGATAGTTTTATGTCCGAAACTATCGATAAGGGAGACTATCGATAGTTTTGCATGTATTGTTGTATGTACATATGTTTAATTAATTGGAAGTTTTCAAGTTCGATTGCCTCTTGTTTTAAAACTAACCAAAAAAAAATTATAATAAGAGTGGGGGGAAGTGGCTAGTTGAAAAAAATATATATATATTATGTATTTAACTTTCCCTCACATCATATATCAAAGATTATACAAGAGGCATCCCCTCGTCACAGATGTAACCGTTACAGAGGGTATGAGGACATCAGAGGCTACAATAGATTCAGTCACCTTTTGCCAGTGTCATATTGATTGATACATCATGGAATGCCATGACGAAATTATTTCGCCGATATATCGATAGATTGGACAATACTTCGAGGTAAACTTTCACGATGGCTTTACGATGTACACGCCTCGTCAATGACTGTGAAATCTAAGCTGAGTTAAATGCTTACAAGCCTCTTCTTGATAAGAAGTGAGCAGCAGAACTCTGAGGCAAGGAATAATTAGTAATAGTCAAGGAAGACCTGCAGAACTTTTGAGTTACGGGGTTCTGCTAAAAAATAATTTTAAGTAAAAAAAAAAGTCAAACTAAAAAAAATAGAAAATAGGAAAACGTTTACTCATGTCAAAATTAAAATTCCAGTTCATAATATAATTTATCCACGATTCGTTGCCAAGATTTTACTTATGACAATTCAGCAATGCAAGCATAATACTCTATGTAGTTGTTGAAATCGTCATTTAGTTACCATGAAAAAATAATTTCCATTAAATGAACAGAACGGCTTTAATTATGAACAATGGTCTGTCATTAAAGGCGTACTACGCATGCGTGGGCTCAACGTGTTTTACGAGTTGACTGAATATTTTTTTTTTTTTTTTTCTCCTCTAAAATGTTGACTATCACATCTTTGGCATATATAACATCAAATACCGAGTTTGATAAAAATCGTTAAAGCCGTTTTTAAGTATATAAAAAAAAATAAACACGTGAAAATGATACAAAATTTATTAAGTAAAGTCCCCCCTCCGGTTGATCAATTTTGATGAAATTTATACAGTCTTATCTCGGGCATATCAATACATCAAATACTTAGTTTAATCAAAATCGTTAAAGCCATTTTTGACAAAATCGAAAAAACGTAAAAAGTTATTGAGCAATTAGGATGAAACAATAAACATATAAACAATGGTCTGTCTGGTCTGTCAAGGAGTATTGCGCATGCGTGGGCTCAACGTGTTTTATGAGTTTACGGAATATTTTTCCTTTTTTCTCCTGCATATGTTTACTTGATTTTTTCATATTTCTTATTTAGCCATTTTTTATTTTAGGCAAATCGAGAGACAGATAATTTCTCCATATAAACAAAAACAAAGGTTTTTGGGGGCTTCCTCATTTTAGCCCCCTCAGAACATTTTAATAATGATAAAGCTTCCCTGATGTTAAAAAATACTTGTTTCTCATTAAACATGGCGAGTTTAATCAAAATCGTTAAAGCTATTATTGAGAAATTGGTAAAAATGGGAAAAAGCTATGAAATAAAGTACATACATCAAATACCCAGTTTCATCATAATCGTTACAGCCGTTTTTGAAAAAATCGAAAACAAAAAACCTAAAAATGGTACAAAATTTATTATATAAAGTACCCCCTCCTTTTGGACAATTTTGTTGAACTTTTTTGCTGTCACATCGCGGCATATATATATAAATACATACCAAATACCCAATTTAAGGTTCGGACGGTTTATAATTTTTGAGCTAGGCTGTTTACACACACAGACCATTTTGCGGGACTTGGTTATTTGGACTCTAAGGACCCCAATACGTGTTTTTCCGCTGAAAACCAGAAATTTTTCCCGATCACAGTATTTAATATGTAAGATTATATATTTCACTTGTAGGTAAGTAAACATAAAAAAATCACAACACACAACTTTCATTTATCAACATACTTAAGTTAGAAATTGACGAGTTCTGATAAATACGTAAATGCCATTCCTCAAATTTACACATTTTTACTTTCACTAACTATATATGAAATATAGTAAGTGGAAGTATTGCGATCGTGAAAAATTTCGACTTCCGGTTTTCAACGGAAATACACGTTTTGGGGTCCCCTGAGTCCAAATAACCAAGTCCCGCGAAATGATCTGTGTGTGTGTGTGTGTGTGTGTGTGTGTGTGTGTGTGTGTGTGTGTGTGTGTGTGTGTGTTTGTGTATGTGTCTGTGTGTGTGTGTGTGTGAACAGACTAGCTCAAAAACTATAAAACGTGAAATTGGGTATTTAGTGTATGTATATGCCCGCGATGTGACAGCAAAAATTTCATCAAAATTTCTCAAAGGGAGGGGGTACTTTATTTAATAACTTTTTACGTTTTTTTCGATTTTCTCAAAAACGGCTCTAACGATTTTGATTAAACTGAGTATTTGATGTATTAATATGCCCGAGAAATGACTGTAAAAAAATCATCAAAATTGATTAACCGGAGGGGGTTTACTTAATAAATACTTTACTTAATAAATTTTGCATTATTTTCACTTGTTTTTTTTTATTTACTCAAAAGCGGCTTTAACGATTTTGATCAAACTGGGTATTTGATGTATGTGTATGCCAAAGATGTGATAGCTAACATTTCATCAAAATTGATAAACCGGAGGGGGGACTTTACTTAATAAATTTTTTATCATTATCACGTGTTTTTTTATTTACTCAAAAACGGCTTTAACGATTTTGATCAAGCGGGGTATTTGATATATGTATATGCCAAACGGAGGAGGCACTTTATTTCATAACCTTTTTTCTGATTTTTACCTTTTTTTCGATTATCTCAAAAACGGCATCAACGATTTTCATCAATTCGTTATGTTTAATGAAAATTAGGCGTTCTTTAATATCAGGTAAGCTTTATCAGTATGAAAATTTTCAGAGGGGGCTTAAATGGGGTAGGGGCCTTTTTTGTTCCTTTGTTTTTGTTTCTATGGAGAAATTAACTGTCTCTCGTTACGCCTAAAAATAAGAAATGGCTAAATATGAGATATGATAAAAACCAAGTAAACATATAGAGGAGAAAAAAAGAAAAATATGCAGTCAACTCATAAAACACGTTGAGCCCACTCATGCGTTGTACGCCTTTAATGACAGACCATTGTTCATAATTAAAGAACGGCTAACTAAAATAAATTAGTGTTTTTTTTTAGAGCAAATGAAACAAAAATAAGAAACGAATGTGGAAAAATGTGTAACTTTGAAAAGTGGCACTAACACATCACATTAATTTCTAATCTAAGTAAGTTGGTAAGTGAAAGTTGTGTGTTGCGCGCACGCACCAGATTTTTTATTTATTTATTATTTCTATAGTATCTTTAACTGCCCTCCTATCCTGGACTCTTTTAACGTATTATTTATTATTATATTGTTTATCATCACAGGTTTATTTGATAAAGTAGAACCGATTAACTGCGAGTGAGATTGGAGAAGAGTGTTATTACATCGATGCTTACAATAAACGAACAGCTGAGCGTTACCAAAAGGTCAGCTGTTAATCAAACGGCTGCTTATCACTTATACAGCATCTTTTTCTGTCGTAGCTTTTGCAAGTTTAATATAACAACGTGACTAACCCATCTTCCCAATAATCAAATCTTATAACATATAAAAAAAAATAAACTGGTGCGACGCGCAAAACACACAACTTAGATAAGAAATTGACGTGTTTTGTTAAATATGTCAATGGCATTCCTCAAATTTTCGCATTCTTTTATTTATTTTAATATTTAATTTCTCTCTAGAGTACACTAACTTATTTTTATTGTAATTAAAAGTTTTTCCTTGTCATCATTCGGTAATGCAAGCATAATACTACATCGCATCTTATTTTATAATTCTCTATTTAGTTGTTGAAAACTTCATTTAGTTGCCATGGAAACAAATAATTTCCAACAAATATGTATGTTTCAAAAAAAAAAAAAAAAAAAAAAGGAATGTGCTAACTAATTATGTAAGAAAAAAAAATCTATGAGATATCAAAATCCTTCCTTCAACAAAAATGTTGGTCTATTATGTTTTGAAGTGTACTAAACGCGATTCCGAAATCAGAAAATCTCTATCAGGCATATTTTTTTTTGTAAAATTCGTGTTTTAGGTCGAAAAATGAAGTGATTTCTTTGACATTTCGAGCATTTTTTTTAAAATGTAAAAAAAAAAAAAATAACAAAAGTAGTTAATTTTGAAACTTTTATAATGTACTACAAAATGAAAAAAATGGGAGAGCATATGTTGTTTTTCGTTTGTTTAACGTCACTTTATGCTGCAAAGGCTAATCGGACGATGCTACAGTGGGAGTCCTGAATTTTGTCTAGCCAGGTATAATTAGGATAGGGAACTTCACGAGTACCTGACATCGTACAGGCTCGGGACCTCCATTTTACGTCCTATCCGAAGGACGGCATAGGGAAGGATTTTTCACTCCCATTAAAAAACCCTAGGGCCACATCGGGGCGCGAACCCGCGACGTTTAGTATTGTAAGTTTCTATGCTAACCACTACACCACAGGTGACCATAGTACGAAAGGAAAAAAATATACACTATACTATAAATATCTGTTCAGAATTAAATATTATAATTTTATATATTACTGTTTTTAACCAAAAAGGTATTAAATATATTTTTAAAAAAAAGGTGCTGTTTCAACGTCTGATTTCTAAAAAATGATTCTAGATAGAATTTTGACTTCTGATTCGAATTCAGCAATCATAAAAATATAAATATCAGGAACCATGTCCCAAGGGAGCGAATATTTTTTACCACTAAATTAGTTAAGCAGTTATAGAAAAACTGAAATTAACAATGAATCTTCCATACTCGATCCAGAATCGGTTCAAAGCCTCCCCTTAAAAAGTAAAAATAATCCAACACTTTTTCAATGTGTAGGAATTACTTCTTGATTAGTCTAGGCAAGTTAGAAACGCCACTCATTTGAGTTAAGGATTATCTTTCAACATATCAGTGTCCATCAAAGTCCGATCACACAGACACTCACTACTCGAGATCCGATCCCTATCTCATCTTTTTTTCCTTTCTCGGCCGTACCATTAGCAGAATGCTGAGAGGTACGTGTTCCCTCCCTCTAATCACCTCCGCCGTACCTTCGCAGGTGGTGTCACGATCTTGAGGATTTGCCAACGGATCCTTTTGTTCTTCTTCCAAAGGAGGATTACACCCCGCCATCACGAACCTCTAAGCCCCGCCATAATTAAATCGAAACATTCCCCGTTCACGAACGAATCCAGCAAATCTTTTCAAAGGGTCGGGAAGCCGCGGTTAGTTCTGTAGAGAAAGAGAGGGGTTGCTTAACCGGTGTGAATGGGAACCGGAGCAAATTGGGTGAGGTTAGCTAACCGGTTGTCATTAATCTTATCTGCGATTATAAAAATGAAAAGAAGAAGGCAGAATTGCATTTGTTGTACTTTTGAAGTGCTGAAGCTACAAACATCTTTATCCTTATGTACTGGGTGTCCCAGACATAGTGTAAAAAGAAAAAACTTGGGTAATACTGCATGTTAAACGGGGTAGAATGGCGCAGAAACGAGTTTCCTATCTCAATCTATTGAGGAGATAGAATTTCTTTTGTTTTTATTTTCGAAATCTTACTTTTTTCTGAAAAATGACAGTCTTCTCTACTTTGGTTTAGCGTAGAATCAAAAACGATGATATTTTCTCAATCAGCATTAAATTTTCTAAAAGATGAGATGGTCTAGTTATTTTGTTGAAAATGTTGCAGATAAGCCTGCATCCAAAGTAATGGAGGACATTTTGAACACGTGCTGCAATAATCCATTTTAATATGGTTCTACAATAATAATATTCAACATTTTTTATATAGGATTTTTCAAATATTAGTAGAAGAGAAGAAAAAAGTTCAATTTATTTTTAAGAAAGTATTTTTAAATTTAAACTAAGGAGTTTTTTTTTTTTTTTTTTTTCAATTTTAGGTTATTAAAATAACTATTTTATAACCGTGTTCACGAACGAATCCCGCAAATCTTTTCAAAGGGTTGGGAAGCCGCGGTTAGTTCTTAGTATTACCCTTTTTATATTATTTAGGATTCTTTTTTTCTGAAAGAAGACAGTCTTCTCTACTTTGGTTTAGCGTAGAATCAAAAACGATGATATTTTCTTAATCAGCACTAAATTTTCTAAAAGATGAGATGGGTCTAGTTATTTTAAATCCACTTTCAGTTGGACTTTTTTACTTTCACTTATTACTTTCACTTACCTATATATGAAATATATAGTAAGTGGAAGTATTGCGATCGTGAAAAATTTCGACTTCCGGTTTTCAATGGAAATACACGTTTTGGGACCCCCTGAGTCGAAGTGACCAACTCCCGCGAAATGGTCTGTGTGTGTGTGTGTGTGTGTGTCTGTGTGTGTGTGTGTGTGTGTGAACAGACTAGCTCAAAAACTATAAACCGTGAAATTGGGCATTTAGTGTATGTATATGCCCGCGATGTGACAGCAAAAATTTCATCAAAATTTCTCAAAGCGATGGGGTGCTTTATTTAATAACCTTTTACGTTTTTTTCGATTTTCTCAAAAACGGCTCTAACGATTTTGATTAAACTGAGTATTTGATCTATTTATATGCCCGAGATATTACTGTAAATATTTCATCAAAATTTATCAACCGGAGGGGGGACTTTACTTAATAAATTTTGTATTATTTTCACGTGTTTTTTTTTATTTACTCAAAAACGGTTTTCACGATTTTAATCAAACTGGGTATTTGATGTATGTATATGCCAAAGATTCGATAGCCAACATTTCATCAAAATTGATCAACCGGAAGCGGGACTTTACTTAATAAATTTTGTAGCATTTTCACGTGTTTTTTTTATTTACTCTAAATCGGCTTTAACGATTTTGATCAAACTGGGTATTTGATGTATTAATATGCCCGAGATATGACTGTAAAAATTTCATCAAAATTGATTAACCGGAGGGGGGACTTTACTTAATAAATTTTGCATTATTTTCACGTGTTTTTTTTATTTACTCAAAAGCGGCTTTAACGATTTTGATCAAACTGGGTATTTGATGTATGTGTATGCCAAAGATGTGATATCTAACATTTCATCAAAATTGATTAACTGGAGGGGGGACTTTACTTAATAAATTTTGTATCATTTTCACGGGTTTTTTTATTTACTCAAAAACGGCTTTAACGATTAACAAAAATAAGATATGGATGTAGAAAAATGTGTGACTTGGGGAAATTATATTTAACAAAACACGTCAATTTCTTATTTAAGTAAGTTGGTAAGTGAAAGTTGTGTGTTGCGCGCACGCACCAGATTTTTTCTAAAAGATGAGATGGGTTTAGTTATTTTAAATCCACTTTCAGTTAGAGTTTTAATGCGCTAAACACAAACCATTTATTAAAACTTAAATTTTTAATAGTTTTTGAAAATTCCTCATTCCCCAGTGGAGCACCCTAGAAGCTGTCAAATTTCCTAAAAGCTGGGGAATTTAGTTAGCTTTTTAGTGGTATAACCCAAGATACGATTCACCTTTTGAGTCTAAAAGAAGTTTTTCGGATGAAAAACACGCTAGAGATGTCACTGCTGGGGCAACGAGGAAGCGCGCTAGCCTGCATCCAAAGTAATGGATGCCGAACTTCCCCTGAGTTTGAGTTAGTTTTACTTTTTTAAGACTAGAAAGAACAATGTATGAATTCTAAATAATATCAAAAGGGTAATAATAATCTAAAATTTAAAAAAAAATACTTTCTTTAAAATAAATTAAACTTTTTTTTTCTCTTCTACTAAAATATGAAAAATCCTACATAAAAAATGTTGAATATTATTATTGTAGAACCGTATTAAAATGGATTATTGCAGCGCGTGTTCAAAATGTCCTCCATTACTTTGGATGCAGGCTTATCTACAACATTTTCAACAAAATAACTAGACCCATCTCATCTTTTAGAAAATTGAATGCTGATTAAGAAAATATTATCGTTTTTGTTTCTACACTAAACCAAAGTAGAGAAAACTGTCATTTTTCAGAAAAAAGTAAGATTTTAAAAATAAAAACAAAAAAAATTCTATCTCCTCAACAGATTGAGATAGGAAAGTCGTTTCTGCGCCATTCTACCATAGGATAGGTTTTATCTCGATTATTGGCCTCAACATTTCATTTTTTGAAATGAAATGCTTATTATACTACAATTGAGTGTGACTATTTGTAAATTTTCTATAAATTTTCAACAGATGGCGGTGTAAGTTGATTTATTGACACAACATTTCATTTTCTTTCGATATTTAGGTATTCCTTTTGCTTAACCTCTAAGCATAAATCTATTTTTTCTAGCTTGGACTAGGAAAATCCGTGTTTTTCCCATGGCAAATTATTTGTCGCCTTTTCACGTGTGGGGAAAACATTGAATCTATTTTTTTTAGCAAAAATCATTAAGCACCTATTAATATAACCTTTTTCGATTAACCCCTTCGTTTGCGTCGAATTGTAAGCGAAAAACGGCAATTCTCAGCAAAAATTTTGCAGGTCTTTTCGAAGGTGTCATCTTATCATTTTGTCGAGACGAACATTTTTATTTGTATACTCTGACTTTTTTTGTCATTGAAAGAAAGATGTTTATTTCAAAAAATAAATAATCTACAATTTAAACACATCTATTCTTTATTTCAACTCTCACCTATGCCCATGACGCACTAAATACGCACTGTACAATACTTAATATACAATGTGTAATTAGTATATTCATACTCACAGACCATTTCGCCTGATTTAGTTATTCGGTTATACTGACTTATAGAGTTATAGACGTATAATTCTGTTGAAAAACGGAAGTCGAAATTTTTCACGAACTCAATACTTTCCCTATAGGGTAACTGTACAAATAGATGACAGTTTAAGAAATAAAATTATATTATTGACACATATTATATTTTATACAATAGTAGTATATATTTTATACACAAAAGGCTTAAATGAGACAAAAAAACAACAACACATTTAAACGAAAAATGATATCACCCGGTTAAGTAAGTATGATTACTAAATTTTAGTAATGGCCAAAGTTTCGTTTTTCTAATGTTGGGTTTGTACAATTTTCGACTTTCCAATGATAAACTTCACTTTTCCAGTGCCCTTTTAGACATTTAAAGATGGTTGGATGGAAATTTTGATAGAGAGCGACTAATAGCAAATATCCCACTTTCTTTGGAGAATCAGGAAGTGGGGGCAGTCAGATGAGACGCTTGTCCATTCAGGAATAGGATTATTGGCAATGCAATTTTGCTCTCAACGATCCATGGATAGAGCACACTAGTTAAAAATTCATAAAATAAGGCATCTGTCATCCATACAGACTCAGACTTCAATAAACCACCCCCAGATGGAACACTATTTGCTGATTCTGGCGGTAGTTGACATCGATGTCAACTATTGAAATTATGGATAATATCTGTTCTAATAGTTGACACCTACATTTAAGCCCTTAAAATATTGTATAAATATATTTAAAAGGATATCAACTGATTCTCATGAGCTTAATGAATACCATAAAAGTAATTAAAACAGAATTGAACTCATATAAACCAAATAAAAAGCTTATTTAACTTGACTTCCACCTTAATGAAACAGGGTAGCAGAAACCAAGTTTTCAGGCCACTAGAAAATTCGCCATTACAAACTTATCACAAATAAGCTTGAGTTTTCATCAAACTAATGTCGATGGCAGCACAGCTAACTAGTATAACTTGGCAGGTTACTCCGAAATTTTGAACCAAATTAATCAACCCGGTATCTTATTATTCACACTTTTTGTGCAAATTTTGACAGTTTTTGTGTCAACTTATGGTACAATTACCCTATACATTCATATAAATATCTATACCGAATCATTTACGACCCCGTAATTTAGTTCCAGATATAAAAAATAAAAATAAACGCAACCATATCGAATCATATAAGTTTCTCTCCGAGAAAGTCAGTGAATGTCTATCAATAAAAATTAATAACACTTCAGAGCCTTCTAAAGACTATGTACGTTACCTAGGACTATACACAGCGCTGCAAAGTAATTTCCAAAGGAATGAAGTGCCCCGTCGAAGAGAATTAGCGCTCAATAACTCGAAGGAAATGATAGGTGGAGTTATTAAATAGAAAAAATTTAAATAGTTCAATTAGAATTTAAGTAGATTTGAAGCTAGATCAGACAGACTCGGATAAAGTTATAATTGTGATAAAATTTGGAGGGCATAATAACCGTGAAGTTGATCGCCCAGTAAAACCAGTAACCTAACCTAACCTAGGACTATACTTGTACAAAAGACTCACGTCACAAATAGGTAAGTGAAAGGAAAAAACAACTAATATAAGCCTTTAACAGATTAGGAATGAAGACATACTTTTCATAATTAGATTCATAAAGCCGTGGAGAGAGAAGACAATTCAATCCCCGGCTATTGTAGATGAAGATGGCAGTGCAGAGGAAGGTGGGGGGGGCAACATGGGGGCGTTAAAGACTCATTCATTAGAGTTTAAAGACCCCGAACAAAGAGTCCACTCCGCCCCCGCTTCCTAAATAATTCAATTCGCTTCGCTAATTTAGAGGGGGCCAGCGGTACACAAGCAGACAATGGACTTTTTTTTTTTATCTTCTTAGCAGTTTTTTAAAAAAATGTTTAAGTCGAAATTATTTTGGAAAATATGGCCAAGCGTAAGAAAAAATGTTGACTCACTCGATGTTTAATAACTTTAACGTGAAATATTACAAAATGTCCACAAAACACCTCTTTCGTTTTTTTAATATCTATAGTCTAACTAATTGAGAATAAAATTTAAAATTAGCTTTAGAGAATAAGATTAACCTTATTATGTGAAAATTAAATAGTTAAGGAATACAGTTGGTTTTCTAATTCATTGCAGAGATGTAAAATCATTATTTTATTTTTTTTAACGCAAAGGAGAAACTACTTATTTACGCTTAATTTTTTAAGAAGAGAAACACTTTATTGAAAATAGTGATGCGCTCATTGAAATACGCTCCATACTCATTTTTCTTATACAGATTATTTGTTAAAAGAACTGTGAAAAAATATATAACCCTTACAAACTGAATGAATGGACAATAAACATTGAGTGAAACGCACCCTAGCGCTTCCTGGTAGTCTGGAGCTAGAACTAAATTTTTCAATCACTAACCCGTAAAGGTAGGCTAATAGGCTTAAAATAGCCCTTCCCACTGTATCCGCCTATGAGTCTGACATCTGTTTAAGATACATGAATAAAATAAAGTCATCCCTTGTTGTGGCTGAATAACCTTGAAGTACCCCAGCTAATGTACGCCTATTGATAGGGCTCTAAGTGATACTCATTGTCATTTGAAAAGTACTATAGAGCAACTTCAATCCTAGCAATCCCTGAAATAAAACTTTTTACTTTCACTTACCTATATATGAAATATATAGTAAGTGGAAGTATTGCGATCGTGAAAAATTTCGACTTCCGGTTTTCAACGGAAATACACGTTTTGGGGTCCCCTGAGTCCAAATAACCAAGTCCCGCGAAATGGTCTGTGTGTGTGTGTGTGTGTGTGAACAGACTCGCTCAAAAACTATAAACCGTACGAACCTGTAATTGGGTATTTAGTGTATGTATATGCCCGCGATGTGACAACAATAATTTCATTAAAATTGCTCAAAGGGAGAGGACACTTTACTTATAAATTTTGTATCATTTTCATGTGTTTTTAATTTACTCAAAAACGGCTTTAACGGTTTTGATCAAACTGGGTATTTGATGTATTTATATACCCGAGATATGACTGTAAAAATTTCATCAAAATTGATCAACCGGGGGGGGGGGGGACTTTACTTAATAAATTTTGTATCAATTTCACGTGTTTTTTTATTTATACAAAAACGGCTTTAACGATTTTGATCAAACTGGGTATTAGATGTATTTATATCCCGAGGATGTGATAACCAACATTTCATCAAAATTGGTCAATCGGAGGGGGCACTTTATTTCATAATTTTTTTCCAATTTTACCTTGTTTCAACTATCTCAAAAACGGCTTTGACGATTTTTATCAAATTCGTCATGTTTAATGAAAATTAGGTGTTCTATAATATCAGGTAAGCTTTGCCATTATTAAAATTTTCTGAGGGGGCTTAAATGGGGTAGGGGCCTTTTTTGTTTTCCTATAAAGTACCTTTATTTTTGTTTATATGGAGAAATAAACTGGCTCCCGTTACGCCTAAAAATAAGAAATGGCTGAATATGAAATATGATAAAAATAAAGTAAACATATAGAAAAGAAAAAAAGAAAAATTTTCAGTCAACTCATAAAAATCGTTGAGCCCACGTATGCGGAGTTTTTTATAGAGCAAATGAAAACAAAGATAAGAAATGAATGTGTAACTTTGAAAAGTGGCAATTAACAAAACGCATTAATTTCAAATCTAAGTAAGTTGGTAAGTGAAAGTTGTGTGTTGCGCGTACGCACCAGATTTTTAATAATTCTTTTTATCTTCATAAATATAACAGCGAATGTGATGGATAGAAAGAATCTGTATGGCAGGCGTTTTGGGCATGTAGAAAGGAAAGTGCATAGCAGCAACTCAACTTGATACTTCAGAAGAGGAGGTCTCTCATCCAACTTCTTTTTAGCCGCCTTCTATATAGGCATATAGTCATGGTCTTGTAGCCATGTAACTAATGTCAGTGCAGTTTAACATGAAAGCGTAAATAATGAGATCATACTTGTTGGTCGATATTTGATTCTTTCAAGTCTTATGAATAATTCAGAATTAATTCTTAAATTCCCAATTGTCAACGAATATTTTCGCTATAATACTCTTCCCGCAGAGAAAGATCGCCCACGTTAAGATCAGGCAATCACGAAAGAGGCATTAAATTAAAGCTGGAATGTGCCTCGACTGCTGAGGTCAGTTAGGAGCGCTGATATCTGTAAATTGGCCAATTTACTCGGACAGTTATCCACGCTGTCTTGAGTGTATAATTGACGCTTATCGGGTTAGTTATCTACTGTGCTTTAGGTTAGTGTTTGAGCCCAAAAAAAAAAGTCCTACTTGCCAGGC
Organism: Aelia acuminata; assembly: GCA_911387785.2. Taxonomy (NCBI): domain Eukaryota; kingdom Metazoa; phylum Arthropoda; class Insecta; order Hemiptera; family Pentatomidae; genus Aelia; species Aelia acuminata. The sequence continues at coordinate 145,252,490 of OU426981.1, read as the reverse complement.
TACTTTTGTCACTATTTTTTTTATTTTTTTTTATGTATGACTGAATAATTGTAAACTAAAATTTGATAATGGGGCTATTTATCTTTTATTAGAGAAGTTTAATTTTTGTGATTTATTAGCCGCAGATAGTACTTTTAACAATAGATAGTACTCTTTAGTATTTGATATACAGTTGTTTGCATAAGTTTGAGGGTAGCGTAACAGCTTATAATGCTTAATAAGGGTCGTGGGTTCACATCCAGCCTTAAGATTTTTTGAAGGAAGTAAAAGATTTAGCATGAGAGCCTAGTAAACCCAGGTTTACGGGTTCTTATCCTGGACAGCTGGCCCTAGGATTTGAAGAGGTATTAAAAGAAACTTAGTTATGCCGCCTTCGGAGGAAACGTCAATCGGAGGTAGGGAGACTGTGCGATGTCTGGTAATTGTTTAAGATCTGTATTCTAATTGTAGGAATCCAACTATAACTTCGTCCGATTAGCCTTAGTGGCATAAGGTGACGTTATTTAAACAAACAAACAAAAACTACTAAATCATGTACCTATCCATTATTTTGTCTGTAAGCCACAGATCGCTTTTTATTATCAGCTGTTTTGTAGGAAATCGATGAATTTTCATCATGAATCATCGTATACATTCTGCTTTTACGGATATTACGCCGTATTCCATTTTTTTTTAAATATGCTTTTTGTTGTGATGTAAAAGAATAGTCAGCAATGTTTTGTTTTTTTTTATTGTTCGAATCGTTTTTTTTCCAATATTTTAATTCATGTAAACATTAAATAAACAAAACATTAATTCATTATGCATATGTTTTTCACTATTCACAAAGGAGGTTAATTATATAGCTGGAAAGTGGCCCTGGGAAAATAATTCATGTACTTCATTAATGACAATCCGACTGGAGCGTTAGTGGGTTAAGCCATTCTTGCTCTGATAGCACCGAATCGAAACTAAGGGAATTTTGGAATCTTTCTCCATTAGTATTATGTTTCTTTCTTAAACTAGGTTAAGGAGAGAAATTTTAGTAATCCATATTAGTAAATGATAAACGGATTTCGTTTTGTTTTACTTTCGAAAATTTTTATTTTATCAACGTATTCACCGGTGATTAAACATGTAAAATGTCAGTTTCTAGAGTATAAGGCAAAGCATTTATTTGAATTTCAGTACTCCAGTACTTAACACTTTATGGGTTTTAATGGTACAGGTTTTTTTACTTTCGCTTACCTGTAAATGAAAAGTATTGCGATCGTGAAAAAATTCGATTTCCGGTGCTCAACGGAATAACACGTTTTGGGGTCCCCTGAGTCCAAATAACCAAGTGCCGCGAAATGGTCTCTGTGTGTCTGAACAGAGTAGCTCAAAAACTATGAACCGTATGAACCTGAAACTGGGTATTTGGTGTATGTACCTATATATCCGCTATGTGACAGCATAATTTACATCAATATTGATCAAACGGAGGGGGCACTTTATTTCATAACTTTTTTCCAATGTTTACGTTTTTTTCGACTTTCTCAAAAACGGCTTTAACGATTTTGATCAAATTCGTCATGTTTGATGAAAATGAAGCTTTTTTAATATCAGGTAAGCTTTATCATTATTAAAATGTTTGAGGGGGCATTAATTGGGAAGGGTTTTTTTGTGTTTTCCTGTGAAGTACCTTAGTTTTTGTTTATATGGAGAAATTAGCTGTCTCTCGTTACGCCTAAAAATAAGAAATGGCTAAATATGAAATATGAGAGAAAAACAAGTAAACATAAACAGGAAAAATATTCCGTCAACTCATAAAACACGTTGAGCCCACGCATGCGCAGTACGCCCTTAATGACTGACCATTGTTTATAATTAAAGCCGTTCTGTATTTAATGGACATTGTATGTTTCAGGGTAACTATATAATGTTTTGAACACCTTAAAAATAAGACGGCTTGGAGTATTATGCTTCCATTGCTAAATTATCAAGTAAAAACCTTTATTTAATAATAAAAAAAATGAGTGTACTTTAGAAAGCAAATAAAAATAAGTATGTTAGTAAATGTGAAAAAATGTGTGACTTCGAGAAATGGCATTTAACAAAACACGTCATTCACTTTCTAATGTAAGTAAGTTGGTAAGTGAAAGTTGTGTTTTGCGCGCATAGCAACAGATTTTTTTTATATAATAAAATTTATTATTATTTATTCTTTTTATTATTATTGCATGGTTTTAAGAAGCCGAGCAGAAATAAAGATAAAAAATAAAAATAAGAGCAAGAGACGGTAAAAAATGAAGTTTTTACAGTTCTGAGATTAGAAAGGATTTTTTTCTTTTTTTTTTTTGTTCCTATCCTTCCTCGCCGTTTAGGCTATAAGTGGTTTCCCATGCCAGAGGAGAGGGTGGCGGATTAATACCAAGTATTGTTAAATGTCCCCTGGCTCCGGATTTAAAGGAAAAGGACTTTTTGTTGGGATTTTGTGGGAATTTAATTTTTTATTTAAAAAGTTATTACAATATTCTGAAAGAGCGCGAAAATACTTAAGGAATTCACTGCTAACTAAATTGCGACCTGGTCTTGTAAACCTTAATCTCATGAGAAATTTCTCGTCAAGTTCCTCCATAAATTTAATATTGGTCTCTTATATCCATATTGTACTGTGTCTATAAAATGATTAGATGTACAATTTCGCTACTCATTTATTTGCATGAATAAAAAAAAAAAAATAAATAAATGTGATCACGCATGCAGAGAATAGCAACAGCCATTCAGGAAGAGAAAAGACACCGGTTGACATTTTCGCTTTGTTGAAATTTTTCATAACGGGTGATGAATAGATATTTTACAATATTTACGACACGGGCTATTGTGATTTCGAGATTTCCATTAGCCGCGGGACTTTAAAGGATGGAAGGAATAAACAGCCAGCTGCGCTCTTCTAACTAGTCTCTGTTATTTTTGGATCGTTCATCGCCTGACTCACCGGTCCTATAACTCCACTCTACGATATAATGTTCAGAACATTAATATGTATGTATATATATAATATATATATATATATATATATATATATATATACATATATATATATATATACAGTTAGCAAAATAAAGTCTATGTACACCATGCCAAAAATCAAATTTTGGCAAAAGAAAAAGTAACAGACTATTCATTTAATTTTTTATTTTTAAATTAACCCTTATTAATACTTGATCATTTTTAAACAATTTCAATTTCATAAACAACGTTTTAAAACATTTATAAGAATTATTCAAGTCTGTGTCACTAATTATTTCAAAAAATAATATTATTTTTTTTTAGGGAAACACATTGTTATTGTGGTTTTACTATTAGCTGGCAATCTTGTTGCAGCGCAGTGGTGCACTCATTGTAGGATTATCATTCACAGATCGCAAAATTGCAGGCCTGTGTTTTCTCAAAATTTATTTGGGCCTCCCAGATCTAGGTTTACTTTGAAGATAACTGGTTTCTTGGTAATGCTTAATTATTCTTTTAACTGTAGAGTGACGTTTCTTAATTATTTCTGCGATTTCTCTCAAAGATTTTCCTTCATTTCTTAAATTAATAATCAATTGTCTAATTTCTACACAAATTTCCATTTTCAGCTAAGTAACAGAAAAACTCGCAAATCTCGGCCACTATAAAGACTTAACTGACTAAAATAAAGCTTTTTGTTTATAACGAAAACGTTTGTTTATTATTGTAAAGTATTTGAAGGAATTTATAATAAATGTACAGACTTAATTTGCAATGGTTCAGGAATTCTATTAGCAATTATCTTTACCTTATCTTTAATATTATATTTATTTTTCTTTTGGCAGTGAATTTTGATTCTTTCGAAGTTACAGTTTAAAAGAAGATAATATAAAATATGTTTTCTTCATTTCCTTTGATGTCCTGGGCAAACCCTGGGTGAAGGTTGCAGTAAAGATTAGAATTGTAGATTTATTTTATTTTTATTTAATATATTTTTACTTTATTATATAATTATATTTTATTATATTAAAATAATTTATTTTTTTAAACATAATTTTAAGGTATTTACATAGTATTAAAGTGTTTAGAAGACCTCTTTGAACACTGTATTTGAAGTTACGATATGGTCATTTGTATATATATATATATATATATATATATATATATATATATATATATATATATATATATATATATACTTACTAACAAAAGTCTCTGCACACCCTCCAGCTTTTTTTTTATTTTACCTAAAGATTTAGGTAGAACGACTACCTATTAAAGTTGATTTGGCATCAATAATTAAGCTTCAAGTTGAAGAAAAATGATGTGTGCAGGGACTTTTGGCGCATCAATATTCTGACATTTTATGTAATTTTCCTCATAAATTATAAGTTAAATAAATTTTACTAAATTTGATTATTGTTAATTAAAATAGATTAAATTATGTAAAAAATGTGTGAGTTTCATTGCCAATATCTGGCTCATAAGGTATCTTTAGGTAAAATAAAAAAAAAACTTGAGGATGTGCAGAGACTTTTGTTAGTAAGTGTATATATATAGGAGTCTTAGGCAGTATAAAAATTTCTAATTAAATCGAAGGAGTAAAAAGGAGTAATTTAATCGAAATATTAATAAAATCTAAAAAAAATAAATTACAATCGAGCGTAGTCCTCGGCTCCAAGGGTAGAGGCTAATTATCGGTGATTGAAATTGGATGAGGCCAAAAATAGGGGGTAGGTGCGGGAATAATATTAAAAATCGGTGTAACCGCTCTTACCCACCCCCTTAACCCTATTTTCGGGCTTTAGGTATCATACCTAGAAAGCATACAAATTGAACGAGAACGGAGTGTTAGGCAGTATAAAAATTCCCAATTCATTCAATTAGATCGAAAGAGTAAAAAGGACTACTTGAATCTTAATAATAGAAAAAATCAAGCGTAGCCACGGCTCTAAGGGTAGAAGCTAATTATCGGTGATGGAAATCGGATGAGGCCAAAAATAAGGGGGTAGGTGCATATATATATATATATATATATATATATATATATAGTTTGCTACTATTATTCATGCTATACTAATACTACTCATACTAAGTTGCAACCCTCAATATGTTTGTATAATCATTCAATGGAACCTGGGGTCACATGTAGCATAGGGACCGACAATACTAAAATTCGTGGTGGTCCTAGCATATTTTAGGGAATAAAAACTACTTGGCTATGCCGCCCCGAGGATAGGACGTAAAATAGAGGTCCTGAGCCTTTACGATGTCATGTACTCGTTAAAGATACCTATATCCTAAGTATACCTATAGTATAAAGATAGGCAAAATTTAGGACTCCCACTGTAATATAAAATAAAAACTCTAATATCTCATTACTGATAAGATCTATTCAGGTGGCAATCAATAGCAAATATTTTGGTATTTTTTGAAGATATTTCAACGCTCAATAATGAAAATTTAAGTTTGAGTAACACATTAAGTTAAGTGTCGCGCCCTGAAAAGTAAGGTAATTCGACTTATTCACTGTGATAAAAGATATATACCTACAAGACTATATTGGAAAGATGAGGACATCCAACCGGTTCTCAGTAACAGACGAAAATAGAACGTTATGTCCCTAGCTCTATATCTAGTGTAGGATCTGAGTTTATTCTTGTTAATTCATGTTTTTTTTAATGTTACATAAACTATTCGTGGATTAAGGATTTCCTGTTTAAATTTGCCATCGCAGAGAATAAGTGTTTAAGTAAAATTTTCATATTATCTTGGTATAATGCTTTATTTATTTACAATAATGAACTGACGGCATCCAACTGCAGTCTCGTGTTATATATGTTTATATTTTTCAATCTAGTGGACCTGTCGGACCGTCCCACAGTGTAACGAGCAGTGTTCAAAAATAAGAAAAATTAAGTTTGAATTTTTTTTTTTTTTTTTTGAGAGAGCTAATATAAAATTTAGAATCCTAGAAAAGAAAGAAAACATAAAAATTTCAATATAAAAACAAAAGCTCAAAGCGAAAGATTAATTTGAAGTATGGATAAAAATACAATGTAGGTATAAAACTGGTTCGGTTAGTATATATTTACTTTGGCTATTGCCATCTTATTAGTTAAACATTTTAATTCCTCTTTTCACCTGTTAAAGTGACGGTCTTAAGTGAATTGTTCATTGACTAATCTTGACCAAAAGTGCAGAAATAGGTATGAACTATTGTCTAATATTATGTAAGAAATGATCATCAGTTTTTAAACTTTGGATATGATTTTTTCAAAAATGTAAAAAAACAGGTTTTCCATACTTTAACCATCACTAGCACATTTCTTCTTATTTATTTTGATACCTAGTTTATCTGCTTCTGGCTGCTCTTTACGGTGATATTGTGGTTTTAGATATCAAAACCAATTCTTTACAGTACAAAGTCTAGCGCAGTACTAAAACAAGCACCAGAAACGATGGTTTATTTCATTGACTAGAACAAGGAAATAATTTATCTGATTGTTCCGATGAAGTTTAGGAGAATATAAGACAATTCCTACGGTTATTCCATAACCAAAATTAGTGACCATTATTCTTGTCGACCACTACCGTACCGTTGCGTCTGATTGATGCAAATAACAAAGTTTTGAGAGGAAATAAAACTTCTTTCACGTTATTTTGTCATATAGGCACTAGCAAACTGGTAAAACTAAAAGTATTATAAATAATAGACAAGAGTCGGTAGAATTATAAAATTTTGTGTACATATAACTATTGAATAGGTAAACACGATAAGGGTTAGTCCTTTATATTAACCCCCTCCTTCATTGTCAGGCCGAGAACTTTTTGATCTGTTCTCGTAACACAAATAAAACAATTACTGAAAATACAAGGAAGTTCCTGGGGGGGAGAGTTTACCTATGTAATGACCCCCTCAAATATCATGGCTTCAATATTCAATATTTTTTGTATAAAAATTAAATAATGCAATTATATATCTTACTTAACTCTAGATATAACCCTTTTGGTTGTTTAGATCGTAGTCCTTCTAAAAAGAAGGAAATAATAACGTAAAACAATTTAAAAAAAAAAAATCATTCAAGCAAAAGGAAGTAGAGAGTGTGAAATGAGGGAGGGACTTGAACCCCTTACATTTCGTCCTATATCCAGAGAGAATGAGTCTACGAGAAAGATATAAAAAAATCTCAAGTGGCTGAGGGTATTAATTATGGATGAAATTTAAAATTCAGATCATAAAGAAAAATATTTCCACGTCCCATCATTTTCTCCGCCCTATTATCTCTCCTACCGAAAATACTGACACCTGTTTTCCTTTTTTTCCCGTAGCCTCATCGCGACACAAAAAGCCGCTGGGTCATCGAGAACCTCTGAATGGGCTGCTGCTAGGTGAAAGCTCTCGTCACTGGGTCACAGGAGCACGTCCGAATGGCTACTTCGTTCCCCTTCAGTCTGTAGTTCTTGTATAATGAATATCATGGGCGTAACTGCCGGGGGGTAGGGGGGGACGCCCCCCCCCTAATATTTTGGCAGGGGCAGACCTTCCCCAATCCAATGTAAAAAATTAAGTAAAAATAAAATTTTAGGAATAGATCCGAGTTTAACCAATCAATTTAATCTATATAAATAATGATGAAATTCTGTTTGTTTGTTTATTTGTTTGTTTGTTCTTTATAGAAATCCATACCGTTTGTCCTAAATTCTCAAAAATTTCGATCAATGGTTTTTTGATACCAGGTGCGCGCACCTGTCCATATTAAAATTGCATAACTTCAGACGATCTTGAGCTGATATTCATTATTGTTATAAAAATCGTAATGATCAGGCTTTACAATCAGGCTTTGGTTTTTTATGAAATCGACCGTTTCATTAGAAAAAATGAAACCGGGATATTCTGCTGTAATCTATGTGAAAAAAGATGAAATTCTGTATGTTCTTTATAGAAATCCATGCAATTCTTTGATACGAGGTGCGAAAACCTGTCCATATTAAAATTGCTTCAGCCAATCTCTGGGTATATTCTTTATTGTTATAAAAATCGTTTTGTTCTCGCTTCACATTGGTTTTTACGAAATCGACCGATTGAGTCGATAAAAGTCTCACTTTATAGGTTTAAAAAATGAAATTCTCCGGATGAAACCGGTATTTACTGCTAGTAAAATATAATATTAAAACTTAGTTAATTACAGCATTGCTATTGATTATTTATACCCAAATACTCCATCTGATATTTTATTTATATATATACATAAATGTTATAATATATATAATATATATAAATCTATATAAATAAAGTTGAAATTCTGTTTGTTTGTTTGTTTATTTGTTCTTTATAGAAATCCATACCGTTTGTCCTAAATTCTCCAAATTTCGCTCAGTTGTTCTTTCAGACCCGGTGCGAACACCTGTTCATATTAAAATTGCATAACTTCAGCCGATCTTCAGCTGTTATTCTTTATTGTTATAAAAATCATAATGATCTCACTTTACAATGTTTTTTTTTTCGATCGAAATCGACCGTTTCTTTAGAAAAATTAAATTCCCCGTGATAAACCGGGATATACAGCTATAATCTATGTACATATATAAAGATTAAATTCTGTTTTTTATTTATAGAAATCCATTCCGTTTGTCCTAAATTCTCCAAATTTCGCTCAGTAGTTCTTTCATACCAGGTGCGAACACCTGTCCATATTAAAATTGCAGAACTTCAACCGATCTTCAGCTGATATTATTTATTCTCCAAATTTCGCTCAATGGTTCTTTCGGACCAGGTGCGAACACCTATTCATATTAAAATTGCATAACTTCAGCCGATCTTCAGCTGATATTCTTTATTGTTATAAAAATCATAATGATCTCACTTTACAATGTTTTTTTTTTTACGAAATCGACCGTTTCTTTATAAAAATGAAATTCCCCGTGATAAACCGGGATATACAGCTATAATCTATGCATATAAAGGTGGAATTCAGTTTGTTCTTTATAGAAATCCATACCGTTTGTCCTAAATTCTCTAATTTTCGCTTATTGGTTCTTTCAGACCAGGTGCGAAAACCTGTCCAAATTAAAATGGTATATTCTTTATTGTTATAAAAATCGTTTCGATCTCGCTTTACATTGGTTTTTTTTACAAAATCGACCGTTTGAGTCAATAAAAGTCTCAGTTTATAGATTTAAAAATTGAAATTCTCCGTTGAAAAACCTATATTTCTTTCCCCGAAGCATACCGTCCTTGAACCAAACCTCCGGGCGGTCACTGACATCCTGGAAAACCACACCACGATTCTCGATGAGATACACGGGGAAGGTTCATCACTCCTACGCCCGGTCGGTGTGAGTCGCCTCCAGTAGGCTGACGGGCCTCACATACCCGGGGGTGCGGGTAGACTTGGACTGCGTGGCGTTCATTGGTGGGCGGTCACCCGAATGGAGCGGTCACCCATCCAAGTACTAACCACGATGGACGTTGCTTAACTTTGATTACCTATTGCAAGCGCCCTTGTCCACTCGGCCATCCCGGTCCCTATAATATATAAATTATATATATAATAATTGGCGGCTTGTTGCATTTTTAAAAACATCGTCAGATTTATTGTATTTTTATTTGAATTCTTTAAATGGATCTCCGAAATCGGTCTCCATTTCTTTAATGAAACAAACAGATTGATCCTACTTTCCTTTAATTCGATGAAGCTTATATAAGTTGTTGGACAGCAATGCAATTAGTTGGATCAGGATCAGAAAGAGAACTTGGACAATCAAGGGTCCTCATTCCTTCTCGGAGATATCAGATACCAAAGCTAGTTTCCGCTTGGCCGAAGATTCAGCCAATTTTTGGCCGAAACCGAAACTGCGGCCGAACCTTCGGGGGTCACCTGTGGTGTAGTGGTTAGCATAGAAACCTACAATACTAAAGGCCGCGAGTTAGCGTCCCGAGGTGGCCCGAGGATTTTTTAATGGGAGTAAAAAATCCTTGTCTACGCCGTCCCTCGGATAGGACTTAAAATGGAGGTCCCGAGCCTGTACGATGTCAGAACATCATTAAAGATCCCTATCCTAATGATACTTGGATTGGCAAAATTTAGGACTCCCACTATAGCATCGTCCGATTAGCCTTAGTGGCATTAAGTAAAGTTAAAACAAACAAACAAACAACCGCAACTTCGGTCGGTCACTAATGAATATTATTGAGTACTGTATCATGCAAGTTAGTCTGCTATTATATTAATATTGGGGAAAGGGATTTAAAACCCTAAACATTCACCAATTGTACAAGTTCTCTGTATTCTACCTAATTTAAATAAATTTCTGTATAATTAATTTATTTTTTTTAAGTGAAAGAATTCGAACTCCCAAAATAAAGCAGAGAAAGCCGTTCTGAAAGTCCGAATTACAAAAATTATTTATAAGAGAAAGGCTGTCCGTCAATCCTTGTCCGCACTTCATGTGTGCTGCCTTAAGGTCTGGCCACACATGTCCGCACCGGATCCGCACCGTAGCAATAATACAGGTTATGTTCAGAATATTTTTAATTTAACTTACATATTACCTTTAGTTATGCCTAAAGTGGCTTGTGTCTGACATCTGTGGCCTGAACTTTAGGCATAACTAAAGGAAATATGTAAGTTAAATTAAAAATATTCTGAACATAACCTATATTATTGCTACGGTGCGGATCCGGTGCGGACATATGTGGCCAGACCCTTATTCACACTGTCGATCGATTTAAAGGGTTTCCATGTTTTTCCTGACTTCATAGACATCACTCAACTTCAATATAAATATTTATAAAAAATAAAAAAAGGTAATGCAAATTAAAAAATACATTAACCGCTTCAGTGGAGTATTGTGAATTTCATGGTTGATACCATCAATACTTTTCAGAGACGATATTTTCCTCGATATTGTAACTAGATAACAAAAATATTATTGAAAAGAGTTCTAGACCTGTTGGAATAGTTGGAACAAACTGTTCTAGTAAATGTTCATGACTGTTCGAGAATAATTTAAGCTTGACTGGAACATGGGCGTCACCGCCGGGGGGGGACGCGTCCCCCCCAATATTTTCGCTGGAGGAGACTGTCCCCCCCCAATATTTTGGCAGTGTAAAAAATTAAATAAAAATTCAGTCCTACCAATTTATCCGAGTTCAACTAATAAAAGTTTTTAATGTTAGAAATAATGTGTTGGATGCGTTTTTTTAAAAGACGTCTAGATCCTTCGAAAATCAATAGATTCCATTTCTTATCAAAAGCGGTTACATCCAAGCTTCACTTTTCAGAAAACTTTCAATTTTTCGAAATCCCAAACGGTATCCATGTTTCCAAACAGTTGGATGATGTTGATACTCTATTAAGAAAAACATTATGGAGCAGAATGCATATCAATAGGTACCCTAGAATTCTAGAAAGTTTTAAAAGACAGTACAATGTCACCTATCCAAGTAAATATGCATGATACCAATATGGATGTAGGTCAACATCAAGATTTAAATGAAAATTTGTATATTTAAAAAATAAAAACTATGTATATATTGTTCATATTAAATAAAGAGATTTTTTTTCTTCTTGTCTAAATGTCTATTCATAATTTAAAAAAATGTCTATTCATAATTCAATCAAAAATTGATATTTTCTTATCAAAGTCAGGTACATCCAACATATTTTTTAATGTTAAATGAGATTTAAAAAAGAAAATGTGATAAAAAGTTGTCAAACATTTTTGTTTGAAGGTGATTGTTAGCAGTACGACGAAAAAGAACAAAAAATTTTTTTGTTAAATTGTTTAATTTTTTAAATTGACTTTTTTTTATCAGTCCTGAAAAATTGCTGGAAATGGATGTAGCCGGTTTTGAAACCAAACGCCTCTTATATTCGATGAATTATATATTTTTACTTTCACTTACCTATATATGAAATATATAGTAAGGAAAGTAATGCGATCATAAAAAATTTCGACTTTCGGTTTTCAACGGAAATACACGTTTTGGGGTCCCCTGAGTCCAAATAACCAAGTCCCGCGTAATGGTCTGTGTGTGTCTGTATGTATATGCTTGCAATGCGACAGTCAAAATTTCATCAAAATTCATTAATTGGAGGGGGCACTTTACTTAATATATATGTTGTCTCATTATCACGTGTTTATTTTATTTACTCAAAAACGGCTTTAACGATTTTGACCAAACTCGGTATTTGGCGTATGTATATGACCGCGATGTGACAGTCAAAATTTCATCAAAATTGATCAATTGGAGGGGGCACTTTACTTAATAAATTTTGTATCATTACCACGTGTTTTTTTTTTACTCAAAAACGGCTTTTTTATTTTTTTTTATTTTCTCAAAAACGGCTATAACGATTTTGATGAAACTAGGTATTTGATTTATGTATATGCTAAAGATGTGAAAATATTCCGTCAACTCATATAAAACGTTGAGCCCACGCATGTGGAGTACGCCTTTAATGACAGACCATTCTGTTCTGTTCATTTGATGGAAATTATTTGTTTCATGGTAACTAAATGAAGTTTTCAACAAGTAGGCTCATAGAGAATTATAAAATCTGACGACTTAGAGTATTATGCTTGCATTGCCGAATTATCACAACTAAAAAATTTTAAATATAAAAGAAATAAGTTTTTTTTATAGAGCAAATGAAAACAAAAATAAGAAATGTATGTGGAAAAATGTGTAACTTTGAGAAGTGGCATTAACAAAAAGCATTAATTTCTATTCTAAGTAAATTGGTAAGTGAAAGTTGTTTGTTGCGCGCACGCACCAAATTTTTTTATTTCAGCTTGAACTGTTTTGTTCTATGAATTCTTTAAGAAAGTTTTACCCCCGGAATTTGTCTCCATTTCTTTTTTAAACCAAGCAGCTTGATCCTACTTTCCATAAATTCGATGAAGCTTATTTAAGTTCTGAACAGGATCAGAAGAAAACTTGGATACAATTCAATAAATAAATTTTGGCCCACATCCTTCAACATTAATCCTTAACAACTCCTTATTTACATAAGTCAGGCATAAATTGACAAGTTTTAATAGATTATACTCGTAAATACCTTTAAAATACATTGTTGAAGGATGAATTAAATACCTCAACAGTTATTTTAGGACTTATTTTTTCAACTTTTAGCCCCTCGAATTTCTACCTACCCTTTTTAGAAAAATATTGAGCCATCCCCACCAATAATTTGGTGCTGGTGACGCCCATGGTCTGGAACCTTCTAGACTGTCCTAATTTCAACTAGATATAAGGAGCTATGGACTGGAGAGTTTTGCGCTGAAGATCGAATCACACAGTTACTTCTGTGTTACTGTGTCTTTAATATGTTGATAATATTTGTAACCTTGTTAATAATTTGTGTTTTTATATTTGTCTGACATTGTGAATTGAGGATATATTGTTTGTGTGGCATTGTAAATTATAATATTATGCGATGAAAATGATAATTTACAATGCCAAACAAATTATGATTAAATAGCACATAAAAAAAGTTGTTATGTCCTTTAAATTAATGAATGGAAACAAACAGCTTTTCAGGTTCCTTTCCTATATTACCATATCATTCAATGGTAATATAGAAAATAACTTATAAGACATTCAGTTCTTGAGACTATATTGTTCAACAGGATATCAAGAAGGGGACCAAATTAGTCTCAACAATACATTTTTTTATTTATAAGACGTTTCGGTTCTTTTGAGCCATCTTCAGTTCTAAAAACATTTAACTATACAATTAATAAATCAAAAATATTTGTGAATACAATCATTTAGGATCTGTATTTAATATATACAGACCAGCAAAACAGGCAGACAAATCATTTGAAGTCACGCAGGGCAGATACTAACCTCAACCAATGTTCCCTAACCCCAAGACACCCAAAACACTCAGGGTGAGCAAAGTCCAATTCATTCTCCAATTCATGAATTGGACTTTACTCAAAAGAGCCGAAACGTCTTGTAAATAAAAAAATGTATTGTTGAGACTAATTTGGTCCCCTTCTTGATATCCTATAGAAAATAAAATCAAATTATCTTCATGAAGAGAAAATGGTTGGGGGTGCGGTCAAAATAAGTAGCACAAATATATGAGATTCTCATATTTTATTTTTACCAACGTTTCGACGCAAATTTCAGGTCCTCGTCAGGGCTAAATGAGAAAAACCATTGGTTGCTGTCTGGTTTTAATCATTTAGCCCTGATGAAACCTGAAATTCGGGTCGAAACGTTGGTAAAAATAAAAATATTTGATTCATACATATTAGTGATATTTTTTATTTTGACCGCACCCACAACAATTTCCTCCTCATTATCATCATTAACTATCTTCCACCATCAAAGTATCTTATGAATGAATTAATTAACACGTTATGTGCGGCATCGGTCCCCGGGGTCCGATGTCTTACATTGTCTTCGTGACAGCCGATTTTCACATGAAAATGTCCGAAAGTCCGAACACTTCAAATGCTCAATTTAGTCAAGTTTTAGTGAGATTATTGCATTTTAGTGCAGAAAATGTTGCTAACAGCTGAAATTCTGTTGGTTTTTAGAATCTGACTTCGAGGACCGATTTTCGATAAAGAATGGCTTAAATCCTGTATCGGCCTGTCCTTCGCCTATTATGTCTAGTTCCAATCCTTACCGAGAGATAATGCCCTTGAGACGCTCATTTAATTCCCTTTTAATCCAAAGATAACGCTTTCGTCAAAGTATTCCCATCGGACCCCGACGTCCGATATCGTCTGTGGCTCATCCCAGCAGTCGGACTCCGGGGACCGATACCGTCCAATTCAGGATACCCCTAAAATACGCCGCCGCACAGTGGTTGAAAGGCGGAAAAAACCGATTTTTTGAAGGTATTGGAATATTCTTTTTCTTTTCATTATTAATTAATGGAATAGTTACCTGACACATTCCATCACTTTATTCGGATATATTCTGATTTTTAAACTTTTTAGGACCCTTTGAAAATCGATCGTTGAAAAAGTTTAATTTTCAACGGAAAATTTATAGCACTATAATAATTTTTACAACTCGCATTTTTGTTTCTTAGAGCGATTTTCCTTCATAATCATGAAAAGCGATCTCACATATTCCACTAGCATAAAAATGATGCTATTTGGTCTATGTTTTAACCCAGAAATAAAATCCCGAATAAATGCAATAAAATTAAGTCAACAATTTTTTTTTGGTAATCCATATTTTTCAAGCGCAGCCGAGCACAGTTTTAAAATCCATTTTTTTAAGAAGAAGATACATTCAAGGAAATATTAAAACATATTCTAGCTGCGTCCACCTGCGTCTGTACATGTGGGATTTTTTTTTTATTGAAATACCTATGCTATTTCGTGCAGTTTATTCGCTATGGAGCTTGTGCTTCGAATTAGGTTATTACTAATCGTTTAGTAAAACATCATGCCTTACTTACCAGGTCTGTAGCATCATTTTAAAGTCAGTCTGAATCGTTAAGAGATCGATAATAAATCAACTTTTTCACCTACCGTGATTTTAGAATGAATTTGGAAATTATTAATAATAAGTTTATGCATGACCTCCAATAACTTAAAGGCTTCGGCACTTTACATTTTTAAGCATCCATT
Source organism: Aelia acuminata (assembly GCA_911387785.2). Classification (NCBI taxonomy): domain Eukaryota; kingdom Metazoa; phylum Arthropoda; class Insecta; order Hemiptera; family Pentatomidae; genus Aelia; species Aelia acuminata. Next base: position 145,236,908 of record OU426981.1, on the reverse strand, counting down.
TATTTTTAGAAGATTGGTATTAAAAAAAGGTTCAGCTATTATTTAGTGTGGATTAGGGAACTGAATTTTCACAGATAGAGTTGCAGCTATTAAACTTATATTGAACAGTCTATCCCACCATCCCCTATCAAAATTATATTAAAGTCGGATGACCCCAAACTTATATTTTAATATGATATACATTTAATAGTTAAGAATTAAAACATAACGACAAAAATAATTGATAGTTCCTATGTATGATTTTTTTTTTTTTTTTTTTACCTAACTTGTGTGTTTTCATGAAATAAAATGATATTGCAAGTACTATTAAGGATATTACTAGCATAAAACAGCAAAAGTGTTTAAACTAGCCGATCTCGAGTCTAAAATTGATTTATAATTTTTTTTCTATTTTCTTTACACTGCCGGTTAATCCGAATAGCCGGTTAAACGGGGCTCGAACCTATACAATTTATAGGAAATTCAATCGTGGTAATGCTAATATCAACTTTATTTTTTTGCGGCTTACAGATCAGGTTTGACAAGGTTTTTTCCGAAAATAGTCGATTTTCAACCACTGTGCGCCGCACCTAACGTGTTAATATATTATTAATGAAAACATATCCAAGCTATCTTATTTTCTCCTATGAAATATTATCGATACCATAAAAATATCGGAAAATATATTGCAACACTATTTCCGATTTAAATATTTTTTATTAAATGAAAATCATTAATTCACAATGTCAGAGAAACAATAAAAACTGAAATAATTAACAAGATTACAAAAAAGTATCAACTTGTAACGACACAGAAACACAAAAGTAACCATATGATTCGATCTTCAGAGCAAGACTAACTCTCCGCACCATTGCTTCTTATATTTAGTCTGAATTAGGTCAGTCTAGAAGGTTCCAGACAAGCATAGAATATTCTCGAACACTCACATACACGTACAGTTGACAATGTTCGAACAAAAAAATCTAGAACTCTTTTTAATCATATGTTTTCTATTTCACGTTACAATATTTTAAGATAATGATTGAAGGCAATGACGATTTAATAACAGATTCATAAGACGCTGATAAATATTATAACTATTTATAAATTCGTTCTCAATTACTATATAGTAATTATATACTATTATATAATAGTAAATTTTGTCCATAGGTTTTAATAACTTTTGTAAAATAACATTTCTTTTCCGTCTGTGGTTATATTTATAGAACAGTCCAGAAACCGATTCTCGAACGGGTACTAAAACAGTTTACAACTAATGCAGTAGAATCTAGAACTCTCTTCGATCATATCTTTTGTGTTTCAAGTTACAATATGAAGAAAGATGCATTATTCTTTTTTTATTTCATCTTATTGTTTATTGTCTGGTTTTTCTCATTTATCCCTGAGGAGGACCTGAAATTCGGATCGAAACGTTGGCAAAAATAAAATATGTGATACTTAATTATTAGTGTTATTTATTTTGACCGCTCCCCCTCCTAACATTCTGATCATATCTAATCTTCTGATTGGCTACTTTACCAGGATCACAATTATAAAAAAAATATTGAAAAAAAAATTGAATCGTCAATTTTTGAAAAAAAAAAAAAAAAAAACAAACATAAAATTCAGCCTTTTATCAAAATTCAAATAACTGTTTTGTTCTTTTTATATTCGTTAGTTTTCCGTAGACCAATACTCTCTCTTTAGAAGATAATGCTGGTTTTCGGTGTATTGCACATGATCGATCTCTTATCTTTGCCTGAATAATGCATTTTTTGGCTGTGTTCACCTTTATCGCACCTTTCGCAGGTGTTATCCAACAGCCCAAGAGATTAGATCTAAGATTAGCGGAACCTATTGCAGAAGGTATGGAGAATGCCTAAGATAAGTTTCAGATCGATGGGGGAAAAAACAGAAGTATTTATTAGTTTAGAACAATTAATAAACAAAAAAATCTGGTGCGTGCTCGCAACACAGAACTTTCACTTACCAACTTACTTAGATTAGAAATTAATGCGTTTTGTTAATTGCCACTTCTCGAACAGAACGGCTTTAATTATGAACAATGGTCTGCCATTAAAGGCGTACTCCGCATGCGTGGGCTCAACGAGTTTTATGAGTTGACTGAATATTTTTCTTTTTTTTTTCCACTTTGAAGAATTTGAATTTGATAAAAATCGTTAAAGCCGTTTTTGATATCATCGAAAAAAAGGTAAAAATTGGAAAAAAAAATATGAAATAAAGTGCCCGCTCCTTTTGACCAATTTTGATAAAATGTTATGTTATCATATCTTTGGCATATACATACATCAAATACCGAGTTTGATCAAAATCGTTAAAACCGTTTTTGAGTAAATAAAAAAAAACACGTGAAAATGAAACAAAATTTATTAAGTAAAGTCCCACCTCCGGTTGATCAATATTGATGAATTTTTTTCTGTCATATCTCGGGCATATAAATAGATCAAATATTCAATTTAATCAAAATCTTTAGAGCCGTTTTTGAGAAAATCGAAAAAAACGTAAAAAGTTATCAAATAAAGAACCCCCTCCCTTTGAGCAATTTTGATGAAATTTTTGGTGTCACATCGCGGGCATATACATACACTAAATACCCAATTTCAGGTTCGCACGTTTTACAGTTTTTGAGCTAGTCTGTTCACACACACACACACACAGACACACAGACCATTTCGCGGGACTTGGTTAATTGGACTCAGGGGACCCGAAAACGTGTATTTCCGTTGAAAACCGGAAGTCGAAATTTTTGACGATCGCAATACTTCCACTTACTATATATTTCATATATATGTAAGTGAAAGTAAAAAACAATAAGAAATGTGGAAACTTTGAGAAAATTCTTCACTGTAAGCTGCCATGTTAACAATAATTTTCCGCTTTTAGCCTAGCCTTAATTTCAAAATGGTCTCAGGGCTTTTTTGAAGGTGTAATTTTTTTTCAGATTGTCGAGACGAACATTTGGTTATAAATACTTTTACGATTGTCGCCGTCGTTTCCGAGGTACAAGCAAAAAAAACATGCGATTTCAACCAATAGAATCAGCGCACTCGCTTTCCGCGAAACCTATGCGTGTATTTTCCAGGGTGCGCTCTTTCACTGGCATATATGTCTGTGTAAAACAAACCCACCAACAAACAATCACAGATGACCTTATCATAACCTCAAACAGTGTTTTTTTTTTTGGAGGTTTCAACCACTAGGGTCATTATCACCTTATATTCTGCTAAGTTTTACCCCTCATATTTCTTTATTTATATTATTTCCCAATTTTAGTCTATATTTTGTAGTATAGTTTTGTCCATTTGAGAAAGTCAAAAAGGTTATCTATTGTTTTTAGATTGTCCTTTAAAATAGAATTTAGATCGTAAGGTATTTCTAAAATTGCTCGGTCGTTGTCGTACGCTCTAAATTCCGTTAGGATATGGTTAACGGTTAGCGGGGTCATATAATCAGGTGGAGGATCGCGAGCCATTAAATAACTATGGGTAAGGCGAGTATGGCCAATACGCAAACGCGTTAAGATAACTTCGTCTCTGCGTTTATCTCTAGTTGAGTTTTTCCAGGGGGTAACATCATTTTTAATTTCTCTCAGTTTATTTTCTGTTAAACTATACCATATTTGTTCCCATTTCATCTTTATTTTCTGTTTTATGAGCGAAATATAGTCTTCGGCAGGAAACCCGTCATATGGAATACCTTCAGTTATTGCGGTTTTGGCGGCATGATCAGCTAACTCAGATATTCTATATATAACTCGGATATTCCGCAATGACCTGGAACCCAAACAAAGCAAACCACGATATTGCTTCTATTTAATTTTTTTTTAAGTTAATAATATATTTTGGACGATATAGTTCGAGGAGAAAGTGTTACTCAAGCTGAGAAGTGCTGATAGAGAGTCCGTACAAATAACCATGTTTTTATTAGTGGAGTGAATGCCGTTTAGGCATTTATAAATTGCTACTGTTTCTGCTGTATAGTTACTACAAATATGAGATAATTTAAACATATGTTCTTGGTCAACGTATACAAATGATGCTCCGACGCCGGTTGAGTTCTTAGAGCCGTCAGTGTAGATATAGTCAGCGTCACCTAGTCTGTCTTTAAGGGTCTGGCCACACATGTCCGCACCGGATCCGCACCGTAGCAATAATACAGGTTATGTTCAGAATATTTTTAATTTAACTTACATATTACCTTTAGTTATGCCTAAAGTGGCCTGTGTCTGACATGTGTGGCTTGAACTTTAGGCATAACTAAAGCTAATATGTAAGTTAAATTAAAAATATTCTGAACATAACCTGTATTATTGCTACGGTGCGGATCCGGTGCGGACATGTGTGGCCAGACCTTTACTCTGTTAAATTCTTTTTGGTATATGTGTGTGTTTAAAGAGGTCCTTTAAACCAGACCTGGGCATTATTTTAAATAAAAGTATTTTAAATACAAATGAAAATACTTTTTTTTTATTTTAGTATTTTAGAATTAAAATAAAATAAATCACATGTTTATTTTCATTTTAATTCTAAAATACTCAAATAAAAAAAAGTATTTTCATTTTAATTCTAAAATGCTAAAATAAAAAAAAAGTAATTTCATTTGTATTTTAAATAATAAAATAAAATAAATCTTAAGCAGGTTGTTTGAAGTTAAACAATTTCGTAATAGTATAGTGTAGTCTTTTGCACTAGAGCTCTCACTCCTAAATATTGAGCAAGTACATTTATTACAGTATGTGTTGCTGTTTTTTTTTTTGTTTTTTTTATGGGGGGGGGGGCGCAATTATTAACTTTGCACCGCTTCATCCGATTTCAACAAATTTTGTCACATTGGTGGTTTTTGATTATCTAAATAGACGTCTAATGATTTCATTTCTCATACATGGTTTTATGCATAGATTTTGGGGTGGAGGGTGAAATATTAACTTTTTACCGCCATATTTAATTGTCACGAAATATGATACAAAGATTGTTCGTAAGTCAAATAACAAGGCCAATTCCTCATAATTTTTACAATATATAGGTTTTTTATGGGGGGCGGGGGTAATTATAGACTTTTTACCGGTATATTCGATAGTAAAAAATCAAAAACTATGTTAGAGCCATACATGAAGGCATAAACAGGATCCCAATCTTGAGACAACACCAAAAGAGTTAGTAAACTTAGTAGAAATGTGTATGACTGATACATTCAATAATGTTATAATCGGTCATTGCGTTAGGGCTGATATTGGACGGAGGTCTTTGGATGGTGTAAGGGTAGCGAATAGTCCAATGGGTTGCCCAATAGGTTCCAATAGGTTCCGAATCAGATTGGATCTGTAGAAAAAGAAATTTAATTTAATAATTTCGACAAAACGAAAGCGAAGATGATCTGAGTACCAGATACATTACAACAAGCAAAGACAACCGAAACAGATTTAAATAAAAACTGCCGATTTATCAATCAATTGCGTCAATTTTCGAGTCGATTTAAAAAAATATATATTTATTAATCAATTTCAATGCACTAGCTAATATGTTTTAAAAGTATTTTGTATTTTCATTTTATTTTTTTTAATTTAAAATACAAAATACTTTTTTTATTTTGCATTTAAAATAATTTTATCGAAAAGTATTTTAAATGATTTGAGGTTAAAATGCATTTTATTCAAATTTATTTTAAATACTTGCTATTTAAAATAAAGTATTTTAAAATAAAAATTAAAATACTTTTTGCCCAGGTGTGCTTTAAACTCGTATATACTATATAATTATGTAAATACCTTATAGTTATGTTTCAAAAAATAAATAATCTACAATTAAGGGTCTGGCCACACATGTCCGCACCGGATCCGCACCGTAGCAATAATACAGGTTATGTTCAGAATATTTTTAATTTAACTTACATATTACCTTTTGTTATGACTAAAGTGGCCTGTGTCTGACATGTGTGGCTTGAACTTTAGGCATAACTAAAGGTAATATGTAAGTTAAATTAAAAATATTCTGAACATAACCTGTATTATTGCTACGGTGCGGATCCGGTGCGGACATGTGTGGCCAGACCTTTAAACACGTCTATTCTTTATTTTAACCCTTCCCTGTGCCCATGACGCACTATACGATAGTAAATATACGGTGTATAGATACGTTAATTAAGTGGGATTTAAATGGGTTAGAGTGCGAATGTTTCGCAGGGGTCAGCTAGTGTTTTAAATTTAAAATTTTAAATTATAAATGCATTGTCCGAACTTCCTGAAGATAGACATTTAAATAACAAACAGTTTAGAAGTTACTCTTAGGCAAATCAACAAGATAAATCTACCAACAACAGTCCTTGTTAACAGAATAGGTAACAAAGATGTTATCACAGTTTTGGATGGGGCGGTATAATTTGGAACAGCTGTTACGAGAGTTATAGTTTAAGACTCGACTAGAGACTGGTTTGCGATTGTTCCAAACTCTCTCATCACTAGAATTAGCATGTTCTGGTTTAGTTGTCTCACACCTGCTCCACTCCAACTTTAAGCTGGCTGTGTACTTTGTCATCAAGTTAGTTGTGAGTCTCCATCTGGTTCTAGGGGTTGTCTTGGAAGTTTATAAGGGGAGAAATGTCGTAGGTAACGGAATTTTATAAGGTTCGTTCCAACAAATAACAACTCCTGGGCTAAATGTCATGGTACAGTAGTTCAAGTATTGCTCATATCCGACCCCCAACTCCCGGTTTTGCTTGGTTTCTTTTATATCAATAAGTTCCCCATTTAGTGATGTATACAGAAATGTATCAACACTTGCTCTAAGTGAAGATTATGCAAAACATCGATGGCACATAAATTTATAAGATTGATCTCCCAAACACGATAAGCTGGTTCCAAAGTTCATATACTCTAAATCAACTCACTTCTATACAATTTGTATAAAAAATCCTCATGTCTTCTTTGTAATAGCATTTATTACTCTTACGGTGAAAGTTGAAGTGGACAATTATTTGGGTGCCTTAAACGAGCACATGGTAAACTTGGTTTGTGTCTGGGTGAGGTGTTTCACATCCAGTTATGTGTAAGATGTTAACCTTAATATTGAAAGAATTTAATATTAACATTGACAATTCAAACTTCATCAGTTAATGAACATTTGCTTAGTAATTTTGTCTTAATGTTTTCTTAAATTTTAAATGTATTTTTACGATAGGTTGAATGATTGTCAGTTTAAACTTTTTATTTTTAAAAGCCAAAGGTTCGATCCAACTGATGGCACCCCCTGGATCTTCATCAGGGCTAAAAGAAAACAAATATCTGAGTATCTATGCTAGAAATATTTCAACTGCTCGTTGTATATAAAATGTTTATATAGACCTATTTATACAATATCAAACTTCTTGCTAAGAGATAGTAAAACCTTCAAAGCAATAAAGACTTTTCTATTGTATTCTACCCTCAAGAATAATTTTCTACAGTGTATTTTTCATCTTGAAAACATTCTCTATATATGATATCTTTTTTTTTATATCTAAATTAATCCCCTCACAATATAAATTGAACGAAGCCCCATTGATTGCTCGTTTAGCACTGCACTGTGGGATGTACAAGACCTCGACCCATTTCGCCATACTCGACATAACAAATAACAGGCAGAGAGCGGCAGTTACCCAACTAACGAGGAACAATGCCATACATAAACATAGCCATCCTCGCCATTTTATTTACCACTGCCATTTGAATAGCTCCATTATCTCCCCGATCCCAGTCGCACCGACGAGCTCTTTCCGGGTTTATTTTAAAGTCTATTTCTCTCAATTTATAGGATATAGAAGGGGGGGGGGGGTGTTTCATTCAAGTTTTATATGATTCCTTTGTTTCTTTCCATTGCCTATACTTTTCATTACCTATACATGAAATATATCGTGAAGAAAAGTATTGCGATCGTGAAAAATTTCGGCTTCCGGTTTTCAACGGAAATACACGTTTTGGGGTCCCCCTGAGTGTGTGTGTGTGTGTGAACAGACTAGCTCAAAAACTATGAAACCGTACGAACCTGAAATTGGGTATTTAGTGTATGTATATGCCCGCGATGTGTCAATTAAAATTTCATCGAAATCGACCAATCGGAGGGGGCATTTTACGTAATGAATTTTATCTTATTTTCCTGTTTTTTTTTTTTTTTTATTTACTTAAAAACGGTTTTAACGATTTTGATGAAACTCGGTATTTGACGTATGTATATGCCCGCGATGTGACAGCAAAATTGGTCAAACGGAGGGAGTACTTTATTTATTAACTTTTGTCTCAACATCGCGTGTTTTTTTTTTTATTTACTCAAAAAAGGCTTTATCGATTTTGATCAAACTCGGTATTTGATGTACGTATATGCCCGTGGTGTGACATTCAAAATTTTATCAAAATTGATCAATTAGAGGGGCACTTTACTTAATAAATTTTGTCTCAATTTCAAGTGTTTTTTTTTTTACTAAAAAACGGCTGTAACTATTTAGATCAAACCTGATTTTTGATTTTTGTATGTGCCAGCGATGTGACAGCCAACATTTCACCAAAATTGGTCAAACGGAGGGGGCACTTTTTTTAATAACTTTTGTCTAAATTTCATGCTTTTTTTTTTTTTTTTTTTTTTTTTTTATTTAATCAGAAACGGCTGTAACTATTTTGATCAAATTGGATATTTGATGTATGTATATGCCCGCGATGTGACAGCCAAAATTTCATTTTCCATATTATCAAAATAAAAACTTTTATTTAACAATAACACAATTTTTTTGTATTTTAGAGGGTAAGGTGTATGTAGGTAAGGTTTGGTGTGAAAAAATATCATTCATGTTTCGGCAAAAGGGCTGACTTGACTATAATTTATTCATTATTCATAATTTATCACAGTATTTGTTGAAAGAATATAGTTTCATTTATTGTTCTGGAATAGAGAAATACAATCAGAAAGAATTTATAATGACTTTCAATAGCTTGGTAAATCGTTGTTTAAACTTCACATTCGACGACTTAACCCCTTTTGGCCAAACACCAATGATGTGGTATAAGAAAATCATTAATTAATTGTATTTTAGTTTAGAAACTTTAGTTCCATAATAAATTTCTCAAGGCAATTTAAAGTGAATTTAGAGGAATAGTAATCGTTCTCGATTTCCAGAAAGGCAAAAGAGACAAAGTTTACAACGAGACCAAAATACACCTATCGATTCACCTCCACGATATGTTTACAAAAAGCAACTCGCATTAAAAAACGAGCAACCAGTAAAAAAAAACGAAATGAAATTATGACCCCTAAAAAAAAGAAAAAGCAATAATGAATCGAAAAGTACTGAGAACTTTTAAGTTTTGAAATACAAATACTCTTTAGGGTCCATTTGAAATGGATCAGAAAAAAATAATTCGGTTGCTCGATCATTTTAGAAAAAAATTATAATTTTACTACCAATTACGTATGGAATCAGTAGTTCAAATAAATTAAAAAAAAAAATAGGATCACCCATTTCAAAATGGCAGCCATTTTTGTTTCAACTTTCAAGCCGATTTTTTAGTTTTTAAGCTCTCACAGAAAACTCATTTTCTTAAGACTGGTAAGTCATAGACTAATATGTAATTCAAACACCATTGTTTTCCTTAAAGTCTTTTCTATACTTCGAGTTCTCTTTATTATTTGAATATTTTGAAGTCCAATACTTGAAAAGTGCTATTGAAAACAACTGCTTTAAAATCTCAAAATACCGTTTTTGAGGATAAGTCTGGGTATAAGATCATGTACGCCGAAGCTGATTTTTGGCAAGATAATAAACCTAACTATGTAGCTTTCATTAAAAGTACACTTAATCCATATATTCTTTACCTTATTTTTTATGAATTTTTAAACTTCACATTTTTTAATTTTTTGTTAACTTTAGGCTCTAATATCTCTGTTGGGCTAGTTAGTAAAAATCTCATTTTTACTTTTTTTACATGTTATGCTACCATGCAACTTAAACGTACTGTAAGAAATTTCAACCTGTATATTTGAGTACATTGGTAGCTACGAATTTTTGAAAATGGTCATTTTCGTGCTCATTTATCAATGCATGAACTTGATTAATATTTTACTATTATTTTATATTAATCTAATCTTAATCTGTGGGTGACCACCTTTTTTAAATTATTTTTAAATAATTTATTTTTTGAAGAGAAAAGATTTGGCTCCGCCGAGAGTCGAACCCAGGTCTCCCGCGTGACTGCGCGGATGCTAACCACTACACCACAGAGCTCGGCTCCAAGTAGAGCCAATCCTTCCTCTTCACTGATACCTATTACCGGATCACGCAATTTTTGCGAGTAACGGGAGGTGGACAAAGTTTGTCCAATTTATGGTATTTATTGACGTGCGTCAATTTTAAATTATTTTTTATTAATCTAATCTTAATCTGTGGGTGACCACCTTTTTTAAATTATTTTTAAATAATTTATTTTTTATTTTTTTGAAGAGAAAAGATTGTCCACCTCCTGTTACTCGCAAAATTTGCGTGATCGGGTAGTAGGTATCAGTGAAGAGGAAGTATTGGCTCTACTTGGAGCCGAGCTCTGTGGTGTAGTGGTTAGCATCCGCGCATGTCACGCGGGAGACCCGGGTTCGACTCTCGGCGGAGCCAAATCTTTTCTCTTCAAAAAATAAATTATTTAAAAATAATTTAAAAAAAGTGGTCACCCACAGATTAAGATTAGATTAATATAAAATAATAGTAAAATATTAATCAAGTTCATGCATTGATAAATGAGCACGAAAATGACCATTTTCAAAAATTCGTAGCTACCAAAGTACTCAAATATACAGGTTGAAATTTCTTACAGTACGTTTAAGTTGCATGGTAGCATAACATGTAAAAAAATGAGATTTTTACTAACTAGCCCAACAGAGATAAAGAATTTTACTATTATTATTAATACTTTTTTTTTTTGTTTTTTTAATAAACTTCAGACTTTCGTTACGGGTTCATACATATTACTGGTATTAAAGCCTGGTTCTATAAAACCTAGTCAAGATATTTTACGAATTCATTTGCTTTTTCTTCGCTAGATATGGCTCATTAAAATTCAAAATATTATTTCTCTCTCTCTCTCTCTCTCTCTCTATATATATATATATATATATATATATATATACAGCAGACTCCCGATTATCCGTGGTATTGGGTGGCACGGCAACCGCGGATAAACCAATTCCACGGATAATCCGCAAAATTTTCAAAAGGTCAACAAAACAATTCAAATCAAAGCAAAATGTTTGTTTATAGCTATTACGAACATACATACATATAAATAATTATGTAATTTATAAAGTTTTATCACTTATTGTACAATAAAATCACGAACAACAATCACAAACAAGCTATGTAACTGCTAAGGACAGGTTGACAAAACTGACGTGAACGAGAAAATTAAACGATGAAAGGAAAAAGTGGGATGGGAAGGGAGTTCTGAGATTTGTGACTCTTTCAGTCTTCGGGTATTACACTTATTGGCTGGGACACTTTAGTAAACAAACGGTCTGTTCTGAGAGACATGTGACTCATGAACTTTTCAGGTATTATACGGCGGGTACACATGAGTAAACGAACTTTTTTTCTAATTATAAAATTATTTGAATAGTGAGGTGTAACCCCTCTTAGTTAAATATTTAATTATTAAACAAGCAATTTCTGTTTTTCTGGAGGAAACTGAATTTTTATTTGTCTCGGTTAGAGGCTTGTTCATGTTTCACCTCACGGGAAAGTGTATTCGCGATTGTAGAAATGTAAATTAACCGAAATTGCTTGTTTAATCAACTTTTTTTCGTTCGTGTTTTTCGTCGTAACATTTAACTCATCTACCGCTAGAATAAAAAAAAATTCTAGAATGACCGCGGATAATCCGCAAAGTGGATAATCCGCCAGCGGATAATCGAGAGTTTACTGTATTACAAAGAAATAATATATAGCAGAAAAATGCACTACTCTCCTACCATCGAACTTTACTGGGCTACCTCAAACTAGTCCGACTATAGGCGACAGGTGACGCAGGGTATACTGGAAAGGCCGGTGACCAGAGGATACTAATGGCCATCGTGAACATGGATACTCGAGGACATTGCTATGCAGGGTGAGCCCTCCGAAGCAGGAAGGCGGCCGATATATATTCATGTTGTGCATCTCCAAGCTCGGGTATAAATAGGGCTTCTTCTCATCGTATCGCCTCTTACATTTTATATTATCAATATAAATATTATAAATGTATAAACTATAATTAATGAATAACAATAAATATATTGTAACACTTATGCGGGTTAAAATGTTTTTACTAGGTTGTTACAAAAGTCCTTGTTCACAAAATTAATTTTATTCAAACGTGAGTACAATATTTACAAATCAAATTTATTCTTCAAAATACAGGCCATTATTTCCAACTACTTTAACCCATCTTTCAGCCAAAAGTTGTATTTGATGTTGATACCACTCTGCAGTTTTCGAGGCAAAGAACTCCTCGCATCCAGATTTGACATCATCGAAGTTTTCGAAGCGCCGACCTTTCAAAAAAATGCGCCATTGACCTGAAAAGTCCATAGTCAGACGGTGCGACGTCTGGGCTGTAAGGAGGGTGGGGCAAGACGCTAATCCCGTTCATTTCTGAAAATTTTTCTTAAACTAATCGTGAGCGATGAGCAGGGGCGTTGTCTTGCTGAAATAACGCTTGCTTCCTATTAATCAAAGCGGGGTATTTCACTTTTAAAACTTCATATACCCTATCGAGCTGTTCACAGTATAGCTCAGCCTTGATAGCCCTGCCCTCTGGAACCAGCTCGAAGTGATCTGGGACGACCTGATCTAGGTTCATCTTCAAGGCTTGTATTCCCAGAATTAAACCGCCTGAACCAAAATGCGGCCGTGTTTCGATGCACCACACTTTACCCTTCCACTGCACAAATTTCCTCGGCTGAGGCCTTTGCACTACAACCTTTTTTCCAATAATGCCTAAGAAGGCCGCGGATGACAAATTTTTCTTCCGACATTTCTAGTGAAATTTAATAAACTGAATGAAAGGCAGGGACAGTTGGCGTACATAGATAATTAGAGGATTAGTTAATGTTAACATTGACATAAGAATTGTATTCGTCAGAGATTAAATAAGGATTAAATTAGAGACCTCAATGTAAACAACTTGATATGCACAAGGACTTTTGAACAACCTAGTATTTAATTTACAATCCATACAATGAAAACGCAAATAATAACACTGTTACAAAAAGTATCAATTTGTAACGATGTAGTAACACAAATGTAACCATATGACTTGAGCTTCAGAACAAGATCAACTCTGCTGTCCATCGCTCCTTATATCTAGTCCGAAGAAGAGCTGTCTGGAAGGTTCTAGGCCAGCGTAGATGGTACTCGAACAGTTTTTTCCAACTGTTAGTTCGTTCTAACAACGAGTCTAGAACTTTTTTGTGATTTGTTTTGTTTCACGTTAGAATATACTCAGGAAGCCTTAAGTCTCTCATAAAGCAACAAATAAAAAAAAGCAATCAATGTTTAGCTCGATTCTGCATCATATGGATTACATTGGAGTTGAGATCACATCATTGCAGACCAGAGCTAGCATATGCCAATTCAACAGAATAAAAATAATAAACTTCAAAAGTAATATATACGCTGCAGAGTAAGGAGTTTTAACTCCAAATTAAAAAATATTTTATTAATATCTTTGCACATTTAGGTACAAACGGTTTTCCTAAAGCAAGCCTTATAACAGATCCATCGAATACAAAGATTGAATTTAATAATCATTTAAGATGTTCTTTTCTACATTTTACGTACGTCAGAATTCCATGTTATTGAAAGAAACGGACGCATTTTTCCTACATATAAAATTCCGTCTTTAACCTAGTAAAATTGATTCAAGACAACCTTAAAGAATATTATGAGTCTTGTAGTTGCTACTTGTGGATCATATTACAAATCGGCTAGAAGATGGTTATAATTAAAAAAACATCAATTTTGAGTAAGGCATTCCATTGCAATCAGAATGACAGAACCTAATCCAGCCAGAATAGAATCATATTATTATTAATAGTTCCGTTCGCGTAAGGTGCAATTTACCATATTCTTTTATGGAGGGGATAATCGTGCTAAGGCAGGTGATAGAGTGCTTTTGAGTTACAGTTAGTATCACTGGCACGAAACGCCCAAATAGTAGACTATTTGTGATCAAAGACTATTTCTCCTTGTCGCTGTTTCGGAATGCAATTGAAACTTCACATGTAATAAAAAACAAAAACAAAAAAAAAACAGTTTTTTGAGTCGTAATCATCTTCTTGCCGACATGAGATATGATTTAATTAAAGTGTATTTATTATTGATTTGATTACGTAAAACTGTTCCTAATCATTATTAATATGTAGTCTTAAAACAAACGTGACCAGAAAAAACATATTAAGGTAAAAATGAGAAAAGATTGTCTGTTTTTCCCACTGAAAACCATCAATTTAGGCACTCACATAGAAAAGGTAGTAAGTGAAAAAAAAAAAAAAAAAACATGAGATTTTCATAGGAATAAGTAGTAAGAAGTCAAGACAATGTTATAGGCGGGCGCAAGCGACGGTGCTACAGGAACTAGAGAAACGGTGATAAATCCGAGCCATTACCTGGGATTCATAGGGTTTTTTTGGCGTTTTTAATTTATTTTTCCATAATTAAAACCCGATTGAGCAAAAAATCATTTGAAAAATATCTAATAGGTATTGCTCGGTCCCTCAGTGTTCAATTAGAAAGTCAAAAGACGTGTCATTCCCTTTTATTTCCAAAAAAAAAAAAGCTTCTTAAAGAGTGGATTGTAAAATTAAGAATAGATAAGCCTGTTTCGAAACATGTGACGATATGTAGTCTTTATTTTAAAGAGAGAGACTATATTTATCCTAGTAAATATTAGTATTTGACATTTTATTATTCCAAAATGCTAGTTTTATGCAAATAACATTGAGACCATAGTGTCATAGATTTGTTTTTCTTTTTTAATTTTCCCCATTTTTCTATTACATCCGCTGTGCTTAATTGTTCCATGTTTTCAATGCGAAGCCTGAAAGTTTTGACAAATAAATAAATAATATGACAAAGAATCTAAGCTGTCATAACAATGATTGTGTAAATAGGTAATTAATGTTATTACTAACCGAAAAACGTCGAGTAAAGTTACAATGATGTGTTTGCATTTACCAGAACTACCAGCTTTACATGTACAATGACAAGAAAATTGCTTATTATTATTAATAAATTTGATTTCCACTTTTATTTGATGGGGCAGTCCTTTAAGATTGCTAGTTTTAAGGCACGAGGCTTGTAAAATAACTGTTTTTTTATTTTTAGATATTACTCCACATGTAAATATGTGGTTTGCATTAAGAATAGCCTGCCCATCAATTAATGGTCTTTTAAAATTACCAATTATCTCTATCACATCAACTAGGTCTTACACCGTTCTTTCCGACATTTTGCAAAACTACTAGCGCACCCTATATTCGATTGCGCCCGCCTATAGGAAGAGTAGTAAGTCACTATTTAAAGTGGTTTAGTTGCTATCAACACTGGAACATGTTTTTCATGAATAATCTTAATTTCAGCAGTTCGAAATCGTTTAACCCTTAGCTTGGCAAGATACCGTATATGACACCATGCCTTTGTGAATTTTTCCCCCGCTCCAGGATGAATATTTTGGTTTCGTTTCTTTTTCACCGTCTAGGGAATTTATCTTAGAAATGAGTTGGTAATATTGATTATATAGTAGCAGCTGATTAAGCCGAGCAAACTAGTTAAACCTCCTTCAAGATCAACACAAAGAACAACATGGCGCTACTTACAGTTTATTGGCAAGGTACCATATATGGTACCATACCAATAAACTTTTATTGGTATTATTTATTTTATATTCACAAAAAAAAAAATCTTCAGATTCTTGTTATTTTAGCCCCCATCTGACAACTTCTTATAATTCATAATTATTATGAAGAAAGTCAAAAATCGCACGGTGTAGTATACCAATTCACAATTAACATAACATGTGGGAGAGTAATTAATCATGTCAGCATAAATTGACTTGTTTGCCAATTTAACGATAGTAATTTTACAACTACAAAACGAATAATGTCTCATAAAAACAAGGAGATTCCTTGTCCAATAGTATGGAAATTAGCAATTTCATTCTGACACAAACTTCCATCTTGGATTTACGACTGTCGCAGATAGCATATGATGCAATTAGTATTCTATGAGACTGCTGTAGTCAATTTCGACGGCTGAGTATAGTACTATCTACGTCACAGCTGTTTTATTGTGTACCTAAATAGACTCAAGCCTTTTACTGTCACTGTACCATTAGTAGGAACACTACATTGTTCCTGCGACGTAACTGTAGTGTATCCTCCTGTAGTGCATTGTCGAAGCCGCTTCATCAGTATGTTAGTAGGTTAACTACCAGTGCCTGCGGTATCTAAACTGTCGATACTGCCGGGTATCTAGATCGGCAATTCTTATCGATAGTAAACTACAATATCGATATAAATATATATGATAAAATAATGATTGTGTGAAATTTAACAGAATAAATAAATAATATTAGGTGAAGCAGTCATTTAAGGACTTAAGGTAAACCATACAGTTATTGGCACTCAGTACAGTTACACCCCAACTTTAACATAAAGAAATAGGTAAACAAGAAATACTAATTTTATTAAAAGATATTCATGAGTCTAATGTTTGAAGGGTCCTCTAAGTCATTTATGAAGTAAGACTTTAACAAACTAACCATATGGAAGATTTCATAATTGAATCGACAGGGTGCCAATAACTAGATTTGGCACTTTTAACAATTAATATTGCCATATTGTAAAATTATTGAACTTTTGACCCAAAAAAACCTCTTGACTCTTTATAAAGATAGATAAAGAGGAGTTATAGAAAGTTTCAATAAGATCACTTCATAAGAAGTGAAGAGTCCACGGAAGAAAGGGGGAGAGTCAATTTTTTCCGAATTTTAGTTATATACATATAATTGTTCGTCTAGATGAGTAGAATATGTTGGTGAAAAGAAATAGTCAGAAAAAATGACAGTAGGTTGGTTACAAGGGATGGAAAGAACCACGTACTCGGAAGAAAGGGGGAATGTCCTCGCGGAAAAACCTAGAATGGGGGAGAGTCATGTTAGAAGTTATATGGATTGTGTATTAATATCACCATTTCATCAATAAAACAGGGAAGAAAGGGGGAGCGTCCATGACTATCCCCCTTTCTGTTATGTTTAAATTGTTTTTTCTTTACTAAAACATTTTTTTTTAGAGCGTGATATGTCTGTTTCGGGCAAATTTATTACTTTGACACGCAAAACAAAAAGGAAAAGGACATACAAAAAAATTGAAGAAAAATGATAAAAGATACTTAAGTAATTAAAGATCCAAACCTAAAAACTCGATTTTCTCGGAAAGCACTCCAAATGACATCCCCCCTTTCTTCCGTGGACTCTTCAAGTATTTTTTTTAATGTCACCACTGAAATTTAGTCTTAAGGGTGCCAATAACTGTAAAGTTTACCCTAATTACACTTTTATTTCAAGTTAACTTACCTATCTTGCCAACCCAGAAGAACTTCCCACAACTCCCCCCCCCCCCCACCATTACCAATATATAATAACTTTGTTTGTTTAAAATCCCTTTATGCGACTACAGCTAATCGGACGATGCTACAGTGAGAGTCCTAAAATTGCCTATCATATATATTATTTCTGAAGGCCTTTTTTTTCAGTAAGCCATATTTTCCTTAATACTTTATCGAATTTCATGAATGAAGCATCATTTTAAAGCTCTTCTTAACCGCTACACCGGAAAAATATACAAATCAAATCTCATTTCGCCTTCGATGGCTTGTTATAAACGCAAAACCGGAATTTTTGCTAGAAAAATGTCGTAGAGGTTTCTAAATGGCGTCAGTCTTTTCATGTTTTCAAGGAGAACATTTTCGATCGTATACATGTTTTCGATTAACCCTTTCGTTTGCGTGTAGTAAAAAATCTTAGGGCTACTGCAGGACGCGAAGGATGTGCCATTAGAGCAATGTACTCCACAACGGTGAATCAACCTTGAGCCCCGCAAACTATCAACGGTCTGATCGAATTCGGGTATAATCGAATATCGCATTATCGATGAAATGTTATTACACGTTCAAATTACTACAAATTGTATACGAGCGACCCAAAAATGGTCAACAAATTTACTCCGGTTACGACCTCGTCATTTGCAGAAGAGTATCGTGTCCGAACTATGTCGTTCAGGGTCATTGGAACCTTACTGCCAAGAAAAGGGAAGCATCCAAGATGTTGATAGTAAAGGAAATGATTCAAAGACATAGCGATAAGTATCTAAAATCCTGATAATTAATCAAGGATGGATAATGATTAATTATACTCGATTAATTATAAGGCAGCCTATTACTGGTTATCATGACAGCCTAATAAACCAAGGTTCGCGGGTTCTTATCCGAGCAGCTGGCCCTAGGAGGTCCGAGCCTGTACGATATCAGGTTCTCGTTAAAGATCCCTATCCTAATTATACCTGGATAGGAAAACTAAAGGACTCCCACTGTAGCATCGTCCGATTAGCCTTAGTGGCATAAATAAAGTGACGTTAAAACAAACAAACAAAGCATTATTTTCTTTAACGAGTAATCTCGAAAGCTCTGACCTGTCAAACTCAACAAATTAAACTTCGTACGAGTTAAGTTATTAAGTACCGGAATCAGACAAAACTTGGTTAATTAGTTTATAGTTTTATTAAGAATGAGAAAATTCACAGAACACATTCAAAAGTTTGCAGAGTTAAAACTGAATTGAAATCATTCAAAGTTTTGACCAGATACCATAATAGTATCAGAATACAATTGTAAGTTGTTTGAATTGAGTTGTAAACTCGATTATGATAGAGATCGAGTTAGGAAGCCAGTTATCAAAGTTAAGTCATCTGATTTAGTGTGCCCTTGCAAATGCCTCCTCTATCTATCTGGTGTGTGAAGTTAGGCAACAGTTTGACTATGTCGTATTCACAATCGTGTTCAAATCTGTTTGTAGTAATATATGGAAGGAAAGTTTACTATCAGGGTTTGAAATCGATTGTCATGTTCAAAAAAAAAAAAAAAACATTAAATAATAGATAATTAATAAAAATAAACTATTTTTTTGCTTTTGATTTTTCTGTATTTTTACGTATAAATGCTTATTAAAAAAGCCCATAAAAGACCTCAACATCTCCTTGGAAAAACACACCAATATCAATATGAAATAATGTTACCTCTTTACTGCCTTTGATTGCCGTAAAGCAGCTGAATGAGCGGAACTTACCTGAAAAAAAAAGGAAATCATTATAATAATTGAATATGCGAAATTAAAATAGGTTTTTTATATTAAATAAAAAAATAGCTCGATACCATCAAAAAAATCTCTTCTGTAAATAACGAGGTCGTAGCCGGAGTAGATTTGCTAACCATTTTGGGTCGCTCGTATCCATTTGTAGGAACTTGAACATCTAATAAGATTTCATCCCTAATGCGATAATCGATTATACCCGAATTTGATCAGACCGTTAATAGTTTGACTGCTCTTCTGCATTAAAATTGTATTCAATTTAATATAATTTTTAATATAAAAATTAGATTTTTTTCTTAAAGAAAGCAATATTATTACAAGAGTTATAAGCATGGACGGCGGGATAGGCGAGTGGGCAAACGCGTTAGGAAATGATCGGGAACCCGAAGATGGCAAGTTCAAAATCCAGAATCAGGCAATATTGAATAATACTCGGAATTAATCCCTCAATCTCTCCTCTTGGGCTCGGAAACACCGTATAGCCTAAAACTCGAAAAAAGGAAGGAAAAAAAAAGTATACTTATAAGTAGGTATGGGATTTTCATGTATTTACATATTTTCTTCTGGGGCCTAGAAATTCAGGTGCATAGATGTGCATTCTAAATGGTTTTTACCATGATATAAACCATTTTAGGGGGCCGGGATGGCCGAGTGGACAAGGGCGCTTGTAATAGATAATCAAAGTTAAGCAACGTCCATCGTGGTTAGTACTTGGATGGGTGACCGCTCCATTCGGGTGACCGCCCACCAATGATCGCCACGCAGTCCAAGCCTACTCCCACCCCCCGGGTATGTGAGGCCCGTCAGCCTACTGGAGGCGACTCACACCGACCGGGCGTAGGAGTGATGAACCTTCCCCGTGTATCTCATCGAGAATCGTGGTGTGGTTTTCCAGGATGTCAGTAACCGCCCGGAGGTTTGGTTCAGGGACGGTATGCTTCAGGGAAAGAAATATAGGTCCTCGGGGCCTGCTGACTCTGAGCTACCATAATCCTTGGACCTAGACCAGTTTGTCACTGTCCTTGAACCCGAGAGAGCTGACGCCATCGGTGGGAAGGACACTGCCAAATTGGCCCCAATGGGACTGGTTATGGAGCTATGGGCAGTCTGCCGCTGTACCATGGTGACCATGGCTTGCAGCAACGTGAGGTTTGGGTTACCCCCTCCAGGCTGTCTGTACTCCCGCAAGCAAAACAAATGTCTGTAAGAAGACCACACTGCGCGGCCAAAGGTCTCATTAGGCCTAATGCGCCAACCGAAAAAAAAAAAAATAAAAAAAAAAAAAAAAAAATAAATAAATAAATAAATAAACCATTGTTTATTTTCCATATTTTGTAGTTTTTAAATATGGACGTTTTTAAATATGGAATAAAGGATATCAGCTGAAGATCGGCCGAAGTTATGCAATTTTAATATGGACAGGTGTTCGCACCTGGTCTGAAAGAACCACTGAGTGAAATTTTGAGAATTTAGGACAAACGGTATGGATTTCTATATAGAACAAACAAACAAACAGAATTTCATCTTTATTTACATAGTTGTATATTTATTTTTTATGTGAATTAAACAATTTTAATTTTAAGTTCAAGTTTTCATTTCTTTTTTTTTTTTTTTTGTTACATATATTTACATATAAACATCCATATTTATGTACATATTTGAAAAGTTTATTACGTATAAATCCCATCCCTGCTTATAAGTAAGAGTTAGAACGAGTAAGAATCAGTAAGAGGAGAAAATATGAGAGTCCAAAACTTTGTAAACATAGCCGGGAGATATCGACTCACGCACGCTATTATCGACTAAAAGAGAGCGATTTTAGAAAGTAAATCGATTATCGCAGATAGCGAGAGCCGGTGTGACAATGAACCTGACACAGAGAGCGACGAACTGACCCTAATCTCCTGGCCACCGTGAGAGCAGTTGCCCAACACCTAAGGACCTCGGCACCTGAACAGACTCGAATCCTCCGAACAGAAGGCGAAGGAGGGCGAATTATGGATTGTGCAAGTCGCTACGTGATGGCCACATCTGTTCGCAGAGTCTGGGCCATCCCGATCACGACTTACAGATAGCGCTCTGCTCTTCAAGGCCGAGGCAACGGTAAACACGATCTAGAAATTCTGAATTTCATAACTTCTTTTATTTATGTACCAGATCCTGACTGCTTGCATTATAATAAAATATATGAATATTCGACAGAACATGTAGGGTAAAACAACAAATTTTCGACATGACCCCGGCACCCCTGAGCAGGTTTTAAAGAATATTAAGCTTCTGGAATAGTTTAGAACTACCGAGAGGCCATCTTTTAAATCGGGAAAGCTTTCTGTTTCAGTGACTTTATCACACAACATTATTACTCTAATTTTTGGGTTGCAAAATTACACTGTAAAACATTGGAATAAGAGGTGTCACGTGAGAAGGAAATTTCTTACGATTTCATTGCGAAACTCGCACTAATTTGATGAAGGATAGCACGGTGTAAACAGCTGATTTATTCTTTTTAAAGTTTTTTTTTCTAAATGTATACCTTTTTTGTTAGCTTGGAATATAAAAACATCTAAATATTTACATTTTTTAATGAAATAAATTAGGTAGATCCGGAAAAAATTGAAATTTTAAGTTTTCGGCATCCATGTTGCCGAAAACAGGAATCTATGAGATTAGATTTTGGCATATAATTTTTTAATGTATTCAGTCTGAATATCGAGATCCTGAATGACTTAAAAGCATTGGAGTTTTGGCATGAGACGAATAACTTTAAAAAATTCCTTAAACCATGTGAGACCAGACCTTTAAGCGTGCCAACTAGAGATGCGACATCGAAGGCAAAACATCGATGTTTTGAACATCGATGTTTTTGCAATCAAAACATCGATGTCGATTAAACATCGACCACAAAACATCGATGTTCAAGAACATCGATGTTATTGACATCGATGTTTTTTAATTTATACAGTCATTAAACATTAACATATTAGTGCCCAAACGTAATTAAATCGATGTTAAAGTGTAAAGCATTTTATAATTCATATTTAATGTATAAAAAATTCGATTTTTTCGACATGTTTTGACTATTACATCATATCTGTTGTTTTAAACATCGATGCTTTTACCATAACGAATTGGTTTTGAACAAAAATAAATATTTTAAAACATCGATGTTTTGGAGAAAAACAAAGCTGTTAATAACATCGATGTTATGGACTAAAACTAATTTTTTTTAACATCGATGTTTTTATCAAAAGAAGTATACTTTAACATCTATGTTTTGACAATAACATCGATGTTTTGGATAAATGTGTATTACTAACGAATTGGTTTTGAACAAAAATAAATATTTTAAAACATCGATGTTTTGGAGAAAAACAAAGCTGTTAATAACATCGATGTTATGGACTAAAACTAATTTTTTTTAACATCGATGTTTTTATCAAAAGAAGTATAATTTAACATCTATGTTTTGACAATAACATCGATGTTTTGGATAAATGTGTATTACTAACGAATTGGTTTTGAACAAAAATAAATATTTTGAAACATCGATGTTTTGGAGAAAAACAAAGCTGTTAATAACATCGATGTTATGGACTAAAACTAATTTTGTTTAACATCGATGTTTTTATCAAAAGAAGTATACTTTAACATCTATGTTTTGGATAAATGTGTATTAACATCGATGTTATGGACAAAAACATAGCTGTTAATAACATCGATGTCATGGACTAAAACAAATTTTTTTTTTACATCGATGTTTTTATCAAAAGAAGTATACTTTAACATCTATGTTTTGACAATAACATCGATGTTTTGGATAAATATTTATTAACATCGATGTTATGGACAAAAACCAATTTTTTTTAACATCGATGTTTTTATCAAAAGAAGTATACTTTAACATCTATGTTTTGGATAAATGTGTATTAACATCGATGTTATGGACAAAAACATAGCTGTTAATAACATCGATGTCATGGACTAAAACAAATTTTTTTTTTACATCGATGTTTTTATCAAAAGAAGTATACTTTAACATCTATGTTTTGACAATAACATCGATGTTTTGGATAAATATTTATTAACATCGATGTTATGGACAAAAACCAATTTTTTTTAACATCGATGTTTTTATCAAAAGAAGTATACTTTAACATCTATGTTTTGGATAAATGTGTATTAACATCTATGTTATGGACAAAAACATAGCTGTTAATAACATCGATGTCATGGACTAAAACAATTTTTTTTTTACATCGATGTTTTTAACAAAAACAAGTATCATTTAGCATCGATGTTTTGACAATAACATCGATGTTTTTAACAAAAACAAAGCTGTTAATAACATCGATGTTTTTAAGAAAAACAAGTATACTTTAATATACAATAACATCGATGTTGTGGATAAATATATATTAAACTCGATGTTATGTACAAAAAAAAATTTGTTTTAACATCGATGTTTAACAATAACATCGATGCTTTAGATAAAAAACAACAATACATATATATATTCTTAACATCGATGTTTTAGTTAAAACAAAGATGCTCTAACATTAACAAACTTGTTTTCGACATCGATGCTTTTACCATAACAAATTGGTTTTGAACAAAAATAAATATTTTAAAACATCGATGTTTTGGAGAAAAACAAATTTTTTCTTAACATCGATGTTTTTAACAAAAACAAATATCATTTAACATCGATGTTTTGACAATAACATCGATGTTTTTAACAAAAACAAAGCTGTAAATAACATCGATGTAATGGACTAAAACAAATTTTTTTTAACATCGATGTTTTTATCGAAAACAAGTATACTTTAACATCTATGTTTTGAAAATAACATCGATGTTTTGGATAAATGTGTATTAACATCGAGGTTATGGACAAAAACAAAGCTGTTAATAACATCGATGTCATGGACTAAAACAAATTTTTTTTAACATCGATGTTTTTATCGAAAACAAGTATACTTTAACATCTATGTTTTGACAATAACATCGATGTTTTGGATAAATGTGTATTAACATCGATGTTATGGACAAAAACAAAGCTGTTAATAACATCGATGTTAATACATATTTATCCAAAACATCGATGTCGAAAACAAGTTTGTTAATGTTAAAGCATATTTGTTTTAACTAAAACATCGATGTTAAGAATATATATATATATATATATATATTGTTGTTGTTTTTTGTCTAAAACATCGATGTTATTGTCAAAACATCGATGTCAAAACAAAATTATTTTGTTCATAACATCGAGTTTAATATATATTTATTCACAACATCGATGTTATTGTCAAAACATAGATAGTAAAGTATCCTTGTTTTTGTTAAAAATATCGATGTTAAAATAAATTTGTTTTTGTCCATAACATCGATGTTAATAGATATTTTTCAAAAACATCGATGTTATTGTCAAAACATCGATGTCGGAAATAAGTTTGTTAATGTTAAAGCATCTTTGTTTTAACTAAAACATGTTAAGAATATATATATCGTTGCTTTTTGTCTAAAGCATCGATGTTATTGTCAAAACATCGATGTTAAAACAAATTTATTTTGTCCATAAAATCGAGTTTAATATATATTTATCCACAACATCGATGTTAAAGTATACTTGTTTTTGTTAAAAACATCGATGTTAAAATAAATTTTTTTTAGTCTATAACATCGATGTTAAAATAAATTTTTTTTAGTCTATAACATCGATGTTATTAACAGCTTTGTTTCTGTTAAAAACATCGATGTTATTGTCAAAACACATATGTTAAAGTATACTTGTTTATGTTAAAAACATCGATGTTATTAACAGCTTTGTTTTTGTTAAAAACATCGATGTTAAAACAAATTTGTTTTTGTCCATAACATCGATGTTATTGACAGATTTGTTTTTGTTAAAAACATGGATGTTATTAACAGCTTTATTTCTCTTAAAAACATCGATGGTAATGTCAAAACATGGATGTTATTGTCAAAACATGGATGTTAAAAAAAATTTGTTTTTGTCCATAACATCGATGTTAATACCTATTTATCCAAAACCTCGATGTTATTGTCAAAACATAGATGTTAAAGTATACTTGTTTTTGTCCATAACATCGATGTTAATAGATATTTATCAAAAACATCGATGTTATTGTCAAAACATCGATGTCGAAAATAAGTTTGTTAATGTTAAAGCATCTTTGTTTTAACTAAAACATGTTAAGAATATATACATATCGTTGCTTTTTGTCTAAAGCATCGATGTTATTGTCAAAACATCGATGTTAAAACAAATTTATTTTGTCCATAACATCGAGTTTAATATATATTTATCCACAACATCGATGTTAAAGTATACTTGTTTTTGTTAAAAACATGGATGTTATTAACAGCTTTATTTCTCTTAAAAACATCGATGGTAATGTCAAAACATGGATGTTATTGTCAAAACAAAGATGTTAATGTATAATTTGTTTTTGTCCATAACATCGATGTTAATACATATTTATCTAAAACATCGATGTTATTGTCAAAACAAAGATGTTAAAGTATACTTGTTTTTGTTAAAAAACATCGATGTTAAAAAAAATTTGTTTTTGTCCATAACATCGATGTTAATACATATTTATCCAAAACATCGATGTTATTGTCAAAACATAGATGTTAAAGTATACTTGTTTTTGTTAAAAACATCGATGTTAAAATAAATTTGTTTTTGTCCATAACATCGATGTTAATACATATTTATCCAAAACATCGATGTTATTGTCAAAACATCGATGTCGAAAACAAGTTTGTTAATGTTAAAGCATCTTTGTTTTAACACGTTAACTGCGACGAGGGGTCATTTGACCCCTTGCGGTGACTTCCATTACTGCGAGCCATTAAACGTGTATTTGTCGTTAACTGCGAAGCTTGTCACGCATGCTGTTTTAATATTTTTCAGATTTTTTATTTTTTTTTTATAATGCACTAATTAATACTAATTATATATCGAAAAAAAATGTTAGGGGTCACTTGACCCCTTGTCGCATTATAGTTTAAATGTTTTCCTTAATGCGGCAAGGGGTCAAATGACCCCTAACATTTTTTTTCGATATATAATTAGTATGCTCATTAACTTGCT
This sequence comes from Aelia acuminata, assembly GCA_911387785.2. Taxonomy (NCBI): domain Eukaryota; kingdom Metazoa; phylum Arthropoda; class Insecta; order Hemiptera; family Pentatomidae; genus Aelia; species Aelia acuminata. Next base: position 145,210,380 of record OU426981.1, on the reverse strand, counting down.
CTTTTAATGCTCATTAAACTTCATCTTACTATTGTTTTGGCATATTATATAAAATATTAATGAATATGTAAATAAAAAATATTTTTTCTATTCTAAAATATATTTTTCTAATGTTTGAAAGCTGTGAAAGCGGCAGTAATTTATTGTGAATCACATTTATTCAAGGGTGAATCACAGATTCCCCTTCTTTTCTTGTTCTTTGACTGATTCTACTTAGTATTGTTGACACCTGAGCTCTAGTTTATTTGTCTCGTCTCGATTCAGTAAATAATTTCGAAGAAGGTCAGGACCACTGTGACGACTGTGCCGACAAACCGTCTCTTTGTTTGCAATGCTTCAATGATAAACATTATAAAATGTAGTTTTCACATGTTATTTCTATTTAAATAATTTAATTAGTAATATTTAAGTTTATTTTTTTAAATATATAAAAGGTACACCTATGTTCATTTATTTATAATAAAAACATACTTTTGGTTTTATTTTTTATATCTGAATTCTTCCTTTCATGAATTATATATGCTGAAAATTAAGAAAATTAAAACCATATAGCAAACATTTTATGATTAAACGTAAAAGGAAAGAAAAAAATTACTGTTAGTATAACACAGATGTAGTGGAAAAAATAAGTAATAAAAAATATATTCAGAGGCAACAGAATTCAACCCTGCTTCTGTTACGAATTCTTGTATGTCAGGTATTTGTAAAAAAAATGGATTTCACTTTAAAACATTCATCAATGTTTACAGAGAGTTAATTTTAATGTCTAAGGGACAAGGGGTCAATCAGCCCCTTGACGCAGTTTAGCGGTGTGGTAGCAAGGGGTCATTTGACCCCTCGTCGCAGTTAACGAAAATCCCAGTTTATTTGTTTCGCAGCTAACGTGTTAACTAAAACATCGATGTTAAGAATATATATATATTGTTGTTTTTTGTCTAAAGCATCGATGTTATTGTCAAAACATCGATGTCAAAACAAAATTATTTTGTTCATAACATCGAGTTTAATATATATTTATTCACAACATCAATGTTATTGTCAAAACATAGATAGTAAAGTATCCTTGTTTTGTTAAAAATATCGATGTTAAAATAAATTTGTTTTTGTCCATAACATCGATGTTAATAGATATTTATCAAAAACATCGATGTTATTGTCAAAACATCGATGTCGAAAATAAGTTTGTTAATGTTAAAGCATCTTTGTTTTAACTAAAACATGTTAAGAATATATATATATATATATATATATATATATATATATATATATTGTTGTTTTTTGTCCATAACATCGATGTTATTGACAGATTTGTTTTTGTTAAAAACATGGATGTTAAAAAAAATTTGTTTTTGTCCATAACATCGATGTTAATACATATTTATCCAAAACCTCGATGTTATTGTCAAAACATAGATGTTAAAGTATACTTGTTTTTGTCCATAACATCGATGTTAATAGATATTTATCAAAAACATCGATGTTATTGTCAAAACATCGATGTCGAAAATAAGTTTGTTAATGTTAAAGCATCTTTGTTTTAACTAAAACATGTTAAGAATATATACATATCGTTGCTTTTTGTCTAAAGCATCGATGTTATTGTCAAAACATCGATGTTAAAACAAATTTATTTTGTCCATAACATCGAGTTTAATATATATTTATCCACAACATCGATGTTAAAGTATACTTGTTTTTGTTAAAAACATCGATGTTATAATAAATTTTTTTTAGTTTATAACATCGATATTAAAAAAAATTTTTTTTAGTCTATAACATCGATGTTATTAACAGCTTTGTTTCTGTTAAAAACATCGATGTTATTGTCAAAACACATATGTTAAAGTATACTTGTTTATGTTAAAAACATCGATGTTATTAACAGCTTTGTTTTTGTTAAAAACATCGATGTTAAAACAAATTTGTTTTTGTCCATAACATCGATGTTAATAGATATTTTTCAAAAACATCGATGTTATTGTCAAAACATCGATGTCGAAAATAAGTTTGTTAATGTTAAAGCATCTTTGTTTTAACTAAAACATGTTAAGAATATATATATCGTTGCTTTTTGTCTAAAGCATCGATGTTATTGTCAAAACATCGATGTTAAAACAAATTTATTTTGTCCATAAAATCGAGTTTAATATATATTTATCCACAACATCGATGTTAAAGTATACTTGTTTTTGTTAAAAACATCGATGTTAAAATAAATTTTTTTTAGTCTATAACATCGATGTTAAAATAAATTTTTTTTAGTCTATAACATCGATGTTATTAACAGCTTTGTTTCTGTTAAAAACATCGATGTTATTGTCAAAACACATATGTTAAAGTATACTTGTTTATGTTAAAAACATCGATGTTATTAACAGCTTTGTTTTTGTTAAAAACATCGATGTTAAAACAAATTTGTTTTTGTCCATAACATCGATGTTATTGACAGATTTGTTTTTGTTAAAAACATGGATGTTATTAACAGCTTTATTTCTCTTAAAAACATCGATGGTAATGTCAAAACATGGATGTTATTGTCAAAACATGGATGTTAAAAAAAATTTGTTTTTGTCCATAACATCGATGTTAATACCTATTTATCCAAAACCTCGATGTTATTGTCAAAACATAGATGTTAAAGTATACTTGTTTTTGTCCATAACATCGATGTTAATAGATATTTATCAAAAACATCGATGTTATTGTCAAAACATCGATGTCGAAAATAAGTTTGTTAATGTTAAAGCATCTTTGTTTTAACTAAAACATGTTAAGAATATATACATATCGTTGCTTTTTGTCTAAAGCATCGATGTTATTGTCAAAACATCGATGTTAAAACAAATTTATTTTGTCCATAACATCGAGTTTAATATATATTTATCCACAACATCGATGTTAAAGTATACTTGTTTTTGTTAAAAACATGGATGTTATTAACAGCTTTATTTCTCTTAAAAACATCGATGGTAATGTCAAAACATGGATGTTATTGTCAAAACATAGATGTTAATGTATAATTTGTTTTTGTCCATAACATCGATGTTAATACATATTTATCTAAAACATCGATGTTATTGTCAAAACAAAGATGTTAAAGTATACTTGTTTTTGTTAAAAAACATCGATGTTAAAAAAAATTTGTTTTTGTCCATAACATCGATGTTAATACATATTTATCCAAAACATCGATGTTATTGTCAAAACATAGATGTTAAAGTATACTTGTTTTTGTTAAAAACATCGATGTTAAAATAAATTTGTTTTTGTCCATAACATCGATGTTAATACATATTATCCAAAACATCGATGTTATTGTCAAAACATCGATGTCGAAAACAAGTTTGTTAATGTTAAAGCATCTTTGTTTTAACTAAAACATCGATGTTAAGAATATATATATATTGTTGTTTTTTGTCTAAAGCATCGATGTTATTGTCAAAACATCGATGTCAAAACAAAATTATTTTGTTCATAACATCGAGTTTAATATATATTTATTCACAACATCAATGTTATTGTCAAAACATAGATAGTAAAGTATCCTTGTTTTGTTAAAAATATCGATGTTAAAATAAATTTGTTTTTGTCCATAACATCGATGTTAATAGATATTTATCAAAAACATCGATGTTATTGTCAAAACATCGATGTCGAAAATAAGTTTGTTAATGTTAAAGCATCTTTGTTTTAACTAAAACATGTTAAGAATATATATATATATATATATATATATATATATATATATATATATATATATATTGTTGTTTTTTGTCCATAACATCGATGTTATTGACAGATTTGTTTTTGTTAAAAACATGGATGTTAAAAAAAATTTGTTTTTGTCCATAACATCGATGTTAATACATATTTATCCAAAACCTCGATGTTATTGTCAAAACATAGATGTTAAAGTATACTTGTTTTTGTCCATAACATCGATGTTAATAGATATTTATCAAAAACATCGATGTTATTGTCAAAACATCGATGTCGAAAATAAGTTTGTTAATGTTAAAGCATCTTTGTTTTAACTAAAACATGTTAAGAATATATACATATCGTTGCTTTTTGTCTAAAGCATCGATGTTATTGTCAAAACATCGATGTTAAAACAAATTTATTTTGTCCATAACATCGAGTTTAATATATATTTATCCACAACATCGATGTTAAAGTATACTTGTTTTTGTTAAAAACATCGATGTTATAATAAATTTTTTTTAGTTTATAACATCGATATTAAAATAAATTTTTTTTAGTCTATAACATCGATGTTATTAACAGCTTTGTTTCTGTTAAAAACATCGATGTTATTGTCAAAACACATATGTTAAAGTATACTTGTTTATGTTAAAAACATCGATGTTATTAACAGCTTTGTTTTTGTTAAAAACATCGATGTTAAAACAAATTTGTTTTTGTCCATAACATCGATGATAATAGATATTTTTCAAAAACATCGATGTTATTGTCAAAACATCGATGTCGAAAATAAGTTTGTTAATGTTAAAGCATCTTTGTTTTAACTAAAACATGTTAAGAATATATATATCGTTGCTTTTTGTCTAAAGCATCGATGTTATTGTCAAAACATCGATGTTAAAACAAATTTATTTTGTCCATAAAATCGAGTTTAATATATATTTATCCACAACATCGATGTTAAAGTATACTTGTTTTTGTTAAAAACATCGATGTTAAAATAAATTTTTTTTAGTCTATAACATCGATGTTAAAATAAATTTTTTTTAGTCTATAACATCGATGTTATTAACAGCTTTGTTTCTGTTAAAAACATCGATGTTATTGTCAAAACACATATGTTAAAGTATACTTGTTTATGTTAAAAACATCGATGTTATTAACAGCTTTGTTTTTGTTAAAAACATCGATGTTAAAACAAATTTGTTTTTGTCCATAACATCGATGTTATTGACAGATTTGTTTTTGTTAAAAACATGGATGTTATTAACAGCTTTATTTCTCTTAAAAACATCGATGGTAATGTCAAAACATGGATGTTATTGTCAAAACATGGATGTTAAAAAAAATTTGTTTTTGTCCATAACATCGATGTTAATACCTATTTATCCAAAACCTCGATGTTATTGTCAAAACATAGATGTTAAAGTATCCTTGTTTTGTTAAAAATATCGATTTTAAAATAAATTTTGTATATGTTAAAATGTATTGTGTTTATGTTAAAAACATCGATGTTATTAACAGCTTTGTTTTTGTTAAAAACATCGATGTTAAAACAAATTTGTTTTTGTCCATAACATCGATGTTAATAGATATTTATCAAAAACATCGATGTTATTGTCAAAACATCGATGTCGAAAATAAGTTTGTTAATGTTAAAGCATCTTTGTTTTAACTAAAACATGTTAAGAATATATATATCGTTGCTTTTTGTCTAAAGCATCGATGTTATTGTCAAAACATCGATGTTAAAACAAATTTATTTTGTCCATAACATCGAGTTTAATATATATTTATCCACAACATCGATGTTAAAGTATACTTGTTTTTGTTAAAAACATGGATGTTATTAACAGCTTTATTTCTCTTAAAAACATCGATGGTAATGTCAAAACATGGATGTTATTGTCAAAACATAGATGTTAATGTATAATTTGTTTTTGTCCATAACATCGATGTTAATACATATTTATCTAAAACATCGATGTTATTGTCAAAACAAAGATGTTAAAGTATACTTGTTTTTGTTAAAAAACATCGATGTTAAAAAAAATTTGTTTTTATCCAAAACATCGATGTTATTGTCAAAACATAGATGTTAAAGTATACTTGTTTTTGTTAAAAACATCGATGTTAAAATAAATTTGTTTTTGTCCATAACATCGATGTTAATACATATTTATCCAAAACATCGATGTTATTGTCAAAACATCGATGTCGAAAACAAGTTTGTTAATGTTAAAGCATCTTTGTTTTAACTAAAACATAGATGTTAAGAATATATATATATTGTTGTTTTTTGTCTAAAGCATCGATGTTATTGTCAAAACATCGATGTCAAAACAAAATTATTTTGTTCATAACATCGAGTTTAATATATATTTATTCACAACATCAATGTTATTGTCAAAACATAGATAGTAAAGTATCCTTGTTTTGTTAAAAATATCGATTTTAAAATAAATTTGTTTTTGTCCATAACATCGATGTTAATAGATATTTATCAAAAACATCGATGTTATTGTCAAAACATCGATGTCGAAAATAAGTTTGTTAATGTTAAAGCATCTTTGTTTTAACTAAAACATGTTAAGAATATATATATATATATATATATATATATATATATATATATATATTGTTGTTTTTTGTCCATAACATCGATGTTATTGACAGATTTGTTTTTGTTAAAAACATGGATGTTAAAAAAAATTTGTTTTTGTCCATAACATCGATGTTAATACATATTTATCCAAAACCTCGATGTTATTGTCAGAGCATAGATGTTAAAGTATACTTGTTTTTGTCCATAACATCGATGTTAATAGATATTTATCAAAAACATCGATGTTATTGTCAAAACATCGATGTCGAAAATAAGTTTGTTAATGTTAAAGCATCTTTGTTTTAACTAAAACATGTTAAGAATATATACATATCGTTGCTTTTTGTCTAAAGCATCGATGTTATTGTCAAAACATCGATGTTAAAACAAATTTATTTTGTCCATAACATCGAGTTTAATATATATTTATCCACAACATCGATGTTAAAGTATACTTGTTTTTGTTAAAAACATCGATGTTATAATAAATTTTTTTTAGTTTATAACATCGATATTAAAATAAATTTTTTTTAGTCTATAACATCGATGTTATTAACAGCTTTGTTTCTGTTAAAAACATCGATGTTATTGTCAAAACACATATGTTAAAGTATACTTGTTTATGTTAAAAACATCGATGTTATTAACAGCTTTGTTTTTGTTAAAAACATCGATGTTAAAACAAATTTGTTTTTGTCCATAACATCGATGTTATTGACAGCTTCTTTTTTGTTAAAAACATGGATGTTATTAACAGCTTTATTTCTCTTAAAAACATCGATGGTAATATCAAAACATGGATGTTATTGTCAAAACATAGATGTTAATGTATAATTTGTTTTTGTCCATAACATCGATGTTAATACATATTTATCTAAAACATCGATGTTATTGTCAAAACAAAGATGTTAAAGTATACTTGTTTTTGTTAAAAAACATCGATGTTAAAAAAAATTTGTTTTTGTCCATAACATCGATGTTAATACATATTTATCCAAAACATCGATGTTATTGTCAAAACATCGATGTCGAAAACAAGTTTGTTAATGTTAAAGCATCTTTGTTTTAACTAAAACATCGATGTTAAGAATATATATATATTGTTGTTTTTTGTCTAAAGCATCGATGTTATTGTCAAAACATAGATGTTAAAGTATACTTGTTTTTGTTAAAAACATCGATGTTAAAATAAATTTTTTTTAGTCTATAACATCGATGTTATTAACAGCTTTGTTTCTATTGAAAACATCGATGTTATTGTCAAAACACATATGTTAAAGTAAACTTGTTTAGGTTAAAAACATCGATGTTATTAACAGTTTTGTTTTTGTTAAAACATCGATGTTAAAACAAATTTGTTTTTGTCCATAACATCGATGTTATTGACAGATTTGTTTTTGTTAAAAACATGGATGTTATTAACGGCTTTATTTCTCTTAAAAACATCGATGTTAATGTCAAAACATCGATGTTATTGTCGAAACGTAGATGTTAATGTATAATTTGTTTTTGTCCATAACATCGATGTTAATACATATTTATCTAAAACATCGATGTTATTGTCAAAACAAAGATGTTAAAGTATACTTGTTTTTGTTAAAAAACATCGATGTTAAAAAAAGTTTGTTTTTGTCCATAACATCGATGTTAATACATATTTATCCAAAACATTGATGTTATTGTCAAAACATAGATGTTAAAGTATACTTGTTTTTGTTAAAAACATCGATGTTATAATACATTTTTTTTAGTTTATAACATCGATATTAAAATAAATTTTTTTTAGTCTATAACATCGATGTTATTAACAGCTTTGTTTCTGTTAAAAACATCGATGTTATTGTCAAAACACATATGTTAAAGTATACTTGTTTATGTTAAAAACATCGATGTTATTAACAGCTTTGTTTTTGTTAAAAACATCGATGTTAAAACAAATTTGTTTTTGTCCATAACATCGATGTTATTGACAGCTTTGTTTTTGTTAAAAACATGGATGTTATTAACAGCTTTATTTCTCTTAAAAACATCGATGGTAATATCAAAACATGGATGTTATTGTCAAAACATAGATGTTAATGTATAATTTGTTTTTGTCCATAACATCGATGTTAATACATATTTATCTAAAACATCGATGTTATTGTCAAAACAAAGATGTTAAAGTATACTTGTTTTTGTTAAAAAACATCGATGTTAAAAAAAATTTGTTTTTGTCCATAACATCGATGTTAATACATATTTATCCAAAACATCGATGTTATTGTCAAAACATCGATGTCGAAAACAAGTTTGTTAATGTTAAAGCATCTTTGTTTTAACTAAAACATCGATGTTAAGAATATATATATATTGTTGTTTTTTGTCTAAAGCATCGATGTTATTGTCAAAACATAGATGTTAAAGTATACTTGTTTTTGTTAAAAACATCGATGTTAAAATAAATTTTTTTTAGTCTATAACATCGATGTTATTAACAGCTTTGTTTCTGTTAAAAACATCGATGTTATTGTCAAAACACATATGTTAAAGTATACTTGTTTATGTTAAAAACATCGATGTTATTAACAGCTTTGTTTTTGTTAAAAACATCGATGTTAAAACAAATTTGTTTTTGTCCATAACATCGATGTTATTGACAGCTTTGTTTTTGTTAAAAACATGGATGTTATTAACAGCTTTATTTCTCTTAAAAACATCGATGGTAATATCAAAACATGGATGTTATTGTCAAAACATAGATGTTAATGTATAATTTGTTTTTGTCCATAACATCGATGTTAATACATATTTATCTAAAACATCGATGTTATTGTCAAAACAAAGATGTTAAAGTATACTTGTTTTTGTTAAAAAACATCGATGTTAAAAAAAATTTGTTTTTGTCCATAACATCGATGTTAATACATATTTATCCAAAACATCGATGTTATTGTCAAAACATCGATGTCGAAAACAAGTTTGTTAATGTTAAAGCATCTTTGTTTTAACTAAAACATCGATGTTAAGAATATATATATATTGTTGTTTTTTGTCTAAAGCATCGATGTTATTGTCAAAACATAGATGTTAAAGTATACTTGTTTTTGTTAAAAACATCGATGTTAAAATAAATTTTTTTTAGTCTATAACATCGATGTTATTAACAGCTTTGTTTCTATTGAAAACATCGATGTTATTGTCAAAACACATATGTTAAAGTAAACTTGTTTAGGTTAAAAACATCGATGTTATTAACAGTTTTGTTTTTGTTAAAACATCGATGTTAAAACAAATTTGTTTTTGTCCATAACATCGATGTTATTGACAGATTTGTTTTTGTTAAAAACATGGATGTTATTAACGGCTTTATTTCTCTTAAAAACATCGATGTTAATGTCAAAACATCGATGTTATTGTCGAAACGTAGATGTTAATGTATAATTTGTTTTTGTCCATAACATCGATGTTAATACATATTTATCTAAAACATCGATGTTATTGTCAAAACAAAGATGTTAAAGTATACTTGTTTTTGTTAAAAAACATCGATGTTAAAAAAAGTTTGTTTTTGTCCATAACATCGATGTTAATACATATTTATCCAAAACATTGATGTTATTGTCAAAACATAGATGTTAAAGTATACTTGTTTTTGTTAAAAACATCGATGTTAAAATAAATTTGTTTTTGTCCATAACATCGATGTTCTTAACAGCTTTGTTTTTGTTAAAAACATCGAAGTTATTTACAGGTTTGTTTCTGTCAAAAACATCGTTGTTATTTTCAAAACATCGATGTTATTGTCAAAGCATAGATGTTAAAGTATACTTGTTTTTGTTAAAAACATCGATGTTAAAGCAAATTTGCTTTTGTTAAAAACATAGATGTTATTAACAGCTTTGTTTCTGTTAAAAACATCGATGTTAATGTATATTTCTTATGTATTTATTCATTTATTCATTCATTCATTTATTCATATTTATTATATGTTAAAAACATCATTGTTATACCTAAACCATCGATGTCAAAACATATTTATTTTTATACCTAAAAAAAAAAAAAAAAAAAAAAAAAAAAAAAAAAAAGGTCAGCTATTAAAAACATCGATGTTAACATCGGCCCAAAAACATCGATGGTCGGAAAACATCGGCTGCGTAACATCGATGTTAAAAACATCGATGTTTTGCGCAAAACATCGATGTTTCAAAAACATCGACATCGATGTCGCATCCCTAGTGCCAACAGGTGGGTGTTATACCATATATAGAAGCACCTCCGTAGGCTCGTTTTGGGGCCGATCCGGTAAGCTGTGGTTATTTGAATAAAGCTGGTTTTGGTAGTTCAGATCTGTTCGAATTAGTCCTGGGTTGATATTTTAAATTCTTGTATCTGTTATAGGTGATACTGATAATTTATTGGATAGGATAAGTTTATTTTATACTTTTGTATTTAGGGATTTACTATACCAACAAAGTATTGATGCCAATACGTACTCATTTAAGTACGTGAACCAAATATTCGGTAACACCAAGGTTCCGAAATGAAAGTATCGATACTTATGATTACTCATATAAAGTACTCACAAGCAGGTTTTTTTTATTATTAAGAATATAGTGAAAGTTAACTAAGTTGGCAAAATAATTGAATTTTTTGTTTTTATAACTATAATCCGTGCTTACATAGCACTTAATGTCTAATAAACAATTTTTTACTTTCACTTACCTATGTATGAAATATATAGTAATGGGAAGTATTGCGATCGTGTCGAAAATTTCGACTTACGATTTTCAACGGAAATACACGTTTTGGGTTCCCCTGAGTCTAAATAACCAAGTTCCGCGAAATGGTCGGTATGTGTGTGTGTATAAAGAATTAAGGTATTTTTTGTATGCATGTGCCCGTGATGTGAAAACAAAAATTCATCAAAATCGTTCATAAGGAGGGGACACTTTATTTAATGAATTTTGTTTCTTTTTCAATTTTCTCAAATACGACAATAACGATTTTGATGAAACTCGTCATAATAAATGAGAATCAAGTATTCTTTAATACCAGGTAAGCTTTATTACCATAGAAATGTTCTGAAGGGGCTTAAATGGCAAAGGAAAGTTTTTTGTTTTCCTATAAAGTACCTTTCATTTTGTTTATATGGAGAAATCAAAAATAAAAATTTCTCATTATGCTTAAATATGAAATATTAAAAAAAAAGCTCGTAGAAATGCAGTGGATCTGAGAAAGAAAGGTGCTCGGACGAATATTTGGACTAATTTTCATTAACTGCACTTCTGCAGCCTCAATGTTCCACTCAGATGGTCGAATAAAAAGTAGTTTATCATTTGGTGTGGTGCTGCAGCTGTTAATACCCCGAAACCACCGTTGCGAATTACTTTCATTCATCATTACACCTTCCCCCTCCAATTCACATGCGACACAGATAAAGAACAGGATAGATAAAACAAACAATGTCTATCAAGAACCGACAAAAGTTTTGTCGTGTCATCCTAAGAAGTGTGAAATCTTTTGGACGAAAGGAAACAAAATGGAGTAAAAAAACACCTGTCTGACGGTTTTTGCCATAGGCTCTGGCTGTTCTTCCTTATCTCTTGTGATATTTCACGAGATCCGCCTCAGTGTTATATTTTCGTGACGGGCAGATGAAGGTCCAAAGGTCAGAGTGGCACGAAGGCACTTCTTTCCCAAGGCACGGTATGCCGCACGATCTGCCAGGTGTGTGCCTCCGGGTGCCTCTTGGCCAACGATACGATGCTCCGGACTATCTGACGTATGTGAATAATGGCGAAGATACGATGGGAAATAGGAGGCCATTGTCTTGTAGGCCTGACCCTTGTTCTATATTACACTGGTTATATATATTATCTAAAGTATTGCAAGCAATATTTATTTCTTATCATCCACCCTCTGTGACACTACAATAAGATTCGACCCATCCAGGACGGATTCGAATGCCTAAGCTGGTAGACAATCATAAAATGTTGCTGGATATGAATACCTATGATATGAAATATAAATTCCACAACGAATCAGCCAATAAAAAAAATATCTTCAGGTTATTTAAATGAAGAAACCTATTATTTACCTCATATATATACATACACATATATATATTTATATTTAATTTATTGTTATCCAACTTTCGGGTTTTTAACCCATCTTCAAGAAAATATATACGGTGTTACAATCTTAATTTCTTTTACAACCATCAACATAGTCAATCCTTTTGTATGTTACAAAGATATGTCATATCTAATCATGGTCGGCTCCAGCCGATTGTAAAGGGGGGCAGCAACCCCACAGCCCTTCATTTGGATCTGCTAATCAGCTTTTTTACCTTAATGATACTTTCCCACAACTAAAATTCTACTTGTTCTGCACATTATTTGTTCTATAAGTTGCTTCCTTACATTAAGGAAAGTCAAATTCTATCTTTAAATGACGAAAAATTTTCTAAAGGTAGGGGCTGCACACCCCCCCCCCCCCTAGATCCGCCAATGTATCTAATTGTGGATGAATTTTACTTATACTGAATTAAAAACATTTGTTTGGTTGTAGAATATAACTCCAGATATAGTCGCTTGGACACGGATCAAAAATCCGAAACGTCGGATAACAATATATTATTTTAAAAAATGTATGGAAGAGGTTCCTACATTTCAAAAACTTACACTTATATAACTAATACAAACAGATTGATTATCTTGATGGCAGTAGAAAAATATTTTGACTGGGAAAATGGCCATTTTCGGATTCTAAAAAAAAAAGATCGAAAAACATGGGGCATTTCCCATATTGTTTTTACGTATCCGTGCGCAGGTACCGATTTGGTAGGATGGCATTATTTATAATTTAACGAAGCCATTATACATCAATATTTCATAAATAAAATAAATTAGACTCTATTATCAAACTGCAAAATTAAAGCATTATTTGGGGTCACCTGTGGTGTAGTGGTTAGCATAGAAACCTACTATACTAAAGTTCGCGAGTTCGTGTCCCGAGGTGGCCCTAGAATTTTTTATTGGGAGTAAAAAATCCTAATCTATGCCGTCCCTCGGATAGGTCGTAAAATGGAGGTAGGACGTATGATGTCAGGTACTCGTTAAAGATCCCTATCCTAATTATGGATAGGCAAAATTTAGGATTCCCACTGTAGCATCATAAAACAAACAAAAAAAGCATTATTTTCTTTAAAGAGTAATCTCGAAAACTCTGACCTGTTAAACAAAACAAACTCAACTTCATACGAGTTAAGTTATAAAGTGCCGGAATTAGAGAAAACCTAGTAAATCAGTTTACAGTTTTATTAAATATAAGATAATTCACAGAACACATTCAAAAGTTTTCGGAGTTAAAACTGAATTGAAATCATTCAAAGTTTTGATCAGATGCAATAATAGGATCAGAATGCAATTGTAAGTTGTTTGAAATAAGTTGTAAACTCGATTATGATAGAGATCGAGTTAGAAAGCCAGTTATCAAAGTTAAGTCATCTGATTTAGTGTGCCCTTGCAAATGCCTCCTCTATCTATCTGGTGTGTGAAGTTAGGCAACAGTTTGACTAAGTCGTATTCACAATCGTGTTCAAATCTGTTTGTAGTAATATATGGAAGGAAAGTTTACTATCAAGGTTTGAAATCTATAATCATGTTTTCCGAAAAATCTTATTATATTATTATATTTGGTTTTTAGCATTATAATACATATTTGATTTAAATAGGGTAAACTGCACAGTTATTGGCACTCATAAGACTACATTTCTGTGGTTAAATTAACAAAAATACTTTTTATAAAGGGATCAAATAGAAACTTCCTATAGCTCCTCATTATCTATCCTCTTAAAGACTCAATAGTTTTTTTTTTGGATCAAAAGCTCAATAGTTTTACAATGTGGCAATATTTATTGTTAAAAGTGTCAAATCTAGTTATTGGCACCCTGTGGATTTAATTGTGAAATCTTCCCTTTCGTTAGTTTGTTAAAGTCTTACTTCATATATGACTTAGAGGACCCTTCAAACATTAGACTTCTTTACCTATTCCTTTAAGTTGAAGTTGGGGTACTAATAACTGTACTGAGTGCCAGTAACTGTATGGTTTACCCTATATAAAGTTAAATTGATATTTGATATGTCTTGCTTGGATTAAAATAATGATCGCCCACAGATTGATACAGTAGAAGAAAGGAATGCATAAAAAACATTATTTTTCTCCAGTATAGGTTTATCGAATTCTTTCATATTTTACATATAGCCATTTTTCATTACAAAACATAATGAGAGACAATTAATTCCTCAATATAAACAGAATCAAACATACATAATAGAAAGAAATATTTCCTTCGCCTTTTGAGCCCTATCAGAAAATTTCTATGATGATAAAAATTACATGATATGAAAGAATACTTTATTTTCATTAAACATGGAAAGTTTATCGATAGAGCCGTTTTTGGGCAAATCGTAAAAAACTTAAACAAGTAATAAAATTTATAAAATGAAGTCAATCACCCTCCTTTACCAAATTTTATGAAATTTTCGCTGTCATATCAAGGGCATATAATACATCAAATAACTAATTGAACGGGGTCACCTGTGGTGTAATGGTTAGCATAGAAACCTACAATACTAAAGGTCACGGGTTCGCGTCCCGCGGTGGCCCTAGGATTTTTTAAACTAAAATAAAAAATCCATGGCTATGCCGTCGTTCGGATAGGACGTAAAATGGAGGTCCCGAGCCTGTGCGATGTCAGGTACTCGTTAAAGATCCCTATCCTAATTATACCTGGATAGGCAAAATTTAGGACTCCCACTGTAGCATCGTCCGATTAGACTTAGTAGCATAAATGGGCGTTAAACAAACAAACAAACAAACTCATTTAATGTTCGTAGAGTTAACCGTTTTCGAGCTAGTCTGTTCAAACACACACAAAGAACATTTCGTGGGACTTGGTTATTTGGATTCAGGGGAGATCAAAACGTGTAATTTCGTTGAAAACCGGAAGTCGAAATTCACGATCTCAATACTTTTCTTTACATTATGTTTCATATATAGGTAAGGGAAAGTAAAAACATTGGTTCTTATTAACAATGAAGAGTTTAATAAAAATCTTTAGAGCAGTTTTTGAGAAAACCGTAAAATTCGCAAACATGTGATAACTTTTAAGGAATAAAGTGCCCCCTGCGTTAACTCAATTTTAACGAAACTTTTGATGTCACATCAGTGGCAAGTACCTACCTCAAATACCTAATTCAGTTTGGAATGACTAATAGTTTTTGTGCTTTTCTGTTAACACACATAATATTACAATCTAAAAGGACCGTAAAAAATACATACTAGATAGAGAGAAACGTAGAGTGTAAATCCTTTTCCATAGCTGACAATACGTCAAGTCTTTGCCTCCAACCGCCATTCAGTTACCTAACCCGACGTGTTAGTATTGGGCAATAACCTTTGTACTTCGGGGTGCTAGAAAGATGGTATTCAGTGTTTAGCAGTCGGCGATTTGATCCACGGGTCTTAGAAAGGCAGCATTGCGAATTCGGGCTTAACCGTTTCTGGCCAAGAGGAAGAAAGGGTGGAAGAAAAAAAACTTTCTAAACGTTATTCAGTGGTTAAGCTAAGTAATCCTAAATTTGCCTAATAGTTGCATAATTTCATTCTTGGCAAGAGGGTTAGAGCTTATCACGCTCAAAACTCTTAGAGCTCGAAGATGGACCAATGGAAAAGAAGCAAACGGATTTCCAGAAGAGAAGAAACGATTTCGTGCAGACTCCGCATTGGGAATTTTGGCACGCTTACCTGCTGAGAGGACTCGTGGGCCCAACCTTCGAACGCTAACACCCAACAATCAGGGCTGTCAAACACATCCTCCTGGAATGCACAAGATCAGACGAAATTTGATGCGATTTGAATATGGAAAACAACCTCAATACAAATGATAAAAAAAGGCATTTATGTATTATTTCTCAAGGCCTTTTTTTTTTTTTAATGGGTACGCCATAAATTCCTTAATAATTCATCAAAATTCATGAATGAGACATAATTTTAAAGCTTTCCTTAACCAATCATTTCGCGTTCGATTGCGAGTTATGAGCAAACGCGGTTTTCGCGAGAAAATAAAAATGGTCGCAGAGGTTTCTAAATGGTTTCAATCTTTTCAGGTTTTCAAGGAGAACATTTTCAGCCATTCGATTAACCCCTTCATTTGCGAGTTGTGACCGAAAATTGCAATTCTCAGCGAAAATGGTCGCAGATCTTTGTCAAAGATGTCATTTTTTTCACTTTGTCGAGACGAACATTTTTTGGTTATATACCCTTTTCCGATTGTTGCCGTCCTTTATGAGTTACAAGCAAAAACTTTAATGTAAATATGTAAATACCTTAATGTAAATATACCGTGTATGTTTTGATTAAGTGGAAGTTAAGTAGGTTAAAGTGCGAATGCTAGTCTTAATATAGTTTATAAAATAAAATGTAAAGACTGCGCAGAAAAATCATATAGAAGAAAAAGAACATAATCTAATAGCTAGAATAGCACAACACAAAAATAGCAGCAAAACATCAACAAAGCAGCATTAGCCAAGCATGCAATAACCAGAAACCATAAATTTGATTTTAATTCCACAGAAATAATAGACAAAGAACAAAATAAGAAAATTTAAAGAAGCCATGCACATGACCAAAAACATTTTTAGAAAACAGTAAATGATAAAAGTGATATGGAGGAATAGGAACACACAGTGCAGAGAAAATTAGTATAATCAATATATATTATAAAGCAAAGTGTACAATGTGCGTGCCGAAAAGGCTCAAAAACGACTCCACGTAGAATTAAGGAAGTTATGTCGTCTTTTAGCCTTATGACTCCTAACGGAAAAGAAGGTTTCCGTTTTTCTCTTAAGAGTGTAAAATTGAAGAGAAAAAGACTGGAATGTTATGCCTCTCGCACCATTTAATTAGCGTCTCTGAGATTGAGATACGAGATTATGAATGAAAAATTTAGTTCGAGCTCCAGGCTACCAGGAAGCGCTAGGGTTCGTATCACTCAACGTTTATTGTTCATTCATCCAGTTCAAATAGTAGAGGTTATAAATTTGTTCAGCTGTTCTTTTTCAATCACTAAAAAATTAAGCGAAAATAATTAGTTTCTCCTTTGCTTTCAAAATAAAATAATGATTTTACATCTCTGCAATCAAATAGAAAACCAACTGGATTCCTTAAAGAATTAGTTTTCTCATAAGAAGGCTAATATATGATCAGCACATTACATTCAATCTATATATAATATATACTTAAGTAAATTTAATGCAATATGAGTGAAGATTTCTTAGTAGTACCGTGAGCGAATAAAATCAGACATAAAAAAAGAGATGAATCGACTGAATATAAATCGAAAATAAAAAGTTTGAAGTGTTCTTATTGTATTTATGAAAAAGAATTTGGTTTGATTACTATGTATGATGAGCATTCCAGTTGACAAAACGACTAACTCCAATAACAGCATTCAAGATTTTATCATCCCTCATAGTTCAAGATAAAAAGAAATATGATGAAAAAATTGTGCCTCCAAGAAATTTTGGTTTTCACTTTGTAATAGTAGTAAGATTCGAGGTATGCTGAACGTATATGGGGGGATATTTTAGGGAGGTTGAAATGGAAGCAAGGTCTTAAAAAAATTTCTATAAATCTTCGGTAGTTTTTATACTTCTGAATCAAATAGGACAATCATAGTAGTCGGAGCTTAAGTTTTACTCGAAATATAATTTTTTTAACTGAGATACCAGATTTTTCAACTATAATCTAATAACTTATTATCTGCTGACTACTTGGAATGGGCTTATAGGATCCCGAATCACAGAAGCCATAAAAAACGATGCATAACTCGACAAAGTTGCAGCAAAATTAATTGTTCATTTACCATTTTTAACCCCCTGTAAATTATACAGGGTTCCTTATTTGGGCTCACTCTGCAGATCTCAAGTCTGCAGGATATTGATACCAAGTTAAAACCGAATTTTCAAGAAGGTTCTAATTTTGTTCCCTATTTCCTTTAATTTTAAAGTTTTTCTGGTATTAAAGCTACCACACAACTACCGGAGCGAAGCCGGGCACCCCAGCTAGTTTAAATATAAAAGGTTTTGACAGTATAAAACATAGATTTAAAAATATGAGATGTCAAGTACTCGTTAAAGATCCCTATCCTAATTATACCTGGATAGGCAAAATTTAGGACTCCCACTGTAGCATCGTCTGACTAGCCTGATTGAGCCTTAGTGGATTTAAGTGACTATATACATATACATATATTACTATTGTTACTGAATAATACAGAGATTTAAAAAAAAAAAAAAAAAAAAAAAAAAAAAGATGGATCCTAAGATGTTAATTAAAACTGATCCTTCTTTAATGGCCTGGCCAAAGTAACACTATGTCAGCCTATACCGTAATGGCTTTTTGAACTTAATCATAGAACACTTAGGGGTTAAGCTCATTAATATTATAATGGATGCAAATTACTAAAAAATTAAAATTCACTTCTATCGTAAGTACTCTACTCCTTTAATAAATAATTAAAAAAAAAAAAAAAAAAACATCTGTTAGATGGTACAAAAAAAGTTAACAGCAAAAATCAGCAAGAAAGAAAAGTTCGGAGAAAGAATTTTTTTAATAAATGATGGACAAGTCATAATGTATAAGCTGAGTGAATCGTTTAACGGAAATACACGTTTTAGGGTCCCATGAGTCCAAATAACCAACTTCCGCGAAATGTTCTAAGTGTGTCTGTGAACAGACTAGCTCAAAAACTAAAACAGCACGAACCTGTATATGCTCGCGATGTGACAGCAAAAATGTCAGAAAAAATTGCCCAAAAGGATGGGGGGAACTTTATTTAATAAATGTTCTCTTATTTTAACGGTTTTTTCTTTTCGATTTTCTAAAAACGGATCTAACACTTTTGAACTTTTCAAAACTTGTCATATTTAATAAAAGAGAAAAAAAGAAAAATATTCCGACAACTCATAAAACACGCTGAGCCCACGCATGCGCAGTACGTCTTTAATGACAGACCATTGTTTATTATTTTTTGTTATTTGTTTCCATTGTATCTAAATGAAGTTATTAATAACTACATAGAAAATTATAAAATCCGACGACTTGTAGTATTATGCTTACATTGCCGATTTAACACTATAAAAACTTTTATTTAACAATAAAAAGTTTTAGTGTACTTTAGAGAGTAAATACAAACAAAAATAAGTAAGTGAATGTTAAAAAAATGTATGAATTTGAGGAATGGCGTTTATATATTAATCAAAACACTTCAATTTTTAATCTAAGTAAGTTGGTAAGTGAAAGTTTTGTGTTGCGAGCATCGCACCAGGTTTTTTTTTTGGTTTTTTTTTTATGAGACACTTCAATCAGAAGATTGTGTAATCTATCTTAACCCAAGGTATTATTGTTCAGAAAAGGTGTAAAACAAGAAATAAAATTTAAATTCGAGAAGATTTTATGGCTTGTAAAATCTTAAATGAGACACTTTGATCTGATAATAAATCCAGGTCAAGGGCTGAGCCTTACACGTTAAGCAGCGCCGATTTTCATCTTTAACTTAAAGTAAAAAAAAAACGAAACAAGAAAAATCTGCCAAGTAGCAGAAAAGCTTCCACGATAAAACTTTCCCTATGTTACTTATGACCGTGCAATATTTCGGGAAGTTTGTTTAATTAACGTCACTTTATGCCACTAAGACTAATTATTAGTGGTCGATTCTTTTTCTAAATGGATTGTATTGGTTGAAATAATCTCGATGTCGAGGATCACCACGACTAATACTGTTGTGGCATTAAATCAACTATTTTACAGGTATAGCCCGCCCTTAAAATTTGTTGTTTGTTTGTTTTTTTAACGTCCCTTTATGCAACTAAGGCTAATCGGACGATGCTACAGTGGGAGTCCAAAATGTTGCCTGTCCAGGTATAATTAGGGTAGGGTGTACCTGACATCGTACAGGCCCGGGACCTCCATTTTATGTGCTATCCGAGGGACGGCATAGCCAAGGATATTTTACTCCCATTAAAAAATCCTAGGACCACCGAAGGACGCCAATTCGCGACCTTTGGTATAGT
Organism: Aelia acuminata; assembly: GCA_911387785.2. Taxonomy (NCBI): domain Eukaryota; kingdom Metazoa; phylum Arthropoda; class Insecta; order Hemiptera; family Pentatomidae; genus Aelia; species Aelia acuminata. The sequence continues at coordinate 145,189,950 of OU426981.1, read as the reverse complement.
AGGTTGCCATGCTAACCAATACCCCCTTTGATAAATTGTTCAATTTATGAAAAAAAAAAAAAAAAAACATTACCGCAACTTTATAAAACGGAAAAATGTGTTGAATAAAAAAAAAAAGAAGATATTTTTTTAACCAATTCCGCGCCTTTTTTTACACATCTCTGGGACAAATCGAACGGACCTTTATTAAAATATTTTTATTTCGGTGTTATTAACATTGTAACGTTAAACAAAATCATGAGGTTTCGAACGGTTTTATACTCATTATTGGAACGAACCCGTAGTTGGAACAAACTTTCATAGAACGTTTTTGTGACTACGATGTTCGAGTACCAACCACGCAGTTCCACGAGGTGCTAGACCATTTCCTTACGACTATATATAAGGAGCGATGGGACTGGAGAGTTAGTCTGAGTCTTGTTCTGAAGCGCAAGTGATTATCTCTGTGTTATGAAGTGATAATTTTTGTACATTTTTTGTTTCAATATTTGTGTTCTCATAATTTGAGTGGTATTGAAAATTGTTATTTTAGTTAAATAAGTTTCACAATTGTCGAAAGAAATCTCTTTGGACTTTTATAAGCAAAAAACAAAACCAAAAAAAACTTAAAACTAAACGGAAAATAATCAAAGCAAGGTCAAATGTCATTCTCTCTTTCTTTTTTCAATTGCACAAAGGTACAAAGGTTTGAATAAGAATGCTCCATTTGAAGAGGTAACAGGATTCGTGCATTTGATTACTAAACGGTTGTGGGAAATCGTAGCATTGTACCAATTGAGATTTCCGAGTCTAGTGTAACGGGACTTAGTAAGGGGCGAGGGAATTTTAAAATAAACCTCTTTTTTTTTTTTTAATTCAATTTAAGTTGAACCGTGGTTCAGGCGTGACTAAAAAATCGTGACGTTATCTAAATCGTTTTGGCTTAAGACAGAGTTGGGCAGTATTTGATAAACATTGACTTACTAACACTAAATTATATAGTGTTTAGTGTAAAGTGTAACGCAAAAAAAAAAAAAAAAAGAAGTAAATAATAAGATTTAAAAAAAGAAAGAAATATTATGAGACACATTAAAAGTAAAACACCAAAATTGAAAGCTAAAAAATCTGGTGCGATGCGCGCAACACAAAACTATCACTTACGAACCTACTTAGATTAGAAATCGACTTATTTTGTTAATATGTAAACGCCATTCCTCAACTTCACACATTTAAGTATATATGTACTTATATTTGTATATCTCCACAAGTTATAGAGTATCTATGTAGCAAAATTTGGTAGTTCTCAGCACTTTTTGATTCATTGCTGCTAATTTATTTATGAAGGGACTAATTTCATCAACATTCGAGTTTTTTTTACTGCTTGCTTGTTTTTTACGACGAGTTGCTTTTTGCAAATACATCGTGAAGGTGAATCGATAGGTGTATTTACGTCTCTTATGCCTTTCTGGAAATGAAGAACGATTACTGTTCCCCTAAAATCGCTTTATATTGTTTTCAAAAATTTATTATGGAACAAAAGTTTCTAGACTAAAATATACCTTTATTCAAATATTAATTATAGACTATTATCTTATACCATATTTTTACACAACTGCGATGCTTCAAAAATTTGAGCATCACGTATTTACTCCCTTAAGTAACATTAATCTTTTTATTAATAAATAAAAGTTTTTATTCTCATAATACGGTTAATAAAATTTTGGCTGTCACATATACATACATCAAATACCAAGTTTGATCAAAATCGTTAAAGCCGTTTTTGAGCAAATAAAAAAATAAAACTAAAAGTTAAAATGGGACAAAATTTATTTAGTAAAGTGCCCCCTCCGTTTAACCAATTTTGATGAAATTTCGGCTGTCGCATCACGGTCAAATACATATATCAAATAACCAATTTCAGGTCTGTGCGGTTTATGGTTTTTGAGCTAGTCTGTTCACACACAGACCATTTCGCGGGACTTGGTTAATTGGACTCAGGGGACCCCAAAACGTGTATTTCCGTTGACAACCGGAAGTCGAAATTTTTCACGATAGCAATACTTATCCTTACTAGGTATATATTTCATATATAGGTAAGTGAAAGTAAAAATAAATAAATAATAATAAAACTGACTGAGACCATTTCATAATATGTATTTAATTTGCTCAGTAAACACGATATTTTTTTTTAATGACATTGGATAAATCCACATAGCCGGCTAAAAATTTATAATGGTATTTTTGGTTAATTTTTTATTTAATATATTCCCTGATGGATTTCAAATATTTGACCACGCTATGCCTCCTCTGCTGCTCAGGGTCAATATTTGTTAATACGTAATCATTTTTTGTATGCCATTATTTGTTTTGTTTGTTTAACATCTGTTTATGTTACTGAGGCTAATCGGACGATGCTACAGTGGGAGTCCTAAATTTTGCCTATCCACGTACAATTAGGATAGGGATCTTTAGCGAGTACCTGACATCTTACAGGCTTGGGACCTCCATTTTACGTCCTATCCGAGAGACGGCATAGTCAAGGATTTCTTACTCCCATTAAAAAATCTTATGGCCACCGCGAGGCGCGAACCCGCGACTTTTAGTATTGTAGGTTGCCATGCCAACCACTACACCACAGGAGACCCCCTTGTATACAATTTACTTGTATTTAAGTATTTGTTCGTATTCATCCTGATTTTAAGGATAAATAATTTAAATCGTATCAATATATTATTGAATATAAATAAATTCAATATTAAAAGAGGGAAAACAAATAAATTAATATAATTCTTATTTAAATTGCATTTTTATTTAAAGTTTGAAAAAATGTTTTAAAGTAAAAAAAAAAAAAAAAACGCCTGAGAGCTTCGCGCCTAAGGCAACACTGACAATGATCTCAACAGTTGACCTCGTTTACGTCTTTTACACGAATCATTTTTATTTATTTATTTTTTAAATTTATAAATCACAATTATTTATTAAATAATAAGTTAGTTTTTGTTGTTCTAAACAGTGTTCTATTTTTTAAAAATAAATTCATAAAAACTGTGAGAGAAAGTAACGAATTTTGGAATTTTATAATAATTACATAATTAAACATGTAATTTCAAAAAGCCAATAAAAAAAAATGATCATAAAAATAGCCAATATTATAAAATTAAGTTCTACTCTGATTTTTACATTTTTTTTTTTAATTTCATGGTTATATACAATTATTAAATTGTTAAATTAAAATACTAAGCTTAGACAATATTTTTAAAATATTAAATCTAGTTAGTTATTTATAAATGCTGAAAATAAAGAAAACCGTCACATTAATGTAAAAATTCGTTTTGACCTACATTGATTCAGTGATGAATTTTCATTTATATTCGTAGATATAAAATGTATAATTTGTTTTAAATATTCCAGTTGATTATTTATTTATTAATTTTATGACACATTTAAAAATTTTCTAATCATATTTTATAATTTATGACTATTTTAAATGATAATATGATTATTTCTTTTAAAGCATGATAAAATTTTACCGGAGTCAAGTGGACTCACTTGTTTACATGTCAATTTAATCTGAGGTTTGAAAACTATTTTTTGCATCAAACATATTTTCAAAATTTTAAAATTAAATTTTAAAAAATTGCTTTTTCATATATAATTATATTGTATTAAATTTCTTTAAAACCATCTTAAGATTTTGATGGGGTGGAGTGTATTCATTTTTCAATCGAATTCGTTATGAAGATAATTTTTTACTGCAACCAATTTTTGGTATGCAAATGTGCAACTGTACTGTTTCTGTTTCTTTAGAAATTAGAACAAAGTTATATAAAGCTTCAACTAAATTAAAAAAAAAAAAAATTAAGAACATAATATTTTATAAATTACCTTTTCGATCTTACTTCATTCACATTCATTGATTGCTATTTAGGTACTTATGCTTCCATATTTTTAGTAATAATAATAATTTAAAAATAGATTTTTTTCGCAGCCCTTATTTCTTCAATATTATTAAACAATTGATAATGAGTTTAAAATATTAATTATTAAGATATAATGCAAAAGAGCATAACAGAGGATACATTTTATTATTATAATTTTTTTTTCAATGCTTATTTTATTGAAAATTATTTATTTAGTTATATTCCCGTATTTTTTTCTCGAATTTTATATATTAATATATAGAATCTAGTCTATCTATTAATATATAATTTATATATTATATAATATATAATTTTATTTTTTTTAGTTAGGTTTCTTATGCGATCTATTTTTACTGCACAGCTACTGAATTTCGAGTATATAAGAATACAAGTGTAAAAAAAAAAGTTTCAAATAATATTTATTAAGATGTCATTTAAAAATGAGAACAAGGAATACAATGTTCTATTGTTAATTTTTGTAATAATACATTTATTGATATTTATTTATTATACCGAATTTGTAATTTTTTAAACATGTTTCTGTTATTTTTTTCACTGAAGTCCTCGAATTTTCTATATAAATGTACAGAAACTAGTCCAAATTTATTTCTTCAATATTATGACAACTGTCATGATTTCTTCTTTAATTCTTCGAGTTTAGTACAAAATAATAATAATCTTCAACGAATATTTAAAATGGAATAATTAACACAGAATTACCTCTATTTTATTATACTTATTTTAATAATTATTATTTGTTTATTTTTCATTTTTTTTTTTATTTAAGTTTATTACGCGATCTATTTTTACTCCAGCTACCGAATTTCGAATACGTATGTATAAAAGTCGATACGATTATTTCTTCAATATCAGTAAAAAAAAAAATTATTTTTGAAATAATATTTATTAAGATATAACACGGAATATATTTTATTTATTTTACATTGTTTATTATTTTATCTATTATTTTATTATTTTATTTTTTTATGAAACCTATTTTTGAGTGAAGTTCTTGAATTTTCTATATTAATATATAGAATATAGTCCAAGTTTTTTTTTTTTTTTTTTTTTTTTTTTAGTTAGGTTTCTTATGCGATCTATTTTTGTACAGCTATTTTGTACGATTTTTGTACGAGTATCAATTACAAGTCTATAGAAAAAATTATAGTAAAAAAAAAAAATTCAAAAAATATTTATAAGATATCATTTAAAAATGACAACAACACGGAATACAATTTTCTATTGTTAATTTTTGCAATACTTAATTTATTGATATTAATTTATTATACTGAATTTGTAATTTTTTTAATATGTTTTCTGATATTTTTTTCTGTAAAATTTGTTATGAAAAATATTTTTTCACTGAAGTCCTTGAATCTTCTCTATAAATGTCCAAATATCTTTTTATTTATTTTTTTCAAAATTATGACAACTTTCATGATTTCTTCTTTAATTCTTTGAGTTTAGTAAAAAATAATAATAATCTTTAACGAATATTTAAAATTAAATTATTTACAGAATTACCTCTATTTTATCATACTAATTTTAATAATAATTATTTATATATTTAATTTTTTTTTCTTTTAGTTAAGTTTATTATACGATCTATTTTTACTCCAGCTACCGAATTTAGAATACGTATGTATAAAAGTCGATACCATTATTTCTCCAATATTAGTAAAAAAAAAATTATTTTTGAATTAATATTTTTTAAGATATACCACGGAATAAAATTATTTTATTATTTTTTTTCTGTTCTTATTCATAATTATTTATTTTGGATTGTTTATTATTTTTTTTATGAACCCTATTTTTCACTGAAGTTCTTGAATTTTCTATATTAATATATAGAATCTAGTCCAGGATTTTTTTTTGTTTGTAAATTATGACAACTGTCAGAATCTAGGGTATTTTTTTATTTTATTTTTTTGGAACGATGGTATAATGTTTTTTAAAACTTTTATATATAGTTAGATATATAATAAAAATAACCCTACCTCTTTGACAGAAGACGAAAATATCGCGAGAGGTGTAGATAAAATCCAGCCGGCCCGCGAGAGAGATTCGAACAGTTTGAATATATTAGCGACTCTGCCGCTTTGAAAACCCCTTCTTTGAGCGCCCCCTACCTCAGCGGCATCTAGCGGTCGCCCAGCACAACTAACGATTTCGTCTTCTGCGCATGCGTCAACTGCAACCTACCTAGTTTTTATTTTGTGTCCTATTTGAATAGTATCAAATATTATCTGTTGTTTCTTTCACGATTAAACTTATTTACTATTATTATTACTTATAAAAAAAAAGTACATAATGTCGGTGTTTCCTCCCGGGACTGCCTCTTTATTAGAAGAAGTCGATAGTAAGTGTGAAGGAAAAATAAACAAACTTCTAACTACAGGGACCTAAAGATCTCAATGGATTATGTGATTTGTTTTAACAAAATAAATAAGTTCAGTTTTAGTTGAAAAATCAGTGTTTTTTATTGTGTGTTCTTCGCTTCTGAATCGTCAAATAAGATATCCTTTATCATAATATCATATCAATATTATGGTCAGAAAGCAGTAAAAAAATAAATATAATTATTCACCTATATATTATTACCATTATTTATTTTGGTAGTACTACTGCTATGTTACTTCTGTGCATAGCCAACATGGTCCCGTGTAGTGTAGCGATTTAAACTGAAAATGACCCCATAAGGCTAGGCGCATACTGAGACATTCGCGATGCTGAGCAGAGCAGTTTTTGTAATACATGTGGTAGATAGGAATCTGTGCTGCCCTGCTCTGGGTCCCAATGTGCGCAGTTCCTATCCAATTCACATTTCACAAAAATTGCTCTGCTCTGCGTCGCGAGTGTCTCAATGTGCGCCTAGCCTAAGGGGTTGATTTATCTCTGAAGAGTGGCATCTAATAAAGCTAATGACCTATTAACTTAATTTATTTTACTTAGCCATTTATTATTTCCTAATTATTACATTCAAACCTCCTAAATTTCTGTTTTTCTAGCCCCAAAACCATGTTCGATACCTTAGAATTTTATATATTCTAATTATATCAATGTTATGGTCCTAATAAAGTCAAAGTACAAAATGAAATTCATCCATTGTTATAATTATAAATTTAAATAAGCTTCCTCTCATATCACTGTTCCAGAACTATAATGTATCAATAACTCAAATATTGAAATTTGACAGTCCCAGAAAAATAAAAATAATACCAATGTCTTAATAGAATGGATCATTTATTATTTTCTAACTGTAATATCTAAAGTAGCTAAATTTTAGTTATTATACCCATATTTCGTATTTCCTAAGTGTATCAATGTTATGTTTCAAAAGCGGTCAAATAAAGAAATAAAAAAATCACCTATTGTTATATAATTATGTATTAAGTTATTTTGTATTGATTGCCTACAAGTAAGCTTAATATCACTGCTCCAATAGTATAATAAATAAACATATAAAAATTAAAATAATGAATAAACAACAGAAAATATTGAAATTTGACTGTGCAAGCAAAAGGAAAATAATACCATTTGTCTTAATAGAATGGTTCTTAGATTCATTGGCAAATTTTGTGAGGCACAAAATTCATCCCTAATCTTATTCATATCTGCATTAAAAACACTTATAATGTTATTAAAATATTGCAATTATATTAATATCATGGTGAGAAGGCAGCTTAATATTTATTTTCTTAGTTAATCATTTAAATACCTAAATTTTAGTTTTTTTCAGTCCCATTATATTCTTAAATTTTAATTTAATATTCGGCCATAAATCACCAAGTCTACTTAATATTAGCATTGATTATTTAGTTCGTGATTACCTCATGTCTACTGCATTAATGATTTTGTGGACGTGTTTAAAAAAATTAAGGAGTGAAGTTTCAGTTGTAATATGTAATTTGGCTCAGAATTATTCACTCTTACAAAAAATATTCCAACTAGATTGTTATTATCAAAAGGCATTCAAATATAAAAAAATAATTCACACATCTTCTGGTTTTTATTTACTCTGGTAAATGTTTAAATTAGTTAAATTCAACACCCGAGAGCCGTTCATATTGTTGGAAACCGAGTCCGTTGAGCTTAGCAGTGGAGGGAGTTTTATATACAATTTCTACTGATAACTTTACATATTGTATACCTTCTTTCACAGAAATAAGGTCTTCAAACTAACATAGGCTAAGAGATGGAAATGGTTGGGGGTGCGGTCAAATGAAAACACTATATGTGAAATAACATATATATTGTGCCGACGTTTCGACCCGATATTCAGGTCTTCTTCAGGGCTAAATATAAAACAAGATAGCAACCAATAAATATGAAGAAAAGAAAAATAACAAATAAATAAAATAAAGTAATAAATAAATTTTTTGTTTTATATTTAGCCCTGAAGAAGACCTGAATATCGGGTCGAAACGTCGGCACAATATATATGTTATTTCACATATAGTGTTTTCATTTGACCGCACCCCCAACCATTTCCATCCCATAATCTTCTACGGTCAACAAATTTCCTTCATTAACATAGGCTAATATTCCAGTAAAATATGTTACTTTAGAAAAATCAGGTAGCTTACAATTGAAAATACCATATAATTTACAAATCGAGTTTAATATTTGCAATAAAAATATATTAATTTGTTAATTAATTACTCACGTTTTTATTTAGTAATTATACGCATATATTTATTCTTTCAGAGAGGCTTCTTGTAGTCCTAAGAGATGGCCGAACGCTCATCGGGTTCCTCCGTAGTATAGATCAGTTTGCTAATCTCGTGCTACACAGGACTATTGAAAGAATACACGTAGGACAAGAGTATGGTGATATACCCAAAGGGGTTTATGTTATTCGTGGTGAAAATGTCGTCCTTTTGGGAGAAGTTGTGAGTAACGATCATTATATTTATTAATTTTTTTAATCCTGTATAATAAAATAAAAGTTTAGTTTGTTTAAACTAAAAGTTTTTTAATGTTGATATATTAAAATTTTTTTTTTTTTTTATCTCTGGTTACCGTAAAATAAGGTGACTTTGTGACAAGCCTATTTTTCAACAGTTTTTGAAGTTCTCTCCTTAAAAAGAATCAGGTTAGGCAATTCAGTGTACTTGTCAGTTGGTCAGTAATGTGCTGCAACCTACTGGCCACATATAAACTTCTTTCATTCCATTTACCATGGTGCTTTATTTAATATATGTTTGATTGTTTTCATTTAGTTGAAACTTTGAAATAAAGCACCTTGGTAAATGGAATGAAAGAAGTTATATGTGGCCAGTAGGTTGCAGCACATTACTGACCAACTGACAAGCACACTGAATTGCTTAACCTGATTCTTTTTAAGAAGGAAACTTCAAAAACTGTTGAAAAATAGGCTTGTCACAAAGTCACCCCATTAGTCACAAAGTCTCATTCTACGGTACTTTCAGCTGTTTTTTTTTTTTTTTTTAAGTATTTCAGTATACTGACTCTAGCTCTCGTCTGATAATAGGAAAATCAGACTTTATTGTCAACAGTAACCTGGTAATGAGATACAGCTGCCAGTTGCCATATTGTCAGTAACCGTTACTTTAGAAAGTAACTGGTAGCAGTAAAATAAGACAAATACATAATTACTAATAAAAAATAATAGTTTAATTAATTACAACAATCAGCCTTCAACCGGGGACCTGCTCTCTACTGTACTCAGTCTAATACAGACCACATTTATCTTGGTATATTAATATGTTAATCAAAATAAAAATGGAAGATAACACAGTCAGAGCTAAAACAATACTCGTTGAATATATCTATAATATAATATCAATATAGTTGAAAATATCTATAATATGTCCTGCTATTTGGTAATAATAAATGCCTTGCTTCGAAAGTTATGAAATCCATTCTACATATTTTATCTGAGGCTGATGTCGATGGCTCAGTTAAAAACTGTAACAACTCAAAAATCAAGGTTTTTGATAAATGAGCTCAAATAATTTCATCAAACTTAGATTAAATTCCCCAAAGTATAAATTCTACAAGAAAACATTTTGTACTTTCCTTATGGCATTGAAATCAGATTATCTTTCATTTTAACAAAGAAACATGTCTTGAGGTTGCTGTTATGACCTTGATTTAAAAACTCATTTAAGCTTACACTGAAGCTGAAGTACTTTAGATACATTGCGGTTATGAACTCGATGGGGTTACAGGCTCTAGGATTCAGCGGAAAACTCAAAACCATCGATTTTTTAATTGTTTTATTTCTGAAGATGAGCGGAGGACACTGCCAGTTTTTTACAGATCTCGAAGAAATATGATATCGATGTAATTGTTGCACCTAAATTTTTATTTTTGAGTGTAGGTTTAAGGAAACATACTGCCGTTACTTAGATTTTGTTTTAGATCAATGATATTTTTAGATCTTCAAGCAAACTACCCTTTTTATTTATTTTTTTCGGTACCCCTACCTGGCCATTTGTGGCATACAGGGTTACTCTAGAGGTGTGACCAAACTATTCTAACAATGGAGGGTAGGTTGAGATTTATTCCATGGGGACTCCACGAAATAAAAGTCAACCCTCTCAGGGCGGATTCAAACCACCGCTTGCTAAAGCGGGTCACGCTGCAACATGTTCGTCTATCCGGGCCCAGCTAACTACTCTTATAGATTTTTTTTACAAAATAAAAAATGCCTTGAGATTAGTATTCAGCACTCAAAATCATGAAAAATGTTTATTCGATAAAATAAATATATAAATATGCCACTCTCTTCAAGGAGGTTGAAATGTGTATATTAATTTTTTGCTTTAGTTTACTTGAAGAGCTTTTTTTTTTCGCATGCATGAAAAACTATTATTAATTTGCTTTAGTTTACTTGAAGATCTTATTTTCTTTTTTCGATATTGTTGACCAAAAATGGAAGTTTACTTAAATCTGTATTGAAAAATAAAAATTTTGGTGCAAGAATCGTGTCAATATCATATTTTAGTCTTGAAACAAATAATAAAGTAGTACACCTTTTTTTTTCTATGCTTCTAAAGCCCATCAGCACCAACAGAAAATTACTTGATTAATATTTTTCAGCCAGGAACCTTCACAAAAATATTTTCATCAAGATCTGTTAGAGACTGGCCGTCTCTTTCTCTTATGGGGATGAGCCATTGATATAGCAATTTTCAGAACCTCTTTTTATAATTTTAAGCCCAAATATTAGAAAATACTCATCTATTGTATGAGGAAGATTTTTATGTGTTGTAGCAAAATTACGAATAAAAGAAAAACGTTTATGTTTTTTCAGACTCAAGAAAAAGAGAATAATTTACCGCTGAAGCGAGTTTCCATTAAAGAAATCAAAGAAGCACAACAGAAGGAACAAGAATCCAAACAAGAGCATGATAAACTACTGGCGAAAGCACTCAAAGAACGAGGACTTAATTATATCCCGGATTTGAGTCATGATGATATGTTTTGAACATACCTTCGTATAATAATAATAATAATAGAAATAATAAATTTTTGTTTTATTGTCTCCCTGAAATCTTTTATAAAGACTAAATAATTCAAACTTACGACGCGATATTTTCATTTTTTTTTTTTTTATCATTAAGAAAAGTTCTTTATGATGAAGAACTTTTTTATGTAGATATCTATGTATATATTATATTAAATTATAAATTAAAAAAAAAAAAACTAAGCGAGTTGTAAAAATATTTCTTCAGATTTCTATTTTGTAAAAATTATTTTTGTATATTTCAGGCAGTTCGTCATCTTTTTTTTTTTGCCACATGATGTTTATTGTTTTAAACCTTATTTAATTTTAGTTCATATTTTGTTTATTTATGAAGTCATGTAAGAGAATATTATTTAATTTTTCTTTTTTAATGAATAAAAATACGTAAAGCGTTCAATTTCTTTGTCTATAGCTCCTTACTATATTCCTAATATTTCCTTCTATGTAAAATGATTAGAAATTAATGAAAGCTTTAACATAAATTAAATTCTTTATTTAGTTCGAAACCGAACAGAACAGTTATCACCAGAGAACATGGTATGATATTAAACAACTGTAATATTCAAAGATACTAATATAAATAAAATTAGCTGACCTGTGCAAAGCATTTGCACTCCAACCTACCTAAATCCCGCTTAATAGATGTACACACCGTATATTTAGTATCGTAGAGCGTCATGGGCATAACTGAGGGTTGAAGTAAAGAATAGACCTGTTTAAATTGTAGATTAGGGGAGAGCGGGGTTGGTTGGCCATTGGCTTATAGTTTCCGTCACACCTGTTGTGAAGGCCCCACCATTGTACCATGAGACCCGCTCGACCTCTGGAGTCTTGTCCTGAGTTTTCAATCCGATGCTAACAGTGTAGATAAGAGTGTGCTTCATTGATTGGTTTTACAACATGTAAGTAAATTTTTATTTTACTTTTTTAAGTACTTTTTTTTTTAAAATACTTTTTTAAGTATTTTTTTATTTTCAGTAAATTTGGTTTAAAGGCATGGTAAAACATTTGACTCCGATTCTGTTCACATAGCCCCAAACTCCTTTGAAAAACCTAACCTTTCGACTAACCAGTTTCTTGTTTGATTGTTTACCCCTGTCCTGGCAGTCATCATTCATATGATCTCTCCTGTGGGGTTAGTTGGCCATCTTCAACTTTTTTTTTGGCGCAGTAGCAATTCATAAAAGCAAGGTAAACATAATCAAAGGTGAAACTACCAATTGTCTTTAGTTCCAGCAAGGAAGATGAGAGCAATTTTTTCTTATGCAAAAAGTGACGACAATCTAAACTTCTATCTTCTTCTATTGTCATTCTATTTTCCCTTAAAAGGTGCTAAAAACCGATTCAAAATAATTATATCATTATAGTGCAGCTGTTAATAACAATAATATGTGTCAGGCAGTACTTGAATGAGATGGCTAAACAACCCCACCTTCTAGGCCAACCTGCCCCACATAGGGGGTTAATTGGCATACTCTGCATTGACGAATTCTTCAATTTTCTATGATCTTAGTATTAAATATTATGTTGTGAAAAAAATACTTTAAGTACTCTACCACTTGGAGTTTACAGTGGTATCAGCCCTATTGGGATTATATTAACAGGAACGACTCAACAATAAAAAAAGTGAAAACTTTTGCCAACCAACCCCCCTCTCCCCTATTTATTTTTTGAAAAATAAGTTTAAGGTATTTACATAGTATTTACGTGTTTACAGGACCTCTTTGAACACTATGTTTGGAGTTATGGTCATCTGTGATTGTTTGTTGGTGGGGTTGTTTTACACAGACATACATGCACCCTGGAAAATGCCACATAAAACTGACTGTGTAAAAAAAACAGGGTCAGGCAAGTATAAACCTGAACTAAAATGCACTTATTTGCTGAAAGCGAGTGCTATGATTATTTCGACTGAAATCCCATGTTTTTGCTTTTAACTCGCAAACCACGACGACAATCAGAAAAGTGTATCTAACCAAAAGTGTTCGTCTCGACAAACTGAAAAAAAAATGACACCTCCGAAAAAGCCCTGCGACTATTTTTGCTGAGAATTGCAGTTTTTTGCTTACACTTGCAAACCAATGGGTTAATCGATAAAATGTATGGGACCGAAATGTTCTCCTTGAAACCAGAAAATATTGCCACCATTTAGTAATCTTTACGACCATTTTTCTCGCAAAAACCAGTTTGCTTATAAGTCGCAATCGAAGAGGAAATGAGTGATTTGAATATTTTTCTGGTGCAGCGGTTAAGAAAAGCTTTAAAATGATGCCTCATTCATGAAATTTGATGAGATATTAATGAAGGTATGGCGTACCGACAAAAAAAAGGCCTTAAAAAATAATACGTATGATATTTCACCGGAAAAAAGTGAAGGAGACTATTTAGAAATGAAACCAAAATTTTGATGAATTTTAAACAAACATATATTATCGATAATAATACTAAACACATTTAAAACTAAAATATAAAAATAATTCAAACTTGCTAGTTAACAAGAAAAATACAAGGATAATATTAATAAAGATATCTAAATTAAGAACCAATTGAAAAATACATAACACAAGTGAATTAATCAATAAAATAAATTATTAAATGCATTTCTCAATGTATTTTTGCGGATCCTCACCTTCTATCATTTATAATTCGAAAATGATCTTTGGACAAGAACTGATGTGATTGGAATAAATTTATAAGCACCTAGAATTATTGGGTCGTTGTCCATGACGCTGAGAACAATTGAATTAGCCCCATTTAAAATTTTATTGATATTTTCCCGTATATTAAGCCCTGAATTTTTCATAAAAATGTCTTCTATTTTTTTTTTTCAAAGCTTCTCCAACATAGCTTGTGATGAGATTTATATTTTTATTTACTTAAAAGGAAGGTGGGAATCTCGATCATTAATTCGAAGAACTTATTTACAGCGAATAACCCCAATCGAAGTTGGGAATCTTACCACCCACTATTTTAGATATTACTTTTATATTTCTAAATGTTTGGTTTACTTTATTAGATCATCGAAATATGCAAATATATTCAGTTATCAAATATGCAGAATAAAACGGCCAATTATATCTGCGTACTCTAATTCGTAATCATATTTGGTCTGCTATTTCAAAGAAACATGCAAACGAAATGTGCAATTGCATAAAATCCGGACCCCGGTTATTACTTTCTCACCATCTACTGGAACAAACTGACAAGATTTTTAATTTAGCCTGGTGCAATTGTCTTGGCACATTCTAAATACAGGGTGGAGCAGAGGAAACGCATGTTTTTCACTATTGAATGGCTGGGACCCGGTTTGATAAAAATAATAAAAACAAGCATTGAGTGATAATTTTTTAATGCAATTTTGAAATATACATTAATTACGTTCGAAAAATAATTATTTGGAGATGACGTCCTTGGACACAAATGTGGATCCTCTCCTGGAAGTTACGCACGACTCTCACCAACATTTCACGTTTCAAACAAAACTCACAAGGCTTCAATTTCCTGACAAATGGAATTCTTCAGGTCGTCGATTGTCTGAGGCTTGTTAATGTTGACTTGATTTTAAATATCCACACAAAAAGTGGATTTAGATGGAAGTTCATGAAAGACGTCATCTCCCAGACATTGTATCGAACCTAATTAATGTATATTTGAAAACTGCATTAAAAAATCTATCGCTCAGTGCTTGTTTTTATTATTTTTATCAAACTGGCTCCCAGTCATTCAATAGAGAAAAACATGCGTTTCCTCTGCTCCACCCTGTATCTGTCATTTTGGCTGGTGGCAGAATAAAGGCATATAGTTTTTCCATTCCCTAACCTAGAAATTTATTTAGATTGTGCATACCTGCTGCTTCAGTGGAGTTCTAAATATTGAAGAAAAACAAAAATAATTAGGGTATGTGTGCACTGGTAGTTGGCACGTTAAAAAAAAAAATGGAAATAATAACATTACTTTATCGCCCCAATTATTTAAATTATATTAGGAATAAGGCGAAACGATGTATAAATCGCTATGTATCTGTACCCCATACATCTGACGTTTGAAACAAAACTCCCAAGGAGTAAAAGTTGAGCTTAAATTTTTTTTTTCAAAATAAAATACTTACCGCATATATTTTAACATAATAAGGAAAATAACTGGGAAAGGAGATGAAAACAGAATTAGTAGTATTTGAATTAAAAATTTAATTACCAAAATACCACAAAAATGGTAATTTTTTAAATATAAAATATGTATAATTAACATGTCAATAATACATTCATTAATAATAAAAAAAAGAAAGAATAATAATCACAAAATTATTCTATATCATAATATAAATATAATAATTACTTGCGATAACAAATATATTTTTAATATTTTTTTTTTAGTCGTGATTTATAAACTATTTTAGGCATATATCTGACTTTGAATAATATAAAGGCAAAAATTATTAACCTGCTGATAACACCGAAAGTTAAAGACTAGTTAGTGGTCTTAAGTAACAAAAATAAAAAAATAAAATTTCTTTTTTTTAAATTAAGCGAACGGGTTATTTCTTTGTGTAAACATATTTTAATAACATTGCTGAATTAATCTAGTTCGTAGTCAAACTGAGGGAGCGAACTCATGCGACAAATTGAAACTTTTGTCTGAATGTTGTTTTTTCAGATAATCTGATATTATTTACAAAATAATACCATGCAGGGTATTTAGCAATACAGTCTTCTAATCCCCATCTATCCCAGAAAATAAAAATTTTTACTAAACAATTAAGTAATTTAAAATAGAAGCAACAATTTATCTTACATTTTTTAATATTTAATATATTAAATAATTTATAGAATACACTAGCAGGTAATCTCAAAAACATCAATGTTTTTGCTAGGGTTGTGCTTGGGGTTTTTGCTATCGGTTACCCAACCCTATAGTACCTACCTTATAGTAACCCTATAGCTACCTACCTTAAAGTAAGCAGCAAGTACTACTAGTAGGTAGTACTTAGTAGCGACAAGCAGGACAGCAATACTAGAGAGGTGGATCGGTATTCCAAAGGTTGGAATCATTCTCTGAAGTCCTAACAGCTTAGGACACGATCGTAATTTGCATTCCGATCCATATAAGATGAAACAAAACGGGATCGAATGAATGAATTTTGAATAATTTATATTGATTTGAAAATATATTTAGAAAATAGGTCAATAAATTCCCCGCATATTTGATCAATATTAAATAAGTAATTCCCGTCGACGAAAATTCCTGCATGCTAAACACCCTGCAAAGAAATCATTTTGCAATAAATGTAAATATTTTATAAATTCGATCAGATATAGATAATAATAATAGTAATGATCAATAAATATAAAAACTCTGAAGACCACCACTAGTCAAGTTCAAATTGTTGAAAAAATTTATTAGCAGCTTAGCGTTTTTCTCTTCAATTTTTGTGTTATAGTATTAGTAACCTCGATATTAATAGATGAATATAATATTTATCTTAAATTTTCAATGTTGACTATAATATATTGCAATTTATTTACATATTTATCAAGTGGGTAATTCGCACTTTGGCAAGTCCCGGATTTTAATGTTCGCAACATTAACGTGAAAAATATCTGTCCATATGTACACTATTTACAATACATTTATATAAAAATAATAATATTTACATGAAGACTTATTATAGAATTTTGTAATTGCTACTTCTATTCACAATATTTTACGAATAACATAGTATACTCATAAGTAATGGAGATATAAATGGATCTAAATTATTGAAGTTTATTTTTTCTTTCCTTATGGGTCTCAAATGAAAAATAAAGGAATCAACTATCGTATGGTTAATTAAATATATCTTTGGTAAACTTCAAAATATATAAAAATAATTTATAATGAATATATCAAACTGTATAGTCTAATAATTAAATAATACTTATAAATGAAATAATAGAACATCTATAACAATTAATCTCGTAACTTACTCCTAATTTTAAATAAACATAATTAGAAGTGAATTTTTAAAAACTCTATATATACCTTGCCTCAAAAGGTACGTGTATAATAGCGATGGCACTAAAACATGTACAAGAGATGAAACCAAAAAAACAAAAAACAAATCAAAACAATACATGTAATATATACATTTTCTAATCGCAGAAAACATATTCTACATTATAATATACAATAAAAACGAAGAATAACCCCAAAACTCTTTTTCCGTTACTTGATTTCCTCTGTGAAAATAAAGAATACACATTAAAGACAAAACAAATAAATACATAATAATAAAACTAAAATTAACTGCAGTCACCTGCAGTTTAGTGGTTAGCCTAGCAACCTACAATACTAAAGATTGCGTCCCAAGAATTTTTTAAAGGGAGTAAAAACTCCTTGGCTATGCCGTCTCTCCAGTAGGACCTAAAATAGAGGTCCCGAGCCTGTACGATGTCAGGTATTCGTATGCTACTCCCACTTTAGCATCGTCCGATTAGCCTGAGTGGCATAAAGTGACGTAAAACAAAATTAACTTTTGGGTCCATAAAGCTAGGCTAGTTTCACTAATTGGGGAGTTTACCACCTGTATTATCATGTTCACTAGTGATGTTAAAAGCTGGACAACTTTACTATGTTACCAGCTAGCTAGTAAATTAGCGAATGCGTGAGAAGTTGCTAATGAACTAAAAGACCCTGTTTCATGGCATAAGTGTCCACTAGTTGTCGTTTTTGCTAGTTAGCCAGTGAGAGGTTTTGAGTGTCACCATTGATATCGCGCTAGCCGACTAGCCTGTTTTCATACTTGCCAACTAGCAGATAGAAAACTAGCGTAGTATAACTAGGCTTAAAGCTCATGAAATTGAAAAAATCTCATGAAATACTCGTAGTTAAGCAATAGGATGATGTAAACTACAGCAGAGCATTGATTCTGTAATGGTGTGGCAGAATGGCTGAGTGGGCAAACGCGTTGCCCATGACATTCGACAGACAACATGTGTTTGGGAACCCAAAGGTAGCAAGTACAAAACTCAGAGCCAGCGGAAATTTAATAATACTCAGCATCAATCCTCTACCCCACTGTCCTCCTGTAACCCGTGAGGAAGGGGAGGATAAAAAAAAGAAAAGAGAAAAAGGTTCTACAAACGTTCATTAATGGGAACCAAATTACTTCTTTACATCTTCAGCATTATTAAAAAAAAAAAAAAAAAAATTATTTTTACTATATCCAGCAATTCTACATATAAAATTTTAGGATTCAATTCACATAAAAAAATAAATTAAAAATGAAACGTACCTAAATAATCTTGAAATCTAATTTCACGACAGATAATGTATGCTTTAAATTAGTTTCTAGAAAAACTTTTTTTTTTTTAACCCTATACCAGGCGCGCCAAATGTTTTTACACTACCGGGCGCGTGGTTGACTTTGGACACCATTACTTTTATTTACTTAAAATTAATTATAGGTGTATGAATAATTTAAATTTTTTTATAAATGTTGTATTATTATGATTTTTCTACATTTAAAACAAGAAAACAATAATAATAATTAATTTGAATATTTAAAAAAAATTAGATATTTCGAAAAATCTAAAAACAACTACTTGAAATTATTAAAAACGAATTTGATCTATAATATTTACATCAATTATTTGAGTAAAACATTTAATTTCTGAAAAAGCATTTTTTGCAACCCCCTACCCTAAGGGCCAAGAAATGTTTTTCAAAATATTTTTCGACTTCATTCTGGAGTTAGGTTTCGAAAAATCTTACGTTGACCACATTGTTTCACCTTTCTTTCCAAAAACAAATTCCCTATCAACATCATCCGACTCATATTCATCATTCGGACTTCTATTCTTAGAAGATCCCTTCTTTCTCTTCATCACACAACTCTCTTAAAATCCTTGGAATGTTTTCATATTTTATAATATTGCCCCTTAAAGAGAATAAGTTTCAGATATTTAACATAAACCAAAAAAAAAAAAAAAAAAAAAAAATCCGAAAATTAAATAATAAAAAGAACTTTATAACTTACATGTCCGGGCGCGTGGTTGCTTTTGGACACCAGCCGTGGTTTTCAATGATAAACACGCAATAACTGGTCGCTTGTCACTCGAACAAAAGCCAGTGTGAGACTTATCTAGGGAGGAGGAGCCCAGGGAAAGGTATTAAGGGCGGGAAGGGGTAATTCAAATTGCTACCTGCACGACTGACCTTTAATGAGAATTGGTGTCCAAAGTCAACCAGCTAAACATCCAAGTTTGGCAGTCATAAAACTTATTTTATCATATACTGGGTTAATGCATATGATAAAGAGGAATTAGGCTTAGACGTTTGAGAGCCTTCTTTCGCTAGAATTATCGACTGCCTGATTTCCTGGTACACAACAGTGTCAGATTATCCAATGTCATATCCTTCGAATTGAATTCTAGAAAAAATCGGCAGCAACTAACCATATATACCAATGAGGAATCTTTTTAATATTTGTCATTACCAACTTCCTGTCTGAGAACTCACAAACACCAGAACTTTTTCAACTTCCAATGCAAGAAGAAAATAGCTTTTACCTCTCCAACAAAATTAGATTCAGGCTTGCTTCGTTGGAATTAATTCGAAAAGACAACCAGCTTCAGCATGGTTATGAACTGCAACTTTTGCCGATCTTTCAGTATAAATGCTGTTTGAAAAATAATCAAACAAAAAAATGAAATTATTTTTCCATTAACATTCTCTACAGGAATTATCATTACTTAGTTCCTTCAACTGCTAATAAGCTCAAGTGAATCTCTAGTAAATGAATTGGGACAACTGAGTAAAAACACGAGATATCAAGTAAAAATTAGGGTGTTCGGATGAACTCAGTCATTTAATATAGGTTTGTATTTTATTTTTTTCTTTGAATCCAGATTAATTCATTTAATACCTTATGAATTATTTACTTCCTTTTTTTTTTGTGGGCTAAAGGCCTCCATTGAAGCCCTATACTGCCCAAACCGTTCTTTTAAAGAAGTTTGATAATTCAAATGACATGAAAAATTTATGCTCTAATGCTTCTTTATTTAATGTACTTTTATGCAACAAAGGCTAATCGGAACAATGCAATATTGGGAGTTCTAAATTTTGCCAATCCAGGAATAATTAGGATTGACCATTTGTAGGATAGTTAGTTTGATTATATATTTATTAGCTACAATTGAAAATCGGAAGATACTTCCATATTTTGGACAACTTCCTAAAGCTGAAACTATAACTAAAGCTTTCTTACTCACTAAAGCTTCCAGTTATAATTATAACAGGGATCTTGTTCAACATCGCACAGGATTTGGTATTTCATTTTACGTCCCATCTGAAGAATGGTATAGCCAAGGATTTTTTACTACCTTTGATGAAAAACCCGCGATCTTTGCTATGCAAACCACTACACCACAGGTGATCCCTATGCTCTATTGTATTTTCAATCCATCATTTTATAAATAATTTTACTTTAAAATCATTTAATCAAAATTTAATAAAGGATATCTATTCTTTACCTGTAAATGCCTCGACTTCACAAAGAGGTCTCCGTCACAGGAGGCAAACTAGACTCTGACGGGGGGGTCCCAGAAGGAGCTGTCGATGACGGAGGGGACGCGCCGTCTAGGAAGTAGAGGAGTGAGTCTGTCAGCGGCGGCTCCCCTCCGGATGAGGACGGGTCGAAATCTCCTGGCTGGCTGGAAAAGCTCAAGTCCGCAGGGCTCGTCGTCAGCACCGACCTCGAGAACAGGTAGTCTCGGAATGGGGACGTCAGCGAGTCCTGGCTCTCGTCGCATCCTTCCATCTCCTGCAGAATGATACATGTTCTGTAGGAATTAAACATAGACAATCGAAAAGGATATTCCTGTCAAAGGATATAAAATTAGGGGAAAAAACCTGTATTTCAGTCATACATGTACAAAAATATCTTATTAACTGAGCTACTTCTTACCAAAAATTAAAACAAAGCTTTTTTTCTCCTATATCTATTTTCATTAATTAGAAAAAAAAAATAGGATAATAAAACTTTTTTTTTTATTGCCTTATAAATAAACTAGCATTCCGTGTCGGGGCTTTGCCCGCGAGCCTTTAAAATCAATTCTGTGATCATTATCTTGGTAATGATTTAATATAATATGTTATTTATTGACAACATATGTTATATATTAACAACATAACAGGGATCAGAGCTTCCGGTAGGTGGAATGTTGGAGGGGGAAGCTGCCGGCTCGGTAGAAGAGAGGGAGACGCGCAATGGAGAGAGTTTCCTAAAACCGCCGAAACAAAAAATAGCTTACTCGTCATGAACGCTTCATTTTTCGGCTTTAAAACATGGTTTTCGACGCCCCGTGGGCTTTCGAGTTAAACTCGTCGTATCAAGATCTTTAAAATGAGTTCAAATTAGTTGAGTTTTTCTCGAAGTGCAAAAATAGGTGTCCGTTAGAGTTAAACGACAATTTCGCCATTTAAACCCCGAAGGGGTTACATTTTTGAAATTCCTTTCTTAGTGGTTACCTACAGCGCATTTTAAATCTAAATTCCAAACTTCAAGTTTCTATCATTAGTAGTTTTTGCTCTGCGTTGATTCTGTCAGTCAGGACAAAGCCTCGCCAAAGTTAATTTATATATTGATAAGAGCCCTTCCCTCCGATCAGAAATAGATTAATATTATGTTAAAATGAATAGGTCTTTACTGTTTAAATTATAAGAAAACAAAATTAATCAGATTAGAATAATATCCAAATGAAAAGAAATTAATTAAATACCATCTTGCGATTCTGTTCCTGCCACGACAGATCCTCCTTCTCGTTCCAGCCGTTCGCCCCCAACTGACAGAGATTGGAACCAGAGAGCGCAACTACCGGCTTCCTGCTCCGGGGAGTAATCATTGCCTCCTTGATAGCAAAAAAATAAATAAAAAAATTAAATTAAAGATATAAATTTAATATCAAAAAGATAATATATAAGGTCTATGAACATACCTTCTAACTAACTACATAAAATGATAAGTACTAACTAATTTTTTAATAAAAGTTTCTAAATTGAAAAGAGAGAAAAAAAAAGGGGGGAATAAAGAAGGCAAGAAAGAATAGAAAAAGAGCTCTGAACTGGTTTTTAGTTGTCTTCTTGGTATTTTATAATTATTTTTTCAGTATTATTTGCTACACATAATGGTCGAGAAGAAAAAAAAAAATGTCACTGTTTTCTTTTTTAATCAAGTTTAATCAATATATATTATAAAGCAAAGTGTACAATGTGTGTGCCGATGAGGCTCAAAAACGACTCCATATACAATCAAGAAAGTTATGTCGTCATATAGCCCCATAACCCCCTAACCGTGAAGAAGTTTTCCATTTTTATCTTTAGGGTGTAAAATTGAAAAAAATAGGCGGGAATTTTAAGCTTCTCGCACCATGTAATTAGCCTATCTGTGAAGGTTAAAGAATGAAAAAATATAGTTCGAGCTCCAGACTACCAGGAAGCACTAGTACAAAAAATTTATGAAGATTCAATAAATTAATTTTCCATTGAAAAACAACTTTTAAAATTTAAAACTCAAGAGACAAGAAGTAAGCAGGCCAAGATTTCTAGTAACACAAATGATTCTATTAAAAAAATAACATAATGTTTTTAAACTTAATTTTAACAAAATTAAATTTTTACGTACCAAAATTTTTAAAGTTTAACAAAATTTTAGACAAGTTCTCATTTATTCTTTAGTATTAAAAAAAAACAAAAAAACTGTACAATCCATAAAGGCCTGGGGTTCAGTACTGTTTCTTTGTCACCGGCAAGGTGAATTGAACGTGATCACACTGAACCACCAGGTTTCCCTATTAACTTTTCAATTAAGATTACCCATTTTAAAGAGGCTGGGTGTGCCTTATGAGGATCTCTCAGCCACCGAGACGATCTGTGACAGAATATTAAAGATATCCTGCACCAGGCCAGATTCGAACTCGGGACCTTGAACTTAGCAGCTCAATCCCTTACCAATGAGCTAACCCACTCCTAATTCTTTAATATATGAAATATTAAAATAAAAACAACTTTTAAATAATTATTTAGTTTTTTTAATGATTAAAAATAGCTATAAAAGGCTATCGTAAAGCCTAAAGCCCAAGTAAACTCATACTAACTTAGATAACCATGATGGCTTAACTTGTAAATATAAAACTATAGTTAAGTCAAAACAGACATTAAGAAAACAAATATACTAAACACTAAAAGATGGCATGCGTGATCTTTGAACTATATACTTAAACACCTTTTTCTAATTTGCAACACTACGATAAGTGAAAATAACAACATACAACAGAATATGGCATAAGAAAGCTCTCGAGACAGCGAAAAAAAGAAGTGCATCCAAGCCGCAGCTCCGCCACCTCTCTCTCCAACTCTTTCTTACCTGCATAGCTTTGGGCATCCTCTGCGCGGACATAGTGATTGGGGACATGTCGTCGTGGACGGGGGTCAGCGGGGAAGGGGTACTAAAGACCCCCGCGGGGTGGGGGGTGCTTGCCCCCCGAGGGCTAGCTAATGGTGGGCTGCGCCACTCGTCTCCTTTACCTGGCGCAGCGGGTTCCTCTCGCGCCATCTTCGGAGGCGACTCTTCGCTCTCCTCCGATTCCCCGTCAGTAGTCGGCATCCTCTTGAATCCACTCACGCTACTCACCTTTTCATTATTTTCAAACTTCACCCTCAGATTGTACCTCCTCATGGGTGTTTTCTTCTCTGGCGGGCTCTGTAACAAGAAGAAACAATATCTTGATATATTTATTTCATAGATAACATATATAAAATCAAATGGTGTGTTAAGATGTGATTTGATCAGTAGTTCGATCCAAAACATTGTACATTTTGTATTTATTACTTGTAAATGTAAAAGTAAATGAAATTTCAGATACAAACAAATAAAATGTTCAGTAACCAATTTTAAATACACTCTGAATTAGGATTCAATGAAATATTGATAAAACCCAAAGGTGGATGTCCTCAGGGTGGAGTGATATCCCCGCTACTGTGGTGCTTAGTGGAGGACACACTGCTGATAAAGCTAAACACCTCAGGCTACTATGCAGAGGGATATGCTTATAATAGAGCAGTCCTTGTAAGAGGTATACAAAGACTCAACAGCCTAGCAAACAATAACAGAGTGAATGTAGAATGGGTGCCAGGTCACACTGGCATACCAGGAAACGAGAATGCAGACACTCTAGCTAGAAAAGGATCCAATATCAAACCTATCACCCCTGAACAGGTGTGTGGTATTAGCAAAGGCTCTGTCAAAAGGAGGAAAGAGGAGATATATGGAGTGAAAAGAAAACAATTTTGGAAGATGCAAAACCTAAGACATTCCAAATTGTTCCTGGAAAGTCCCTCTGTCAGAAGGAGTAGAGAATTACTAAATCTTGACTATCTTGATCTAAATCTTGAGGAACGCAGCACTAAAAAGACTTACAGCAGTATACACCAGTCACCGTAAGCTCAGAAGCCACATGTTCAAACTCAAACTCGCGGCATCACCAATTAGCAGATACTGTGAGAAAGAGAGCGAGACGGCCTATCACATAGTCTGCCTATGCGACAGACTCGTAGCACTAAGGTTCAGGATGTTTGGCCTGGACCGTATCACGGACCCCAAGGCGCATGAGTTAATCAACCCAAGCAGCCTTCTTAAGTACACTGAGGCTCTGAAAATCAGCTTATAGGGCAGTGAAGAACCCAGGCAGGGAACTTGGCGCACAATAGGCCCATTGGGGCTGCGGTGCATTTGCCACTAAAAAAACAAAAAAAATGAACTTTCAGATACAAACAAAAATAAAATGTTCATTAACCAGTTTTTAATCGAATAAATGATTCTGACTTTATGTGCTAATGATATTAAAAGAGCTGAAAATAATTTCAATAGCTGACAATAGGAAGCATGAATAAAAATGTTTAAAAACCTTTTTAATCCTTTTTTAAATATTTCTTTAAAGTCAAAAAGTAGATAATGGATTGACTTTAAATTATCACACAACGGTAAGTTTAAAAAAAAAATCTAATCTAAATGACCTATAATTTGTATGTTTTTGTTTGTTTGTTTGTTTTAATGTCACTTTATTCCACTAAGGCTAATCGGACGATGCTACAGTGGGAATCCTAAATTTTGCCTATCCAGGTATAATTAGGATCAGGATCTTTAACGAGTACATGACGTCGTACAGGCTCGGGACATCCATTTTACATCCTATCCGAGGGACGGCATAGACAAGGATTTTTTACTCCCATTAAAAAATCCTAGGGCCACCTCAGGACGCGAACTTTAGTATAGTAGATTTCTATACTAACCACTCAACCACAGATGACACCTTAGTATTTTTTTAAACACCTTCATAAACATTTATAGATATATTTTTTTAATAAGTCAAAAACTAAAAACATAACATTTAGTTTATGTGGCTGTCATTGTCCCTTAAAAAAAAAAAAAAAAAAAAAAAACAACTGAACCATGTTATTAGAGTGCTAATAATGAAAGAAATATTCGCTACAATATACTATTAATTTACTCTTTTCAAAAAAATATTTTGCAATTTAAATTATATGTATATCACGGGTAGCTTATGAAATAAGTACAGTCATCAATATGCAAAGTGTACAATGTGCGTGCCGAAAAGGTTCAAAAACGACTCCACGTACGATCAAGAATGTTATGTCAGCGTGTTGCTATATAACCCCTAACGGAGAAGAAGGTTTTTGTTTTTCTCTTAAGGGTATAAAATTTAAGAGAAAAGGACTGGAATTTTAAGCCTCTCGCACCACGTAATTAGCCTATCTGAGAATGACATACGAGTTTATGAATGAAAAATTTAGTTCGAGCTCCAGACTACCAGGAAGGGCTAGGGTGCGTTTCACTCAACATTTATTGTTCATTCATCCAGTTCAGTTTGTAAAGGTTATATATTTTTTCAGCTCTTATTTTTAAATTACTAAAACATTAAGCGAAAATAATTAGTTTCACCTTTGCTTTTAAAATAAAATAATGATTTTACATCTCTGCAATCTATTAGAAAACCTACTGGATTCCTTAAAAAATTAATTTTCTCATAAGAAGGCTAATTGATGAACACATTGCATTTAAGTTTTACACGAGAAATCATTTTTTTAACTGAGATATCAGATTTTTTAACTATAATCTAATGACTTATTATCTGCTGACTGCTTGGAATGGGTTTATAGGATTCAGAATCACAGAAACCATCAAAAATGATGCATAACTCGACAAAGTTGCAACAAAATTAATTGTTCATTTACCATTTTCAACCCCCCTAAAGTATATAGGGTTGCTTATTTGGGCGGACACTGCAGATTTTGAATCTTAATATTGATACCAAGTTAAAATCGAAGTTTCAAGAAGGTGCTAATTTTGTTCTATACTTCCTTTAATTTTAAAGTTTTTCTGTTATTACAACTACCAAACAACTACCGGAGCGAAGCCGGGCACCCTAGCTAGCTATCAATAAGTTGATCTTCGTGGGCAGTAAAATATTGTTCGACTGACTGAACATCGACATATCAAGGTTATTATTCATACATGTAAATGAGAAAAACAGCATTGGATTTCAAATCATATATGCATATTTGTTAAAAATACATGTTTTTTGTACATATGTATAAAGCCAATAAACAAGAAATAGTTAATTAAAAACATAATGAGTCAGTATATTCATATGTGCACATCCCTATGTTCCTATTTCTGTTCCAAGATGTTTTTTTTTAATGCCTGGTGTATGTAAAAAGAAAAACATAAACATAGACGGGAAATCAAATTAACCATGAAATTCTCCAATGTTGGCGATTCGAATTCGAGTAATAGAGGACAAATATTCAATTCAAAAATGTGGAAGTCTTGAAAATCCCCTCCCATGACCAATATTTTAGTTTAAGTTATTTGTGAACTTTTCCACGTTTTAGGTCTCAACTCGAATTATTTATTGGAAATTTATGAGTAATGACTCAAGATCACAGAGCCTGTTCGACTTATTTAAGTTCGGCACATTGAGAGTTGGCTATATAATCTCTCCCCCCACCTAAAAAAAAAATAACAATAAAAAAAGACTATGCTTACCGCAGCATTAAACATTTTTTTTGTGTTAAATTAGTAATTTATTTATGAATGATATATTTCAACTAAAAGATGACAAGTGACAAGGGAAGGAATCACTCAGCCCCATCATTTAACAACTTTGGAGGAAGAGCCAAAGACCCCCTCGTTAACCCTTGCTCCAGATAAGATATCTCGCGAAACAAAGTTGGTCCCCACACGCTAATGAGGAGATAACTCGTCAAAGGCTGCCGTTCCCCACACGCTAATGTTGAGATATCTCGCAATTGGTTTTTCACTTATTTACCGTCCTCAGCTTCACAAGAGATAAGTTGTCGTGACTGAGGCACATCCTAGCGGATCCACGGAGACTTAATAAATAGATCTAGCGGCCGCTAGGCTGCAGGAGTATCTCTATTTTGGAAATATTTTGTGTCGACCCGGCAGCTGCCTGTCATCTAGGTCGGCCGTTCATGGAAGCCCTCACCCCTTTTTACCTGCTAATTTTTTTTTTCTGTCCCTTATCCCTCCCTCGGCTACCGTCAGGGGTCTGAAGGACATATTTTGCCATTATTCATTCCAGTTCTAGACGCTCCGAGCGATAGTCCTCAGTGTTTTTTTGGTGATATTCACTCTTTTATTTCACTATTATTTTTCCAGTTTTCACAGTCTCCAATTAATTTTTAAAAATTAATTAAATTAAAAAAATGTATATAAAGTATTAACATTATTATATTATTGTTCATTATTACCTTCTTATATCACGTAATCTCTTATTGCAATTGGTAATCTAGCATTTTAATTTATTGAAATAATGATAAAGGTATTATAGAATCATAAAAAGTAAATAAAACATTAATAAATAGTCGGTGAAGGTTATGAGGAGTTGAAGAAGTTGAAGCAGTCAGCGGCGGAGAGTGGCCTGCAGGCCTTAGCGTAGGGAGAGAAGTGCCTGCAGACCCGCTAAGCATCTCATTGCAACTCTCGTTCCAAGTGCTTAGCGGTTAAAGGGTTAAGGGAATAAATAGAGTCACCCCTCTTTTTAAATTTACAAGTCCAAACAGGAATCTTTGAGCAAGGGTTATGTGGTAATAATTTAAACTGAAGACTATTTACATCATTTATTCTTTACCATAAACAATCTACAGGTCCCAACTACCAAAAAGGGGGGCTCATAACTACATAATTACTTGGGGCCACTCATGCACTGATATTTTTTATTTGTTCATATTGTTCTTCCAAGTCTTGGGAATCAACAATTGTATTTTCCGCTAGTTTAATTTGTAATCTTCTTTGATATAAGTTCTTAACAGATTCGTCTCTTAAGCTATCAAGTAAATATCTTTCCTGTTTTTGCCAAGTTTCTTTTTCCGCTTGGGATGTGGCTTTTGTGAATGCACTGGTTGCGGGCTTGAATGTTATATATGAACTTAAAAGATGATGATCACTTCCGCATTCTGCGCCCCTCATAACTCTCACATCCTGTGGCGTGGTCATAGTATTTTTTCTTAATATTATGTAGTCTATTATTGATTTGAGATTTCTAGTAGGTTGATTCCAGGTGTATTTATGTTTGTCTTTATGTTTAAAAAATCCATTTAATATCCTCATCTCCATTTCTTCACACAGATCAATCAATCTACTTCCATTGTCATTTATTATATCTTCTCTCTGGACATTAGAGAGAAGGTAACCAAAGGGAGGAAGGTCATTAGCACAATAAACTCAGTATTGTGGAGTAAGGAAGTGCAGATGGCTACGAAGAAGAGACTGTTTCACTCCTTTGTTGAAAGCGTTGCGTTGTACGGGTCGGAGACATGGGCCATCACTGGCAGCTCAGCCAAAAAACTCTTGGCGATGGAGATGGATTTCTGGAGGTGTAGCTGCAGGCTGTCAAAATTTCAGCACATTCCAAATGCTGAAATACGGGAAAGGATACAAGAAACGCGAAACATCCTATATACCATCGAGACTAGGAAATTGGGCTGGTACAGCCACGTAATGAGAATGACTCAAGAACGATGGCCCAAAAGGCTCCTTACCTATGCCTATGTTCCTAAAGAGAAGAGGACGCCCGGAAAAAAGATGGATCGATGGCTTGGAAGAAGGAATGGCGGACAGAGGGCTCACCGTGGAAGATTGTTATGATCGAGAAAGGTGGAGGCAAGGCCTTTCAGTTTACGACATATGACCTATGTGTTGTAATAAAGTCGTTGATATATATAATAAATAAAATCTATAATTTTACAGGTATAAAGAAAAATTTTTATAGAAAAAAAAGAATAAATAAAAATTAAGAATCTTACATTAAAAACTTCTTCTCCAGAACATCCTCCAGCACGGAGCTGCTGGTATTCCAAATATCCTCTAGCTTTCGCATTCTTACAGAATATATGTTTCTGGAAAATATAGTCACTCTTATAAAAGTAATAATAATAAATAAATTTATATAAATGAGGATTTTTTAAATTTCATTTTTTTATTTTTATCACAATATAAAAACAATTACTTTGATACTGTTCCCGATGCTTTTTGTTCGTGGTGTTCCTTGCCCGTTTTCTTTGTTAAACTGTTTTATCAGCCTCTTTTTCTTATTAGACTCCGGGAGACTTTGAATATGGGCGTACAACTGAGCAAGGGCGGTTTCTGTTGGGTTTACGACATTTTCCTGGGCAGACCTTTCACGATCGCAAAATGTAAACACAGTGTTTGCAGCTGTACTTTCACTAATGCTCCTTTCGAGCTAAAAATGTAGAAGATATAAAATTATTTAATTTGATGAATTTTAATATATATAACTTAAGAAAAAGATTAGCTATGGCTATGTGAATTGAATCCGGGTCTCTCATTGGCCCCAAAGTTAGCTCAGTGGTAAAGAGCGCTGGAATGATGATGCAGACCTGGGTTCGATTCCTGGCCTTGGCCAACCTTTTCTCTTCTAATATAATAATTTAATAATTGTTTAGAAATATTAAAAATCTGGTGCGTGCGCGCAACACACAACTTTCACTTACCAACTTACTTAGATTATAAATTAATGCGTTTTGTTAATTGCCACTTCTCAAATGAACAGAACGGCTTTAATCATGAACAATGGTCTGTCATTAAAGGCGTACTCCGCATGCCTGGGCTTAACGAGTTTTATGAGTTGACTGAATATGTTTATTTTTTTCTCCTCTTAATGTTTTCTTTATTTTTATCATATCTCATATTTAGCCATTTCTTATTTTTAGGCGTAACGAGAGACAGTTAATTTCTCCATATAAATAAAAACAAAGTTACTTTATAGGAAACAAACCAACAAATAAGCCCCCCCCCCACAAAAGCCCCCTCAGAACATTTTAATAATGATAAAGCTTTTTTTATATTAAAGAACACCTAATTTTCATTTAATATGCCGAATTAGATAAAAATCGTTAAAGCCGTTTTTGAGATCATCGAAAAAAACGTAAAAATTGGAAAAAAAATTATGAAATAAAGTGCCCGCTCCGTTTGATCAATTTTGATGAAATGTTGGCTATCACATCTTTGGCATATACATACATCAAATACCCAATTTGATCAAAATCGTTAAAGCCTTTTTTGAGTAAATAAAAAAAACACGTGAAAATGATACAAAATTTATTAAGTAAAGTCCCCCCTCCGGTTGATCAATTTTGATGAAATTTTTACAGTCATATATCGGGCATATAAATAGATCAAATACTCAGTTTAATCAAAATCGTTAGAGCCGTTTTTGAGAAAATCGAAAAAAACCTAAAAAGTTATTAAATAAAGTACCCCCTCCTTTTAAGTAATTTTGATGAAATTTATGCTGTCACATCGCGGGCATATACCTACACTAAATACCCAATTTCAGGATCGTACGGTTTATAGTTTTTGAGCTAGTCTGTTCACATACACACACACACACACACACACACACACACACACACACACAGACACAGACACACACAGACCATTTCGCGGGACATGGTCATTTCGACTCAGGGGACCCCAAAACGTGTATTTCCGTTGAAAACCGGAAGACGAATTTTTTCACGATCGCAATACTTCCACTTACTATATATTTCATATATAGGTAAGTGAAAGTAAAAAATTTAATTTAAAACAAATAACATTTTAGATTTTCTGATATGTTTAAAGTAAGAATAAATAGATAGAAATATTAAGAAGCATACAATACAATACAATACAATAAGGCTTAACGGACCCGAAGGCCCGACGCCGACACCACCAATCGGTCCCTACATACCTCCATCCACCTACCACCGTCCAATCCCAAATTCACAAGATCTGCTTTCACCGAATCTTCCCACCTTCGCCTAGGCCTACCCCTCGGCCGTTTTCCAGTCGGCAAAGCGTTTATCAATCTTTTAGGAATTCGTTCACTACTAAGACTCGTCATTTTGCATGCCCACTTTAGCCGACGCGCAGTTATAGACTCGATTACATTTGCCGGGTAAAGCTTACGCAATTCCGCATTGTGTAGCCGTCTAAATTCTCCTGTTGACTCATCTTTCTTCGGCCCGAATATCCTACGCAGCACTTTATTTTCAAACACCATAAGGCGTTTTTCATCCCTTACTGTAAGCGGCCATGTTTCACAACCGTAAAGAACAGTCGGAAGAATTATAGTTTTGTAAATCCTAATTTTTAAATTTCGGGATAAAAGGCGTGACCCAAGTAATTTTGCAACCGAGGAATAACAAGCATTTCCCGCCTTTAATCTAGCCTTAATTTCCTCTTCGATTTCGTTTTTTCTAGTTACAGTAGATCCTAAATATCTCAACGGCTTCGAATCTTTCCTCTTCTACTTCAATATTGCCAAAATTGTCACCGTTTCTACAACTAACCATATATTTTGTTTTTTCCGTATTTATTTCTAGCCCTACTTCTTTTCCGGCTTCCATCAATGCTTTTGTATTTAGTTCTATCGTTTCCACGTCGTCGCCAAGCAAAACCAAATCATCAGCGTAACCGAGTACGGATATATTTCCCCCCAGATTCAAACCCTTTCCGGTATTCATCACCTCCCTAATGACATATTCTAGAGCTAAATTAAATAAAACAGGGGATAGCGAATCCCCCTGTTTCAAACCAGAGTGAACCTCGAACTTCTCAGAAAAATAACGACCGATTCTTATTTTATTGAACGTTTCGGTCATACACATTTTTACTAAGTTTACTAACTTCTTCGGTATTCCTAGTTCAGTCAGGATGTTATATAGTTTATTGCGGTCTATTGAATCATAAGCCTTTTTAAAGTCGACATACAGTTGATGAACAATACCATTGTATTCTAATTTTTTCTCTAATATTTGACGGAGGGAGAATATTTGGTCTACGGTAGATCGGTTCCGTCTGAAACGACATTGATAATCTCCGATAATTTCCTCGGCGTATTCGGTTATTCGGCTAGTCAGTATTGACGTAAATACTTTATAGCAGACCGGAAGTAGTGATATCCCACGGTAGTTATTAGTGTCTTTCCGCGACCCCTTCTTGAGAATCGGTATAAGTATAGACTCTTTCCATTCTTCGGGTACTTTCTCATACTCCCAGATCTTTTTAATCAAAAGATGTATTTTTGAAATCCCAGCTTCTCCACATGATTTGATTAGTTCGCTAGGAATATTATCCGTCCCCGCTGCTTTATAGGATTTTAATTTTCCGATAGCTATTTCAACTTCCCCTATACTCGGTTCTTCTAATAACGGTTCAGCACTTTGAAATTTCAAAAGATTAAGAAGCATAATAAAATTTAATTATCCTTGTATTTTTATTTGTAATATCTGATAAAAAACGAAGTATAACCAATAATCAGGTGAAGAATATAACATACTTAAGATTTTAAACATCAAAACATAACTTTTGAAAATGTTTTCATTACGACCACAATTATATATAGATAAATGATTATCTTACTAAATGATTAGGTGTGAGCCTGCGTCTGTCCCAGTAAGCCTTAATATCAGTGGCGAGGGTTTGCGGCACATCGAAAATCTCATTCGCCTGGTTGATAATAAATACGACAATGCAAGATAGATTTTGGGCTGTCATATGGAAAGCTTCAGGAGACAGCTATTGTGGGGGGGGGGGGGGGGAAAAAAAATCATAATTAAATTAAATAAAGACTGTATAAATTTGAAAAACAAAAAATATATATCTTACTTTTCTCGGACATAGAAGGTGTGGTGTGAATAGCGTCGCTAGGTTTTGAGCAGTCATTCTATTGTTTTCGGCATTCATCGCAGTCAAATGAAGTATGTGTACGATACGTTTAAGAACCATCCGATTCTCTATCGGTAATAGTAGCAACAACAGCTGCAGAGCTTTTAAAATCCTACATCGTGTCCCTTTTTCATTTTGGCAAAGCTCTGAAAAAGAAAAAAAAGTAATTTAAAAAATACTTCTCCATAATGTACCTTAAATCAAGGAAACATTAAAAATTTTTGTTAGAAGAATTAAACCTTTTTTTTTTTTAAATAGAATAGGAGATTCAGGCTCCTAAAGGGCATTTATAAAATTAATTCAAACTCGTTATAATGATATCAATACTGACGGATCCGTGAATCCTGTATTTTTTTTTTATTTGATGTATTTACCTATTTTTAATTTTGAACTAGTTAGATGGTGAAGGTAGCACCACATTGTTAATGATATATAAATGTATGTTTGGCCTTATGGGTTATGTATGGGAAAGTAATAATATAAATAAATATATTATTAATTAATAAATACACGAAAATATTATCCAGGGCACCACAAAACATCTCTGTAATGGTTATTTTGACTATTTGTATTTTTAATTTAATGCTAGTAACGATATGAAAAAATAAATACACCCTTTTCAGGATTTTCAATGAAAATAGGTAACTGGGTGTTGTTATACCTAATATAATATGGTTAAAAGGGCTTTGTAGTAATAAGTAAAACTATATTTTGACAGGCGAACCCATCCCTTGTCTCAGAATTGGTTTTAACTTTCCATTCGGTTTTTTGCTCTGTTAGAAAAAAAGGGTTTCTATGTTTCAATTGGTTCAAAATTTCATTTTTTTTTTCAAGGTATATCAACCATCACTTTATAAGTAGCAGTAGCGGGTAGTGAGTAGTAGTGAGGAGCGGGGGAGGGGGGGGGGGGCAGTGAGATATGAGGGCCAGTGGGAAGGAATAAAAGTCCCAATTACATCACAATATCTTCACAATCATACTTTGTATTTAGTAATTTTTATTAATTCCATTTGAAAGTTAAGAAAATGGTTGAATAAAATTCCCGCATTTTCAATGAAAATAAAAATTTTCCGTACGATTCCCGCAAGCTAGAAACCCTCTATTTTCTTAACTAAAGGCAAAACATTTTCAATACATGACATTAACCTATTTTGCTATTTACGGTGGAATAGGAACATAAAAATGCATAATTCATTTGCTGTCTTAAGTTTTCTTTCAAGTGTTCAATTAAATAATATATTAACATACAATTCATGATGTCTAATTTAATTTTTAAAAAGTTTCTTGTAAAAAGAATGAAATGATTTTTTTTTTTTTTTTTTTTTATGTATGAAACAAAAATTTACTAAAAGGTATTTAATTAATAATAAAAATTTTGTTTTGTGTACCTATGCTTTCCAAGGATTTTTCTGTACAATTTTGTATGTTTAAGTCCATATTTTTTTCAACTGTCTCGTCATTTTGAATAGGAAGAGTTCCTGCAATGATAGTATAAAAGGTATAGCGTTTTTATTTCTTTAACATCAATATTTTACTTATATATTTTTTTAAAATATTTGCTTTTTTTAAAAATAACCTTTGATGAATTTCATTTTAAGTTTTAAGAAGTTCTATTCTATTCATAATATATAAGATTACACAAAATTACTAATCTTCAACATAAGAATATGAAAAAAAAAACCCAAGAGGGGTGTGTCAATCAACTAGTAAACTTCCTGTTCTATTTATACAATTTTCAAGGCCAGAGGAGAACATCTGTTTATGTAAGCTTTTGGTGGAATAACAAAAACAATAATAGTAATTCTTGAAATTCAACGGTCAAGATAACAAAAACAAAAAAAAAAAAAGATAAGAAATCACTCGTAAAAATAAAAATTTAAGAAATATTTTTTATTTTATAAACATAATATACTGTACATTACTGGAACAAAAATGTAAGAAATCTTTTATTTTAACTAATTCAATCATCACAAGAAATAAAATAATTAATATACAGTTAAATTTTGCATAAAAATGAATTAAATCAAGCTGATGGAATTATGAGTAGATCTAAAAACCTCAAAAGATTTTTTAAATTAAAACAAATTTTAAAAGAATGAATTTCTTTAAAACTTTTTAATGGAATATAGAATCAGTTATTGATTCTATATTTTCAAACATTATATTCACCCAATGTAAACCAATGCACTTTAAACTTAGTGCTAGTATTTTATCTGTAAAACTACTAAAAAAAATGGTAGTTGTTACCAAAAAAGATATTTGGTAACTAATTCTAATTCAGTTATTGGCCACTGTCCACTATCAAAACAAAATGGTTTATCAATCAAAGTTAGTTCAGATCTATTGTGAATGCAAGCAGAGAGATAAACCAGCTAAGTATATTGCAATCTGTTCTGTCATGTAAGTACTGCAAAAATGTTTTAATTTGTATCAGTATCGATATTTTACTCGATTACGAAAGAATATTTCCATACTTAAAGTAACTTTTTCCTACTTGCTCACTTAGAAAACAGATAAAATAGTAATCTAGACTAAACTGATAAGAAAATCATTAAATTCAAAATTAAGTGTTAATAATAATAAATCCCCATCCCCGAAATTTATAATTTAAAATTAATTTAGATAAATATACCTTGACTATAACAGACTTATTATTTAAAAAAAAAAAAAAAAGGAAATTTTTATAATTATATCAATAACGTATATAATAAATACAATTTAATTTTTATATTCATGTATTTTATCATCTTCCTCAACAAATCAGACAGCAAAAATCCTATTTGATAAAAACAGTCTTCAGCATGAATAAGGCCACAACTAATTTATTTTAACCATTAATATTATATAAAAAAGATAACTGTACTACAAAGGCAAAATGGCATAAACCCCTGTTTTTTTTTGTGTTTTTTTAAAATTTAATTTAAGACATATTACAATTTTCTGTAGTTATTTTCTCATAAACTAATAAAAGAAAAGACTTGTGATATTTTGCCACCTTCCAAACAATTACGAATCTGAATCTAGAATGTGGAGAAATTTGCTTTTAGAGTAGATTTGCACCAAAACAAAAAAAAAAAATCTGTTTTTTAACGTACTAGAATATCATAGGACTGCTTGGTACATGATATTGATTTATTAATTATTTAAAAAAAAATTTGCTTAAATTTTGAGGAGTGCTTATTCCCATCATGAGAACATATATTTATTGATTAAAAACTAGCTTTACTATCTGAATATTCATTTGAAAATTTTGCCTCTACCTCAACGATCAAAACAGTAAATGGTACTCATCAAAAATTAATAGTGGAAAGCGAGGGAAAAAAACAAAAGATAAGAAAAATGTTAGACGAAGCTTTGATTGTTTTGTTTTTCAAGCAACTTATATATTTTTTAGATAAAAAAAAAGGATTTTGGATCAAAAATGTGGAGAAATAATAATCATTTTAGTAACATTTGATGTTTTTGGATATTTATAAGATAGAGCTAGAGTTCATAGTCGCACTTACACATTATAACACAGACCAATGATAATTTCTATTGTAATTTTTTGTTTAAAATATAGCTCAAAACAACAAAATTAAAATATATTAATAATACATAGGCCTGGTTAAGATACTTTTTAAGTACTATCATTCATAATGCAAGATATACATGTGTCAATTAAAAAATGCATGTTCAAAGTTGGACATTATACGATTTACCCATTAGACCACAAGTGCAAAGTACAAAGCCGAAATTAATATTTACATGTCAGAAACTTGATGAACAAAAAATGAGTTAACACTACCTGTACGCTACTTCTGGATGTAACCTATTTCAGGAGGTAATGTGATCATTCTATAAACAAACTCCCATCACATCCTTTTCATTTAAAAGGGCCTTGATCAGTGTATTAGATAACAGCTTCCGAATCCCGCTTGATCTGCAGTGATAAATAAATCCCCAAATAAACGGAGATCGAGGCCACCCTACGTCAGAATATTAGTCATGCTCAGAAGTAAAATAGAAGAACCCTTACCAAAAACACTCCTCCCACCATATGTAATGAAATGACAAGTGTTTAATAATGTTAACATAAAAACATGAGCATGAGAATTAAAGTATACTAATAAGATTTTTTTTATAAAAAGAATAAATAATAAAAAAAAAATCCTTGAAACGTAATCATGAATGATTAAATAAAAAAATAAGAAGTTAAAGGAAGTTGATTTAACAACCCAACATAGTAAAGATTCCTAGAAGAATAGAAATATATATATATACATCAGTTTTATGATTACATACTTGCATTATGTTATGATTATATATTTAAATATAAACAGCTGCATAATAAACTTACCTGCGATTTGACAGTATGCAGGATAATAAACTTCAGTTAGCAATGGTTCGGGAAGTTCAGCGAGAAATGCTTTCAAAACAGAAGCGACATCGTGTACTGAGTATTTACTATCCTTCAATTTAGGCAAAATTCCTCTCTGGAGGAGACCCTTCAATTCTTGTTGCCTTGTTAATTTACCACTCCTCCTGAAGATACCTTCCTCACAAATATCTGTAACATAAGTTTTCATTAATGTATAACCAAAATAATATCACCACAAAAAAAAAAAAAAAAATTACATAAAAGACTCACTCTCTTCAGCTGATAAATAATCTACAAGATAATTTATCTGTTTGACAATATCAGTTTTAAGAGGGACGTTATCTCCACTATCTTTTTCAGGCCCACGAATTTTTTTTGTGAAAGGAGCTAGACCCCATTTTAGGGGTCGAAATTTGTTTTTCTCAGGAAGACCTGCAATCCTGCAAACAATACATTTTTGAACTTAATAATCTATAGAAAATTTAGTGACATTCAATATTTACAGTACAGACTATCAAAATTTACAATCAGTCAGTATCAATCACTTACTCTTCCATGGTAAGATCCAGAAAAAATGATAGGTGCATTCTGACCAGGGTTTGAAATTGCTCAGGATCTTCATGTCTTAATTTCTTTGCTAATGCTTTTGATTCTCTAGAACTTAAACTAGTATCACAAGACATTTCAGACTTATTATAACAACTGTCTGAGCGGTAATATTTAAACGAAATACGAAATATTAACTTCGTTCTTAGGAACTTCTACCGATGAAAACATAACATCAAATTTATTCGCTTTCTTACGAATCCGGCTAAAGGTATCGAACATCTTAATGATTTATCAACAAAATGGGTGAATAAAAATGTCATATTAATAAAAAAATAACGTAAAACACCACATAATTAACACAACTGTCCATGAAAACACCCAACCGCCATTTCTCAATTCAAAAAATTCAAGTTAACGTTCATATCAAGTTGTCACTTGTAATTAACTTCAAATATTTTATTTTTTTAATAAAGTTAAATAATAGTCTTTAAAAAATTACATAAAATTTATTTTATAATTAAAAGTGAAAGCCAGCTTTAATAGAATTGAATTGAAGCAGTTAATAAACATTTATTATTTATCAGTGCAGCAGAGAAAGTAAAGGGCAATTGGTTTGTACGAGAAGTACACTTGAACATAGTTTCATTTATCTGGCACAAGAAAATGGGGCCAATTAATATTTCAAATTTTATAAACGTTATAGACGTAAGTGAAAAATGTTTTTGATGATTCAATTAACACGTGTTGCATGTTCCTAAGAGGTGTCAATTTATTTACATAGTTTTTGCCGTCCTTTCATTGCTACTATGCTTTGTGGTTGACTAATTGTCCATAGTTGGTTAACCAATTGCAAGTAGTGGTTTCAGCGTTTTATGTTATTTTCCTTCTTTGTATAGTAATTTTATTATTAAATTGTTTTGTTTATATCTAACTTTTTTTCTATTTTTTTCAGATTATGACAATTTTAAGTGCCTACTCTTAGTTTGTTAA
This sequence comes from Aelia acuminata, assembly GCA_911387785.2. Lineage (NCBI taxonomy): Eukaryota > Metazoa > Arthropoda > Insecta > Hemiptera > Pentatomidae > Aelia > Aelia acuminata. The sequence goes on along the minus strand of OU426981.1, from coordinate 145,150,345 downwards.
TTTAGTCCCAGTATCACCATAAGTTCTTATTGGCTTATTTTCTTCAGTTATCTTTAAGTTTAAAATATATCAGACATGACTTCGGGACCAGATCGTTCAATAACTGGAGGGATATCTCTCCCAAAGTGGATGAAGACTAGAATATCTGACAGGTTAGTTTGTATGGCTAATATGTTATGTAATTTCAATGTTGTAAACATTAATTATTGTTATAAAGTGGTTGTTATATTGTTTATGATGGTTTTAAGCCTCATATTTTAACATGTTGATTGACAGGTATAAATTTATTTAAAGTGATCATTCTATTGTAGGGCATTCGATTTTGAAGGAAACGCATTTTCTCCTCCAACGAGTGATGATGGTTTTTTTCTAATAAAATATAAGAAAACTATTCCAGAAGAACCAACTCCACCAAAAGTAACTACAGCACCTAAGTTCACTCCTGTAAACAGCATAGATGACAAAAAGGCACCAGTAGATATTAGCAAACATACTACTCCTTGTCAAGATTTTATTCCGAATGCTAAAAAAAGTTGGTATCATTTTAGTTGATTCTGTGTTTTCGTTATTATATTTATTTTATTTTATTAATTTTTAAAATTCTTTGTTCTTATATGAATTTTCACTATTTAATCTTTTATCTTTTGAGCTGTGTAATGTAATGGTTTATTTATAGCTTTTATGTCATGATTATCATTTGCAGGTTATAAAACTGTCATAATGAACATAATGCAGTATTGACTTTTCAAAGAACTTTTATATCCATTTTAAATTTAAAATAATTTATATAATGCCCGTATCATTTTTTTTATTATTTTGTTTAATTCTTTGCAAAATTAATTTTCTAACATGATAATCAATAATCTTTTTTTGTTTTAAAGCATCCAATGTGCTATTGTTAGTTTTCTATTTATATTCAAATAATTATAATTCTGATATAGGAGAGGGGATTAATATGCACAAATCGCAAGAATATTTCTAGAATGTTGTGATGTTAATAAAGGTTACCTTAAGATTTGAATTATATAATTAAATATTGGGAAGAAAAATTAAAAATATACATTTATATACCTTGCCAGTCCATATTTTTATGAAGTTATGTCTATGTAAAGTTAATAATAAAAGAAACAAAACAAAAACATCTTGGCCACACACACGTTTTATAACTGCAACTATCCCCCCACATTCAGTTAAATTTAGCACAAAGGTTTTCTATGCTCAGATATAATCCTCCATTCTTGTGAACACGTGTTTGTGTAAATTTCCCTTGGGAGTTCTTCGGAGGTATTTATGCAATATGTAAATACATATTTTATCATTATTACAAATTTAATATAGAATAAGATTTTTATGTTGAGTTTCATTTGGGAATAATTTAATTCGATTATTTTTATAATTAATGTTTTATTAAATACAGTTTCTTATTTTTATTATTATATCATTGTTGATTAGATTTTAAAAATCATTATAAACAACAGTCATTATTAACATTGTCTTATTGTAGGTGATTTCCTAAAATCGTCGAATAAATAAATGTTATGCAATATTTTAGAAAAAAAAAAAAAAAAGTTATGAAAGCAGTCTGACATCTTTGTAATGAGTGATATGCAGTGTATTTCCTCGTTTTTTTAATTTGTTTTCCGATCAGGTTTTGAGCTTGGTTGCCCTTGACTACTATGGGATAACACCAAGGCCACGCTCCTATTGGTCAATTTTGCTTCTCCCTCAGAACAGTCAGTCAGTTGGCATCTTTCCTCCCAAAAGGTTATTGTTGTGTAATGAATTTATGTTTTGATTTTTACAAATGGGCCACTTCTCGCCTATATTGCCAACTCTTCCTTGGAAATTACTATGTAAGCTTTTATGAATATTTAATATAGGGATTAATATTTTAATGGGATTATAAGAAGTTAAAATTCAATTTTTTTTTTTTTTTATGAATGTTATACTTAATTTTATTTTAAAAAATATTAGGATTTAATCCAGTTTTCTTCTCTTTTTTGGGTAATATTTAATATATTCTTTATGATAAAACAAATTTAGTGTTACTTATTTTTTTTTTTTTTATTTTTTTTTTTTTTTATAATTTTAAGATACCAACACCCTCAGTTCACTTAAAACCAGGGTTTGAAATTGATAATTATTAAAATAAAAATTAAAATCCAAATCCAATCAAAATTTTTATCTGGAATTTTTAAAAATCATTTGATGATTTTTATTGAGAGGGATTTTTATATTTGATCAAAAGTGAAAACAATCATAAACTGATCATTATTTTTTAATTAAATTTTTTCGATCAACAATGATAATAATTTTTTACTAATACTTTGATAAATCAGAAATATGAATTTTTAGTTTATTATTGTGATGTTCCGAAGAATACGTCCGGGGAAAATCCTCGTGCCTCTTTATAATGATCCGCCATTTTGATCCATTAGTCTCAGACAAGTTTTAAACTTTTTATTTGTTTTATTTTTATTATGTTCCAGCTCCAATTACTTTAAAATGTATCTTATGCTCTCTTTATATTAAATTAATTTGGTTTTAAAAGGTGATTTTTATTTTCTGATCAATATTTTTTTTATCGCAATTTAATAATTATTATTTATTTAATACCGTGTCACTCGGTGAGTGATCATTATTTTAAGAATCCAATTAATAAACATCAAAGATCGAATTAAATTTTTTTTATAAATCAAGAATAATTTTTAAATTAAAAATTAGAAATAATAATTATTATATGATATTTTGGAAAAAAATAATTATCGATTTCAAACCCTGCTTAAAACTAAGTTATTGTTGAAGGTCATTTATTGTTTTACAGTTATAACTCAAATCAAGAATACAATGCGTTATAAAATATGGTGGGAACTTCATATCTTTTAACTATAATTTATTATAGCACTCTAATGCAAGGTGTAAAACATCATTAGGACATTTCATAGTCATAATTTTTTATTTAGTTTTGTGCTAAGTTGAAGGAGTGTAACATTATTGAATTTCTTGGCCTCTGTAAGCTTGTTTTCTGTCATTCAAGGAGCAAATTAATTGGTCGGGATTCTTTACTCAAATAAATAATAAATTATCTGTAACGGGTTTTAGTAGAGTTTTGTGCACTTCCCTCATTTAGTTGGTACAAGTGACTCAATCGCACTGTAACCATTCCTTCTTCACCCTGTTGGTAATTTCAATCGTAGAACTATTATGTAATTGGTATAGAAAAATCAACTATACTGCTGAAGAGATAGAGCTAAAGGTTAAAATAAAATGCATTAAAAACCATTGCCCTAGAAATGATAGCTGTTATATTATGTTCGGTTGAAGTTGTACTTTGTACTCCATATGACTTCGCCTTTTAATCGACAACATTATAGTGATATTGTTTTTATAATTTTATTGCTTTGATTCTCTGGCTTTATTTAAGTTTCTTAAAAACCTCGACACAATTTTAACTCTGCATTTCTTCCTTAATTCTTTTAAAAAAAATATAAAAAAAGTTAATGTAAGGTCATGTTATAAACTCATCTAAGTATTTTAACCTTCATCTACGAACTTTACGAGGTGTATTAATATGAAGTGATCCTTTTTTTAAATTTTTTATCACTAATAAAAATTAGATTGGTAATAGCAATATTTTAATACTTTCTATAACTAAGAATTTTTCATTTCATGTCTTTTTTTTTTTTTTATTTTGTAATGTCTTGGCCTTGTTAACAATTTGCAAACAATTTTAATTTTCAAAACAACAATCGAAACTCGAGATTACCACTTGACAGCAGTAAGTGTATAAATAAAATTTATTTTTTTTTTTTTTTTTTTTTTTTTTTTACAAAGTTTAGTTATTTTATTATTTTCTCAAGATTTTGTTGCCTTTTCTTAACCAGTTACTTATTTAAGTAAAAGGCCTATTTGAAAATGTATGCTCTGCTATAGCTTATATAAAACATATATATTTTTATTAAAGCTGTAATCGAATTAAAATATTTCTTCTTCATGTTTGGTAATTTATTTAATATGATGAAATAAATAAAATCAGGCTAATTTTCACCAAAAAAACATCACAGGTTTATTTAGGCAAATTTTCAGCTTCTAGAGCCATTTTCAAGCCATGCATCATATTTGATTATTAATTGAGTAATTGGAAAAATACTATTTTTTAAATGTAAAAAATTTGTTGCTGGAGGAGTCATTTTAATGTCATCTAAGAAACAGTTGTGACAGTTGCTCGGAATTAGTAGTGGGAGATATGACAAACTGTTTTTTAGACGACATTAAAATGACGCCTCTAGCAAACATTTTTTGAATTGAAACAATAGTTTTTTCCAATCACTGAATTAATGTTTGTTTAACGTCACTTTATGCCACTAAGGCTAATCGGACGATGCTACAGTGGGAGTTCTAAATTTTGCCTATCCAGGTGTAATTAGGATGAGGATCTTTTACGAGTACCTAAAATCGTACAGGCTCGGGACGTCCATTTTACGTCCTATCCGAGGGACGGCATAGACAAGGTTTTTTTTACTCCCATTAAAAAATCCTATGGCCACCTCGGGACGCGAACTCGTGACCTTTAGTATTTTAGGTTTCTGTGCTAACCACTACACCACAGGTAACCCTACTGAATTAATAATCAAGTAAGGTGCTTGGAGCCGAAATTGCAAATGGCCGAAACGTTGTCTAGCTAAATAAAATTTTGACTTATTTTGGTGAAAATTGGCCTAATTTCCTTTATTTCATCATATTAAAATACTTCTCTCTTTCTTTTTTTTCAACATCTCATATATACTCAATGTTTGTTAAACAGCTCGTAAGTTTTCCTTTGTTTTTTATTATGTATTTTTGTAACCATTTTTAGTTTTGACTGCTCTATGCTTTTGTTTTCCTTCTCTATCTTTCATTCGTTTTCCAACATTTTCCTTAAAATTTTCTCCTATATGTTTGATTCTTTTTAATATTTTCTCAATTATCTCAAAATTGCCCCAAAGAAATTTCTTCCCTTTCATTCTTTTTCTATTATTCTTTCAACTCAAAATCTGCTATTTTTGGTTATGGCTATTTCCCGAATTCGCTGAAAGAGTAGTATTTCCTTAATTGTCAGTTTTTTTACTCAATACAAGAATCTATATATAAATATATGTATGTACACATTTCTTCTTTAAATATGACATTTTCTGAAAGTAAGAAAAGTCATTTATTATCTAAAGTGATTTTGTCTATTCTGAATGCATTTTGTTCCATTTTTAACCTTCGATATTTTTATTTTATTCTTCAATTCTCTCTCCTGAGTTATCATGTTTTTTTTTTTAGATATAACATTGTTGAAAGAAGCGAGTGATTTATCATCCATATAAATTTGGTTTTAATTACCCTAGACATATTATATTGTCACATTCAGAATTTTATTGCTCTATTAAAACTAGATTTTTTTTTTGTTTTAGAAGTGTGTTTTCTTTTGTTATTTGAGTAGAGATACATTACGAAGTTGAGACATCATTTTTTTTTCTCTCTTTAAAAATTTCAATTCTTGGCAATTTTATTTGTTAATATTGAACTAGTCGATTATGAAATATTGTATCTTGAAAATCTGCTTTAAAATTTGGTGTTTATTAAAATATCTTTTCTCAGTTCCCATAAGTAAAACAAAAATTCTTGCTCTTTTGATTAACATCATCCACTTTTTTAGTTAAATCCCATTGTTACTTTTTATTCGAATAATTATCAGTTGAAGGTAAATATTATTAATTAGTTGGTTTTTATTTATTCTATTAATTGAATTGAATCGGAACAATATTACGCCATTAGGAACTAAACAACAGTTATGTGAACTGTTTTTATTAATTTTTTTTATAAGACGTTTCATTTTGCAACAAAAACTCTTTGAAGAGACTTTGTAAATATCATTCATTATTCAATATAGGCAAAACGTGAAACGCAACTTTTTATCATTGGATTTAAAATTCATTACTAAATTTTATGTCTGTTTTAGTTTACCAATTATTTAGATAAAATTATCTTTTTATTTTATTCTGTTTAATATTCCTTTGATTGGTAGTTATATAAAAGAGAATCACTTGTTTCTATTATTCTATTTTATTCTATTATCATTGTTTTTCCTTTTATATTTATTTTTTGTGATTTATGTTTATTTATGTTCATTTTTTTATTGGTTTGTATTGTTTTTGTTCATTTCGAAATTGCTACTCGTTCTGTCAACACCCAATAATCTTGTAGTGTCAAAGGTTAAAAGCTAGTTTCATAAAAAAATCTAAATTTTTTAGTTAATGTACAGTACCAGTCAAAAGTTTAGACTCACTTGTATTTAATTCACAATCTTCAAGTTTAAAATAATTATTGTAACTCAAGAGGTAACATTTCAAAAATTTTATGATTATTTCGAATACAATCTTTATAAATAAAGATAAAATTCTTTTTGTTTGTTTGTTGTTTATAGAAATCCACCAGACCGTTTGTCCTAAATTCTCCAAATTTCGCTCAGTGGTTCTTTCATACCAGCTGCGAATACCTGTCCATATTAAAATTGCATAACTTCATCCGATCTCTGGGTATACTCTTTATTGTTATAAAAGTCGTTATGAACTCGCTTGAAATTAGATTTTTACGAAATCCACCGTTGGAGTCGAAAAAAATCTCATTTCTGTCATAACGAACTTTTCTTGACTTACGGCTATTCTCATTGTTTTCCAAGTTCCCTGGGCGAAACCGTGATATACAGCCAGTTATAAATAAATTAAAAATAAAACTATAGTTGTTATAATATTGTTATTTATTTATTTTACAAAATCTAAGGGTGAGTCTAAACTTTTGACTGGTACTGAAATTCCAACCTGTTCGAATTCAATAATTTTATTTGCTTGATCTTCTCTAGGGATAAGAGAATAATTTAAATTTCAGCAATTTATTAACCTTATGTATTGATATGAAAAATATACATATATGACTTACTTATAAAACTTTTATCTCTTAGATAACTTCATGATGGAGTAATAGCTTATTTCTATTATAAAAAAAATCTGGTGCGTGCGCGCAACACACAACTTTCACTTACCAACTTACTTAGATAAGAAATTGACGTGTTTTGTTAGATATCATTTCCCAAAATCACACATTTTTCTACATTCATACCTTTTTTTTATTAATCGTTAAAGCCGTTTTTGAGTAAATAAAAAACCCCGTGAAAATGATACAAAATTTATTAAGTAAAGTCCCCCCTTCGGTTGATCAATTTTGATGAAATGTTGGCTATCACATATTTGGCATATATATAAATTAAATACCCAGTTTGGTCACAATCGTGAAAGCAGTTTTTGAGTAAATAAAAAAGCACGTAAAAATGATACAAAATTTATTAAGTAAAGTGCCCCCTGCGGTTGATCAATTTTGATGAAATTTTTATAGACATATCTCGGGCATATAAGTAGATCAAATACTAAGTTTAATCAAAATCGTTAGAGCCGTTTTTGAGAAAATAAAAAAAACACGTGAAAATGTTACAAAATTTATTAAGTAAAGTCCCCCCTCCGGTTAATCAATTTTGATGAAATTTTTACAGTCATATCTCGGGCATATAAATACATCAAATACCCAGTTTGATCAAAATCGTTAAAGCCGATTTAGAGTAAATAAAAAAAACACGTGAAAATGTTACAAAATTTATTAAGTAAAGTCCCCCCTCCGGTTAATCAATTTTGATGAAATTTTTACAGTCATATCTCGGGCATATAAATAGATGAAATACTCAGTTTAATCAAAATCGTTAGAGCCGTTTTTGAGAAAATCGAAAAAAACCTAAAAAGTTATTAAATAAAGTACCCCCTCCCTTTGAGCAATTTTGATGAAATTTTTGCTGTCACATCGCGGGCATGTACCTACACTAAATACCCAATTTCAGGTTCGCATGGTTTATAGTTCTTGAGCTAGTCTGTTCACACACACACACACACACAGACACACACACACACACACAGACCATTTTCCGGGACTTGGTCATTTCGACTCAGGGGACCCCAAAACGTGTATTTCCGTTGAAAACCGGAAGTCGAAATTTTTCACGATCGCAATACTTCCACTTACTATATATTACATATATAGGTAAGTGAAAGTAAAAAAATATTGCTTATCTCTTTAATTATTGTTTATTTTGCTAAAATTATCTTGAACTTCTCATGAAACTCTTCGCTTTCTTCATATATTGTTGCTTGAGTTGTTTCACTAATTTCAGAAATAATTGTAGAATAAATAAGTACAGAATTTTAGGAATAAACATTTAGCTCTATGATATAGTAAGGGCTAATTTTAAATAAACAAAATTCGAAATGATAATGTTCAGAATCTTAAAAAAGAGTCGTGTTTACAAAACATTTATTGATGTTTATAAGGATTAATATAATTCTATTTTTAACTTGGTTTCCATAAATGATTAAATGCTAAAATCTACAAACAGAGCAATACCCTTAAATTTTACGACAATTTACTTGAACTTTGATTTCATATCATGATTATATTTTACTGGTTGATTATTATTTTTTTTCTGGTATATGTTTTACGAAGGCTCTTAAACTTATTTCATCCATTGACGAAACTTGAACATTTCAGTTGTTCTTAAGACACAATTTTTATCTCAATATTTACATTGGGGCTCCATTTTAATGTATATTGTTATTGTTCCTTAGTTTAGTAAATAACCAAGTGCATTTAAAGAGATAGGTTTTTTTTTGTTGTATTATTATTATTACTAATGTACATACATTATTATAAATCAAAATATATGGAATAAATCGGAATAGTAAAGCCACCTAGAATATCTCTTCAAATAAACTATACTTGGATTTATTTTTGATAGGCTAAGTCTGTTGTTTGTTACAACTTACGGAGTCCTGTCCCCAATATCTCCTGTTTTCTATCCTTCCGATCTCCCTTTAAATCCACTTCCTCTACCCATTGCTTTATTGGTCTTCCTTCTTTCTGGTGGCGCACGATTAAGTATTTTCTTAGTCCCTCAATTCTCATCCATACCTAGCAACAAGTGGCCATGCCACTTGTAACTTTTAGTTTCGATCGACTTTGGTTTATTTAAAAACTAATCCAATCGCTTCATAACTATGTTAAAGATTTGCTGAATGCTATATATGCCCCAGCTTCTCCAGGAATCCATTTCCATGGAAAGCAACCTACCCTCTGTCCTTTCTGTGATTTTCCAAACTTTTGTACCACATACGGCTAAGCTTTCTACAATAAAAGGATGGTAGATCTTCTTTGTATTTGTTTGTATTTTTCTACTCCGTAGAAGTGAGTTTTTCACCATTATTAATTTACTGTGAAGTATATACCTCACAACTTCCTTTGCACGATAGCAAGGCACTCGAACTGTTGGCAGCAAGTTGTGTGTATTGAGGTTAAAATAAACGTTTAGCTCAATCATCTTCTATATCATAATAGTGGTAAAAAAAAAAAAAAAAATTAAAAATCTAATCATTATGTACAGTTATTTATAACAACGGTCTGTGATAGATGCACATTATTTTTTTTATTTTTTTTTTTTGGTGCCTCCATTTTATCACCAATTATTTGAATTAATGTGAAAGTAATTCTGAATAATGAAAGTTAAAATCAAAATCATTTTGCATGTCATAGTTGAAAAACTTATCGTGTACAAGATATAAAATATAACAAATTAATTGAAAAGTAAATGTAATACATACTACCTAATTTTCTTAAACAAAGTATTGAGTACCACTAAAAAAAAATCAATGTAAATCTTTTTTTTAAATCATTGGTAATTATTGATAATTTTCTTGTAGAATTCTTACAATACCATAAAAAGAGCATAGTTATATTCCAATGAATATAGTCTTTTTTTTTATTTTTAATTAACCAATCTGCTTACAGCTCCGAGGGAAATAGGATTACGTAACAGCCAACGTGATGACATTCTGAAGTCTACCGGCATAGACGACGGTTTCAAAGGAGACGGTGCTGCTTGTGGTTATTCTGTCGTCGCAGTAGCACATCAAATGATTGCAGGTGAGTTACCTTTTATAATGTTAGCTTGTTTTTTTTTAAATTTGCAAATCCGATCATTTTAATATATGATAATGATAGCAAGAGCTTTGTAATTAAAATGGCTTCCTTTGTTTGTTTTATCTAACTTTAAAAAAAAAATGATTTTGGTATAAAAACCTACTAAGATTTTTATCTTGGTTTGTTTTTGTCTAGGACGATTGCCTTAAATGATGGTGACATCATTTGATAAACTGTTGTTCAATCAAAGCAAACAAAATTTTTTTTTGTAAACAATTTTTTTTTTTCAGTTATGAATCATTTCTGTTTATTTAACTACATAAATTAATCTTTCATCATTTTGGTTTACATTAATCACATTTTATACAATTGTTTGTTTTTATTCGTACCAGAAAAGAGTAAAAATTTTGGCCAATTATAAAATATTGATTGGTTCTTTTAATTTAATAATAATGTTTTTGGCAAATCATTATTTCTCAAATTTAAATGGTTCAAGTTAATAATATTTAAAAATTTTCATTTCCATCCCACAAATCAAAAATTAAGTGACTGATGAACAATTCTTTAATATAATTGAATAATTTGAATAATATAATTGAAAACAATGTGTTTACTTTGTTTTTTAAACCGTTAACTACTAACATGTGTAGTAAGAATTATCAATTTAATAATCTATGAAAAAAAAAAATAGTTTAAAATAAATTGATGATTATGTTTATAAATCATCTCATCCAACTCTTTTAAAATCTGTTGCAGTTCTCAGTGAGTACCGCTTTTTTTTAGTTCAATTTTCTAATATTTTATTATAACTTTATATAGTATTTTTAATTTCTATCAAAGTTTTCAATTTTGATTTCTCTTTCGCATGTTTTCATTTATTTTTAAACCTACCTTGCTTATTGGCGATACCGAATTCAGAATGGACAGTGCATTTGCTGCAATTTACAATTTTGATCTCAAAATTCGGACCATCTCTAATCCCAGATATATTTTTTTTACTTTACCCTTACCTTTACACTTTAATATATGAAGTGCTTTATTAACAAAATATTATTCTTTCTGAGATTCTCAGCTTTCCGACGATATATTATACTTATATTTTACTGCACTCAATATTGGACATTGAAATTTTCATCAAGTGGAAACACTTCATTATTTTTCCTTTATATGTTCATCTAATTTTTTCATATTTCATATTGAGCTATTTCTTATTACTAGGCATAATGAGAGACAGTTAATTTCTCCATATAAAGAAAATCGAAGGTGCTTTCTTCCTCCTCTTACTCCTTTGTGCCATCAAGCGTGGAGTTGCAGTTCCAGTCCATCTAGTCCACTGGTCTCTGTCCCTGGCTAGTCTTTGCATCTCCGGTATGGTGCTTCCTCTTGCAGTACCCAGTTTCCCTATGTAGTCAATTATGTGCTCCTGGGTCTGCGCTTCCAAGTACCACCTGGCCTTTCTGGTGTCGTCCATTCTGCATTCTATAGTTGCCTCTCTTCCATGATGTCTCGCACTGCTTGTACTCCCAACTCTTCTCGAATTCTTTCATTTCTGATGCAGTCTCTCTTGGTCTTCCCTGCTATTGTTTGGGGGAATCTCATCTCAGCGGATGTTATCCTGCTTATGTGCTTTTCATGGGTTGTCCAGCTTTCAGATCCATACATGAGCACAGGAAGGAATACGATTTATATATCCTCATTGGAAGAGGAAATGAGGATATAAGGATTATGTGTAATGGCGAAGGTACTTTAAAGGAACGAAATTCTCTTTCACCATTTAAATCCCATCAGAACATTTTTATTAATTGATCCTCATTAAACATGCCGGGTTTATACAAAATCGTTAGAAAATCGCCAAATAAACATAAAAATATGACAAAATTTATCAAATAAAGTAGTACCCCCACTGTTTGCTCTATTGTGACAAAATTTTTGTTGTGGGTTTGGACATTGTGGGTATATACATACCTCACACGCACACAGACTATTTCATGGGACTTGGTTATTTGGACTCATGGAACCCCACTATGTGTATTTTCGTAGAAAACCGGAGGTTGAAGTTTTTCACTATCACAATACTTACCACAATATTTCATATATTATAAAAAAAAACATACAAGATTATGAGCCAAGCGTTGAAGCCACATGTTACTAAAAACACAGCAAACATTAGCGTGTCCTAGAATTTTTCGACTAAAAGTTCTAGGACACGCTGGTGTTAATATCGCTCAGATCATTTGTTTTTCCCCTGCAGTCAGTTTTTCACAGCAAATTAAGTATGTAATTAAGAGTACAAAGGACATTGCTATTTCAATAAATATTTATGTATATTTTTATTTGTCCATGATTTCTCTAGTTAAATTAAACTCATCGCTCCCTCCTTATCAGGAACCTAGCATCCCTCATGGGCTGCCGTTTGCCACTGAGCATTCCCCTCAGTATCGCATTAATTTAAGCTTCCCGTCGCTTCTTGCTAATGATTATCCGAAGTTGTTTGTTCAGGAAGTATAGACAAAACAAATATTCTCAATGTACATACTTATACTGGCATGGGACTCACGAAACATTTTTATACATTAACACGTTGAACACTAAACTTCTTTTTTTTTTAAATATTGTTATAACTGCAGTGCAATATCATAAGAATAGTAGTATAAATCACACTCTGAATGGAGGGTTGTTACATGCTAAATGAGATCCAATCCCAAAATGGCCATTATCAGTGGCGGCAGGCAGCTACGGAAAGGACATGTGCCCGATATATGTCAAGCTGTTAACTAAAATATTCCTCTGTAAGCGAATATCTGATAATACCCTATCATCAGGGTATTATCAGATGTATCAGGTTTTTCTGATGTTTCCTAAAAAAATAGTTTTGTGTTTTTGGTATTATTATGGATATCCCAGTAATGAATTTAGTACATTTCTACATTTTATTATGTAGATTATAAAATCGTATTATCGGGAAGGACCCTCTTTTTCTCTAAGTTCTGAATGTACTTTTTCTGAGTGATCATTTTTTACTATTCATAGTTGGCCTATTTCTCAGGTTCATATTCATAATACAGTCAAAATCGTTTATAACGAACTTCAAGGGACTGGAGGTTTTTGTACGTTACAGCCGATGTTCTCCTTAAGCGGTATTATCGGTAATAACGAACAGTTCGCTGTAAGCGGTGTTACACTGGTTCCTATAGTCACTTCGTCTTGATATTGATATTGTTAAATATTGAACATTATCGAAACATATTTTCATATTACGTAATTTAAGTACATAATTAATCTTACATCAATTTAAGTGCATAATAACTAATAACAATTAATGTACATAATAAGGTACTGAATAAACAATACTCATAATGCAATGTGCTGTCAAAATCTTTGTATTCTAAAAATATAGACATTTTAAATGTATAAAAAATTAAATTAAATTAAAAAATATATAGTGAAAAAGGGTGAAAATACATATTATCAAATCCAAAATTATATATTAATAAGTAAGTTGAATTAAAAAATCTGTTATTTTTGTCTATCGCCTTCCTCGTACTTCTGCAAAAAACATTTTTTCGATTGAAGTGGAGAAAACTAAGAAATATTCTTTGACAATTACTGGAGTTTCATATCCAATTGAACAAGATGTTCTTAATTCACGGGCAATCCGAACTCGCGGGATCACCGGAATCGACTCGGCAAACTGTTCCTCAATCGTAAATTGTTGTCGTGGCATGTTTCCGTTTATAAAGACAAGAGAGAACTGAATTGAGACACAGTTGAGTTCATTGATGTAAAGCAAACAAAACTTTTTTCTTCATTTCGTAGAACTTAGTCTTGAAATGTACGCTGTAAGCGATATTTCAACTGCTACTGTTCCAAGAAAAGTGTTTGCTCTAACCGAACTGTTCACTATAACCTATGTCCGTTGTAAGCGATATTAATGCTTTTTTCTGTCTGTTATTTCATAGGGCCGACTATTTTGTTTGTTATATCCGATTGTACGTTATAGCCAGTGTCGTAATAAACGATTTTGACTGTATTTCTTATATGCTCTTTCATTGCATTATATAACACTTTATTATGACTAACCTTTCTTTTAGTAGTCCGTTCGGGAGGCTTAAATAGGAAATTATAATTTTAAATAGTTGTGATGAATTAACCAGTTAATCTACCAATTTAAATGTTTATCTATTTATTGATTATTTTAATGATTAATTTTATTAATGTAGTTTATGTTGTTATTTATTTTATTTTATTTATTTTTTTTTTTTTGCTTTGGCTTCACATAGTAAAGTAGTTTAAAATTTATTTTGCATGCTAGAACGCAACGGTACGAAAGACGAGCTTTCCATTCCGAAAAGCCAAAGGGTCCGGAGGAACAGCAAGTCCCTCCCTGCAAGCCCTCTATCTTCCCCGAAGCTGTTGAGAAAGAACCCTTACTTCACCAATATTCTATTTGGTACGTATTTCTTCTTTTTATTATTATTTTTATTTTATTAATTCCTTAGTATCGTCCCTCTGCTTTTAAATGGAATCTTCAAGCCTGTTGTAATGCTGTTTCAATTTCCGTTAGTTTTTTTTTTTTTTAAATATTCACCCTCTATAATAATTTTTCTTTGTATTATTTGAAGACTAAGGTGCCTTGTTCAACCTCCTCAACAAGTGCCTAGCTTTAAAGAAAACACCGTAAGTAGATTGAAGTAAAGTACCTCTCGTAGAAAAAAAAAAAACCTTTTTACAATACTTAGGATGACAAAACTGTTTTGTCTATTGTTATAATGAATAATTTGTTTATCTGTCTTTTTTGTATCAGTCTTTTGTCCTTAACACTGTAGAGAACTTTTCAAAAAATAATTATTCACCTGTTATTATATCGCATTCAAACCACCAATGACACTGCTATTTTTTTTTTTTTTCTTTTCTATAAAATCAAAGAACACATATTTTCAAGGTAGATGGTCTCAGAACCTGTCCTTTGTACAGCAAAAATAAAACTCTTCTGATAGAAAACATGGTTTTACTTATAAAATAAGTATTGAGGGGTCGGGGAAAAATAGAGCCAAGCAACATTTTTAACAAAAATAAACTGTAGCTGCAGTCTGCTGTATATTACATAGGACTATATCTTTAATGCGCGGTCATAAGGGCTTAAGTCAAAATTTTGAATTTTTTGGGAGAGCAACTGCAAAGTTCAAAACATTATGTAAAAAGCTATTGATTGATATTATTTTTATAATACAATATAGTTTGACTTAAGACCTTAATACCAACCGGTAGCTCTGATTACGTGCTATAATATTTCGACATAATCTCTAAATGCTCAAATAGTGACTTAAGCCCTTATGACCGCGCATCAAAGATATGTCTATGACAGAAATACCACCTAAATATGACTATATAGAGCACTCTATAGTTATATTTAGGTGGCATTTCCATTGTAGACTTATAGTCCTACGTAATATACAGCAGACTGCAGCTACAGTTTATTTTTATTAAAAATAAAATAAAAAGAAATTTTCTTTTTTAAAGCAAATTTAATTTATTATTAAAAATCTTTTATTATTAATAGTCTGTATATATATTTTTATATCCTTTCTGGGGCCGAGAGATCCTCATGGGGCTTACCCGGCATGTGTAAAATGGGTGCCCTTAATTGAAAAATTAAAGGGTAAAAACCTGGTGGTTGAGCATGATCACGGTCTAATCACCTCCTTATATGACCAAAGACCAAGAAACAGTACAGTACTTCCTAACACAGTATTGAACCTAAGACCCTTTATGGGTTATAGTGGTACAGGTTTTTTTATATTTTTCTTATGAATTTATTTTATTTAAAATCTTAACTTACTAGTTAAATTAATTACTTGGTCATTTAAGACCAAATTTTATGAACTTAATTCTTAAAAAAAGAAATTTGAGTCCTAAAATTATGCCTGAAATGGACCTAAAAATAATTAAGTTTTTATTATTCAAGGGAGTAGGTTAAGGTTTTTAATAAATTAAATTTGTTTTAAAAAAATTGCACATTAAAATGAAAGAAAATTTTTCTCTCAAAATTATTATTATTTTTTTTATATCAATACTTATCCTACATATATAATCAAACATTTTTTTTACTAGGAAATATTTTGTAAGTGCAAAGGTTCCGAGACAGTTTAACTTAAAAGGAAATTTAAAAAAAAAAGAAATCACAAATTTTGGATAGTTGATAAAATGGATCATGTTTTATCTTACTTGAATTGAAGAATCTGATACACATTTATTCCATCGTTGTTTTATTTTAAATCCTTCTAGCCCTTTACGAATTTGACCTATCTATTCTTAAAACATATGAAACAAAGAGAATAAGTTATTTTTATTTAATGTATTTTTTTTTTTTTTTAACCGGAGTACAAAGGTCAGCAGAGATTGATTCGTAATATAACTTTTGTCACCTCATTTCTTCTGTTTGATAACTCCAATTAAAAGGTCATCATGATACTGATGTGTCAACTGTATATTAGTTCCCTAATCATCTATGTCATTATAGTATTCTAAGGTTCAAAGTTAAGTTTTTTTTTGTTTATTATTTAATCACATACGGTCTGAACACGTGCCTTTCACACCGCCTTGAGCTGTTTTAGTTAGAGATTCGTACTATCATTATTTAATTTTGTAATGATGGAAATATTGTCAAAGGTGCTGTCATTAATGATTGCTTTGTCGAGGCTGTGTCAAGAAAAAAGATAAAAATAAAATAATGATTCTGAAGATAAACATTAGGATCCCAGAAACCCAACTATATGACAGAATCTTTGAATATAAAAGTTAATGAAAATAACAAAGTTTGAAAGCCCTACAACCTTTTGTCTTTCTGAAATGTATAGACTTTCATTGTATCTACTAAATGTTTATTTCTCATACATAAGATTACATTTCATGCT
The DNA here is from genome assembly GCA_911387785.2 of Aelia acuminata. Lineage (NCBI taxonomy): Eukaryota > Metazoa > Arthropoda > Insecta > Hemiptera > Pentatomidae > Aelia > Aelia acuminata. Next base: position 145,133,393 of record OU426981.1, on the reverse strand, counting down.
TTGTTGTATATAAATAATGTAATGATTATTTAGTAATGAGAGTCTAAACAATGTTGATTGATTTTTTTGTTTTGTTTTTTTACAATTTCATACTTTAGTTTAAAATTATTTGTTTTTATTCTATATTCACCCATTGTATTCTATGCAATAAGCTCAAAAATTTCTATTAGAAAAAAAAAAAAAGAGTTTATATAACTTTTTTTTATTTTTATTGCTTCTTGGAGGAGGTGAAAAGAAGCAGGAATTGTTAAAAGGTATTCACAAATCAGATATAAGTACATTTTTTTTTAAATTTTACATTATTTGTTTAATTGCTTATTTTATCTCATTATTTTGAAAGATTCTATGATATCGCCTATTAATTTATACAGTAATTTATTCTTTAACCCTTTAGCGACCGTGAACTACTATAATAGTCCGAGCGCGCCGTGCCATGGGGACCGTTGACTACTATAATAGTCCAGTGTCAAGCGGGCTCCACGGACCATGGACTACTATAACAGTTTTGCTTCTCTTGCGTTTCCAGACCGTGAGCTACAATAGTAGTTCGGTTCCCAGAGCCATCTAGGTGTCCGCATAACAAGCATTTTTTCTTGACAACAGATGGCGTACGAATCCACTTTTGGCTGTATTATTTTTCGTTGTGTGTCTGCAACCTACTACTACTCTTTCTACCTATCCTCCTCTTTTCTAACTGCATCAACTCTTCTTCTTCCGGGTGGGTCTTTTCTACATTAAGGCTACCGGTTAATTTTTATTATATAATATTTATTTAAAAAAAAATAAATTAAACCATATGACACCTACAAAGTCTATTAAAGGGGTCACCTGTGGTGTTGTGGTTAGCGTAGAAACTTGCAATACTAAACGTCGTGGGTCCGCGTCCCGAGGTAACCCTTAGGATTTTTTAATTGGAGTAAAAAATCCTTGGCTAAACCATCCTTCGGATAGGTATAGTACGATGTCAGGTACTCGTTTAAGATCCCTATGCTAATTACATTTAGATACTCAAAATTTAGGACTCCCACTGTAGCATCAACCAATTAGCCTTAGTGGCATTAAGCGATGTTAATTAAACAAACACCCCAAAGAAGAGCTACAACCCTCAGTTTCATTTGCCACCCACGGATTGGGGGGCGGAGCGGGTGTGAAGTGATTACAGTTATTAATTCTATTCCTTACGCTCCAAGTTCAGCATCAGATAAATGAATATTATCATAAAAGTAAGTACCTACTAAGCAATGGCGTCAGTACATACAAGTACGTGTGGCTTAAATGACTATTGAAATGAAGTTAAAAAGAAAAAGATACCCTAGGCAAAGCGTGCAAGCTTCACCATTAGCCTAGCAATATTTTAATTACTATTCATTTTTTATTTGGATAATTCCTTCGCGAATTCCTCTGTAGTATGTTTTTTTTCTGCCTCGGTCATGGCTGGGCCGTAACCGAAACCGTGGGCTACAATGCCGATCTTGATTGCTTTCAATAACTGCAATGATAATTTCAACATTCGCCACTTATGATAATGTAGGTCGACCAGTACACATGTACCTGTGATAATTTTGACTATTTGAAAGTGAACCATGTCGATCGAAATAGCGTGGACACAGCCTAATGCATTTCCTTTACCTTTCTGAAGGTCTCAGTTACTAGTCTAGCATGCGGGCAATACATCGTGAATTGCAGGACTTCGTCAGTGGAAATTTTATTTAACAGTCTTGAAATTAACACGTTGACGCCGGCGTGTACTGCCTTATCGGACACCTTAATCAATCACAAAACTTTCCATGACTGTTGGGTAGGAATGAATTATTTATTTTATTATTGTTGGATTGTCAATACTGCATAATTCCCTTGAATAGGTCCCGTCCAATAAAGTGAAAAGTATTAAGCTCAACCGCCAATGAGCGAGGAGCATGAATTACAATGCTGGTGTAAATGCGTTAATTTATATCCTGTTTTTTAATCTCTTTTTTTTATTAATACTAGGCGTTTACCTTATACTTTGTATCGATGTATCAACAGCCGATACATCAATGTTATCCATGAATGATAACTGATCGATGGTGTAAATTGATGATTGAAAGAAAAATATCGGTGTTTTAAAAATTATTTTATTATATTTGTAGGTTTCCATGATTTGTTTCGAAAAAGCCCATTTGAGGAATTCAACCTTGTTAATCAGTCCTGACCAAGTCATTCCTTTTGTTTTTCCAGTTGTTTAGAAAACACTAAAAATCAAAAATACTAATAAAAAAGTAATGTTTATGGGAGGCCTGGATAATATTCTTGCATACACCGAGTTCAATATCAAAAGTAATCAACTAAATACCTCAAATGATTAGATTCATATCAAAATCTTTATCAATATTCATATTCTCATGAGCCATGAGTTTGGAATAATTATAAAAATCTTATCCAAGAGCCTTAATCCCATCATTATTTTCAATATTGTTTCAATTACATATCTGCATTTGATAAAAGAAAAGTCCAGATCGAAATAATCATGATATGACTTTATTATAATAACAAATTTTTGCTGCTACCTTGCATTTTGTTATTCAAGTATTTTGTTTAAATTAGGGCATTATGCGAGAGTTTTAGAAGGCAGTACTGCTTGAGTCGCTCTAGTCTTAAGATTATATAAATAGATAGGATAATTAGATTATATAAATATAAATATATTATACTAGCTGCATATACCGGTTTCACCCGGCGAATTTCATTTTTTAAATCTATAAATTCTGTAAAGTGAGACTTTTATCGACTCAAACAGTCGATTTCGTAAAAACCAATGTAAAGCGAGATCAAAACGATTTTTATAAAAATAAAGAATATACCCAGAGATTGGTTGAAGTTACGCAATTTTAATATGAACAGGTGTTCGCTCCTGGTATCAAAGAACCACTGAGCGAAATTAGGAGAATTTAGGACCAACGGTATGGATTTCTATAAAGAACAAACAGAATTTCATTTTTCTAATGAAACGGTCTATTTCGTAAAAAACCATTGTAATGCAAGATCATTAAGATTTTTATAACAATGAAGAATATCAGTTGAAGTTACACAATTTTAATATGGAAAGGTGTTCGCACCTGGTACGAAAGAACCACTGAGCGAAATTTGGAGAATTTAGGACAAACAGTATGGATTTCTATAAAGAACATACAAACAGAATTTCATCTTTATTTATATAGATAATTAGATTTCTATTAATCAGTTATTCCTAATAATTCTAAGATTTTATTTTTACTTCAGGTTCAAGTGATAAAGTTTCTGAGGCCGCGACTGGTTCGATCGACGGCTCTTCAGATGATTTGTCGCATGCCATTAGAAAAAACTTGAGTGATCATGAAACATCTTTGGTTCAGCATGCAAGGACGCTGAGGGCAAAGCCGTCCGAACTTCGGGAAATGAACTTCTGGTCCCCGACTTCTATGTAAATTTGTTATTTTTCAATCTTCAAAACACGTATGGAATAATCTTCACTACCCCTAATAATTGTTGTATTTATGATATTTTACTAATGTATAAAGTTTTTGTGCTATTGCAATTTGTATTATTGGCTTGTACACGTTATGGGTATCATAAAAATTTATATTTCGATGTAATCAGTTTTAGAAGTGCTGTATTTTAATTTTATTGCACGTTGTATGGCCTAATTCATTATATATGTATTATTATTTTTTTTTAACAAGGATATCATGAAAGACCTTAATTTAGTTAGCAATTTTTTTTTTTTTTCATTTGACTTAATCTTGGATCCCTATTTTCTGATCTAAGATGTATATATCATTTATTGTTTATTAGTTACTTTATTTTGGATTATGAAAGATATGTTCAATGGGCAAACATTTTGACAATCTTTTGCAATATAATTGGGGCTTGTTTTTTTTGTTGCATATGTCTTTGAAGTTAATATTAAATAATTCTGTAAAAAAAAAAAAAGAAGAAGAAAAATAGCAAATAATTATTTAGATTATTCTTTCATTTCACAGTAATATTAAGTTTTATCGTTTTTTTAATTGTAAATTTAGAATTATGGTGGATACTTTGTAAGTAAAGGATAATTTTTTGTATTAATGGATATTAAGTCAATTTATTAAGGAATTATATGTAATTATATTTTAAACTGAAGAAATTTAAATATCTATGAAACTCGACAGTATTATTTTCTATTTTTATTTAGCAATAGTCAAGATATTGTAATGAAATTGAGAAATATTTTGTAAATTACTTTCAAGTACCTTATGTCTTTGTAGATTTAGTTGTTTCATTTACAAAAAATATTTTTATTTTTCCTTTTCACTTTGGTATGTAATTAGACAAGTTGTAAATTTATTGTTCTGTTTAAGGTACTCATAGATACCAGTCTATTATGTTTCGTTTTTTTTTATAAAATTCATATATTGTCCTATTTTGAATAAAATGGTGGTGCCTCTAAATTATATTTTATTTATCCTAAAACTTTTTAAAACTCGTTTCCTTGTGTTTAAATAAAAAAAAAATTCAAAACAACCACTCATCTTCTACTAGTGACCGACCGAAACCAAAATTTTAGCTGAAACCGAAACCGAAACTGAATTTCGGCCATAGACCTAGTTTCGGGCCGAAACCGAAACTTATTTACGTGTCTATATATGATACATATAAGAGTGTAATATGTCTAGCTTAGCAATAATACTAATGAAAGCTTATAAAATAACACTAATTTGACTCAATCATTCATTTAATAAGTGAGCTGGTATACAAGAGTGGTAAAACAGGTGTATTAGTTAAGTTATAGGATGGAATCCCGGCCCCCTCCTAGTAAGGCTGGTCCCCGAGGGATGTTAGACCATACCCCCTTAACTGGTACAGCCCTAAAAGTTGAAATAATCTTGAAATAACAGTGTGATATTAATAAATATTCATATTATTATATATAAATAATAAATAATATAGTAAATCTTTCTATAATGAAGCCGATAGAATACAAAATGACGTCCAATTGAATACGTAAAGCTGTCTGTCAGAAGCTATTTAATCTACTAAGTCAGTTTTGGTTTCAAATAGTTAATCTAGTTTGAAAATTTATAGAATAGTTTTTGGTCGAAAACTTGCTTCTTCATGGTAAAAATTGAGACAATTTTTTGGGATGTTATTTGTGAACCGCTGGGGGAAAGGGGACTGCCAAGGTTGAAAAATTGGTTTTACTACTACCACCATTTGATGCAACTTCTAATGACAAGGTTACTGACTAAAATATTTTTTTCTATTTTGAGTTGAATCTGTGGACAAGTCGAATAATTTAAGCTTTAGTATTGTAATCTGTAATCTCTCTATAATCTAATGTTTGAAGGGTCCTCTAAGTCATCTATGAAGTAAGTGTTTAGCAAACTAACCATAAGGAAGATTTCAGAATTAAATCCACAGGGTGTCAATAACTAGTTTTTGCGCTTTTAATAATAGATATTGCCATATGGTGAAACTATTGAACTTTTGACCCAAAAAAACCTTTTGAGTCTTTATAAGGATAGGTAAAGAGGATTTAAGGGTGACAACACATTCAACGCCAACGCCATATTCTCTAGCTGAACCTGGTGGCCAGGGGGTTTTGGGTCATCATTGAGCCGGTACAGGCTCAGGCACAGAATCCACAAATTTCCTCGTTCTTGTCCCTAAAACTTTGTACACATAAACGCATTTTTTGTTCTTTTACTAATCCACTGTAACTGGATAATGTAATATAATTATAAAATGTAATATAAGTAGTGAGAATAGCTTTAAAAATAGATATTAAAAGCAAAATGAAAAACGAGGATACTTAAAAAAAAAATTAATTATAAAATACTTCTTTTAGATGGCCGTCCACTGGAATTTCTCTTCTTAGGTCCCATTTTCAATTTAATTAAATTAAAATTTAAAATAAAACAATTAAATTAACAAAAATCAGAGAAAACTTTAGAAATTCACAACTTCGACTATAATGCAGCTATCCGGAAACCAAAAACGCCGAAATGACCGTCATGGAGCAGTGCAAGTGGCTGACTAACTAAAGTAAAAACTTTCCTCCCTGGCCATCGCTTTTAAGTAGGAAAGGTAAAATATACCTGAGTGCAGCCCCGGGCTGTAGTTGGCCACCTGGGCTCGCCGCCGGGTACAGCTCAGGGCTGTACTTGGCGTTGAATGTGTTAAGGGTGCCAATAACTGTACGGTTTACCCTGTATTATTAATTTATTTGTACATTTTGCATTTATATGTGCATTTGACTCGAACCGATTTAATCATTTAAGGAGGACAATATCATATTTTTAAAAAACAAAGAAATAAATGAGCAAAACAATAGATTAAAATTATTTGTTAAATATTGCTAAATAGGCCATGACATTTTAAGTAACCACATAGGAAATTTTCAGTTAAATTTTAAGTCATTTGGACTACATCTCCTCGGGAACTTCTCTTAAGAGTAATACCGTAAATTTTTTTTAAGTTTCAATTTGATCCCTTTATAAGAAGTTTTTTTTTTTTTTTAATTTCACCACAGAAAGGATGTCAATAACTGTCCAGTTTACCCTACTAAATCCAATATTGGAGTTCCCATTTTCTGTACAGCAGATTATGAAAAATAAATAAATATAAATATTTTGGCAAAATAAATAAATAAATATTTTGGCAATATATTTTATATAAAATATTTGGCAAAATAAATAAATAAATATTTTGGAAGGAGAGGACCCAATGTAAAAAGTAAAATAAAAATGCGATTTTACGAATTTATCCAACTTAAACCAACAAAGTATTAAAGTAAATCGTCCTCGGTTTCCAGAAAGGCATTGGAGACAAACTTTACTACGAGAATTAGTAAATACACCTATCGATTCGCCTTCACAATATATTTACAAAAAGCAAAGCGCAATAAAAAACAAGCAAGCAGTAAAAAAACTCGACTGTTGATAAAATTTGGCCCCCCCCCCCCCAAAAAATGAAATAAGCAATAATGAAACAATAAGTACTGGGAACTCTTTAAATTTTAAAACACAAATACCTTATTACTTATGGAGATACACAAATATAAAAGCATACAAATGTGTGAAGTTGGGGGATAGCGTTTACAAATTATCGAAACACGTTGCTTTCTAATCTAAGTAAGTTCGTTAGCGAAAGTTGTGTGTTGCGCGTATCGCACCAGATTTTTACTTTCACTTACCTATTTTTGAAATATATAGTACGGGAAAGTATAGCGATCGTGAAAAATTTAGACTTCCGGGTTCCAACGGAAATACACGTTTTGTACGTGTATCGCAAATTATCGCACAAAGCAGAAAAAGTTCCTAATAAGGTAACAAGTGTAAGTTAAATATTCAATTTTACGTTAATTAATTTTAAATATGAATAAAAAGACGGCCTGCGGCTGTCATATCTTTGTTGATGTCCATAGAGTAGGAAAATATTAAATTATACCAATTTAGTTCATTTTCCGAGAGGTTTTAGCGTTTTAAATGAAGACATAAGTACGGGGTCAATTATCCCCGTGCCGCACTTGTGGATGGGCCACCTTTCACTTAACGTGTTAATATATAGGTAAGTTTAAGTAAAAAAATCCAGGGAAGGGCTGTATGGGACTGCAGCCCCCTCTCCCTTTACAATCGGCTGGATCCGCCCACGCTTACCGGTCTAAATACTTTAAAGAAGTTAGAAACAAGCGTTTTCATGAATGGAGTAAGGATATTGCGAAACCTTGAAACAGCCTTCCCCAAGCCGGCAATTTGCACTGAATCCGAGCGTTTCTAATGCCAGGCGTATGTACTTGGCCTGAATATTTCGGTGCCCTCGAAGAGGGCGTGTGAAGATATTGCGATTTGATCCGCTCTCCGGAGTAGCAATTAATATCGCAGTCGCGGAGAGGGCGTGGACGGGTCACGTGATCGCTTGGCGCAGTAGACTCTCAATGGCAATTTCCATCTGCCGAGGTTATCCGGGGTCAATGGCGCCCAAACGTAACCTCTGTCTAGTTTTATGTATCTTATGGATGTCAATGACGGAGAAATTTTCTGCGTGATGGCCGCATTTTTTATTTTTGTTTTGCCAACTGAATTGAACTCCTCGACTCCTTGAAAACACTCCGCGTTCTATATTGTATCATGTGCGTCACCAGCACCAAATGATTGTGGGGGGGGGCAGCTCAATATTTTCCTTCATAGGGTAGATAGAAATTCAAGGGGCTAAAAGTTGAAATAATAAGTCCTAGAAACAACTGTTGGGACACTTAATTCATTCTCCAACGATCTATTTTAAAGGTATTTATAGTCTCTTAAAACTTGTCAATTTATGCATCAATTATAAAATAGGGAGTCCTTAAGGCTTAATGTTGAAGTATGTGAGCCAAAATTTCTTGATTAAATTTTATCCATTTTTTTCTTCTGATCCCTGATCAAGGGCGTACCCAGGATCAAAAGTAGGGGGGGGGGGGCAAGCTAAAAACTAGGGGGGGGGGCAAGCTATGATCGTTTAGGTTGTAACACCTTACCGCGGAAAAGGTGAATGAAACTAAAATTATGTATAATTATATCAGTGCTTTATAAACCATGTTATTACAATTATTTGCTTGAAAAAAATGTATTCTATTATTGCTTCCAGTCTTCAAAGCCTAAAAAATTATTGCTTCCAGCCTTCCAGGGGGGGGCAGCTGCCCCCCCCCTGCCCCCCGCTGGGTACGCCTATGTCCCCGATCCCACTTATTTCATTGCTTTCCATCAAGTACTATAAGCTTCATCGAATTGAAAGTAGGATCAAGCTGCTTGATTTAAAAAAGAAATTGAAACCGATTCCGGGGGTAAAACTTTCTTAAAGAATTCATAAAACAAAACAGTTCAAGCTGAAATAAAAAATATATAATTCATCAAATATACAACACGCCTGGCTATGCTTTTAACAATAGATTGTTCTGTAATTAACTAATATTTTATATTTATACTTTGTTGGTTAAACTCGGATAAATTTGTAAAATCGCATTTTTATTTTATTTTTTACATTGGGTCCTCTCCTTCCAAAATATTGGGGGGGGGGGGCAGTCCCCTCTTACCAAAATATTGGGGGGACGCGTCCCCCCTGTCCCCCCGTCGGTGACGCCCGTGTAATGTATAATCAATTGTTAATTTGATTATTAATAAGATTTTAATTTATTAATTCTCAATGCTTTTTTACTATCACTTTCTGATAAATGAAATATAATATAAGGGAAAGTATTGCGGATCGTGAAAAATTTTGACTTCCAGTTTTCAACGGAAATGCACCTTTTGGAGTCTGATAAGTGAAAGTTGTGTTGGGCGCATTGCACCAGATTTTTTATTTTTATTTTTGTTATCGAATGTAATGTAAAGCTCTTATTTAAAAATAAATAACATCAAAATATATAAATTAATAGTGAATGTATATATTTTATATATATAAATTTGAAAAGATAAGGGATTGAGATATTATCAACTTTATTACCTTAAATTATCTTTTCAGACTTTATTTTATATTACATTTAAACCAGCCATAATTTAGTTTAGTTTACTTTAGATAAATATTCGTTCAACTGTCATGAGGTCATATAATGTAGACGATAAACTTGCTAATCTTAAAATGACAAAACTTTTGGCGCAAAAACCTCTCAATATAATAACTGATTGAATTATATTATTTCCTTGTGATATTTTTCTAATCATGTACATCTAGTTATCATAAAACAGTCACCGAACGGGACATATATCATGTCTATAATGAATGATAACATTGTCAGACGATCAAATTTTATCGTCTTGTAATTTTTTTATTTAAAATAATTACCTCTGTGGTGCGTATTTAATTGATAGATAATACTATTTCGACGTATATTAACTTTGCCGATAATAGTTGTATATATTAGATAAAATTAAAATTGTAATACAATAATAGAACGTAATAAAACAATGATTAAATATACAAATGTTGATATTAATATCTTATTGCAGAAAACGAAACTATCAAGTGGAACGAGTCGCGAATGAACGACTAAGCTTTAATTATGTTAAAGGCCTCTTTAATTATATTTGCCACTGATTACAGTTATTTATATATATATATATATTTTTTTTAAATGCCCTTTTTGAGAAAATTAAAATTAAAATTTTTTACATTTAGTTTTAAGAAACATTTTCCAGTACCACCTATACATTGTTGTATATCATACGAAACGGCATGAAATGCACTGTTAAACGACACCAATCTCATAGTCTTAGTCAAATTTGGAAAACATCTACAGCTATTTTTAGTCATGATTTTTTATAGTTCTGAACCTATTTTTGAGGGCTTTAGAAATCAATAATTCAAAAGCGGGTAGACATATCTCATTAATATTTCAAAATTGTTTTAGTAGATACAAGTAGTACACATATCCCAAATTTCAAGAAAATCTGAGATGGTGAGGTTCAAAATGATATATTTTTGTATTGATTTGACGTGGAATTGTCCTTCCACGAATCTCTGTTATACTACAGATGGGACAATTCAATTTAAAAGTTTTCACTTTCTGATTGGATTGGCGTTTGCTATGACTATCAATAAGTCCCAAGGGAAAAGGATGTCTGTTTGTGGCTTAGATTTGAGCACACCATGTTTTTCACACGGATAATTCTATGTAGGGACGTACGATACCAACAAAGTATCGATACCAATACAAGTACTTTCATCAAATATTCGATACCACCAAGGTATCGAAAGAAAAGTATCGATACTTATGAGTACTCATATAAAGTACTAACAATATTATAAATAAAAAATCTGGTGCGTGCGCGCAACACACAACTTTCACTTACCAACTTACTTAGATTAGAAATTGACGTGTTTTGCTAAATATCATTTCCCAAAGTCACACATTTTTCTACATTCATATCTTATTTTTGTTAATCGTTAAAGCCGTTTTTGAGTAAATTAAAAAAAACCCGTGAAAATGATACAAAATTTATTAAGTAAAGTCCCCCCTCCCGTAGATCAATTTTGATGAAATTTTTACAGTCATATCTCGGGCATATAAATACATCAAATACCAAGTTTGATCAAAATCGTTAAAACCGTTTTTGAGTAAATAAAAAAAACACGTGAAAATGATACAAAATTTATTAAGTAAAGTCCCTCCTCCGGTTGACCAATTGTGATGAAATGTTGGTTATCACATCTTTGGCATATAAATACATCAAATACCAAGTTTGATAAAAATCGTTAAAACCGTTTTTGAGTAAATAAAAAAAAAACATGTGAAATGATACAAAATTGATTAAGTAAAGTCCCCCCTCTGGTTGATCAATTTTGATGAAATTTTTACAGTCATATTTCAGGCATATAAATAGATCAAATACTCAGTTTAATCAAAATCGTTAGAGCCGTTTTTGAGAAAATCGAAAAAAACTTAAAAAGTTATTAAATAAAGTACCCCCTCCCTTTGAGCAAATTTGATGAAATTTTTGCTGTCACATCGCGGGCTTATACATACTCTAAATACTCAATTTCAGGTTCGCACGGTTTATAGTTTTTGAGCTAGTCTGTTCACACACACACACACAGACACACAGACACACAGACACACACACACACAGACCATTTCGCGGGACTTGGTTATTTTGACTCAGGGGACCCCAAAACGTGTATTTCCGTTGAAAACCGGAAGTCGAAAATTTTCACGATCGCAATACTTCCACTTACTATATATTTCATATATAGGTAAGTGAAAGTAAAATATAGTTAGTACTAGCTACGCTATACCATTAATTAAATTTCATGTTTTTATAAGTTATTAATTATAAGATTGGTTTTAGGGCCCTTTATATCAAATAAAATTGTATTTACTTACTACATTTATATTTTAATAAATACTCGGGGATGATTGATAGTCAGGAATTTTAGACATAAAACTTTTTCTTTATTTAATCGTTTCGATCCAAAATGGGGGTTCTTCATCAGGGCTAAAACGAAACAAATACTTGAGTATAAAATATAAGACAACTTCATGACTATCAGTCATCTCCGAGAATCTTATAGAAAAACAGTCGACTCAATACCGATGACGGTACTGATTCAAGTATTTTTTGTTCTAATATATTCAAGTAATTTATATTCGAATATAATTAAATATTCCATATCAGGTCGATTAAGTTAAATTAAGGAACTCGATAAATAAAATTAAATGCCAACAGTTGCAATGTTTGATTACTGGATCCGTTTTCAAAGGGGCTCTCAACGCATTTAAATATCGGGATACTTTATCCTGGAAATCACCTTTACTTATAATCTTTTTTTCATGCAAAAGTTCCTTATGATGTTTCCAAAAATCGTAGGCTTCTGCACTGAAACCTGGGTATATGTCTTCCTCAGATGAGCTAGACTGAGTGGAAAGTATTTTGGAGGACAATTTTTTTAATCATTACGCTCTAGTAATTTTTCGATACTAACTTTCAGTATCGATACCAGTATTCATACTTGAATCATTGGTATATCGATTCAAGTATATCGATCGGTATCGTACGTCCCTAATTATATGTGGAATGCTCTCGAGTGGGTAAACCATCCAGTTTGTTTGTGTTAGCTAAAGTTGGCTGTTAACCTGATCTGATTGTATAAATATGTAGTATCTAGGATGACAAAACTTTTGGCGCAGAAACCTCGTGTCATAATTAATCGAATTATACAATTTCCTTGTGATTTTACTTACCACATATCATGTCCACAGTGAATGATGCGTGGTTAGACGATCAAATTTTATCGTCTACTAATCTTTTCTTTTTTACTGTACTACATGGATTACCCTCATGTTCCAATGGCTTCAACTCGAAAACGGCTACTATAAATGTGAAAGTTACTATTTTTTTTTTTTTTTTGGGTAATCAAATATGAAGTTTCAACTGAATTCCCTATTTTACTATGGTACAAGTGCAACAGGCACATAGTAAAGTAGGGTATCACAGACTAAGGAAATCAGTCTGTGATCACAAATAGTCTAATACTGAGGTAGATAGAGCCACTGGAACTAATTGTAATTCAAAAGTAGCCCTCTACCTGCGTTAAAAAGATCACCCCCTCCATAAAAGAATATAATTGTGATGATTGCGCCTTACAGGAACCGATCTATTAATACTGTTGTGACTATATTCTAGCATTTTAAGTTATAACCATCTTCTTGCTGACGTGCTATATATACCTTAATCGGAATTTAGTGTATTGTAATATCAGTAAAAAATAATATTTCGGTTGACCCATGGTTACCACATATTTCGACTTAATATAACTGAATGTCTTCTGCTACGGGTCATTCCATATCAAGTGGTCCAAAGTGGTTGCTCGATCATTTTAGAAAAAAATTATAATTTTACCACCAATTACGTATGGAATCAGTAGTTGAAATCAATTTAAAAAAAAAAATTAGGATCAACCGTTTCAAAATAAGACTAATAATTCATAAACAATTGTTTTCCTTAAACTCTGTTCTATATTTCGTGTTCTCTTTATTATTTCAATATTTTTCAGTCCAATACTTGAAAAATGCTATTTTTATACTATACTATAAAAATGCTATAGCTAAAAAATTGTTGCTAAAACAACTGCTTTAAATTCTCAAAACACCATTTTTGAGGGTAAGTTTTGGGTTTAAGGGCATGTACGCCAAAGCTGATTTTTGGCATGATAATAAACCTAACTAAGTAGCTTTCATTATCCTTTTATTCCTTAACCCTTATATTCTTTTATGAATTTTTAAACTTCACATTTTTTAATTATTTGTTAACTTTAGGCTCCAATATCTCTGGCGTGCTTGTTGATAAAAATCTCACCCTTTTACATGTTATACTTAAATGCAACATAAATCAACTGTAAGAAATTTCAACCATGTATATTTGAGTACATCGGTAGCTACGAATTTTTGAAAATAATCATTTTCGTGCTTATTAAACAATGAAGAAAAACTTATTTTCTCAAGATTGGTAACTAAGTCATAGACTTAGTTTTTTTAATAGCACTTTTCAAGTATTGGTCTTCAAAATATTCAAATAATAAAGAGAACACGAAATATAGAACAGAATTTAAGGAAAACAGTTGTGTTTGAATTATTAGTCTATGACTTACCATTTTCGAGAAAATGAGTTTTTCTACATTGTTTAATAAGCACGAAAATGACTATTTTCAAAATATCGTAGCTACCAATGTACTCAAATATACAGGTTGAAATTTCTTGCAGTAGGATTATGTTGCATGTAAGCATAACATGTAAAAAAAATAGATTTTTATCAACTGGTCCACCAGAGATATTAGAGCCTAAAGTTAACATAAAATGAAAAAGTCTGAACTTTAAAAATTCATAAAAAAATTAGTTAAAGAATATACGGGTTAAGAGTACTTTTAATGAAAGCTACTTAGTTAGGTTTATTATCATGCCAAAAAGCAGCTTTGGCGTACATGCCCTTAAACCCAAAACTTACCCTCAAAAATGATGTTTTGAGAATTTAAAGCAGTTGTTTTCAATAGCACTTTTCAAGTATTGGACTGCAAAATATTCAAATAATAAAGAGAACCGAAATATAGAACAGAGTTTAAGGAAAACATTTGTTTTTGAATTATTAGTCTATGACTTACCAGTCTTGAGAAAATGAGTTTTCTGTGAGAGCTTAAAAACTCAAAAATCGGCCTGAAAGATGAAACAAAAATGGCTGCCATTTTGAAACGGTTGATCCTAATTTTTTTTTTTAAATTGATTTGAACTTCTAATTTCATATGTAATTGGTGGTATGATTGGTCATATGTAATATAATTTTTTTCTGAAATGATCGAGCAACCACTTTGGACCACATGGTATGGACCCCTACGTCTAATGATGCCATATCTTTCTTTCCCCAAATCACAGTGACATAACACATCAGATGTGGCAGAACCCATGCTGCGAGTGGCAAAGTAATCCATCACAAGATGACTAAGATATTTCTCAAGGAAGCCGTATGTTAGCAGTTGCCTAACCAGCCCCGCCCAGTAGTACCAGCTGTTATATATATATATATATATATATATACATACCATATACTAATCCGTCGATAGAATGCATCCATAATAACCATTTTATAAAGCCATTTTGAAATTAATAAATATAATTAACGGAACAAATCTACGATATAATAGTTGTTTGTTTAACGTCACTTGCAACTAAGGCTGATCGGACGATGCTACAGTGGAAGTCCTAAATTTTGCCTATCCATGTATAATTAGGCTAGGGATTTTTAAAGAGTACCTGAGATCTTACAGGCTGGGGACCTCCATTTTACGTCCTTTCCGAGGGACGGCGTAGCCAAGGATTTTTTACTTTAAAAAATCCTAGAGCCTCCGCGGGACGCGACACCGCGACCTTCAGTATTGTTGGCTGGTATGCTAACCACTACATCACAGGTGGCCACGCTTTATTGTAATTACAACTCTTATATACAATATAATTTCATATATTCTATCCCCTCCTACGTTTTATGCTAAGTACAAGAATAATTAAAACTAGTTGCTGAAACATTTCGCAAGACCAAGATCGGATAATCACCTAGACCTCGCCCACGAAATGATAATAAAATGGTAATCAGATCATTTCGTGAGAGACTGCTCTGATTCAAAACATTTTTTAAAAACTTGTTTTTTTTCAACGTCTTATCTTCCAATTTTCGTCTACTATCTCTATAAAAAAACCTCTTATAGCCCGCGATAGTGATGAATCGTGAAGTATTTTAATAATCGGAGAAAGCAGGGAAATGAAGAAACTTTAATTGATACCACTTAAAAATCGCTTTTTTTTGGTTATACCAGTCTTGCGTTAGACGAACAGTAACCTCCCTTCATTTATATCCACTAGTGATTCATAATAATTTTTATTTATATTTTTATCATAACAATATTTCAAAAATTACGTGTGTTAAACAAGTTTTATTTTACTGAAATTGTTTTATGGAAATGTGCGACGTAGTTTTTTTTTTCCTGCGGCCTTGCCACAGTTCAATGTGCGCCTTACCATATGCTTGTTTTCTTTGATTCAGTTGTTCGTCATTGTTTATTTCAGTATCTATAACCTATATTTAGACGTTGCAGTTCGGCGTATCTATGCTATCCTTATTTCTACGATTTTTATTTAAACATTTACGTAAATATTGTTGAGTAATATGTTATCTTAGCAGAACAAATAACGTATATAGTCAATTATTTTCCTTATTAATTTATAAATAGAAATTGGTCTAGATTTCCTTAAACTTTAAGGAAAAGTTAGGTTTTAATCTAATGATCTTTTAACATATTGACTTACATCACAATCCACATGATAAGTAAAATATGATAAAGTTGTTCTGATAAATCAACTATAAAAAACTAAAAATTATGTTTCATCTAACGTAAATGAAATTGGAGTATCATTTAACACTTTCACGCCAGGATTTACAACCGGTGGCCGCGCTAGACTAACGCTTTGGACACTTAAGTCAAACACAAAACTTTCCACGACTGTTGTGTATTAGGTAGGACTGTATTATTTATTTTATTATTGTTGGATGTCAATACTGCATAATGGCATGGAATAATACACACGAACGAGAAGCATTGAGTTCAGCCGCCAATGGGTAAAGAGCATGAATGACAGTTGACCTGAACGTGTTAATAGAGGACAATATTAAAAATAAAACATAAAAATCAGTTTTCTGCTCATCTAGTCTTCTGCCAATATCTCTTGTTTTAATTTGGGTCATCAAATAATTAAAAATAATGAATTAATCTATTCTTTTACTTAAAATTATAGATAGATGTTTTTTCTCCTATTACTGACACTCATGCACCATTTACTTGGATATGAGGGTTCAAGACTCCCTTGCATAGTTAAGAATGGAGAGGAATGTGTTTTTTGAGACAGTTGGGGACACATGAATATCATCTGCTTCATTATCACTACCCATTGCAGTGAAAGTTTTTCAAAGTCATTAATCTTTATTAGGTAAATAAGTTAATTTGAAATACTTGAGCATCACTTTTATTTCAAAAACTGAAAGGAAAATCGTCATCAACGTAATGTCACAATCACAGCTCATAGAAGCTCAGATTAATCTTTTCGTAATCAGAAATCAAAAATTGTATTTGTGCAAGAACCGGTGTTCTTTATATAATCACAGTTTTAGTGATTATAGTGCATCGTCTATTATGACAGTGACAGTATTGTGACAGTGCATCACAGTTACTAAAACTGTGTTTATATAACAATATTTGTAATGCAAGTACATTCAGTCATATATTTAGCTTTTATATTTCCATCTGCAATCTTCGATACACCGCACACGCGGATCTTCTTTTTTGCGGACATAAATGAGGTGATGTATTTTTACTGTAGGGTTTTCAATGAGGTCTATGTCTTTCAATATTTGTTCTTTATCTATTCTTCTTCTGGAAAGAAGAAAAAGACGACAATTTGCATTACCTCACCGTTGAGAGATTTCACGGTCTTTGGAAAAGGCTTTGGCAAACTGAGAATACGGCTGAATTTTTTTGGTGCTGATAAATTATTAGGTTTTATAGTCTAACAAGCTGAATATGAACAGCAGCTTCTAGAGTGTCCTTGAAAGGGCTTAGTTGTGAGTGATTTTGGTAGGTTTAGGGATTGCAACTTCGTCTTCCAGTGGTCTGTTCCTTATGCACCAACTTCCCTGTTTATTTCTGGGACCGAAAGGGACGTACAGTGGTTGTAGCGTAGAGTGGATACTATTTGGGAGCAATGCTTAGATGTCTTTGAGGTGTGCTTATCTGATAAGGGTATCTGCAGATTTAAGATTGCTTCTTATAAAGGGATCGTGAAAATACATTGGAGGAGATGTCAGCAACTGGGTATAATCACTGTCAGTATCTGGTGTGTGAGCACTCCAATTACTGACACCCCCAAAACCAGTTACTATCACCCCCTGTCAGGAATCGGATCCCTTCCTTTTTTTAAAAAACGGAAAGCACCATTGTTTTCCGTTCAAAAACTACCTAATTAGGCATTATAACTAAATTTCTTTATAATTCCCAATTACTAACACAAGTGTCAGTAATTGGGTAAAGGCACGTTTTTGGATACCCATATCCTGACATCCCCAAAATATGTATTATTATTGGAAATTCACATTAGAAAAAAGTATTTTTATTATCTAACATCATTATTAGAGTGCTACAAACAGAATTCAAGAGGAAAACTGAAAAAGAAATGGTTATATAAGCCAAAATAGCTACTTACCTTCTTAGCAAAAACCTTAACGATCGGGCAGCTGAAGGTATAGTGAGCATAAAGCTTCATTCCCGCCCCCCTTATTAGTCAATTCTGACTTGATTTTGGTGGAAATCATTGGCAGATTAATATAGTTTTGATTGACCGAAATTTCAATTTGCTAGGTTGCCTTAAATGCTTGTTTTTCAAGGAAGAAGGAGCAAGTGTCAACTGGGGCAGTGTCAGCAATTGGTGCCTTTACCCTAGGTGTTAACTGAACCGAGTGGTTCAGTAAAATCTTTACTCTGGTCAAGGTATAAGTTATTAAGTAAAAAAAAAAAAGAATTTTCTGATGGATTAATGTGTTAAAGAAAAATAAACTAAACATGAAAAATAAACTGACAACATATAACTGGTGTAATAATTTGTTTGAATATAACAGAATAAAATAATTATTAATGAAATTAAAATAAAAGGAACCATCTACAATGAAGCAAATAAACAAAATAATAAAATAAATAAAGTGTTTAAATTAAAAAACGCTCCATAATGTCAGTGACAAAATTAACAAAATAAAGAAAAATATTTAAACAAAAAAGAAAAGGATCTTATCTGGAGAAATGATTTTGAATGGCCCTTGGGCCCATGCATTTAACTGATGGTGATAAGGTGATTTCTTAGCAAAAGTCCTGGGCTTCGCTAAAAAAAATGCGTGCTCCTGACCTATTCACCTACAGTTGCCTGGCAACACTGTTCACCTATAGTTGCCTAGAAGAAGAAGTTTTTTAACTAGCTAGATATCCTACCAAATCTCCAAACATCCATTTCCATCGATAGAAGTTTTCTAGCTGAATTTGTCTATAATAATAGAAGATAAATAGGGAAAACAAACAAACAAAGTATGCTAAACAAATTTACATTTTATTGGGACAATAAATAGAACTTTGGTAGGGTTGAAGGGGTTGACTTAGAGAGCGTAGTGGACGATGGGGCTGTCGTAGGTGACGTGGGCGACGGTGGGGGCGGCGGAGTAGGCGACGCCGAGGAGGCCGTGGGCGGCGACGGCTGGGGCGGTGGCGTAAGCTGGAGCGTAAGCCTTGGCTACGACTGGAGCGGCGTGGTAAGCGGCCACTGCTGGAGCGTAGGTCTTAGCTACGACTGGAGCGTGGTAGGTGGAGACTGCTGGAGCGGCGGCGTAGGTGGCGACTGCTGGAGCGTAAGCCTTGGCTACGACTGGAGCGGCGGCGTAGGTAGCGGCGTAGGCTGGAGCGTGGTAGGTGGCGGCCAATGGGGTGTAGTACCTGGCGTCGTTGGTGATCCTGGTGTCACTCTTGCGGACGCTGGAGAAGGCGGTGTCCACTGCCTTGGAGTACTGGGAGATGGCGGAGGATCCGTCGGCCGACCTGAGGGTGGACTGGGAGCTGGAGCCGATGGCGGTGCTGGCCACTCCGTAGGTGACTGGAGCGAGGTAGCCGGCCTGGGCGGCAGCCACGGCGGCGGCGAAGATGAGGACCTGTCCAAGAAGTGGAAGGAATTAGTACCATTAGTGGTGTTAGAATGTTCTGCTCCGACTGTCCGAAATGGTTTTGGTATAGTCTTATTATTAGTATTTTGTTATTTGTTTAATTAACGTCACATTGTGCTACTAAGGCCCATAAATTTCTCGGATGATACGTAGGAAGCAGAAATAAATACATATAAAATTGTTATTAAGCATTGGGGCAAATATTTAAACTGGTGTATTTAAGAACATTCACATATTCTGATAAGCGAGTTCCTCCAAGTAGCGTCTAACACTAATTATAAGATAGCAGTATTTTATTTTAAATAAGTTAACTTTGTTTTTACTTTCATTTACCTATATATGAAATATATAGTAAGTGGAAGTATTGCGAACGTGAAACATTTCCACTTCCGGTTTTTAACGGAAGTACACGTTTTGGGGCCCCCTGAGTCGAAATGACCAAGTCCCGCGAAATGGTCTGTGTGTGTGTGAACAGACTACCACTCAAAAACTATAAACCGTGGGAACCTGAAATTGGGTATTTAGTGTATGTATATGCCCGCGATGTGACAGCAAAAAATTCATCAAAATTTCTCAAAGGGAGGGGGTACTTTATTTAACAACTTTTTACGTTTTTTTAGATTTTCTCAAAAACGGCTCTAACGATTTTGATTAAACTGAGTATGTGATCTATTTATATGCCCGAGATATGACTGTAAACATTTCATCAATATTGATTAACCGGAGGGGGGACTTTACTGAATAAATTTTGTATCATTTTTACGTATTTTTTTTGTTTACTCAAAAACGGCTTTAACGATTTTGATCAAACTTGGTATTTGATGTATTTATATGCCAAAGATGTGATAACCAACATTTCATCACAATTGATCAACCGGAGGGGGGAATTTACTTAATAAATTTTGTATCATTTTCACGTGTTTTTTTTATTTACTCAAAAACGGTTTTAACGATTTTGATCAAACTTGGTATTTAATGTATTTATATGCCCGAGATATGACTGTAAAAATTTCATCAAAATTGATCTACGGGAGGGGGGACTTTACTTAATAAATTTTGTATCATTTTCACGGGTTTTTTTTATTTACTCAAAAACGGCTTTAACGATTAACAAAAATAAGATATGAATGTAGAAAAATGTGTGACTTTGGGAAATGATATTTAGCAAAACACGTCAATTTCTAATCTAAGTAAGTTGGTAAGTGAAAGTTGTGTGTTGCGCGCACGCACCAGATTTTTTTGTTTAATGCCCAAGTAATGCTGCTATGGCTAATCGGACGATGTTATTATAGCAGGATTCGTAAATTTTGGTATATCCTGACATCGTACAGGCTCGGGACCTCCACTTTACGTCCTATTCAAGGGACGGCATAGGCAAGGAGTTTTTACTTGCTTTGAAAAAATTCTAAGGCAAACGCGGGATGCTAATCTGCGACCTTTTGTATTGTAGGCTGCTATGCTAACCACTATACTACTGGTGACCCCAATTTTAACGTTTTTTTTTTGTAATGATCTTGTATCAAAGTAATTACAATTAATTTTTAATGAATATCGTAAAGAACTTTTCTTTGACAAATACAAAATATTATACCAAGTGTAGTACTTTTCTTTTTATAAAAATATTGTGGGCGTATTGTATCTAGAGGTTTGTTCCAACAAACAGTCATGGACTAACTATAATGCCCATACTCTTTTGATTCTAAGTTTAGTTTAAGGCATAAGTTTAGTGTTAGGAATAAGGACAGGGGTCTTCAACGAATACGTGACATCGTATAGGCTCGGGAGATCCATTTTGCGTTTAATCCGAGGGACGGCATAGTCGAGGATATTTTACTCCCTTTAAAAAATCCTATCGCCATAGGGCATGAATAGGTGTCGACTCAAATCGACTTATTACTTCAGATAGCCAAAGAAATAGTACTACATCCAACATATTTTTGTTTGTAATCATAAAACAAATTAAAAAAGCCATACTTCGTGCGTGTCATCTTTGGTCAGAATGACCCATATACGGAATCATTTGAGGCTATATCAGGTTCATTCATTATATTTTTACATAAATGTGATTAATTAATATAAACTTGTTCTACTAATTTGACCTACTTGCCGTAACACTCGCTCCCCGGCATCAACAAAATTGTTTTAAAATCCCTTTATCATTATTATTTCAGGGAATATATCTGAACTTTTCGAGAAAAATATTGACATAAAATTGGAATATTCAAAAGCAGGATGTATATAAATATTTACATATAGTACACAAGTACACAAGCCCTTAACAACTTATTTTATATCCTTCTGTCCTGATTGGACAATACAAAGTTCAAAATTTTGGAAATAGACTCACATTTTTCCAAAGAAGGGAATGGACCCAAAGGTAGACAATTTTCGGGTAATTCAATTTGGGGAAACTTAAGCGAGGAAAACAGACTGTAATGGCAACGCTCATTACATAAAGTATTTCAATTTTTTTTTAGCAGGTCATGCAGCATTGCTCTTGATGGTGGGAGGTTGAGGGAGGACCTAGTGTTATATTGTTATAATAATTACGAAATATTGGATACAATACTTTATACAAGATATAATACTTTAAAAATACTTTATTGGGATAGCCACTGATAACCACTTGATAGCACGAAGCTGGAGTCTTCAAAAGCTGAGTGCCGGATTTTTTCTTTCCACAACTGCATATAGTTTGTTTATTTATCAGGGTATTTAACGTAACTTTGTGCTACAATGGCCAATCGGGTGATGCTACAGTGGAAGTCCTATATTTCGCATTTTCAGTTATAAATAAGATAGACGGTCTGTAACGAGTACCTGTCATCGCACAGGCTCGGGTTCTGCATCCTCTCCGAACAATATTTTACTCCCTTTGTGGTTGTTCGTATGTCTAACGTCACTTTATGCCATTAAGGCTGATTGGACGATGATACAGTGGGAGTCCTAAATTTTGCTTATCCAGGTATAATTAGGACAAGGGTCTTTAATGAGTACCCGTCATCCACAGGCATGGGACCTCCATTTTTCTTCCTATCGAGGGACGGCATAACCAAGGATTTTTTACTCCCATTAAAAAATCCTAGGGCCACCACGGGACGCGAACCCGCAACCTTTAGTATTGTAAGTTGCTATGCTACCCACTACACCACTGGTGGCCCCTTTACTCCCTTTAAAAATCCTAAGGACAACAACTGGGCTATGTACCCGCTAACTTAACCATAGAAATTTGGCTATGCTCGCAATAGTACACCGCAGTATATGCTATTTATGGAATTTTTTTTTCGAGTAATAAGTTAATTTTTCGTTATTTGAAAAGAGGTTGATTATCAACATGATGGCTCAATCATTGAATTAAATAAATCATTAAGGGAGAAATGGCTTACGGAGGAAAATTAATTTTTGAGCAATAATATTTAAATAACCATTGAAGGTTTATATTGAGTGAATTAAGTTTTACAAGCAAAATATTTTTTTTACTATTTTTAAAAGATAACTCTGACATATTACTACCGATTTAGGAATCGAGAACTCGTAGAGATTTCTAGAGAACTAACCAACTTTCTTGATACCACTTCCCTCTAACTTCGAACGTTCCAACCGAACTGAACTTACCTTGAGAGACATGTTGAGTTGGTGAAGTGGTGTGGACACTGTGCTGCTTGATAGGTACCTCGGTGTATATATATGGGATAGGAAAGGGTTTTGTGGGCTGGGTTCTTAGTGTCGAAACCTTGCGGCAAGGTCGAAACGTCTGAGAGAGGCTGGCGATTATTGGAATCGATCTCTGGTAATTAGGCAAGGTTCATCGAGGAAGAAGGAGAGGATGAGAGAGGAAGAAGGCGGAAGTAGAATAAGAGACGTAGATGAAGATGGTCCCTGAATAATGGATAATAGGATGTATGAATGGATGTGTTTGCTTTCAGAATTTTTAGAAAAATGCGTATATATTTTTAATTTATTCAATAACATATAGGCCAGTAGAATAAGACCTTGTAAGAATGAATGATGTGATTAACGTTAGAAAGCAGAAGACTGACGTCAATAAGAGTATGATTGGATTCTATCGGCGTAAGACAAAAGCAAAACAAATCAGATATTTTTTAAGTTATTGACTTTTAATTCCGAAAAGAAAAATTTATAATTTTAAGAATTAAATTATACTAAAAAGAGCACACAATATTATAAGTTCGGTTTACAATTGAGGCGTAGAATTCCAAAACCAGCCAAGTCCATTTCCAGATTTTTATTTTTTTTAAAATAGTTTTTCTATTAGATTATCATTAGGTGGAAGGATTTCTTCCAAAACAGGTTAAATCATATTGAAAACGGCCCTACAAAAATAAGCTCTGTTCCAAATCCAGCCAGGTAATCAAATAGAAAAACAATTAAAAATAAAATAAAAAATAAAAATCTGGAAATTGGACTTGGCTGGTTTTGGAATTCTACGCATCAATTTTTGTGGAAATTGACGTTATAAAACTGGACATCCCAAAGAATTTTACTACAAAAAAAAAAAAAAAAATACCCCAACTCCAAACCTTAAAAATTACTTTTATAATTCTTATATACAATAAATGAGCTCGTTATCATTATAATAAGCTCTCGATTTTTAAAGTTATTGACTTATAATTTCGAAACGATGCATACTAGAGAAAAATTTATAATTTTAAGAATTTAATGATATTTTAATCCTACGTAGAAAAAACAGAAAATTATAAGTTCGTTTTAAAATTATAGTGGAAATCGACGTTATAAAACCGGCCATGCTTAATTAATAATTATAATAATAATAACCTTTTATTATGTACAATTAAGAATAAATATAAATAAAAATTAACATAAATTCAATGAATACTTATCTTCTTTGTATACATGCCTTCCCCATGTCATTAGATATAATCTATAAGAATTTATACGATATAGTCTTTATTATTTGGGGGAGTAATGGTCTACCCAGCCCCACTGTAAATTTCGTATGTTATTATTTGATGATTATTAATAGTTATATTTGTTTATATTGTATATTATATTTAAATTTACATACTCACTAATCCGATTTAGATTACAGATACAATGAATCGATTACAGATACAATGAATCATATTTGGCTTATAGATATTCATTATTTAATAGATAAAATAATAAATGTATGAATATTTATAGATATTCATTATTTATTATATAAAAAAATAAATTAATTATTTATTATATATACCTATTATATAGTGGAGGGAGAAATGTAAACCGATGGGGTTCCAGTTAAAAGAAGGTGTATCCCTCTATAATTTATCATTTGCGGACAACAAAGTCATCATTGCTCAGGATACAGAAGATGCTGGATACATGTTAAGAAAGCTTAATGATGAATACAAAAAATGGGGCTAACCATTAATGCTGAGAAGACAGAATTCATGTCATCCAGCAGTGAGGACAAGGAACCGTACCCAGGACTCTGAAAAGAGTCAGACATTTTAAATTAAATAATTAAATTGGATGGCTCGTGTGATAAAGAGATCAAGAGGAGAATTTCGGACCATATCGATGCTTAATTCAATACTGTGGAACAAAAAAATTTATAAAAGTATTGTATTAATTATAATGAAATATGGGACTGAAACCTGGACTATAAAGGGCAGTCTTCGGAAGAAACTTCTGGCCACCGAAATGGCGCCGGGCCACAGGAATATCCAGAATGGAAAAGGTGAGAAACGAAAAAATTAGAGAAAAAAAGTTGACAAGAACATTCTGGAGGAAATAGAAAAAAAAAAAAATGGCTGGAATGGTTTGGTCATTTGAAAAGGATGCCCGAAGAAAGACTGATGCCAAATGTTGTCCATTCCTGGAAAATAGATGGAAGGAGAAGACGAGGCAGACCAAGGAAGACCTGGGGTAACGAAATGGAAGATTCCTTGATGGGGCATGGTCTACGAGAAGAATGGGCCACTGATCGAAAAATCTGGAAGGAGGCCATAGACAATATATAGGTTAAGGAAACCCACCAGTGGTGGAAGAAAAAAAAAATAAAAAAAAATTTACCTGTTTAAAATATTCAGATTATATTTTATACTTTTTTTTTTTGTATTTGTGATAATAAGGTATGTTTCGGATAGCTATGTGACTCGATCTCCAGAGCAAGATTAACTCTCCAGTACATCGCACCCTATTTTTAGTTTGAATTAGAACAGTCTAGAAGGTTCCCGATAAGCGTAGAAGAACTGTAACTGTTCTAAAAAAAAATCTAGAACTCTTTTCGATCAAATGTTCTGCGTTTCACGTTAAAATATATAGATAACTATAAGAATTTCAAAAAATAAATAAATATTCATAATAAATTACTCGCTGAGTAACCAAGTCTAAAAATCTCTGGGACGTTCTACATAACAAATGTGAAAGTCAGGGGACACACTTCCTCTTCGGTCAATGCGAAATTAGTTTGGAGGGAGAGGAATTGTGGACACTTACTGAAGTATTCAGATATAGGTTAATTTAGAGATTGGTTTTTTGGCTGAATACAAAAGATAGAAACTTTGTATAGAAAAAACTATGAAATTTAAAACAAAAAATTAAATTTACTAATTGTTACTATAAATACATGGTAAAAACACTATTTAAAGAATTAAATATTTACATTGTTGATGTTATAGTCGTAATAGATGTCCAGTATTAAAAAAAAGAATGAAAATTTAAAAAATATGGAAGGCGCAATTGGATTACTAAGAAGTAAACTTTGAAAAAAGGGAATAAAAATCTATTTCGTTGTTTTCAGGATTCCGCTTTAGGTCGATGTAATTCTGAAAAAATTATTCGGTCTTCATGCAAACTACCCTTTTAGACCTTTTGGGCACAAAAAAATGGCTTCAATGTCAGCACACTCAGAAACATTCAAAAACTTTTATTAAAAACACAAAAACAAAAATATACTTTTTAAAATAATTATAATGGAAGATAAAAGATTCAACACGAGAAAAGATTGAATCCAGGGAGGTTTTTGAAATATTTCTGTTCTTCCACTGTTACGTTCAATTAATAACCGATATTTTTCCATCACATCTTAACAAGAGTGATATTTCGTAATTTAGATCATTCGACGAACATTTTCTGAAATCATTGCAAATACTGCTTTTTATTCTCTGATGAGATAAAAGAAATTTCGCAAATAGTTCTTTAAAACGGAGAATGTCGCAGATTAGCAGAACTGGAAGGCGTAATCACCAGGCGTTGCGTCACGGTCGGTAAATTTAGAAATTAACCGAGATCATTCAATTATCAGTAAAGAGGGGCTTATCAAAGGTCATCTGAGATGGCGTCATATTGCAGGTCATTAGTTAGCTTTTCGACTAATAGATGGCAGCAAGCATCAATCTACTTGCCATACTTTCGAAACTGCGATGTAATGAATATTTCCTTACGACCTAGTATTAAATATAGTTGACTCTGAAGGAACCTAGATTGCCTTTAAAATTTTAATGACCATTAAATATGTGCTGGTGTTTCCTTGCGAGAAATATAACATAATATAACTCACGTAGGCTATATTTTCCTACTATTTTTATTTTATTTATTTATAAAAACACTGCTCTGCCTTGTGGGGTGGTAGGCTTATCTAACAACCCACCGCTGCAATCGAAACAATAGTCCATTTGGCCCTCATTTTCTTCGTTTCATCAGTGCCTCATTCAGGTGGTCTCCCAGGTGCTCCATCTCTTCTCCTTCTCAGAGTGAAGTGGACTGGTCCAAGGACTTCCTTCCACCCCTAAATAAAGGACTCAAAATGAGGATACCTATCCTTCGTGACGAGCTGAGTAAGCGTAGAGTCCTGACTCCCCCATTAGCTTGGCCCTCAGTGCCTCACAAGAAAGTACGGTATGCTCGGCGGTCTACGCCGATATGCTACGGATAATGTATAATTATTGTAGATTATGTTTCTTGAAAAAAATTCTGCGAATAGCTGCGGTTGGGAGACTTATAATTTTTTATTACTAAAATGTCAACTTCATTAAATAATAAAAAAAAAATCAATTTTGTTATATTTTCATTTATTTGTATATTAGGATCTTCTGGAAGAATAACTGTAACCTGAATGGAATTATTTGACATATTTTTAAAGTCGAAACATTAGCTTTTAAAAAAAAAGAAGGGATTTTCGGAGTCTTTTCTCATTGGGAAATATTGTAATAACCTAGAGGATGTGAAAGAGCTAAAACAAAATTGTCGATTTTGAGGCATGATTTCCAAGTGAGATAAAATGCTTCTTCGAGGAAAAGAAATGTTTTTAAAACAGCAACAAGAAATAGCTGGGACGATATCAATCAAAAGCTCAAGATCTGGTGGACGCTCTGAAAAATCATTTGTTACTTTAAAATTTACTACGGATACCGAGAAACTTTATCAATGGTATCCTATGACAACATCTGTTCACAAAATTTGAAGGGATGGTTTTGAAGTGATAAAAAGCTCTCTGCTTCATATTGGTCTTTTATCTGAGGAAGCAGCAGAAGCCCGAAATAACCATTTCCGGGTTTATAGAGAAAATAAGACCAGAAAATTTTCCCGGACAGAGTGCGATCTGGATTTAGCTAATAGATTAATATTGACATCAGATCCAGTTATCACAGGTATGAGAAGTTCAAGAAAAAATGTATCAGGTTTTGTAAGGAAACTATAGAAATGTTGTCTCTCCCAACCAACTTAGTGGTGATTCCGAAAGTTCATAAGTGACGAGGTTTCCAAAAGTTTATTTGGAGCGTTTCTTCCTGGGATATAAGTTGTGTTTCGAAGAGGTTTTAAACAATTCTTAGGAAAACCCATTTTTTTTCTTTATCACCATAACTTTTTATATTCACCTATTTTACACTATTTTCATTTTTTAAAAATAATAGTAATAGATAAATGGTAATAAATCTTTAATTAGTTACAAGCATATTTCATGGGTGCAATGCATAAAGACAAACTAATATGAATATAAATTGTAAACCCATGGATGCCTATTTCACAGTCGGTGGAGTTGTGTAAACATTTATTTTATGAAAATTTTCTCCTTAGAGTATTTTTTAACTGCTAAAAAAAACATTTTTAATGTCTATTACAAATATAGAAGCCATTTTAAGGACTTGTGAATTAATAAAATGGAAGGAAATAGTTTTGACCAGCTTTTCGGGTCAAATATCTATCGGGTCAACCCTGTGTGCAGCGGTGGGTGACGACTATAAAAGGGGCTACCCTAAGAAAATACTTCCCCACCGTCTGTTCCAGAATAGATGCCACATGGGTTGTCCCTGAATATTGGGTCTCACAGTTCCTCACGTGGCATGACGGTATCCGAGCCAGGCTTGTAAAATTGATCCCCTATGCCCAACTTGTAGGGAACCGGCAGAGTGTAAAAAATTCATAAAAATAAAAAAATTCACTTTAAGAGGTATTATCATACATTTTTAAAAAAGGGGGGTGTGTTGGGGTGAGTTTTTTTTTTTTTTTTTTTTTGCGGTGTGGCGAGTAGAAGGATTCAACTTAACATTAATGCAAAAATATCTGCCCGACAAAGCCTGACGATACAAATTTAAGTCACTAATTACGGGCATAGCTAAAATACTCAGAAAATTGGTTTTCAGAAAATGGTTTCATGATTAGAATTATAAGGATTTAAATGTTTATAATCTAAAATGTTTCTTTTACCAGTTACGACTATATTCTTTCCATTAAATGTCTTAAAAGAATTGGAAATTATTTATTTAATTTTAAACACCGATTCGGTTTTAAAAAAAGAATTACTTTAAGAGGTATTTTCATAAATTTATTAAAAAAAGGGGGGGGGGGTGTTGGGGTGAGTTTTTTTTTTTTTTTTTTTTTTTTTTTGCGGTATGGCACGTAGAAGGATTCAACTTTACATTAATGCAAAAATATCTGCCCGACACAGCCTGACAATACAATATAAGCTATTTTAATCTTTTAAACAAGTCTAAATTTGTCGTTTAAACATCGTAATCAAAAGAACTATAAGTTAACCGTTATGTCATTAAAACTTGATAAAAACTAGCTATCACCGAGAAATACATACTTTTCGAAACTGTATAGAAAAATTTTAGATCACTTGTTAAATGGATTCCACAGGAATCATAACATCTTTACTTCTTACAACTCAGACTTGTTCCTTGGGCAGGAAGTGGATAACAATTAACGAAATAAATATATCTCGATGCAAACATTGCTAAGCTACCAGGAAATACGTATTGTGATGTTCTGAAGTACAATTCATTTTTCGGACTTTTGGCCATGATTTGATAGTTAATACTCCACTCTGCGCCGTTCGGGTGCAAATGCTTACTATCGTGACCATATAGTAAATTTGGTTTTTGTTTAAGGCTTATCACCCAAATTTAGATATTTAAAATATTATGCCTAAGAGTTAGAGGAAGAATATCAAGGATTAATACTAAACGTTTGCGCAACATTATTGTAAGCCCTAAAAATGTACTAATTCCAAGTGCTATTGCCTCGAATTAAGCAACATATTCCATTCCCGGAAACTCTATACCTGTCCTAAATTCGCAATTATCCTCCATTAAATCTGAACAGATCCTGACCCTCATTATACCCGAGGGCCGGAATGTTATTTAATTCCGAAGCGAAGTCCTCAGAGCCGATAGGGCGTGGACTCGTGGCAGACCTTGCGGCGTGCCGGCCTTGCCACAGTGCCCCAGTTCTCAGCCCAGAGGGTAAACATAGTGCCGCGCCTCTATCTTATATTTTCCTCACCTATCTTAGGCTATTAATCATATACCTATAAAGTGTATATATATATATAGGGTGTCCCCGAAAGGGGATCGAAAAACTAAGACAAAAAATCCTTTAGAGATTCGCTCGTTTTTGCTTAGTTTTGGAGAAAAACGCAAAAAAGAAACAAAACAAAAATGTTAAAGGTAGCGATTATCACCTTTCAAAGTTCGTCAGGCTAGACAGTGAGATATGTAAACACTTAATTTTATCCTTTACATTCTTTTATTGGTTTGCTTTTTGGCTTCCTTCTAGGATTATAATTTCTAAATCAGTCTTCAGTTACTCAGATATTTTTGTGTGAATGACATCAGCCACAATGCCGCATACATATTCTAATGTTGAATACGCTGATATGATTTTTGTGTATGGTTTCTGTAACGGTAATGCTTTAGAAGCGATGCGGGAGTATGCGCGCCGATTTCCAAATAGAAGAGTGCCTAATCGATGAGTCTTTTCTCTAACTTTTAATAGACTACGAGAGACTGGGTCATTCTTAATACGTAATGAAGGCGACCGATTCCAGGCAGCAATAAGAGCAGATTATCGGAGAAGAACTTGTGTCCAAAGCCACTTCGATAACAATCCTGAGACTAGCATCCGAAGAGGATCTGCTGCATTAGGAATATCGCGACAAGCAATATGGCGAACTTTAAAAGGTGATAATCGCTACCCATACCATACCAAAAGTTTAACTTAAACGTGCCTGAGGTTTCCTATCTCTTTTTGGGAATATGTCCTTTTTTTTAGTTTAAAAAGGAATACATGCTTAAGAGGCAAGGAATTTAGAGGTAATACCAAATATACTGTGAAGTCAAACAAAACGTATGATTTAATTAACACGTCAGGTGCGGCATCGGTCCCCGGGGTCCGATGTCTTGCATTTCCTTCTCAACAGCCGTTTTTCACATGAAAATGTCCGAAAGTCCGAACATTTCAAATACCCAATTTAGTCTATTTTTAATGAGATTATTGCATTTTAGTGCAGAAAATGTTGCTAACAGCTTATGGTTAAGGAACTTAGAATCAAAAGAGTAGGGGCATTACAGTTAGTCCATGACTGTTTGTTGGAACAAACCCCTAGATACAATATAATATGCTGTATTTGTCAAAGAAAAGTTCTTCACGATATTCATTAAAAATAAATTGTAATTACTTTAATACAAGATCATTACAAAAAACCGATAAAATTGGGGTCACCTTTGATATAGTGGTTAGTATAGCGACCTACACCAAAAAAGGTCGCAGATTAGCGTCCCGCGTTGGCCTTTTTTATTAGGATTTTTTTAAATGAAGTAACAACTCCTTACCGCTGCCGTCCCTCGGTTTGGACGTAAAGTGGAGGTCCCGAGCCTGTGCGATGCCAGGTACTCGTTAAAGATCCGTATGCTAATTATACCTGGATAGTCAAAATTTAGGACTCCTACTGTAGCACCGTCCGATTAGCCTTAACCCTTTCACCGGTATAAATGCGTCCTTGAAATATATGTTGTACCCTGGAACTGGTGGGACTTATATTTTCTTACATATATATATGTATATATATATATATATATATACACACATATAAATATAGATAAATATATATACATATATAAATAATAATAAAAATAACAAAAAATAAAAATAAAAATAACAAATATTTCAGGACGCATATTACGTCCCGCCCGGTTAAAGGTTTAATAGCATAACGTTAAACAAACAAACAATACCTTGATGCTTGGATATATTCGATGACTGAGGTACTTAAGCGTATTCAGGGAAGTGCTTCAGTTCCTACTTTTGAGTTGGTAAAGATAGAATTTAAGTTTTCTAAAAGTAAGGAAGTTACTTAAAGAACAAACAATATGCAGAACAAGTAGAATATTAGTTGTGAGAAATGAACATAGTGGGAAAAGAGTAGATGTGTATATCCAGGGCTTCGCCCCCCCCCCCCCCTCTTTACAATCTGCTGGATAAACTCTTGAATTATTCGAAGGTGGGTGGTGGTGGTGTACATGACAATAATAACAATCAACATTAAAAAAAAAAAATAATCTCTAATATTTAATGTAATTTTTTTTTTTTTTTTTGTAACAGTGTAAATTAACCCGTACTCGTTAAAGATCCGTATCCTAATTATACCTGGATAGGCAAAATTTAGGACTCTCACCGTAGCATTGTCCGATTAGCCTTAGTAGCATAAAGAGACATTTAAAAAACAAACAAACATATTTGCTTATTACGGTAGTAGATAACAAATTTTAAAAACATAGTAAAATATTGACCGAATCATATCAAATTATTAGGTAGTGTATCATCTCCTCTGGTAGCTCAGTTGGTAGAGCGGTGGACTGTAGTCGGTGAAAGTAGCAGAAATCCATAGGTCGCTGGTTCAAATCCGGCCCGGAGGAAAGTTTTTTACTTTAAAAATATATTTTTCTATTTTTATTTAAATATTTTTTTATTTTCAGACTTTTACAACCTTCGGTCTTATGCCGAGACCCAAAACATTATGTTTCCAATACTCTCTGTCTTGCCAATATTATAATTTAAATAATAATATTTTTTAAATAAAGTGATTATGTAAGTTGAAACGCATATTAAACTGGAATCAATTTTGGTCCCTCCAGGTAGGTCTGCCATCTTTTCAGTGTTTCAGGGTAAAGTGTCCTAACTCAAAATATAATTTAAGGATCTCAAAACGACAAATCATTTTCCTATGAAGGCATACCATTGGTCAACATTTGGCTTAATATACATTAAATTTTGGATTTGCAAAACACTGCATCAATTTTGAGAAGTTAAAAATATCTTTTAGGTTCTATTCAACTCGCAAATCAAATAAATACAGGATTTTTAGTGTTGTGCAAAAATATATGAATTTTTAATCTTTCAATTACTCCAACGATCTATTGGCATATGGTTTGTTTTAAATATTTATTTATTTTCTTGCGTATAAACCACATTTTAAATTTTTTTAATAAATTTAAGCATTTTATTTTTTTTTAAAGATTTGCCTCTGCTGGGATTGAACTCGGGTGTCCCGCGTATCAAGCGAGGGACGCTGCCACTGTGCCACCGATATCGCATCTGAGCCTTGTCAATCCCTTCTCCTCACTGATCCCCTCCCCCGATCTCCCTAGGATTTTTTAAAGGGAGTAAAAAATCCTTAGCTATGCCATCCCTTGGGTAGACGTAAAGTGGACGTCCCGAGCCTTTACGATGTCAAGTACTCGTTAAAGATCCCTATCCTAATCATACCTAGATAGGCTAAATTTAGGACTCCCACTGTACAATCGTCCGATTAGCCTTAGTAGCATAAAAATCTGGTGCATGCGCGCAACACACAACTTTCACTTACCAACTTACTCAGATAAGAAATTAATGCGTTTTCTTAATGCCACTTCTCAATGTTACACATTTTTCCACATTCATTTCTTATTTTCGTTTTCATTTGCTCTATAATCCCCACAGAACATTTTAATAATGGTAACGCTTACCTGATATTAAATAACACTTAATTTTCA
Organism: Aelia acuminata; assembly: GCA_911387785.2. Lineage (NCBI taxonomy): Eukaryota > Metazoa > Arthropoda > Insecta > Hemiptera > Pentatomidae > Aelia > Aelia acuminata. The sequence continues at coordinate 145,099,354 of OU426981.1, read as the reverse complement.
TCAACGCGACGAATATGATGAAAATCGTTAAAGCTGTTTTTGAGATAATCGAAAAATTGAAAAAAAGTGCCCCCTCCGGTTGATCAATTTGGATGAAATGTTGGCTATCACATCTTTGGCATATACATACATCTAATACCCAGTTTGATCAAACTCGTGAATGCCGTTTTTGAGTAAATAAAAAACACGTGAAAATGAAACAATATTTATTAAGTAAAGTCCCCCCTCCGGTTAGTCAATTTTGATAAAATGTTGGCTATCACATCTTTGGAACATACATAGATCAAGTACCCAGTTTGATCAAAATCGTGAAAGCCGTTTTTGAGTAAATAAGAAAAAATACGTGAAAATGATACAAAATTTATTAAGTAAAGTCCCCCCTCCGGTTGGTCAATTTTGATGAAATATTGGCTATCACATCTTTGGCATATACATACATTAAATACCCAGTTTGATCAAAATCGTGAAAGCCGTTTTTGAGTAGATAAGAAAAACACGTGAAAAGTTATTAAATAAAGTACCCCCTCCCTTTGAGCAATTTCGATGAAATTTTTGCTGTCACATCGCGGGCATATACGTACACTAAATACTTAATTTCAGGTTCGCACGGTTTATAGTTTTTGAGCTAATCTGTTCACACACACACACACACACACACACTTTTTTTTTTTAGTTTCACTTACCAATATATGAAATAGATAGTAAGGGAAAGTATTGCGATCGTGAAAAAGTTCGACATCCGGTTTTCAATGGAAATACAAGTTTTGGATTCCCCTGAGTTAAAATAACCAAGTCCCGCGAAATCGTCTGTATGTGTGAGTGTGTGTGAACAGATTAGCTCAAAAACTATAAACCGTACGAACATGAAATTAGGTATTTGGTATATGTATATGCCCGTGATGTGAAAGCGAAAATTTGGTCAAACTGAGGGAGTACTTTATTTAATAACTTTTTTCCCTATTTTTACGGGTTTTTTTTCCGATTTTCTGAAAAATTGCTTTAACAATTTTGATGAAACTCATCATGTTTAATCAGAATCCAGTAATCTTGATTATTAAAATGTTCTAAGGGGGCATAAATGGGGAAGGGGCCTTTTTTGTTTTCCTATAAAGTACCTTTTTTATGTTTATATGCAGAAATTTTCTCGTTTCGCCTAAAAATAAGAAATATGAAAAAAATCAAACAAACGTATAAAGGAGAAAAATATTCCGTCAACTCATATAACACATTGAGCCCACGCTTGCGCATGCGCAGTACGCCTTTAATGACATACCATTGTTTCTTATTAAACATGTACTGATCATTTAATGGAAATTATTTGTTTCATGGTAACTATATGCAGATTTAACAACTACAAAGGGAATTATAAAATGAGACGACGTAGAGTATTACGCTTCGCCGAATCATCACAAATATAATCTTTTATATAATAATAAAAAATTTCGTGTACTTTAAAGAGCAAATGCAAACAAAAATAAGTAAATTAATAAGGAAAAATGTGTGACTTTGAGAAATGGCATTTAACAAAACACGTAAATTTCTATTCAAAGTAAGTTGGTAAGTGAAAGTTGCTGAGCGCTTCGCACCAGATATTTTTTATTGATATTTAAAAGTTAAAATGTGTATTTATTCAATCTACATAAATAAAGTTGAAATTCTGTTTGTTTATTTGTTCTTTATAGAAATGCATACCGTTTGTCCTAAATTCTCCAAATTTCGCTCAGTGGTTCTTTCAGACCAGGTGCGAACACCTGTCCATATTCAAATTGCATAACTTCAGCCGATCTCTGGGTATATTCTTTATTGTTATAATAATCGTTTTGATCTCGCTTTACATTGGTTTTTACAAAATCGACCGTTTGAGTCGATAAAAGTCTCAGTTTATAGATATAAAAATTGAAATTTTCCGGGTGAAACCGGGATATACAGCTAATGCTTAGTAATCACAGTAAACGAATACGAATTTATTTAATTTGTAGTGTTATAATTTGTAATTATTATTTCAATTTTATCACCTCTGCCCCCCACCCTCTGCATGGGGTAGACTTCACCATGGGCAGACAAAAAAATAACTCACCATGGAGGTGAGTTGTTTTTTTTTATGAGATTCTGTCGGGTATGATAATTAATAATAATAATAATAATGTCTTTATTGGAATACAAAATACAAAACAAAAAAAAAATAATTAGACACATACTCTTGGCATTAGGCCATTAGAGGAGAGTCGTGCCTTGTTTACAAAATAAATATGTACATTTAAATCTTCAGCATTAGGTTAGTAAACTGTTGCTTATTTACATATCTCCCTCATTATAAATTATAATACTCCTTTACAAATATACAATAATGATAAAGTATATGAAAAATGATATGATTACATACAAACAGAAAAAAATAAATAGAAAAAGAACAATAATCAAAAAATATAAAAAAAGAATTAAGAAGAAAAAAAAATGAGAAAAATAAAAATAATATAAGATAAAATACATAGAATACAAAGGATACAAAGGTGGCTATCAACGGGAGTCAATTATAACCGTGTACTTGTATTTCCAGGCTTCTTTCCCAAATCCGATTAGAGAAACCCAATTTTTCCCATTCAAATAATTAATCAATTCTGTTCTGGTTAATGTATTTTTTCCAAGCCATTTCCGCCTGTGTTCATTTAATATCGGGCATACACCTATAAAATGGAATATATCTTCCTTTTCTTGTTTGTTGCATAAACAGCAATTTATTTTCGAGTTTGATGAATACCTCCGGTAATTCAGACACAACAATTCACCCCTCAACTTGATAATTCATTGAATATCATTTCTTTTGAAACTGTTGAAATATTGTACGTTATCTGTCGGGTATACCAATCTATGAAATTTATTTCTTGTGTTGAAGTCTTGAATTAAGGAAACCCTGTTTATGCACTTTTAACATTAAGGTGAGTTCTTAATGAGTCAATTACCAATAAGGTAACATTAAAATATAAATAAATAAATATCAATGTAAGTGATAATAATAAAATAAGAAAAAAATTCTAACCCTCGAGATACTATTTATGCGAATGCATAACCACGATTAGAAACACTTCAGATACTGCGAAAAGCTTTTGTCAATACGATCTGTTATAAAAATATTTGTATATATGTTGTAAAGTATGCGAACAATAAGGAATCGATCATGTAACTAATACATGTTATTATTATCTTGAGAGCAATGGTCAGTCATTTATAATTAAATCGTACAATACATAGTTATGTAAGGTTTGTTCCAACAAACAGTACTGGACTAACTTTCATGCCCCCCCCCTCTTTTCATGGTTTTAAGAATTGATTTTCCCATTCATTAGGATGTTGTTCGAAGACCGGGCTGTTACCCGAAGCGTACTGCGCCGGCGAGAAAGTACTTGATGAGCCAAAACTATATGATATTATTAATTAATAATACTCGGCAATAATCTACCACCCTCTCCCCTGGCGCGGGAAACCCCGTATAGCCTAAAAGGCGAGGAAAGGAAGGAACAAACAAAAAAAAATATCTAGAATCAGATGTTTTGTGTTTTATTTCACTTCACAATATATTTAATATTCCCCCTAAATTCATTGCCCCTTACCCATTTATTTCTTTTTAAACTAAAAAAAAGGACATACAATTCCCCCCCCCCCAAAAAAAAGGAATCCTCAGGCACGTTTAAGTTAAACTTTTTAAAATTTAATTTATCAGTTAACACGGTTGGCAATGACCAGAAACTATCATCTGCAAAGTTTTGAAAGTCTACAAGTTATGATACCATCGCGGGATCTAGGGGGGGCCTGTGGGGCTGCAGCCCCTCCCTTTGGAAATTTCTTCGTCATTTAAAGATAGAATTTGACTTTCCTTAATGTAAGGAAGAAAGTTAAAGAACAAATAATATGCAGAACAAGTAGAATTTTAGTTGTGGGAAAGGAACATAAAGGTAAAAAAGCTGATTGGCAGATCCAAATGAAGGTCTGTGGGGCTGCAGCCCCTCCCCAATTTAGGACTGCAGCCCCCCTTTACAATCTGCTGGATCCGCTCATGTATGATACAAAGTAGAAAGAAGTGGTAAGATCATTTCTTCATTTCTCTTCCATTAAGATTATTTAGAGGGAGTAAAAAATCTTTGGCTATGTCTTCCCCTTGGTAGGACGTTAAATAGAGGTCCCGAGCCGGTACGATGCCAAGTACTCGTTAAAGATGCCCATCCTAATTATTCCTGGATAGGCATAATTTATGACTCCCACTGTAGCATCTTCTGATTAGCGTTTGTAGCATAAAGGGGATTTAATTCTAAAACAAACAAAAACCTTATTATATTAAAAAAAATATATATAATTAAGTTTAAAAACCATTAATAATAACTAATTGGTGACAGTCCTTCCTTTTTTATTTACTCACCTAAATTGAGTTAAAAAAAAAAAAAACAACAACAAAAAACACGGAAGCTTACTACATACAGCAATGAATGCCGTGACCTACTTCCAGTAGCCTCCAGCACTCCAGACCTGGACCACACCCTCCTCCAGCTCCAGCGAGCGACTCTTTGATCCGGAGCCGGCCAATGTAGCTTTGTCATTGGCCATTAATATATTCTGTTACCTCACATCTGCTGGAGTGGTGGTGGCTGGAACGGACAGCTATCACTGCTGGATAGATAATCGATAGGAAGTGTTCTCACAATTCTAAGCCTTCTAACAGAAGGTTCCTGACGGCAAGTGCCTGAAGAAGACCTGCATTGTGGGTCGAAACGATGGCTGCGAAAATATAGTTTAATAATATTTGTGGATTTTTTGACCGCAAATCCGGAATGTTATAATTGAAAAGGAAACTTAACACGTCTTGTACAGTAGCCAGATATAAAAAAACCTTCGAAAGGTACCTACAGCTACCCTGTGGAAGTGAGCTTGGAATGAAAAAAAAATCCTAATTAAAAAGTAACAAAAAAAAAACTAACAAAGTTTGAAATGTGAAAGTTTTGCAACAAAATGTTTAAAGGAAAGACTTTTGCTGCACACCAAATTGGAACGAACGAGATTCAATTCACACAGCCTAAGTTGATCTTCCATTAAGGATAATAACACGAGGTGAAGAAAACAAAGGCGAAGATTATTTTAATTAAGTAATATTTATTTAGGTTCACAACCATTGTATTAATAAATTTGGTATCATTTTACAAAATAATATCACCCAATGACTTAAAACATTTGACTAAACATTTTTTTGTTGATTAATTTTTCACAAATATCAGCTTACTGATATAAAAATGTTACCCAAAGACTAGATCCTGAGGCCATCGTCTCCTTCAATAATAGCGACTTGATCATCCTGTTGTTCGTTTCCCTCGTCTGTGGCAGATATATTGAGAACTCCTGTGTAATACTTCAATGAATCATTGGCCCTCCACTCGTCACCAAATTGCTTTTTCAGCAGATTATCAACGTTTTTCAGCTTGTTGGAGCCATTGGAAAATCAATTATGAATATATCTAAGTAAGAAGAATCGATTATAAACTGAAATAAAACACCCGAGTTTAACGAACTTTCGATCTTTTGAAAGAGTAACAGAAACTGTTGAAGTAAATGAATAGGATGGGTGCAAAGTGAGAAGTTATTTTAGAAACCAATGAGTTTTGCTTCATAACGAGTACAGTTTTGAAACACAATGGGGTATGGAACGAATCAGTTCTACAACAAACCACTATTTTGAATAGCAAAAATCCATATAAAATAACAAGTTTTGCTTAAATCTGATAAGATATATTGAAAGAGCATTAAAATATCTTTTAGAATCCACTGCCATCTCAATTTCTCAAAAAAATGGAACGAACGAGTTTTGCACCTCACCTCCTCAATTATAACATCATTCATCCAATTTTAAACCTCGTTCAAAACCTGTAAAAATTGAAATATCACCGAATAAAATTATAGAATGTGTAAGGGGAAAATTAATAGCACAGGCCAACGATGAAAAAACTTTTTTACTAAAAATACCTAATTGCTATAGTTTATAGGGTGCTGAATCCAAATATGATATTAAAAAATCTGGTACGTGCGCGCAACACACAACTTTCACTTACCAACTTACTTAGATAAGAAATTGACGTGTTCTGTTAAACATAATTTCCCAAAGTCACACATTTTTCTACATCCATATCTTATTTTTGTTAATCGTTAAAGCCGTTTTTGAGTAAATAAAAAAACCCGTGAAAATGATACAAAATTTATTAAGTAAAGTCCCCCTCCGGTTAATCAATTTTAATGAAATTTTAACAGTCATATCTCGGGCATATACATACATCAAATACCAAGTTTGATCAAAATCGTTAAAGCCGATTTAGAGTAAATAAAAAAAACACGTGAAAATGTTACAAAATTTATTAAGAAAAGTCCCCCCTCCGGTTAATCAATTTTGATGAAATTTTTACAGTCATATTTCGGGCATATAAATAGATGAAATGCTCAGTTTAATCAAAATCGTTAGAGCCGTTTTTGAGAAAATCGAAAAAAACCTAAAAAGTTATTAAGTAAAGTACCCCCTCCCTTTAAGTAATTTTGATGAAATTTATGCTGTCACGTCGCGGGCATATACCTACACTAAGTACCCAATTTCAGGATCGCACGGTTTATAGTTTTTGAGCTAGTCTGTTCACACACACACACACAGACACACAGACACACAGACACACACAGACCATTTCGCGGGACTTGGTCATTTCGACTCAGGGGACCCCAATACGTCTATTTCCGTGAAAAACCGGAAGTCGAATTTTTTCATGATCGCAATACATCCACTTACTATATATTTCATATATAGGTAAGTGAAAGTAAAAATCTGGTGCGTGCGCGCAACACACAACTTTCACTTACCAACTTATTTAGATTAGAAATTTACGTGTTTTGTTAATTGCCACTTCACAAAGTCAAAATTTTTTCACATTCATTTCTTATTTTTGCCGTTTATGAGTAAATAAAAAACACACGTGAAAACGATACAAAATTTATTAAGTAAAGTACCCCCTCCATTTGATCAATGTTGATGAAATTTTTACTGTCATATGGCGGGCACATACATACACCAAATACCAAGTTTGATCAAAATCGTTAAACCCGTTTTTGAGTAAATAAAAAAAACACACGTGAAAATGAGACAACATTTACTCAGTAAAGTGCCCCCTCCATTTGATCAATGTTGATGAAATTTTTACTGTCATATGGCGGGCACATACATACACCAAATACCAAGTTTGATCAAAATCGTTAAAGCCGTTTTTGGGTAAATGAAAAAAAAAAACACATGAAAATGAGACACAATTTATTAAGTAAAGTACCCCCTCCGGTTGATCAATTTTGATGAAATTTTTGCAGTCAAATCTCGGGCATATCAATGCATCAAATACTCAGTTTAATCAAAATCGTTAGAGCCGTTTTCGAGAAAATCGATAAAAACGTAAAAAGTTATTAAATAAAGTACCCCCTCCGTTTGACCAATTTTGATGAGATTTTTGCTGTCACATCGAGTTACTTACTATATATTTCATATATAGGTCAGTGAAAGTAAGAAGCTGTATCACCCACAATTTCTTCACATTTCATAGTAAATTTATTAAATTAAGCGATTTTTAATGAATTGAACATGCATGTTCCTTTGTCAGCAAGGTGGTTTTACCAAATTTCCACGTCTCTTGTGTGAATGGGACAGTAGGGCTAGGGATCAACATTGGTCCAGAAAGAACTGGACTGTGAGGAAGTTTTTAAAACCTGGTGAGAAGAACATTCCAAAAAACGTGCTTCTACCACCTCTACACATAAAGTTAGGCCTAATGAAACAATTTGTAAAGGCTTTGCCTAAAGATGGCCCATGTTTCAAGTATCTCTGCCAAAAGTTTCCACGCCTATCAGAAGGTAAATTAAAAGAAGGCGTCTTTGTCGGACCTGACATAAGGAAAAAGATGTTTGATGTTACCTTAGAATCCACAATGAATTTTAATGAGAAAGAAGCATGGGTATCATTCAAGCAAGTCGTTACAAAGTTCTTGGGAAATGAAAAAGACCCAGACTATGTTTCTATTGTAGCTAACATGTTACAGAAGTTTAAAAAGTTAGGATTTTTGATGAGCCTGAAAGTTCACTTTTTGAAAAGCCACCTTAACTATTGGGATTTGGGACATTTCAGTGGGGAGCAAGGTGGGGGTTTTCACCAGGACGTTAAAGTGATGGAAAAACGCTACCAGGGCCGCTGGAACACCAACATGATGGGGGACTACTGTTGGTCACTTCACTGAGAAGTTCAACAAGCGACTCATCATAGAAAAAGCTACACAAGGAGTTCCAAAGAAAAAAGAGAAAGAAAGTATAGACCAATTCCAGTTGACAAGTGAAACCTGTAACTGTGTACTGTATTAGCACAATATATCACTGTTTTAAGTAGACACTGAAATGCAAACCATGCTTATGATGTAACATAGTGTTTCATTAATTCCCCATTACACCGTTTAGGGGTTTATAATACAAAGCATATTGCTGGGAAACTATGGGTGATAAAAAAAAAATCTGGTGCGTGCGCGCAACACACAACTTTCACTTACGAACATACTTAGATTAGAAATTGACTTGTTTTGCTAAATATCATTTCCCAAAGTCACACATTTTTCTACATTCATATCTTATTTTTGTTAATCGTTAAAGCCGTTTTTGAGTAAATAAAAAAAAACCCGTGAAAATGATACAAAATTTATTAAGTAAAGTTCCCCCCTCCCGTAGATCAATTTTGATGAAATTTTTACAGTCATATCTCGGGGATATAAATACATCAAATATCAAGTTTGATCAAAATCGTTAGAGCCGTTGAGTAAATAAAAAAAACATGTAAAAATGATAAAAAATTTATTAAATAAAGTACCCCCTCCCTTTGAGCAAATTTGATGAAATTTTCGCTGTCACATTGCGGGCTTATACATACTCTAAATACCCAATTTCAGGTTCGCACGGTTTATAGTTTTTGAGCTAGTCTGTTCACACACACACACACACACACACACACACACACACACACACACACACACACACACACACACACACACACACACAGATACACAGACACACAGACACACACACACACAGACCATTTCGCGGGACTTGGTTATTTTGACTCAGGGGACCCCAAAACGTGTATTTCCGTTGAAAACCGGAAGTCGAAAATTTTCACGATCGCAATACTTCCACATACTATATATTTCATATATAGGTAAGTGAAAGTAATAACTAATGCCAGATTTAGATTCAGCACTTAAAAATCTATAAAGACCAGCTTTTAAAGTTGAAAAAGTTTTCAAACAAAATGTTTCCGTTGGCCTGTGTAGTGAAAAGAAAAAAAATGTCCTTGTTCAAACTTTCAAAAAATAGGGTTTTTATCCCCTTCAACTATTTTGTGGCGGGCCAAGAGAAGATCACACAGTTTGGAAAAGAATAGTATGACCCAAAGATGGCCAGGATTTAGATCTTATTTTTTAACGGTTATTTGTGTGTTTACAGACAGCAAATTACTGATACAATAAAAATAATTTAAGAATAAAATGAGTAAATGAGATGATAATGAAGTAGAAGATGGTGGAGAAACCGAACTTTCCAGTTTGCATAACTCCGGTCTCTTTGGTAGCCTCAGGCAAGGACAAAAGACTTTTTGTGTGTCTTTGTTTACATCTCCTACGCAACCCTATTTTTAATTATTGGATCTCGTAGGCTAATGTTGTTAGTCATCGCCTCTGTTTGTCTTGTATTAGGATTAGATGTTGTTAAACCCGGCGTCTAGTTACGTTTAGATACTTTCGATACCAAGAAGTATCTACTTCGTGATACCTTTATATAATTTTGGATAAATTGAAAAATTGAAATAATTAGAAAACAATTTTGAAAATGTTTTAAAAAGTAATTACAAAAACAAATTATTAAATATAGTGTCCAAGATTTTTTTTATATACAGAATCAGGCACAAGATTAAGATAGAACTGATGGTGTATTTTAGTTATATAGTACATCTGCAAGTTTCAGTACATTTGCAATTTTGTTCTTGTGGATTTTCCTTATATTTTTTCTTGAGAGCGATCGCTGCAGTGTTACCTCTCTTCCTGCTACTAACTTCATTAAAATACTGGTTCACCTGCCTTTTTTATTTTCATTATCCATAGATTGTTTTTATTTTTTTGATTTGAAGCAGATTATATTAGTAAACTTAAACTCTGTACCTACCACTAATATAAAAAAAAATTTTTTTTTACTTGAGCAACAACACCATTAAATCTATCATCTATTGGCAAGAAAATATGCCAAGCAACAATGGTTACAAAATAGGAAGAATATAGTGTCAAGCCACAAATATATTTTTTGGATTATAATTGGACTGAACTACTGATTTTAATTTTTTAATAGTATTGAATGGTAAACCTTGAATAAGAATTTAAAAAATGCCTGCACAATTAAGATTTAACACATAAAATTAAAACACAACCTAATTGTAATTAGAACAATTATTTATTGTGGTTGAAATAGTGCCAAGCAAGACCCACCTCAAATTTGCTTTCAGAAAGTATTTGATCGTATCGGTTGTATATACTCTGGATCTCCATCACAGTTATGGAGACATTCATCGGATTCCCAAGAATCACTTGAAAACCTAAGTTTTCTCCTGCGCGCCATCATACTTCATGAACAACTGTGTTGCTGGGCACTTTCTTAACCCAACTATTTAGTTGAAAATGCTGGGGACAAAAACGTTAAGTAGCATATAGAGCACTCTATGGTCATATTTAGGTGGCATTTCCATCATAGACATATAGTCCTACATAATATACATTAGATGGCAGCTACAGTTTATTTTTGTTAAAAATGTTGCGTGGCACTATTTTGCCCCGACCCCTTCAATTTACCTATGATTAAAAATATTCCTTTTCGGTATAGATCAAAGCCCTCATAAATTTCTCAAATTAAATGGAATCAAACTATACTGTTCTATGATAATTTACGACCCATGCATGCAACCAGCTATGTTTCGATGTTTGCAGAATAATCCTGTTTGTCAAGATAATAAATACCTCCATGGCTTATTGCAGGGACTTTTCTTGCTTGAATATTTCTTCTTATCAAACTCCTTTATATATCCCGGTGGAAACGGAACTGAATCATTGAGTGGGTATCAGCCTCAACATGGAAATACTTTCCTTTACCCTTCTTCTATTTTACGGTAAGTATTAATAATATACTTCTCTCTCTCTCTCTCTCTCTCTCTCTCTCTCTCTCTCTCCTCTCTCTCTCTCTCTCTCTCTCTCTCTCTCTCTCTATATATATATATATATATATATATATATATATATATATATATATATATATATATATATATATAAATCTCGTGTCGGAGATAAAATCAGAATCTACTCAACCAATTTTGATGAAATTTGGCTCATTGTGTGTAGTTTTGTCTAACTTAAAAGATAGGATAGTTTTTATCTTGATTATTAACCCAAATATTTCTTTTATTGCAAATTAAATGCTTATTATACTACAACTGAGTGTGATTATTTGTAAGTTCTATAAATTTCCAACAGACAATGTAAGGAGATTGATTGGCAGAACATTTCATTTTCTTACCATTTTTAGATTGGTTAAGCATCCAGTAGCCAAATCTATTTTTCCTTCTTGTACTAGGAAAATCCATGTTTTTCCCATGGACTTTTCACCTGGGGGGAAAAAATAGAATATATTTGTTCTAGTGAAAGACGGGTTAACCAAAATCATTGTGCACCTTTTAGCACTATAATAAATAGAAATTGTGATTTCAAAAAATAAAAAATCTGGTGCTTGCGCGCAACACACAACTTTCACTTACCAACTTACTTAACTCAGAACATTTTAATAATGATAAAGCTTACCTGATATTAAAGAAAACCTAATTTTTATTAAACATGACGAATTTGATAAAAATCGTTAAAGCCGTTTTTGAGATCATCGAAAAAAAGTTAAAAATTGGAAAAAAATTACGAAATAAAGTGCCCTCTCCGTTTGACCGATTTTGATGAAATGTTGGCTATCACATCTTCGGCATATACATACATCAAATACCCAGTTTGATCAAAATCATTAAAGCCGTTTTTGAGTAAATAAAAAAAACATGTTAAAATGATACAAGATTTATTAAGTAAAGTCCCCCCTCCGGTTGATCAATTTTGATGAAATTTTTACAGTCATATCTCGGGCATATAAATAGATCAAATACTCAGTTTAATCAAAATCGTTAGAGCCGTTTTTGAGAAAATCGAAAAAAACGTAAAAAGTTATTAAATAAAGTACCCCCTCCCTTTGAGCAATTTTGACGAAATTTTTGCTGTCACATCGCGGGCATATACCTACACTAAATACCCAACTTCAGATTCCCACGGTTTATAGGTTTTGAGCTAGTCTGTTCACACACACACACACACACACACAGACACACACACACACAGACCATTTCGCGGGACTTGGTTATTTTGACTCAGGGGACCCCAAAACGTGTATTTCCGTTGAAAACCGGAAGTCGAAAATTTTCACGATCGCAATACTTCCACTTACTATATATTTCATATATAGGTAAGTGAAAGTAAAAATAAATGTAAATTATCGTTGTAAAAAGTTATTGACTAACGTTATCTATCCTATCCATAAATTTAAATTTTGTTTTGATAAGTAGTATTGGAAGAACATGATAACCTGTTTCAGGTAGACCCTCCTGATACGATATCTCTTATCATCGCGTATTATTTTCTGAATTTAATTAATAAGTATCATGAAAAAAGAGTGATTTGGTACATTTTGGCTTAATGTCTATTACGATGTACTACACCCTATTCCCATTCTTTTTTAGTTCCTTTTACTGTGTTATTTATATTTAATCCCGCCCGAAATAATTCAGTAAATGCTAGAGGAATGGATCTTTAATACTTGCCATAGTCAGATATAAGTTGTATAATATAAAAACTTTAACCCTTCTAAATTCTTTACTAAACAATTTTAACTTTAGAGTAATGTTCTATTTTAAATTGGTTTTTACATTAGCTTAAACGTTTTTTATCTTCATCAGTGAATTTTGATTTGGCTGTATTAAAGACATTAAGATATAATTTATAATTTTTAAATTATTTTATTAGAAGATAAAAGATTCGACCACGGCCGGGAGTCGAACCTAGGTCCTCCGTATCTAAGTTGCGGCGCTCTTACCACTGAGCTAACCGTGGGGCCGTCCCAGACGTCCCCCAGACATCCCAGATTCGATCACGTCTGGGACGGCCCCACGGTTAGCTCAGTGGTAAAAGCTCCGCAACGTAGATGCGGAGGACCTGGGTTCGATTCCCGGCCGTGGTCGATTCTTTTATCTTCTAATAAAATAATTTAAAAATTGTAAATTAAATATTAAAACAAAAGACCATAAAAAAATACATCATTAAGATATAATTGATTCAACGCATTAAAGCTGCGGCAAAATACATATATGTATTTTATGTTCTGTCTTCATATATACATATATTAGCATAAAATTCTTATGAGGTGCGCGCATAACAATACTTTCATTTACCACTCGCCTTACTTCTTTCTCTAAAGATTTACATTATTTCTTTAAAATGGCGTAAGGGAGAGTAGGGTAAAGTGGGGACATTTTTTTTGTCTTTTCGTGAATCCTTCATTTTTTAATAAAAATCCAATATGAATTATAATTTTGAAACGTCTCTACTAATCTTTATGTCTGTTAAGTGTTTTGTATTATACCGGAACGGTCCGACTGTAATTAATAAAAATCTGGTGCGTGCGCGCAACTCACAACTTTCACTTACCAACTTACTTGGATTAGAAATTAATGAGTTTTGTTAATTGCCACTTCTCAAATGAACAGAACAGTTTAATTATAACGCATTGGTTTGTCATTAAAGGCGTACGGCGCATGCGTGAGCTCAAGGTGTTTTATGAGTTGACGGAATAATTTTCTTTTTTTCTCCTGTAGAGGTTTACTTGATCTTCTTCATATATCATATTTAGCCATTTCTTATTTTTAAGCGTGATGAGAGACAGTTTATTTCTCAATATAAACTAAAACAAAGGTACTTTATAGAAAAACGAAAAAAGCCCCTTCCCCATTTAAGCCCCCTCAGAACATTTTAATAATGATAAAGCTTACCTGATATTAAATAACAACTAATTTTCATTAAACATAACGAATTTGATAAAAATCGTTAAAGCCGATTTTGAGATAATCGATCAAAAAGGTAAATAAAAAATGGACAAAATTTATTAAGTAAAGTCACCCCTCCTGTTGATCAATTTTGATGAAATTTTTACAGTCATATCTCGGGCATATAAATACATCATATACCAAGTTTGATCAAAATCGTTAAAACCGTTATTGAGTAAATAAAAAAAACACGTGAAAATGATACAAAATTTATTAAGTAAAGCCCCCCCTCCGGTTGATCAATTTTGATGAAATTTATACAGTCATATCTCGGGCATAAAAATAGATGATATACTCAGTTTAATCAAAATCGTTAGTGCCGTTTTTGAGAAAATCGAAAAAAAACCTAAAAAGTTATTAAGTAAAGTACCCCCTCCCTTTAAGTAATTTTGATGAACTTTATGCTGTCACATCGCGGGCATATACCTACACTAAATACCCAATTTCAGCATCGCACGGTTTATAGTTTTTGAGCTAGTCTGTTCACACACACACACACACACACACACACACACACACACACACACACACACACACACACACACACACACAGACTCAGACACACACACACACACACACAGACCATTTCGACTCAGGGGACCCCAAAACGTGTATTTCCGTTGAAAACCGGAAGTCGAATTCTTTCACGATCGCAATACTTCCACTTACTATATATTTCATATATAGGTAAGTGAAAGTAAAAATACAAAATAAAAATTATGCCCACTTCACCCGAAGGAGCGGATAAAGTGGGGTAGTACCTCTTTTGAATTGTATAAAAATGGTTTATTATTGCCATGAGTATTATATAAAGCATGTACATCTACGTATAAAAATTATTTAAATTTGTATAGAATCTGGTATTGCAACAATACTTCAGCATAGGGTTAATAAAAAATTGTTAAGTCGTTTATATCAAACGAAATCAAAAATGTCCTTATCAGAACTTTAATTATACCACAATGAGCAAAATTATTCGTTTTATTATAGTTAATCAAATGATAATTAATTATTTACAACTAAATATATTTTAAAACATAACTCAGGGCGAATTCTGTGATCCCTAACAGTTCTGCAGAGCTGGTCAAGTAACCGTCAAGTTTGAAAACAAGCATGGTGCACAAAAGTACACCATGCAAAAATAATTTTCTTCAAATGCTTTTCTTTGCTAATAAATAAATGCAACAATTAGATATGTAGCTTACAAACTCCTCAAACCATGTTCCTTGCCTTATACCAACGATTTTTCTACAGCCAGCCATAAAATAACTGCATCGATTATAGGGCTAAAATCGAATACACATTTGATGTTCATTTGAACATTAGAAGAATTCTTCATGTTTATGACAGAAACGGACGCATTTTTCACTGCTGGTTTTTCAGTGGGCAGGGGTAACCTGTGCTTTAGTGGTTAGCATAGCAACTTACAATACTACAGATCGCAGGTTCGCGTCCCGCGGTGGCCCTGGGATTCCCTCGGATAGGAAGTTATATGGAGGTCCCGAGCCTGTACGATGTCAGGTACTCGTTTAAGATCCCTATCCTAATTATACTTGGATAGGAAAAATTTATGACTCATGCATTTATGCATCGTCCGATTAGCCTAAGAGGCATAAAGTGACATTAAACCAACAAAAAGAGGTTATATATAACCTGAACTATTCCTGCTAGCAATGATGTGTTATACTAAATAATATAATAATATATAATAATAAAATATAGTTAATTAAAGTGTGTAATATTTACAGTGAAAGTTATAATTACAATAATAAATTATATTTACAAGCAAGATGCAATAAGTAAAAGTTGGACATAATGGGTGTTAATCCACTATTCGGTTTTATCGGTTTGGGTTATATTGTACGTGGTTCGTTTGTAAGTCGGTTCTGAATATGAGGGTCATTAGTTCCTTTTTGTATTTTTTGTCCTCTGGCACAGGCCACGTCTGTTCTTTTAGCAGGCAGTTCTTGATCAACTGATGTCTTGCTTGTTCGTATATAGTGCAGTCGTAGAGTATATGATTAAATGTTTGTGGGGTTTGTCCGTCGCAGTTGCATGAGTCTGAGTTTGTCAGGTGGAATCTTTTAAAGTAGTGTTTAGATGGTCCGTGTTCAGTAATAAATTGCGTGAGCTTGTAGTGTAGGCTTTTTGTTTTGTAGTAATTTTGAAAGTATATATATATATATATATATATATATATATATATATATGACGTTAAACCAACAAACAAAGGTTATATATAACCTGCACTACTGCTACTAGCAATGATATTTAATACTAAATAATATATGATAATCGATACTTAACAAATCGACTGACTCTTACTGTCTGTTTCAGGGCTAGCGGAAGCAGTTCCGTTACATAATATCGCCGACGCAGCATGGAATGGAATTGAAACGCCTAAAAATATCGATTCATCCGCATATAGATTACCTATATCCGTAGATAACATTGAATTGGCTAAGTCTAAAACTGGAAAACCTTCAACTCAACCACCTTCATCAGTCAGATCGTCGACGGATGACCCTGATTGTAAGTCAAAGCAAAGCTCAACTCAATCGCCTCCATCCGCAAGGTCATCAACCGATGATCCTAACTGTAAGTCAAAGCAAAGCTCAACACCACAGCCTCCATCTGCAAGATCATCAACCGAAGACTCTGACTGTAAGTCAAAGGAAACCTCAACTCAACCTTCGTCTGTTAGATCTTCAACTGGAGGCACGAAGTCTAAAAAACATAAATCAACTAAACCGCCAACCGCTTTTTAGCTCAACCGTACCCTGAATGTCTTCAACGTTTGGACCAATCGTGGACTTTTTAATATATATTTAAAAATTCATTATGGTAGTTTTAAATGGAAATGGGTTTATTAATAATCACATATGTATAAATGTTAATAAAGGTTTATCTGTAAATAAGTTTATTAAATTAATAAACCCTTCAGACATATCTCACATTATAAACAAAGGATTTATTCCTCTCAGTAACCTATAAATACACTCCGGGTCAAAAGTATCGCAATACCTAAGAATTTCTTGTATTTAAAATAAAATAGAGAGTGCCTTTCCTAATTCTATTACAGTATGCAGTATGATAAGCTGTATGAAAGAATTAGGGACATAAGAAGGCCTTTTTACGTTCACTTACCTATGTATGAAATATATAGTAAGTGGAAGTATTGCGATCGTGAAAATTTTCGACTTCCGGTTTTCAACGGAAATACACGTTTTGGGGTCCCCTGTGTCAAAATAACCAAGTCCCGCGAAATGGCCTGTGTGTGTGTGAACAGACTAGCTCAAAAACTATAAACCGTGCGAACCTGAAATTGGGTATTTAGAGTATGTATAAGCCCGCGATGTGACAGCAAAAATTTCATCAAATTTGCTCAAAGGGAGGGGGTACTTTATTTAATAACTTTTTAAGTTTTTTTCGATTTTCTCAAAAACGGCTCTAACGATTTTGATTAAACTGAGTATTTGATCTATTTATATGCCTGAAATATGACTGTAAAAATTTCATCAAAATTGATCGACCGGAGGGGGGAGACTTTACTTAATAAATTTTGTATCATTTTCACGTGTTTTTTTTTTAATTACTCAAAAAAGGATTTAACGATTTTGATCAAACTTGGTATTTGATGTATTTATATGCCCGAGATATGACTGTAAAAATTTCATCAAAATTGATCTACGGGAGGGGGGACTTTACTTAATAAATTTTGTATCATTTTCACGGGTTTTTTTATTTACTCAAAAACGGCTTTAACGATTAACAAAAATAAGATATGAATGTAGAGAAATGTGTGACTTTGGGAAATGATATTTAGCAAAACACGTCAATTTCTAATCTAAGTAAGTTGGTAAGTGAAAGTTGTGTGTTGCGCGCACGCACCAGATTTTTTCAGTGATATTCCACACATTTCATTCAGTACTTACGTGAGTACTGACATATTGTGAATAATTCTGGCCTAGTGACTATATACAGACATTAAAATGAACAGACCCTTGCATCTCAATCCAGATGAATCTATTCGATTGTCATTTTAGCAGAGGAGGGCCTTTCTGTATGTCAGATCGTGTTTCGTATAAATTTTCGAAAAAAACTTAAACTCAACCACCTTCATCAGTCAGACCGTCGACCGATGACCCTGATTGTAAGTCAAAGCAAAGCTCAACACCACAGCCTCCATCTCCAAGATCATCAACCGATGATCCTGACTGTAAATCAAAGGAAACCTCAACTCAACCTTCGTCTGCTAGATCTTCAACTGGTGGCACGAAGTCTAAAAAACATAAATCAACTATACCACCGACCGCTTTTTAGCACAACCGTAGCCTGAATGTTAACAATATAAGAAGACCGTCAACAATATAAAGAATTAGGGACTTTTTCCAGTGATATTCCACACATTTCATTCAGTGCTTACATGTATTTCATTGTTTGACAGTGAGTACTGACATATTGTGAATAATTCTGGCCTAGTGACTGTATCCAGACATTAAAATGAACAGACCTTTACATCTCAGTCCAGATGAATCCATTCGTATTGTCATTTTACCAGAGGAGGGCCTTTCTGTATGTCAGATCGTGTTTCGTATAAATTTTCGAAAAAAACTTAAACTCAACCACCTTCATCAGTCAGATCGTCGACCGATGACCCTGATTGTAAGTCAAAGCAAAGCTCAACACCACAGCCTCCATCTCCAAGATCATCAGCCGATGATCCTGACTGTAAATCAAAGGAAACCTCAACTCAACCTTCGTCTGCTAGATCTTCAACTGGTGGCACGAAGTCTAAAAAACATAAATCAACTATACCACCGACCGCTTTTTAGCACAACCGTAGCCTGAATGTTAACAATATAAGAAGACCGTCAACAATATAAAGAATTAGGGACTTTTTCCAGTGATATTCCACACATTTCATTCAGTACTTACATGTATTTCATTGTTTGACAGTGAGTACTGACATATTGTGAATAATTCTGGCCTAGTGACTGTATCCAGACATTAAAATGGACAGACCTTTACATCTCAGTCCAGATGAATCCATTCGTATTGTCATTTTACCAGAGGAGGGCCTTTCTGTATGTCAGATCGTGTTTCGTATAAATTTTCGTTATTCTACAGTCCTCAGATGCATCATAGGCATCAAATGGCACAGGGAGACTGGAAGGCATACAAGGAGGCCAATTGGAGGTTTACTAAAGGCCACCAGCGCCATCGATGACCGCTTTCTGTAGGTTCAATCACTCCGGAAACGGGAATCGAAGAATCCAAAGCTCTACTCCTTCAGGTGCGTAACTTACGCATATCAAGGCGAACTATCGGTAGGAGGCTTAATGAAGTTAGTATTACCTCGAAAATGCCCGCAGATTTGGGAACGTCCTGTAGCGAGGCTTGCATTTGCAAGAGAACATGTGAATTGGACCACGGATGATTGGAAGCTCGTACTCTACACTGACGAAAAGAGAGTCTTTCTCCATAGTCCAGACGGTCGAGGCTGAGTTTGGAGAAGGCCTCAGGAATGGTTCAGCTAATGCTGCATCAGTCCCTGTGTGCCTTATGGAGGAGATTCTTTGGTGTTCTGGGGAGGCATCTCCTGGGGAGACCCCAATATTGCCCAAAACTAAGAAGTTACAAATATATTCGACAAGTTCCGACATATACTCCACAAGTTCTAACAGGTTCCGAAAAGTTGAAAAAATATAATTTTAGGGATTAGGGATTGGGGATTAGTTAGGGATTAGGGATTAATTATGGTCCCTAACTAATTAGGGGATTACGGACTAAGACACCACCTGGTGGTTAAGGTTGATCAGGCCCGGGACCACGTGGTGGTTAAGGCTGGGCAAGTCCAAAGTCCAATTGGACTCCGCAAATTTAGGGACCAGAACCGCCAATTACTCCTCCTTATTGTCTTTACAACAAGTTTTGGACAGGTCCTGACAAGTTTTGTACATGTTTGCGATGTGTAGAGTAAGGTTGTATCGATCATATGGTAAGATTATATCAGCTGATGTGGTTATTTTTTAAGGTTATGTCGATTATATGTTATATATTTCGAAAAATAATCGAGATGGCAGAGGCGATACGAAAATCTATTTCGAAAAATAATCGGGATGGCAGTGGCAATTCGAAAATATTTTTTTAGAAAAAATATCGAGATGGCAGTGACAAATCGAAAATATATTTCGTCAAAAATTGTAAAGATGGCATCGGCAATTCGTAAATATTTCGATAAAATGTCAAGATGGCAGTGCTTATTCAAAAATATATTTTATAAAAATTATAACGACAACGTGGCAATTCAAATATTTTGATAAAACATACATATATATTCTACAAGTTCTGACATGTACTCGACAAGTTCCGAAAAGTTTAAAAATAATATCTTTTTAGGGTTTAGGAATTAATTATGGGTTAGGGATTAATTAGGGTATTAGGGATTACGACCACGTGGTGGTTAAGGTTGGTATTTATATATATATATAAATATATATATATATATATATATATATATATATATATATATATATATATATATATATATATATATTAAGGTTGGTCTTTCATACATTTCATTGGTCCAGACTCACTGTTTATGCATGTCAATATGCATAAACATAGACATGTTTAAGACATACAATGCAAGGCCCCACACTGCGAGCTGTGTCACAGACTACCTCGCAATAAGCCCTGATTTAAATTCTATAGGGCATCTTTGGGACACGCTAGTAGAGTGTGGTTAAAGCCCGATATCCTGCACCCACGACTTTGGCATGGCTGGAAACAGCAGTTCTGGAGGAATGGGAGAAAATTTCACAGGAAGCCATTCAAGACCTCGTTAGAAGCATCCCAAGGAGTATAGAAGCTGTAATCAGAGCTAGAGGAGGAAACATGGCGTATTAAGAAAATTCTGCATACAATCCAAAGTTTATTTACCTCAATAGTTCTATTCTGATTTTAGTGCGTATTTAGTTTTTGCTCATTTTTTTGTGAAAAATACTTTTTTATTAGCCCAATTTAATTAATAAACCTTGTTTTCTTCTTCTAGTTTATTTTTATAATTGGTCCGAAACCCTAGATGCCAAATTTTTCAATTAATATAAGAATATGCAGGTGTTGCGATACTTTTGACCTAGAGTTTATACACACACACACACACAAATATATATATATATATATATATATATATATATGTATATATATATATAATATAGATTAATGTAAATATATAGTAATATATAACATTTCCAAGTCTATTTGAAACTTTTCCAAGCCAATTGTAACCTTTTCGAAGGAACAAGAAACCCTTTCCAATTTAGAAGAAACTGTTTCCAATTCAAACGTAACTCTTTTCTAATCAAATGCAACCCCTTTCAACTCAATCCCCACCCTTTTTATTTAAATTGTAACCGTTTCTATTTTGAATGTCACAGTTGAACAAACCTTCAAGTTCTAACTTCATTCAATCCAAAGAACATCACAGTTTGGGAATGAATAGTATGACCCAAAGATGGCCAGGATTTAGACCTTATTTCTTAACGAATTCTTTGTGGGTTTGCAGAAAGGAAATTTCTGATACAAGAAAAATAAATGAAGAACAAATTAAGTAAATGAAATGATAATGAAGTAGAAGATGGTGGAGAAACCGAACTTTCCAGATTGCATAACTCCGGTCTCTTTGGTAGCCTCAGGGATATATACATCGTGAGTATTGATATTTTC